>OY992501.1:23773254-24482185 GCA_963921215.1 Scoparia ambigualis | reverse complement strand
TTAAGTTTTTAACACCCTCGCTGCGCTCGGGAGTAAACCTCGAGTCCTTAGTTACGCTCACGATTTAAAACGTCACCCGCGACAGAAGCCACTGCTTTATCCCCTTGGTTAATAATCTACTATTTGTAAATAGACTTCGTACAACATGTTATGCCATTCTTTTCTTATTTCAAAAAACATGTTTACTGTAAAACAAAGCTTCATCTAATGAGCTTGATATATTGTACATTTTGATAAGACTTAAAGTCTTCGCGTTGCATTGCACTCAACTTACTTTAATTTTGTAAGTAAGTACAATCTACTTACTGCTTGACGTTTCAGCAGCGAACTGGATGGCTAGGCCACGGTAAAATAATATAAATGAGTAATTAGCTGACCCAGCAGACGTTGTCCTGTCTAAATTATAAAAATTGAAAAAAAGTGTTTTTTTTCTTTCATAAGAACCTTCTCCTGACAATAACAAACACTACAAAAAAAGAATTAGCGAAATAGGTCTAGCCGTTCACGCGTGATGGCGTGACCAAGGGAAACGGGGATTCATTTCTATATAATAGATATAACTCGGCCATAACTTTAAAAAAGATGCCTACAGCCGCGCGGTACAAGCGATAGGGCCCACCTACAGTGTTTTAATGAAATCTGCCTACTTTGAGTTTCTATCTAGTTTTGTGAATGTATTTTGTGATTGATAGAGATGGTGTTAATGGTTGGAAATATCAGTTAATAATTTTACCAAAGTTGTTTTAAACACGTACGTTTGAATTATTTTTAAGTGTTAAATTAAAATAACACAATTATCATAATATTGCCAACTCAAAGTTTTAAACATTAGTGATTGCAACTTTTTCATTTTTACCAACATTTTCACTCCTTTCTACACAAGGTTCCATATTGAAAATCGTTTAAGTACTTAAACACAATTAGTTTTGAAATTTTAAATTAATTGTAAAAAGTTTCTACAAAAGATAACTTTTTTCTGCAGTTTTAAAAAGGACTCCTACTTTGGCATTTTGTTAATGTTCAATGAAAACCTAATTACCTAGGTACCTACCTAAGAAATGTATATTATCTTATTTACGTCAGCTGACAACCACGATATTGCACTTAAATTTCACGCAATATTATTCAATTCAATGATTAAACAACTAACATATCAACATAACATAACATTATCAACAAACTAAAATATCGTAGAAAATATCAAATAAAAATTTTCACTCACGAATTAACGATCAATCGTAAGAAATAATAAGACTTATCTTTATTATTGAAATTTTGAATTCACAATGCTATATAGATATAGGATAAAATGTTTACTAGAAAGACTTCACAGTGACGTAATACTATAGTACTATTAGTTATTCTGTTTTAATACCGCTGGCTTGAAGCGTATCAACTACTAGAAAAAAATCAACGAGTATTCTGGTGCCTCGGTAGCTTAGCGATTAGAGCAGTGGACCGGCAATCCAAAGGTCACGGGTTCGAATCCCGTTCGAGCTTTCTTGAGACTGGTTGTTTATATTAATTTCTGAGGCGCGAAAATAAGTCTGCAGTGTGTGAACATGCTCTCGAGGGACCCAACCATTACATCAGATTTGACAAACCTTAAATACTCGCCAAGGAACAACGATTCATCCCTAGGATGATACGCGAGGCTATTGAAATTAAAAAACATCGTAATTTCAATAGAGACGATGGTTGGAATTTACCACCTGCCTGGGACCCCATCATACAGGTCATCAAATTCCAGCCCCAACAGCAACACATTGCCAGACCTAAAAATATTGTTAGCTCGTATTGTGTACGCGAAAATAAGTCTGCAGTGTGTGAACATGCTCTCGAGGGACCCAACCATTATATCAGATTTGACAAACCTCAAATACTCGCCAAGGAACAACGATTCATCCCTAGGATGATACGCGAGGCTATTGAAATTAAAAAACATCGTAATTTCAATAGAGAGGATGGTTGGAATTTACCAAATGCCTGGGACCCCATCATACAGGTCATCAAATCCCAGCCCCAACAGCAACACATTGCCAGACCTAAAAATATTGTTAGCTCGTATTGTGTAAACTTGAACGCACCCGGTTAAATATAAAAATTATTGACGGTAGGCAAATAACTTCTAACAATGAGACGACCAACACCTCAGTCTCCCTGTGACCACGGACCTGGTAAAGGGTTCGAAACGTCAGGATAATATAAAAACTATGTAAATAGTAAATTAAACGCAAGTTAATCCGTAAAAAGTGTTTCATTTCAACTGGTTGTTTATTTTCTAGTTAGCATTTTATCCTTTAACTATATAGCATTGTAAATGCAAAATTTCAATAATAAATATATTTTTAAGCAATTACGACTTTATCGTTTGTTAAAATTGAATAATTACAATACTATTTCTTTCGCATGTGAGGGTAGGCTTCACAGTGACGTAATACCGCTGGCCTGAAGCGTATCAATTTTTTTTATACAAGGTGACTGCCACAAACTGCAAGAAACTTCAAGGGCTGGTCAGGTCAAGTGTTTTTAACATGACAAAAATGACAAAAAAAATACAGACTAACGTAGGTATTTATCGCCCAGCTGACGCGGACGGGTCAACAGACGGGTGGTGGGTCAACGGCCGGCCGCTGCCCGCGCATTGTAAGATATAGTTAATTCTTTCATTTTTTTATATTATTGCTTTAAAATAAATTAGATACACTGAGACTATCAAAATAAAAAAGATAAAAGTAATATTTAATAAAAAATTAAAAAAGCACGAAATTCATTTTTGTCATGTCTAAAACACTTGGGCTGACCAGCCCTTGAAGTTTCTTGCGGTTTCTAGCAGTCGCCTTATATAATATGAAGGCAAACGAGCAGGCGGGTCACCTGATGGAAAGCAATCACCTCCGCCCATGGACAACCGCAAAACCATAGGAGTCGCAGATGCGTTGCCGACCTTTAAGAAAGGAATAGGAATTGTGAGGGGGGGGAGGGGAAGGGGCCAAACTTTATGTGCCAATTATAAGTGGATTAGGTCTACAATGGTTTCTTCTTAGAGAAAGTGTACTTGGTATTATTGCTCTGTGAGGAGCAAGAAGCGGCTGGCGTTATTTGGTGCGTCAGAACTTTCGAGAGATTCCACGGAGGATCTTCAAATGCTTTATACAGCGTAGTATCAGGTGACAAATCCTGGATATACGCATATGAACCCGAAATAAAAAACCAGTCACGAGTTTGGGTGTTCGAAAATGAGTTGAAGCCTACAAAAGTTGTTCGTTCACGGAGCCTTGCAAAAAAAATGGTGGCCACGTTTGTCTCCAAAACCGGCCATGTTGCGACCAGGGAGGGATACCGTTATTTATTTTATACCGGTAATGTACCTAAAAATTCTGTTCCGTTTTTGTTCTGTTACAAATTACCGGTATTTATAACGTTACCAATAATGTTATTATCGCGACGTTGCCAAGTCGCTTACACGTGGCAAGTTGGCAACAGTGTAGCGCCGAGTGCCGACCGACAGACCACACTTATTTGTTTTGATTTTGTTGCGATATTACTTTAGCACTCTAAGTTATTAAACGTATTATTTATTACTTGTGCATTGTACAATAAAGGGACGTTAAAAAGAAAATAAGGTGTACAAATACTTTAAAATTAATAAAGAAAAACTTAATTCAAAGTGCTCTAAGTATATGTAATAGAACATTAAATGTAAATATTTTCATTTCTAGGTACTTGTTATCGAATCTTTTGTCATTACCTTAAATACCTATTTATTACCTACATATTTGTGTATTGGTTATGAGCTGTAGTTGGGCGTTTTCGCGCGAAGATGTCCCGGTTACAAAGTGGATGTCATTTTAGTTCATGTTATAAAATTATGTTATTTAGATGTAAAAATATTCCTTTTATTTCAAGCTACCGATTGAACATAAAAGTTTCTTAGAAAAACATAAGAAACGTGTGAAAAACGGATTCAAATTTGGTACAACACCATTTTGACTTCCACTTTGTAACCATACTGTTTTCTAATTAACAAGAAAACTATAGTGTTGAGATTTGCATTTTTACTGAATTACATTAGTTACGCATAGCTTGATAAACTAGACAAAAATAGAAGCGCTAACAGCTATAGTTATAATTTTATGGGTGAAATAAGATCCACGTTTCACTTAGTGGTCCATAATGGACACTGATTTTCTTTGTCATTGTACTCAAAACGTCCAATATAACTAAATAAATATTATATAGTAGATGTTTAGCATCTACTTTTGCCTTAGCATAAAACAATTAAAACAACATAGTAATATTTTTAAGAAATATTTAATTTTAGGGTATTTAAAAAATGGGACAAGGTACAAAATTGAATATGAAGCTACAAAATGGAAATATAAAGTCACAATCACAATGCAAATAATTATTCGAAGCATTTGTTACAAGTGTCGTGTAACAACATTCAAAATTCAATTCAACACAATATGATGTATGTGTTTATTGGATGTTGCAAATACAATGGGCGATTTTCTGACAACCCAAATTAAAAAATAAAAATTAGTTCAAAAATACTCGATAGATGGCGTTTTATGAAAGCCGACCCGTTCCTACCTAAGGGCTGTAATAAATTCTACACCTTTGCTTGTCTATCAAAAAAATAAAAAAATAGTACCTACTTACAAATTTTTATTCAGGATCTCCAGGACCTATTTCTATTTTGGAATGGAATAAATATTACGTAGCCATACACGTGTTCTTCATGGACCCGCCTTTTATTAAGCGCCATACTAATCTATGCTAAGCGCCATCTATGAAGTCATTTACGAACCAATTTTTTTTTTTTTGATCTCGGAAAATCGCCCATTGTTTCAAATGTGTGTCTTATAAACACAAAACTATATACAAACACATAAATAGGTATTTTGCTAATATTTTGTTAAAAAACTATGATGAAAATGGCTGAATCAACTGAATTGTTAAAAATAAAGTAATAAAAAAAAAAAAAAAAAAAAAAATCTTTCCTACAATCACACCAATTATCTAGCCCAAGAGAAGCTTCGAAGAAACTCGTGAAATGGTTACTAGACAACGGATAAACATACTTAAAATACTTAAATACATACTTGTTATACATAGAAAACACCCAGACCCGAGACAATTTAGAAAACAATAATTTCTATATTGACCCGACCGGGGATCGAACCCGGGACCTCAGAGATGGCGACACCATGAAAACCGGTGTACAAACCACTCGACCAAGGAGGTCGTCGAACAATGTAAAATTGTTAACAGCTGATTCAGCCATTTTTGGAGTCGGTGCCAGCCAAGGTAATCAGTAAATAAACATTAAAAGACATACTATATTATTATTATATTAGCCCATAATGTCCCATTGCTGGGCAAAGGCCTCCCCCCCCCTTCCAGTATTCGCGGTCTTTTGCGTGTGTTGGCCAATCCTTCGCGTAAGCATCAAGCTCATCTCTCCACCTCCGTCTGGGTCGACCTTGCTGCCGTTTAACCCCATTGTCGTTTTTATTTGTAAATATGTTTAATTAGCCTTTAACAGTTGTCGTGTTCGTTGGTAAATAGATTTTATTAGGTATTAGGTATTCATATTAGTAATATATCGTATTAAGCTGGCACAGACTCCAAAATATTTTTTGAGATTATAAAATTGAATAAAATAAAGGTTAATATTGCAAGTAAATTGAACAAACTAAACTACGCAATTATTTTTTACGTTTAAGTGCATTTATTTCAGTTAAATTATTTGGAGTCGGTTTTTACTTTTGTAAATTTTTTTGTTTATTTCTCGCTTTTTAGTGAATCGTTCCGATCTATTTATCGAAAGCGAATATTGGTAAACCTACAAAACGCGCTACTTGTATGAGACAGCGCCGTTTAAATGCAACAAGCGAAGAAAACGAGAAACGCTTATCACAAAGTAGGAAATCAACATCCAAAACAGACGGCAAGTTACCCGGATTTACTCGTGAACGCGGTATAGACCCTCCTACGACGATGACTTGCGAGTTACTTGGGTTCACCGTTAGGCAAACTAGAGGGACGTTTTTGACTTGCTCCAGTCGTAGATCGTAGCCAAGTCACCATTGATCTGCTGAAGTTCTCAGCCGAGACCTGAGAGTAAATTTGTAAGTCATCGGCATAAAGATGTTAAGAAGAATTTAGACAAGAAGTGACAGAAATAATAGTGTGAATAGTGTATTTTTAAATCCTAATAGAAATGTTTCGGAAGGAGTGATAAAGAAAGGCCTATGTCACTATTGTTCTTCAGCTATCTATGTGCAAAATCAGGTCGATGCGCAAGTGAGCGACGGACAAACAAACAAACACGCTTTCGCATTTACAATATTAGTTAGGAAGAATTTATTGCCGGAGTGGATCTCATTTGACCTATGGCTGAAAATACCAAAATCGCTATAGGATGCCACAATCAGAACTGAGTTCCGGTACCTGCCTTCTCTTAATTCGTCATAGTCGCTTAACTATCTTAATCGAGATATCTTATCGCCACCCGTGAAATACTTATAATTGAGGAGTTCCAAAGACATTCTGTGGTCTTCTTCATCAGTTCTACTTCATCAAATGATACTTTCTGAATGCAAATTCTTGACTTATTGCTGAAAATATCAAAATCGCTATAGGTATGTCTACAATACTTGAGGAGTTCCCTCAATTCCTGAGGATTCCATCATCAGAACTGGATTTTGATAAAAATGGAACAAATCTGGAAGTATATCCTTTCAAATAAAAAAAGAATTTTCTAAATCGGTGTATAAATGACTGAGTTCTAAGGTAACAAACATAAAAAAACATTCAACCGAATTGAGAACCTCCTCCTTTTTTGAAGTCGGTTAAAAATAAAGTAATGTAAAATTGTAAAGTAAGGCCACTTAAAAGTGTAAGTATAATTAATTAAACTAAATCAGTACTTATACCCACTGACACCACACACATCACCGAGACAAAGTAGGTGTGCAAAGCCAAATGCATAAAATTAAAACAATTGTCTTTTACAACACCAACTGTTATTATATTTTCAGTACCTGGTTTGCGAAACATTTATTTTTAAAATAAAATACAACATGTGAATTTGACTTTATGTTTCCACTTTGTAACTTCTATTCCATCCAGAGGTTCCATCCTATATGTAACCAAACTAAGTGGAAGTAACGCTCCTCCATTTCGGCCGCTAAAAACTGTAATATCTCGTAAAGTGTGAACCCAATGGTTTTAAATGTATTTTATGTATGCATTGTAGTATAATCAAACTTGCCTTTCAAAATAAGCCTTAACAGCAATTCCTTGAATAACTTTTATTTTAACGGTTACAAAGCAAAGCCAACTTTTTGTACCTCTCAACGACGAGTTAGAAACTGAACCGACAAAACATGATTCTTGCCAATCCAAGTAAAATATGTTTGCCGGAATTGATTTAGTTTTACTAAACCGTAAAAAGTGACATTCATTAGTAGTTTTTATACAATTTCTTTGCAAAAAGGCGGTTACAAAATTGAATTCCATGTCAGCACCAAAATCCGACACGATAATTAAATGAGTTTTAAAAATAATGTACTTGTATTTTCAATAATCTACACTCCATTTCCTAAAATTCATTATTATATGCATCAAGTAAAATACTTCGCGACTGCATAGAGCTAACAATAAATGAACAATAATGTTCTAAAATTCATCTAGTCAGTATGGGACATGCAAAAAATTATCATCATTTTAAGTTTAAAAACTTAACCAAAACACACTGTGTACCTTACACTGTTAAGTACGCTATGAAAGAATTACGAATATTGAGTGTGTAAACGCGAGCAATCGCAAATTGAAAAGAGAAAGAACTATTGGTAACGTTATAATAACGTTAATTTTTAACGGTACTAAGAACGATACAAATTTTGGGTATAACGTTACATTAACGTTATATTAGTAACGTTATATGAAAAATACCGGTAATCCGGTCCCTGGTTGCGACTATTCCTCTTGAAGGGCAAAGAGCGGTCAATGCATCATGGTATGCTAGCATTTGTTTGCCGCAGGTCGTCTCTGAACTCCGTAAAGAGAACTGCAACCGCCGCATCATCCTCTGTCACGACAATGCGAGCTCTCATACCGCCCACAGAACAAAAGAGATTTGGAGCAAGAAAATATTGAATTATTAGACCATCCGCCGTACAGCCCTGACCTAAGCCTAAATGATTTTTATACTTTCCCCAAAATTAAGAACAAATTGCGTGGTCAACGATTTTCGTCACCTGAAGAAGCTGTAGAGCCTACAAAACGACCATTTTGAATATCCCAACTTCAGAATGGAATGAATGCTTTAATAATTGGTTCCATCGTATAGAAGAATGTGTCAAGATTCAAGGAGAATACATCGAAAAACAATAAATATCTTTCCCACTAAAAATGTTGTATCACTCCCTTGATTCCCGAAAATTTCAGTGCCGCCCTTATAAGATTTAACCCAAATTTCTATAAAAATAAATAATTTATTACCGAACTGCACCAAACAAGCTTTCGCTTGGCAGTAATCATAATATTATTCAAGTAACTAGCAACTTATATCATATCACTTTAATTCCTAGTTAACTTCTCACTAAAGGTTAACCACAATGTAACTAGGTAAGAACATATAATTAGTGAAGGCACACCTCATTAAATTGTTCTAACAATAAATGATATACAAAATAATCTAAACTGTAGTTATCGCATGTAACAATTTAGACACAATCACTTATCACTACAAGTGACTGACTCAAACAACAGATTCAATTGACACATGTATGCATTATGCATTGATTGAGTGCATGTTGTCAATGGACAAGACAATAAAATTTTCCCGTCAAGCACTACAAAACCTCAGAACAATATGCTTTAGTAATTGTTCTGAGTACCAAACAATCAATGATTACACATTCAATGTAATTAAATGTAATCAACTAACTTATTAAATGTAATTAACTAATTATAAGTTATTCAGGTGGATATATTTGTTTACCTTTTTCGTATATTTGCTTACCTTCCTACACAAGCTACAGGGGATCAAACACGTCACTCGGACTGGCTCCCGAGCCGCACAAACAGTTCCAAGTAACCTGCTGTTCCGCTAGCTAATCAGCAGGCCGTGTCGTTTTAATTCAACTACGCTCTGCTACCAAATGATTCCGCCACCCATGGTCCTGGTTAGGCTTCCGATCCTGTACTTACTTACCCGTGGTACTACCGGTGGTCCTACTGGTAGTACCACGGAAGATTTTACATTACCCGTGGTACTACTAATCAATTTAATATTCCTTGTTTTATTTTAATTTATTTGGAAAACATACAGTATGAGTATAACTAAGAGCATATCTAACATAATAAAAATATACACAATTAATTTGTTTTCGCATATAGACACTTATGTGCTTATTTGTAATCCTATGATCTTAACTTACAACTTAGGTTTAAGCTTAGTTACAAATAGTAGGTTCTCTCTCATATGAATATATAATTTAGAAACCAAAAGAAAGAAAAAATAAATAAAAAAACAAATATGGACAATCAAATTAAGAATTAAGGAACCACATCAAACCAATTATTGCTTAGAACCGGTTTCAATTTGTTAGGCTTACAATTAAAAATGTTGAGCGAAGTGTCATCAAGCAGTTTATTAAAGCTATTAGCGGATCTAATGAAACACGATTTTTTTCTGTAGTTAGTGTTACAAAAGGGGACAAGTAGGCTACCACGTTGCCTTGTATATTTATTGTGTACTCTAAAATTTATCAATGATAGAAGATGTGGGGAATCTATAATAGACTGTGCTAGTTTTACAAGGGTCACAACATCCGTCATTTCTCGTCTAAATACGAGAGGTAACCTAGGCTGTTTCCTACACCCCGCATCATAATCACTCTCTCTTTCTTTGCATCTAAATTGCAAATATCTAAGAAATTTACGTTGAATAATCTCTAATCTATTGATGTAGATTCCGTACTGTGGGTTCCAAATCTGCGAACAGTATTCGAGGTTACTACGCACATACAAGCAGTACAAGACTTTGGCAATTTTTATACTGGAAAACTGAGAGCAAGATCTAATAATAAAGCCTAAAGATTGATAAGCTTTTTCGGCTATGTGATCTACGTGTTTTTCGTATGTCAATTTACTTTCGTAAATTACACCAAGATCTCGAACCTCGTTGACTTTCTTAAGCTCAAGCTCTTTAAGTATGTGTTTATAATTTACAGTTACATATTTACGACTAAATGTTATATGGTAGCATTTGGAGATATTCAGGTCAAACTTATTATCAATACAATACTTTTCTAGACTATCAATGTCCTGTTGCAGTAGGTGACAATCATGGATGCTTATAATATGTTTAAATATTTACATGTCATCTGCACACAACAAAAAGCGTGAGAGAAGAGAAACAGGAGCTGATATCGTTTATGAAGAGGTTAAACAGAAATGGCCCGATCAGGGATCCCTGGGGGACACCAGAAGGGATAATATTCCAATTAGAAGTGTAACCATTTAAGGCTACAGCCTGGGTTCTGTTAAATATGTATATAAAGAAAACCATCTATACAAATTTCCGTGAATCTCCGCGTCGAGAGGTTTTTTGAAAGTAATTTATGGTCTATTCGATCGAAGGCTTTGCTGTAGTCAATAAAGATGGTGTCGACTTGGCCTTGAGACTCCATACCAGATGAAACATATTCGGTAAAAGCTAATAATAGGTTAGAGGTAGTGGAACAGTTTTTAAGAAAAACCGTGTTGCTCGGCAATGAAAGTGTTCGATAATGAGCTGTAAACCTGTGTGTAGACAAGACGCTCTAGAACCTTCGCGAATATACTCAATTTAGAGATTATAAACGTATTTCGAGGTATGCATAAGCTTGAAAAATCGAGTGTTGTAGAACCTTTTTCAAATATGTAGGTACTGGTTAGCTGTGAAAGTATCATAAAGTTACTATACCTAGCGGATTAGAGAAACAAAGGGCTGAGGGAGCGGGATGTCATTAGCAACAACACTGTGGGATAAAAAGAGATGCGTGATGCGACATAACAGAACCGTTTTTGGCTACTGTTTGACAGTTGGCCGCACTTATCAGCACACTGAGAATTTGGATTTTGTGAATTTTTCTGATTTTACGTGAAATCGTGAATATTTTTGAGAAATAGTGCTTTTGAAACATGGTGACTTTTTCAGTAATTGATTGTTGTACAACACAGCGAAATAATCCCATAAAATGTACATTTCACAGGTAAATTAGTACAAACCGACACCTTCTTACCTAGGATTTATTTATGCCAATGCGCTTCGAATTTTAACCACGAAATGTGATAATTCTCTTCTATAAACATTTATTTATGTAAGAAGCAAAGATAGAATATACATAATGCAGAATTTACGAATAATTTGTGTAAAGAAATAATTTTCGTTTTACACTAGGGCTGTATCAAGTTATCGATATTTCGTGTCCACTGTCTATCACGTAAACGAATATGTATTATTGTTATTAAAGTACCTATATGACGTTTAGATATGAATTACCTGGGAATGTAATCACATATAAGATACTTAGCCGATCCATAGGTATCAGTTTTTGACTGTTAGAATAGGTAATAACATTAGTAGGTAATTTATGTATCTTTTAGATTTCCTACTAACTTGGATACTAGAAATAGATGGCTTATGCTAATTGATCGTCCAAACTGGATTCCCAAGAAAAGTTCATGTTTTCAAAGGTCCAGTTCATGTAAGCATGTTCGCGCATCAACGAAGACGACCGACAGCCGACGATGGGATCCGATAGCAAGACGAAGCGGCGCGGCGGCGCGCGGCGGTCTTTTTGAATATGGAACGAAGTCCGCGCGCGCTCCCAAAGACAAGTTTCCCGCGGATTCGCCCGTTCACCGATCACGACGCAATCACGTCACATAATTTGGTTGTAATTTCATATAATTTATCAAATAAAACTATTATTCGCTACATAAATATAAATTCATCATTGAAGGACAATTCGCCAACAAAGCATTTTGAAGAAAAATATTTACAGACGCGAGGAGCGAAACGAATTTTGATGAAATCTGCAATTCCAACTAATTCATTAGATAGTAATGTCTACTTAGCACCATGTACCTACATTCAACCCATCCGTCGCTGAATAGCATAAAAGTAAAATATGATGTTCGCAAAATATCATATTAGCAAAACACCATATTCGCAAATCTCCACATTCTTACAATATCATATTCTTGAAACATCATATTAGCAAAATAACATAATTATTAGCAGGATACTATATTTTTAGAACAATTAATGTCATAATGTTTAACTAAATACTTTTCAAGAAATAAAACAATCCGATATCCTATTTTAGTTCTATTAATACTATTACTGTTAGTAATCAATATTATCGATATCAATATTAATGTGAAAAGCGACATGACGTACATCACTGAACGCATTTATAAACAATTTGACATACACAAATGCCATCCTATTTCGGTTTCGTTTGACAGCTCATGTTTGTTGCTCTATTCCGTTAGGTATAGTAACTTTATGGAAAGTATGAAACAAAAAAATAAAGTCAAAAACAAAACAAAAACAAAAAAAAAACAAAACAAAAACAAAAAAACAAAAGAAAAACAAAAAAACAAAAGAAAAACAAAAACAAAACAAAACACAACAAAAAAAAAGTAATCAAAAACAAAATAAAAAAAAAAAGAAAAGAAAATCAAAAACAAAAAAACAAATCAAAAACAAAAAACAAAAGAAAAACAAAAAAAAGGTTCTACAAGACTCGATTTTTCAAGCTAATGCATACCTCGAAATACGTTTGTAGGGAATATTAAATTGATTATTAGTACCACGGGTAATGTAAAAGCTCCCGTGGTACTACTAGACAGGATAGTAGTACCACGGACAAAAAAAATTAACTACCAGTAGGACCACCGGTTACCGGGTAAGTACAGTTTCGATCGTGGGTGTCTGAAGGTGGCTGCGATACGCAGCATTTAAAACTTTTACTTATAACCTAATTAATATACCTAGGCTACTTACCGATGCGCCGCCGGTGTTCAGCTCGACTGGCGACCCTAGGATAGGAGATAGTGGTGGAAGGAACAGGTTAGGGTTGGTCGCAGGCCAGCTGCCGTGATGTGATGCCCAGCCTCTGGTAGTGTGGTACGCCTGCCGATACCTGGAGGCTGGTCCAAACCACTCATACACACGTCCGTTACACCGATTAGTAAACACTTAGGGTTGACTTTTGAATCGAGTCGCCTGAATTTGAAGAAACTAACACTGTGGGGAGGGGGGGGGGGGTCTAAGGGGTTCTTAAATAAAGGTTTATTAACATTTTAGCTGCCTGCCGCCGTTGCGTTAAAATATAAAAAAAAACCACTTGAAAGTTTTGTTAAAATCGGCTTTAATCACGAAAAATTACACGTTTTTAGGTTATACAGTACCATAGTAACAGAACCGAAGCGGAGGTACAGAGGGGGGGGGCACACCCCCACGAGGGGGGGGGCTCACCCCCACGAGCCGGGCTCGGGGGGCGAAGCCCCCCACCATTAAAAAAGTCTCAAGAGTTAATTAGGTTAGGTTAGGTTAGGTTAGTATGTTGACCAAAAACGCGCGAGCCGAGCGAGCGAAGCGAGCGTGCCGCGGGAGCGGCCGGCGAAGCGCCAGAAACGACATTTTTGTAAATTTCCATATTTAAAAAAAAAATACATAACTTAAAAATTATTTGTCTGCGGCAGGAGGGGTAAGTGGGGGGGCACTCCTTATTCCTCCCCTCCCCTTCCCCCAACAATTATGGCGACACGATTCAATTTTTTACTACGATACATAACCTCAAATAACAAAAATTAACATAACTTAAAAACTACTTGTTGGCGGCAGGGGGGGTAAGGGGGGGGAGTACTCCTCTCCCCTCCCCCTACCTTCTCCACCCCCACTCCACCCCTGATTCAGGCGACTCGATTCAAAAGTTTTACCAACACTTATCTCCACGAGGCACGACGCCTACACACGTGGGTTCCTCAATATCCAGGCCGCCGCTCGGCGCCAGTCCGTCGAATTATATCACAATAGCCTCCGATGGCAGTTTACAAGGATTACATTTATCAAGGTCTGGCGCTGTGCTTTAGTAGACAGATGGGGCTTCAGAAGCAGCGACCGTACTCGCAGACCTACCTACATTTTGCCGAATCGAATGCCGACATGACATTTTTCCCTTCGTGAATGACTGGCCGTACATGACATTGACACCTGACAGTCATTTTTTTGGTAGGCAAAGTGCCACACCCGTACGGCCTTAATTGGTTTCAAACAGATACGTATGAAATGTATCAACGATGACTGGACTTCAATGTTACTATGTTAAATAACAAATTAAAGCAGGGAATACTCGTATGTTAAAAGTGCTAGGAGCCTTCGCTCTACGATGGAACTGATTTCCCAATACAGGTAGAACGGGTCTATTAGGTAACCGTGGGGCTTTTTGGAAAAAAATAATATTTTGAACAAACGCAAACAAATTAATGTGAACGCAACCTTTTTATTCTCTAACATTTAACTCCGTTATCTGTCAATCTCGACCAATCAGAGAAAAGAACACCGCGCGTGTGATGTTAAGAACTACATTTAGCGAGAGTCTGTCAGTTTTGTTCCAAACTAGTTTTTAAGTAAAAATGTTAAATTATTTAGTGTTGTTGTTGTGTGACTTTTGCATTATTTGTAAATTTTTAAATGTATGTTACCAAATATTGCCGTCCGTGTTTAAATATTGAAATAAAAACAGTTTATAAAGATATTTTCTGTGTCATTTTGTATGCATACCAAATAACCCCACCCTGGGGGTTATTTGGAAAGGCACCTTCTTTTTTAAAATAAACCTTACTGTTTGTTCATTCTATGTTTTTATTTTTGTATCTTTATAGAGTTATATCAATATTAAGCAACACATACTTCTTTATCTGTTAAAAATTAAAGGAAAAATAAATTTTATCCCTACTTTTTTACCAAATAGCCCCGTTCTACGGTACTATGTTACTGATTTTAAGCTGGTTAGCCAAATTGTAAGTTTTCTACTGCTCGAGTAAAGAGCGAGGCGGAGTTTTCACAGCGTTATTTATTAACTGACCTGTACTCATCGTACTGCTACCAAGTTTATGTATAATATACCTACACACAGAGACTTAGGTATATTATTAGTTCATCACACATTTTGTAAGTATTCACTCACTCTCACTCACAAAGTCGAAAGTTGAAACTAGCTAGCGAAGCACATAATTATTAAGTGACTGGAGCAAAGCACATAGTTGCATACATTTACTTAAGAAAAAAAAACACTTTTTGAATTTAGCTTATAAGGAGCGTAATTCGGAAAAATATTTAATACGTACACACGTGCCGAAATCCGCGGGCACACCGAGTAAATATCCTTTGCTGTTTTAGGACTAGCTCCATTAAGCTTGGTAAACCTGGAGTCAAGTGCGGGCCCGACGCGAATTCTGTCATATTTTTTGAACTAGATAAAAGTCACGAGTGTTAAGTTCAACACCCGTCATTACATCAGCATACAAAATGTTTCACGGCTGGGCAAAAAAAAGTACGTGGAGAACGTATAGGAATATCAAGGAAAAATTTTCGTATCTTATAGGTATATCCATTCATCACATTTAAAAGAAGATAGAACTTACTTTCTATGTAAAAAGTATCTTCGATAAAACTGCTAATAAAATTTGATTGGAAGTGGGTCAAAAATGACCCCTAGCACCAGCTAAACGAGCACCTATGCGATTCTCTAAGCGACACATAGACGGGTTAAGGCGTTAGCGTAGAGAATCGCACGGCAGACACTGTCTGAGTCGTAGAGCCGTGCAGTGAGATTCTCTAAGTTAAGCCAAGCTCTCAAGCGCCGCAGCGCTGAGAATTGACTCTGTCTCTTTCATATTCATAGAATTGAAAAGATACAGCAGATCACAGCCATGCGCGCAGCGTCCAGCGTCTGTGTCGCTTAGAGAATCGCATAGCTGCTACGTTGCAGCTTGAATTGGGTGGTTTTGCGGGTGGGTGTTCATGGGCGGCTGTGATTACTTTCCATCAGGTGATCGCGCCTGCTCGTTTGCCTTACTTTCACTTAAAAATATACACGATATGAAATAACGACTTGAACCATTGAACTAGTTACATGTTGAAACATTATTTGGATCTGTTTAGAAAATCTGAACCATCATTTGGATCATCATATGAGATCGTTGAAAACCAAACTGATCAAACACCACGGAACCCTTGTGTTTTATACATCTCTTCTGACCAATATTATTTCTAAACCATAGTTCGAAGTTATTACAAGCTACCAGTCAATGACCCCACTATTTAGGTACGATGAAAGTACTAGAGGGCGAAAAATGTTATGGTTCCAAGCCAACCGAGCAATCCCCATAAGATTTTTAGGGACTGGCATCATGCAAGCGTACCTAACCCGGTATCTTACTTCGTTCAAGACGAATGACGATTGCGGAAATCGTGAAGGGACGCCGTCTAATGCTAATAGTACGCACTGCTATAACGTAAGTAGCACATCCACTACACACCAATCTAAAGGAGTCAGGCAAGGTCACAAGATGTCTCTGAAACTGGTTATGCTGGTTTTGGAAGACACGAGCAACAACAGCGCTATAACCAGAAGGAAATGAGGCTTTGCATAACAGGAGCATTCTTAAACCACCCGAGATTTTCTGATGATGTCGTTATGTTTCCTGAAGTGTTGGCCAGGACTTGAGTTCTTTAAGTCCTATTTTAGGGACTAGACTCGATTTTTCGAGACTGGACTCATAAATGAGAGTTCAAGCCTTTTTGTCAGTGATAAGTCTCACGAGTCCTTACAATATGACTCGAGAACTCGAGACTTTTTACAATAATATAGAGACTTTTCTTAGAAGTCTTATTAGAAACAGTGAGTTCCATATCCATTCTGTTGATATAAAAAATTAATTAAAAAATTAAAAATGTTTTATTTCATTAACAAACCAGGTGTTTACAATGTTGTGTTGTGACTTTCCTGTTAAGTATAATATACCTGTATAAGGGAGTCACCGCTCTTCCAATTTGTCATAGCTTACAGGTATGTGACATTTTAATAAAACAAGGACAAAAGGGAAATTAAAATAAACAACTTTTACAAAAATACTAAAAATAGTATAGATATGGTAGTTCTAGGCTATAGTGTTATACAATTAGGGTTTCGTCAACCATCTCCACAAGCGAGCCAACGCGTTGAGTGCGCCAAAGAGGAAAAAGATGTTCAAAGTGTCTACTTCGATCGTATGATCGAAAAGTTACTATAATTTTTTTTTTGAAAAATACATGCCTATGGAGTTGACGCCTTAGCAAAATTTATAATAATAGTAAATAGTTTTTTTTATGAACTTGAGTTCCATAATATACACACATCAAAAGTGTCTAGGGATCAAGCATTTTTATGCGGATTTCTTGAGATTGAGATGTGGCTTTGTAATAAATTTATGATTTTATAAATTTATATGGATCATTTTTGGTGCATTTCATAATTTGAAACAGGAACTTTCAATCAATTTCTAGTAAAAGATGAAAATCAGCTGTCAATATTTTCCCTATAAAAACATACAACGCATTGAAGACATTATTAGTGCTACTGTTTCCCGGCGACGTCATTTAAGCAGGGAAGAAATGCTCAGAGCCGTGGGAATGATAGAAGCTGGTTCCCGGCAACGTACTGTGGCTTTAGCTCTAAATACAAGTCAGAGTGTTATCAGTCAACTTTGGACACGTTACCGAAGCACTGGTACCGTGGCTGAGCGCCATGGAGGACGGTATCGCTGCACCACACGGAGACAAGACCGATACATTCAAATCACAACTCGAAGAGCTCCAACAATAACCGCCATGATGTTAGCCGTGAGGCTTCATCACTCTTCAGGGAACTTAATTAGCGACCAAACAGTCAGAAACCGCTTGCATGAAGTGAAACTTCATTCCAGAAGACCGCTAAGGGTACCACCTATAGCAATGCACAATCGTAGGATTCGATATCAATGGGCTCTTGAACACAGAAATTGGGCAGAAGAACAATGGCGTTTCGTGTGCTTTTCTGATGAGTCTCGTTTTGGTATGAGACCGGATACAAGACGTATACGACACTGGAGAACCCCTGGACGCCAACAGCGATTAAAATCCTGCCAGGAAGTCCATCCTTATAGTGGTGGAACCATCATGGTATGGGCGGGTATTTGGATCGGCGGAAGAACTGAGTTGATTTGGATCAGAGGCAACCTCAACGCTCAAATTTATGCTGAGACGATTTTATCAGACGTCATCGTTCCTCTACAAGTGCAAATCGGTCCCTTATTTCAGTTAATGCATGATAATGCACGACCGCACACCGCAAGAGTTGTAAGACAGACTCTCGCCGCAGCTAACATCAATGTCATGCCCTGGCCTGCTCAGTCGCCAGACTTGAACCCGATTGAGCATGCATGGGATATGCTACAGAGAAGAGCTCTGCCGAATATGGAGGGTATCCAGTCGCAAGAAGACCTTTTTTTGTTGTTGCAACGAACATGGGCGGCCATTCCACAGCGTGATTTGGATGAACTCATTTTGAGTATGCCAAACCGATGTTCTTGTGTTGTTAGTGTTCGCGGTAGAAACACGGATTATTAATTGTTTAAGTTACCCAATAAAATTTTAAAGAAAACTGTTATTTCAGTCTTTTTTTCGAACTTTAATGTTAGTGGTTCAAATGTCAAAAATCCCTTTATTAGGAAAATGGCAAATTTCTTTATTAATGCAAAGGTGACTTGGTTTATCGTTACTGTAGACAAACGAAAACACTTTATTTGATGAATCCTTAAAGAAAATTTTAATTAATATCAATCAGGAGAAAAGTTATTGCAAAAATATATGTTGATCCCTAGACACTTTTGATGTGTGTAGTTTTATGAGTCGAGTCTTTTTGCATTAGAACTCGACGAAAGGACTCAAGGCTCGAAACTCAGGTCTCATTTTAGTCGGGGTCTTGCTAGCTCTGCCAAAATGAGTCCAGACCCAAAATTAGGACTTAAAGAACTTAAGTCCTGTCCAACACTAGTTTCCTCATAAGACATAGCCTTAGACAATGGTCGAAGAATTTCACAGTGATTTTCTGTAATTGAATCTTGAATCTATCCATGTGGGAGATGTGTGCCCAGCAGGGCGACGTTTATAGGCTGATGATGATAACGGAATGACTATCACTGGAAACTCCGCAAGCCGCTGGATTGGGATGCGAGTATGCGACTTAAGCAGACACCGTGGCTCCCTCGTACCTATATATTATGTACAAGCAGCCGCTCGCGGTTTCACCCGCGTGGTTCCCGTTCCCGGGGGAATATCGAGATAAAAAGTCTTCTATGTGTTAATCCAGGTTATAAACTATCTGTATGCCGAATTTCACCCAAATCCATTCAGTAGTTTTTACGTGAAATAGTAACAAACATACATCCATACGTTCCCGTGGGAATATCGGGATAAAAAGTATCCTATGTGTTATTCCAGGTAATAAACTATCTGTATGCCGAATATCATCCGAATCCATTCAGTAGTTTTTACGTGAAAGAGTAACAAATATCCATACATACAAACTTTCGCGTTTATAATATTAGTAGGATGCGCTACTTCGCTGTTGAGACTTCTACTTCTACTCTACTTCTACTCGACTTCTACTTCGCTGCTGCCGCAGTAAGCGCTAAAAAGTTTTTTTTAGCTTTAACAGCACAAGTACGTAAACCTGATCCGTAATTACTTAATTAGGAACCACCATCATACTGTGCAGAATATCAGCACTCGTACCAAAAAAAATTCTTGGAATTTTTTTCGCGTTGGAATTCTCTGCCGGCGCATGTGATTCCCAGTTCCTATAATCCCGGGTCTTTTAAACGGGGCGTGAAACGGCACTTTCATTATTTTGGACTACATCGGCTGCTTACCATCAGGCAGGATGTAGTCACTATGACGTGTCACATAAAAAAAATGGGCCGTTTGCAGCGGAGACAATGGGGACGTGGTGGCCGTATTTACTCATGTGGCCAGAGGCAAGGCAACTTGTTAAATAATAAGTGCTCCCGTCGTTAAGGCCTCCGGTGACAAGAAGGCTAGCCGCTACCTCTGCCAGAGTAGAGATCGTGAGAGAGAGGCATTTCAAAGAGGTAATGGTGCCAGCATTCTTGAGACTGTAGGTACCCACAGTTGGTGGACATATTTTATTTGTAGTTTTCTTCAGATTTGTAATATTTGATAATTTGCGTTAAAAAACGCTCAAATAAACTTAAACATAACGAAACGTTGATGTCTACCTCAGGCGGGAATCGAACCCGCCTCCTCCGAAATCCGGCTGCGTTGACCACTCCGCCACCGAGGTATTGGTTACACCGGACGGAATTTTTCAACGCTTTCGACTTTATGTTTTTATAGCAACAGTGTCTTAACAAAGAATTTACATCCTTAAAGATCTGAACGAAATCCTACTATACTACTAATATTATATACGCGAAAGTTTGTAAGTATGGATGGATGTTTGTAACTCTTTCATGTAAAAACTACCAAATGGATTTAGATGAAATTTGGCATACAGATAGTTTATAACCTATCCAGGTTCCTAACACATAGGATTATTTTTATTCCGATATTCCCACGGGAACGGGAACGCGGGTGAAACCGCGAGCGGCCGCTAGTTTACAAAATTTTAAAGATTCAGTTAAGATAAGACTGCTTTATAGATTCGTAATATTTGATTATTTGCGGTAAAAAACGCTCACATAAAGTCAAAGATAACGAAGCGTTGAAATAATGTCTACCTCAGTCGGGCAGCGAACCCACGTCCTCCGCAATCCGGGCAGCTGTGATTGTAGACATTTTTTTCAACGCTTTGTTTTCTTCAAGTTTTCTTTAGTTTAATTTTACCTAGTAAAGTTGTGCTTTTGTTTTCCTGTTATTTATTTATTTAAAACACTTTATGCACATATAGAGGCGGACTATGAGTTATGTTTTATTTATGAGGATAGTATAATAAACAATATAATAATAAGTACTTAATTAAAATGGTTGATACCGTGTATACTGTATGCCCGCCCTCTATTCAATAACGATAAAAATGTAGCCTCGGTCCTTCGATCATATTTTCGGTCGGACTTTATCTAATATTCTTTCTATCCGCGCCGTCATCATATCACAATCACAACAAGTCACACAATAAAGTAAGACCAATAATTTACACCAAACACGCCCCACACAACTTCCCACAGTATTGCGTAAATTGAATTGTGTATTCGAATGCTTTGTTTGAACTTGCGTTAATAAATCAGCGCGCGATGCTCCCAATATTACAGGATGGCTGGTAATGTGACTGGTGCGGTGACATTTGGATACAAACAATTAAAAAAAAAAATGTTTTACGCTCACACCAGTTTTCTAGACCAAGATAAGTATTCTTTTGAAACTTGTTAATATGGCAAGATAACGGACAAATATACATAAACATAGAAAAAACACCCAGACACAAAATCAATTTAGAAAAACAGTTTTTCTCTAAATTTACCAGACCGTGAATTGAACCCGGGACCTTGGAGATGGTGCGACGCCAGACCCGGCGTGCCATCTCTTCCCTTTGGGTGTCGTAAAAGGCGACTATACAATGAACCAAAGACTTGCACATGCGGCGATGGGCTCACCACCTGTCACGCTGAGCACCCTTGCAGTTTCGTTACGTAACCCTAACCTAACCCTTCAGGGACAAAAGTCTTAAGTGTACGTATCGTCACTACTATCGCGCTACCACCAGGTTTAAAAAAGCTGGTGTCCCGTCTAAGAAATCTCTATGGAACGTTCTGCCATAGTAGAATAAAAGAATTATGGTATCTTCATACATACGCACCGAGCGCGGCTTGTATGTGAGTGCGGCCGAGCCATCCCGTCCGTACGCGTCGTCGCACGCACACACTGACGAGGTTATTGATGCTAATGATATCAGTCGTGGCTGAGCCGTTTTATTCTACTATGGTTCTGCGGAGGGGTGACCGCTTCGCAATAAAGAAAAGCAGCTGCTGTTCCAAATCTATGTAAGTTTATTAATTATTCATTCTTACAGTAACGACTATTATCCCCGAAGGGTTAGTCAGCAATGAGGACAGCAAAAGCAGTCCTCTACCATAGTCCACTTTTCACCAAATAGCGACTACACATGTGCTCAGCGTGACAGGTGGTGAGCCCATCGCTACACTATGCTGTTGGTAGTCTTACCACACCCAATAGAAGAGAGGGGGCGGTAGGGTCTGTTCGGCACTTGCCCTCGCGGTCCTCATTGCTAGGTCGCTGACTGACCCCTAGGGGATAATAGTCGGGAATATTATAAATGTTTAAAACAACTGCTTACGTCATCAGCTGTTACTGTGGTCTCTCCTATTTTAGGAAAGCGTAACTCTTCGACTGATGATATATCATTAGCAAATCTAATGTTGAAGTCATTAAAGTAAACCATAGAACAGTTAATATACCGTGAATTTAACCTTGCTACTGAGTTGCTAAAATAACTTTTGTCGTAATATTTGTTCGATATATAAACCAATTTTGTAAGCAATAGTTCGATTACCACTTCAAATACCATAGAGAGGCGGTTGATATTTTCCTATCACACGCATTTAGTATTGATGTCGAGTCAGTGTAACAAATCTACGCATAATACACCTAGAATCGGATTGGACATAAAATTGTGATTGTCCAGTGACGGAATGAATCCCATGCGACTTTGTTTATATGGTCCTCTACCGACCGATAGAGAGCAAATTGATCTAGAGACGAATGACATTGTCTTCTAGAATGTACGGACGCGTGCGTCGTAACCTGTATAAGAAGAAACGGACTGTGACTATCAACAGCTTTTATAGTGAAGTCAGTAAAAGCGAGAGTGTTATTTCGGGGTCAGCAGCGCGGTGTGATTTTTTTACCTTACCAAAAAACTTAAACTTGTAAATTATACATGGCAAACGATTTTATAATTAGTTTGATTATCGTAAAATAATAGCTGGACACCCGAGTACTATGTCACAATAACTTACTAGTACCGTACGTAACTGGAAGTTGACAAGCGTCCGTGAGATTCTTTATTTGCATTGGTTAAACTCTAAATGGTTCAGTATAGCCGAAGTTTCCAAGAACCAATATTTTTCCTGAAATTTTCAGTGTCAAGTAGTTGCGGTGACTTCGGGGTCGTCTGTGAAGAGAGCACTTGTTATTGATATTATTAGAAGGTGTGAGAATATCCGTTTTGCTACACTTTTTTCACATACATAATAATATTAGGTAACAAGACAGCTTAAAAAAGCCTTGTTGGTTTTCTGACCTCTTTTTCTATTAACGTTCTTTTGTATCTAGTTTTGAATTCAAAATTCAGACATTAGTACTTGTCTTCTCTGTCTAGCCTGTTTTTATGGTGCAAGGCAGTTCAGATTCAACTGCGGAGCTAGAAAGAGCTCCTTCTGAAAGAATTTTTGAATCTTATCATTCTACACCAAATAACATTCACCAGTTTATGAAATTGTTAGAATAGTGAAATGCATATATTATAACTATTCAGTTCCAGGCATAAGTTCTGATAATAATTATAATCTAAACCTTCACTTAGTCACAAAACATACCTAGTGTATTAACATTTTATGACTACTTCATATAAGTGTAACCAATTATTTATTGTAATATACTTCTAAACTTGTCGTGCGTTTATCTTCATCCAACTCATCTTACTCATCGTGTCACTCCTCCGTCCCTCCACTCCGTGACACATTTGTTTAGGTGTAGGCAGAAACTGCGGCTTTCCATTTGCCAGGAACCATACTCAAAGCTGCATCTACATTTGGAAAAATCTGATATATAAAATTAGTAATATTTGATTATCATCATTGCATTATTTGCAATAAAAAAACTTAAAGATAACGAAACGTTAAAAAAAATGTCTGCCTCAGGTGGGAGTCGAACCCACGACGTCCTCCGCAATCCGGGCGGCTGCGTTGAAAGTAATTTGACAAAATGAAACTTATTGATCGCTTAACGTATTGAACTGAAGAGGAGCTCGATGGCGTAGCGGCTAGCGCATTCGGATTGCGATCTTGCTCGCTGAGCAACTTTCGCAATGCCGGGTCGCTGGATGGGTGACCAATAGTGTTGCCGCTCGATAGTCTATCAATAGACTATCGATAGTTGAGCAAAAGCATTAGTATCGATAGTATCAATATTATAGACACACAGCAATACTATCGATAGGACCGATACTATCTAAGCTCAAAATCGAAGGCACTATTGATACTATTGCTGCTGACGATAGTCAACCTATCTATATAGTTCGGCAACACTAGTGACCAAATTAAAAAAATATCGAGAGCTCCTCTGTGCTTCGGAAGGCACCAACCCGCATTGGACCAGCGTGGTGGGTTATGGCCCAATATCCCACGTAGGTACTATTGTCCACGTGGGAGGGCTGTGCCCAGCAGTGGGACGTTTATAGCCTGATGATGATGAACGTTGTTCGCTCAACGGCATATTGGCATTAAACATAAATTATGTTAGAAACATCATCAGCCTATCCTCCATACTGCCGGGCACAGGACAGACAATGGGCGATTTTCCGTGATCAAAAAAAAGAAAAATTGGTTTGTAAATTACTTCATAGATGGCGATTAGCATAGATTAGTATGGCGCTAGTAAAAGGCGAGTTCATGAAGAGCACGTGTATGGCTGTGTAATATATATTCCATTCCAAAATAGAAATAGGTCCTGGATGTCCTGAATAAAAATAGGTAAGTACTATTTTTTAATTTTTTTGGTAGACAAGTAAAAGTGTAGAATTTATTACAGCCCTTAGGTAGGTACGGCTCGGCTTTCATAAAACGACATCTATCGAGTGTTTTTGAACTAATTTTTACTTTTTAATTTGGGCTGTCAGAAAATTGCCCATTGACAACGACACTTGGAGACACTAGGCCTATAGCCCACTACGCTGGCCCAATGCGGTTTGGTGGGTTTTCAATTGTATTACTACCTATACACCGAGGTATTTTAGTGGTTGTTTTCCCGCGGCAGAACGATTTACCTTTAGTAGTACTATCGAATCATGCGAGTTATTTTTTGAAAATAAAAATATTGTTGTTCTTATTTAATTAAAAAAAATAATCATCAACTCGAAAGCGTGAGAATATTACTTAGTGCGGGAGCTTCGTGCGGCAGGCAGTACCCAAATACGTCACGTGTCGTATAGAAACTATCGTTTCTCACGCTTTCGAGTTGATGATTATTTTTTTGATTACTAGTTGAGAACAAAAATATTTTTATTTTCAAAAAAAAACTTGCATGTTTCGATAGTACTACTAAAGATAAATCGTTCTGCCGGGGGAAGACAACCAACGAAATGTCTCGGTGTATAATTACATCATCTTAGTAATATTACCTACATACTCAACTAATTTATTATTTGTATTAAGTGACCCGTAATTTTTCTGCCCGCTGTAAATGATACTCGTAGGTACTTTCAAGTTTTCATTTAAAAAGTGTGGCAAGAATTCTTTTATCAGATTAAAAAGAAACCTGCACCGTGCTTTATACTCGTACTATGTCGATTAGCTTTAGTTAAATCAATGGCTTTAAAATAACTCGCTCATTAATTAAACTAAAGACGGGGAATGCTCACAAACTACCCTATTTGTCTCTTGCTTAGTTCGTAATTGCATTTTCTGTCCCTGATTTTACGATTGACTTAACATATTACTAGTTTCACAAGACAGCTTAAGTCGCATTAGCTTGAGCTTCGGTCTAGACAAAGTGAATGAATCTTTTTGTGTGGATAAGTTAATTACATACTTACTTACATCATCATCAGCATAGAAATGTCCTACTGTTGGGCACAGGTAAGGACGATATAAAGTATCATTTGTCTATGATACAGGCCTATTCACGACTTTAATCCCCAAAGGGTTTGTGGTGGACGGCGGGCGTATCTGACGGCGGCGGACGGCGGGCGTATCTGACGGCGGCGGACGGCGGGCGTATCTGACGGCGGCGGACGGCGGGCGTATCTGACGGTGGCGGATGGCGGGCGTATTTTACGGCGGCCGGCGGCAGCGCTATGCTACAGACGCGTTCTGTCGATAGAAACTGCAGGAGCCAGGCTAAACAACTACCGTCCGTCAGGTAGTGGACTGTATTTGTTGACTATTCTCTCAATACAAGCTGGCTGGGACAAGGCTGCCGAGAGAAGTCTTGTATTCCTTGGATACGTTTGAACCTGTTCTTCTGTCTAGTAAATTCTTGCAACCAGAAATGTCCAATTAAAAACTTTGTAATATTTATTCTTCCTTTATTTATCTTCCGATTTACAACAAGTGTAGACTAAACTTACAAAATAATCGGCTTCTATTCTACTAAACTTTTACTTTAAGTAAAACTTTTACTAACAACTTAAAACGTCATTACACAATTTATATACTTATATAAAAGGTTGTCGCGAGATTTAAGTACTCGTATTTTCTTAGATTGAAACTAATCGGCAATAAAAAATTACGAACATTCAACGTAGGAGACGCGTTTGTACATTTATAGCCCAGAAGTGACTATTTCTCTGTTATATTTTGATAAGTCTGATTATATTATATGAAAAAAACTAAACTTAGATTATTTTATTTCAATACCTATGTTATATATATAATCATTCGTGTAACTAAGTACAATTAATATAGAGCGCGTGAATGGAGTGTTTAAAGCTGGGTAGATATCGGGTACCAGCTACCATACATTTTTGCCTATAATAAATAAATAATAAATTTTGTTTACGCTCACACCAATTATCTAGACCAAGATGAGTATTCTTGTGAAACTCGTTAATATGGTAAGATAACGGATAAATATACATAAACATAGAAAAAACACACACACCCGAAATCAATTTAGAAAAGCAGTTTTTCTCTAAATTGACCCGACCGGGGATCGAACCCGGGACCTCAGAGATGGCGACACCATGAAAACCGGTATACAAACCACTCGACCAAGGAGGTCGTCGAATCATCTTCAATTTGCTTTCGAAATATTGCAATCGTTTTAATTTTTCCAATGATGGCTTTTCATTAAACTATACGAGTTTAATGAAAAGCCATCACTATTATTATTTTATCTGCACCAATTAACGCTGTAGTTACTGATGTCGCAATAAAATGAACTTAGGTGCATATCACCACAAAATAAAGTTTTCTCAAAGGATAATGGCTAAAAAAAACCCAGGCCCGGCGGAAACAAAATGTATCTCAGATTTTTTACTAAAAATGTGTGATTAAATACTGCATAGCTGGAATCATCGAAATATTTTTTAAAAGTGTGAAATTGCATTTCGAAATTGAAAAATTAAATTAAATTAAAATTAATACAATGATCGGGTATATCGGACTAGCTTCCGCCTTCGTTTCAGTCAGCGGTGTCAATCCTGGTCCTTAGGTATCTATCTACCTACCAACCTACCTTCGTTGTACTTCGTTGCGATCTGTGCGTCACTTATATTATTACCAACTTTTGTTTACCTTATTTACTACGACTTTGGCACAATTTTTGACTGGGACAAGCATTGCGATTGATTATATATTTCAAAATGGATGCATGTGTTGTGTGCGATCGTTCATTATACCCAGGTGCTCGAAGACACGTTCTGATTCTGACACAGCGTTTTTTTTTGTTTTTTTTTTAATACTTAAGTTGGGCCAGATTTAAAGAAAACTTCAATCATCCCGGACACACATTGGACGATGTAATCTTAGATTTAGACATTGAATAATGTTCATAATCATATCGTATCGTATCATTGATGACTTTTACTACTACTTTAAATGATATTTAAAAAAAAGTAAGTAAGTAGTGGTGGTATTATTTATACTGTAGAAATTTTGGATTATATCCCCTATTACTCACTGCTAAACACCCATTTTAGCAATTCAATAATCCTTTTACTAAAACATTAATATGACCCCTGCAAAACTTTCAATAGCAATTTTATACTTTTAAAAAAATATTTCGGCAGTGTCCCATATGCAGTAATTAATTACTCAACAATACCAGTATTTTGACGTACATTTCATTTGCGCCGGGCCTGGGTTTAAATTTCATACTACGTGACCATTGTCCTTTGCTTGAATGTCACGTCATTATTTTGACAAAATTCATTAAGTTAAATTTTTTAAAGTAAAACTGCTAAGATTTGATGAAGCATCCCCTCTTTTATTTGTACTGGCACCTCGAGACCAACCGTTAGGTTATGCAAAAAGTGCCAGACATCCCTGCGCCAGCAAAATACTCACGCAAGAGACCATCCATCTCTCACTCACCACCCATCAAAAACGGTCTACCCATTAAGGCGAATTAAACTCGACGCGGTTGTGTCGCTTAATTACTGAGTTCCTATGGCCACCTTCCAGCTCCATCTAGCACCATAGTACTCGTCAAGACCAATCAAACGAGCCCATACTCGATGGGGTTATGTCGTTTCATTGCAAAGTTCCTATGGCCACCTTCTAGCTCTATCATCAGATCAGCACCTTGTCATCATAATATGGCATTGTCACGCGATTTACACATGTATGCAAAATTTCAGTTTAATTGGTTGAAGATATCTGCTTCAAAATTGAGTTGCAAAATTCCACCCGAACAAGACAAATATAAGTACATACATTACAAGTTAAATAAAAGCTTGTAAAAAGTAGCGCACTGGTTTCTTGCGACTTACTAACTTGAAAGCACTGATTTTTAATACACAAAGTTTGAAGTAAGAAGACTGATTAAACAAACGGCTTCTATCCTACCGAATTGTAAAAGCGCACTGTATTCTTGCGATTTGAACTATTTGGTAACACAGAATTAACTCGACAATGTTTGAAATGAGACTGAATGCCGATCGTAGAATGCTCCACGTGTTTATAGGTGATCCCGTTTTCTAGAAAGTTTCATAACATTCCAATTTTCTAGATATTTCTATAACATTCTCTAAAACCTATACTTTTCTAGAAAGTTCCAAAGCTTTCCTAGAGTTTTCCAGAAAGTTCGAAAACTTTTTAGATGTTTGTAAACATTCTCCAAGCTATTCTGGAGTTTTCAATGACTGGTTTATTTTACATAAATATTAAGTATTTGTAGATAGCATTTAAGAGGGTTTACGCATTTCGGTTTTCCATACAAACTTCCAAGTCGAAATTTTTAAAAACCAATAAGCTAATTTTTATGAAACTTTGCATTCTAAAGTGAAACACAGGGATCTAAATAGTTTGTTGAACATATTTTTAAAAACGTTATTTTAGCTGAGTTATTGCGATCCACTATAGAAAGTTCAAAATCGCAATAACTCAGTTAAATAAACATTTTTTTAAAATATTTTCAACAAACTATTTAGATCCCCGTGCTTTACTTCAGCATGCAAAGTTTCATCAAAATTGGCTTATTGGTTTTTAAAAATTTCGACTTGGAAGTTTGTATGGGAAACCGAAATGCAATTACGACTACGAATTAGTGCGAATACGACGTGTCGCTAACAGGGTTAGTCAGAGACTAGGCCATGCATGAGGATCGCAGAAACAGACATATGCCATTGTCCATGTTTCACCAAATTATAACTGCACATGTGCTCAGCGTGATAGGTGATGAGCCCAACACCGCTTCATGCTGTTGGATGTATGTGCAGTTCAATCCGTTAGTCGTCTTTTACGACACCCAAGGGGAGGGGTTGGTAGATAGTGAGCTGCTATACAACAAGACTCCTATATATATACATGAACACAACAAATACCTAGGTTGTTGCGACTTCACCGTCTTTCATACAAACGTTCAGAATTCCAACGTAGGTTTCATTCGCATCCATTAAGTTTCATTATGGCCGCTAAAACTATTTTTACCGCTTGCATAAAAAATTTTCAAGAATAATAGCTTTAAGAAATAAACCAGCTTACTTCAGTGGCTTACCGTGAGTTTATTATAAATAAGATTCGTATTTTAATGCTTACCGTACCTATGCTTACCTGTAGGTAGTCAAAATTGATGTAGATTTCTTTAGAAATATTTAGGTATGAAAGTACAAATCTCGATTTTATTTTAAAACTAGCTGACCCGACAGACGTTGTCCTGTCTTTATTATGAATATGTAATTCGAATTGGTATATAATTAATTAAAAAAATATTATAAAAAAGTGTTTATCATTATTATTCTAATGCTATATGATATACAACACTCATTTTTTTTTCTTGCGCATAAATATATACATATAAATAGTTTTGTTGGTATTCCGACACGGGAACAGACGACATTTAACTGGCCATGTGAAAAACATGGATTTTCAAGATTGATGCCACAAACACTTAGCGACTGCCCTTGAGATTTATTTATCGACATTGCAAATGCTAGCCGCACTAGAAATTGCAACCGTTTAAAGACGAATGGCATGTCGTTCGGAATCAAAGGAATCCGTGGAATCAAAACGTCTTCGCCTTTGTACTTCCCTTTCATAATTGAGGCTTCGATGACGCTATTCATTAATTTCTTTACCGCAAGTCGGGTGCCATTACACAGACGAGGCTGGTTTATATTCCGCAACATAATGATTACCGATCCGATTTTTAATTGCAGATTATGAGGTGGTAATCGAGGCAATTCCAGCGAATTTAATAATTCCGTTGGAAAGTTGACAACATCATCTTGGTTAGTCACGGAATCAATCGATTTGTACGTTATTAATTCGCCAGCTATCTTATTTTGAATCTGAAAATTTATTTCGTTGACATCAACGTTTTTTACAGCCAATACAACTCTTTCGCTGAACCATACAATTGATCTTTGTAATTTTGAGCAATGTTTGGGAAAACCTTGATGAGGTCGGTCTTAGTTTCAGTAAAGTGACAAAAATTGGTAGGGAATATGATGTATCCAGACGATGAATCAATAGGTATTTTGCCATTACCAATATCGGACTATTGTTTGGAAAAAACTTCTCCAGATTGGTCGTTCTGCAATACGACTCGCATGTATATATTTAATTTGAGCGATTTAACGTCATTTCATAAAATGGATGACTTTAAACATGCGTTAAGTTCGTCGGCTGGTGTTAATCGTGGTATTACTGTAGTGTTTGGCGAAAATCACCTGTTAATAAAATCATTGCACCACCAAACCGGTTTTGGTTCTTTCGTAAATCTTGCAACGTGCGGTCTAATGCTTCCAAATATTTTTTGTGTGCCATCGTGCACTCATCCCAAACTATTAATTTGCTCTGCTGCAACACTTTGGCCATCGCAAAATTTCTCGAAAGGTTGCAAGTTTGTGTTTCACTTAGTTGCATGTTCAACGGCAACTTGAGTGCAGAATGAGCTGTGCGACCGCCTTCCAACAACGTAGCTGCAGTACCTGACGAAGCAAGTGCAAGTGCGTAACCATTTTGCGATCGAATCTTTGCCAAAATCAATGATAAGTATTAAAAACGTTTTCCCACTCCCACCGGGAGCATCTATGAAAAAAAATCGGCCAGTTCCATCGTTCACTACTTTCATTAGCGTTTCGTAGGCATATTTTTGCTGCTCATTTAAAAGGGGAACGTTTATTAGAACAGTTTATTTTTATTAGAACTCTTGATTAAATGCGTGGTGCATTGGGCGATTAGACGTTGTCATTCCTAATTTTATTAATCCTTTGTTGGTAAGCATCAAGCATATGTCTTCAATTAAAATTAATGCTTCATTGTACATTTCTTCATTAAATTGCAAATTTGCATTTGATGTTCTAAGAAGCTTTTTGATTTCGATTCCATCGATTCCGTTCAATTTCATTCCGCGATTCGCGTTGCTCGTCAGTTTGACTTGCTCTTGTATATCTTTGACTAATTGCTAATTGCTGGCATTTTCAAAAGTGAAAATTCAACTGTAAATTAAAGAAAACTATCGTATTCTTTTTTATAACCCAGTATATCACTCGTTATGTTAGTAACGTGTATGTTAGTCTATCCAAACTTACCAAAACTCCATATTTAATTGAACTTTTAATATTAGGCGTGACGGCTCTGAACTAACCGTGATGTGCACTAAGAAATTTAGTTTTCTCACATCCTTTTTGTAAGAAATAATAAATTAATTATTTTACATGTATTTTTTATCAATAAAATAACTCCGACCGAAGCATTCTGTTTTAGTGGTTCAGTTTTTTTACATCCCCTTTGACGATATTTGCAGAACGCATTCTGTCAATTCTATGTCAAACGTCTTAAGGTTACATTAAAAAAATTTATATTGTTCAAAAAGGTTAGATTAGAAATAATTTTAAATGGTGATAAAGTATTCTTAAAATTTTCTTAATTTTTTCTTTCCTAAGAACCTTTTCCTGACAATAACAAACACAACAAAAATAAGCGAAATCGGTCCAGCCGTTCACGCGTGATGGCGTGACCAAGGGAAATAGGGATTCAATTTTTTAGATAGAAGATAGATGCTGTAGACTTTCTTTCTGTTGCCGCTACCGAACTTTCTTTTATATATTCTGGTTTGTCTTTTAATCTTACAACTTATATGTTTTTTTTTATCTTGTAATTAAAAATGTCCTTTAATGATAGGGAGGGCATTTTCCAATTTGTATTTGACGATTTAAAAGAAAGGGAGAAAAATGCTCTTGCTGAGTTTCTTGCCGGCTCTTCTCAGTACAAGGTCTCCCGCCCCATAGATAGACTAACGAACCGATGGCATAACGATATTCATATGTGCTCATTATTGTAGCCTAAACTGATTAAATTAATTTGAATTTGAATCTTGAATTTGGACCCTGCTATTGCGTTTTCGTATGATGGTGAGTCGTGTCCGCAACAGATAAAGTTAGTTCAACGTTTTTATCCGATGCACATTATGTGCATGCGTAGTCCATCAATGCCTGTCTGTATCAATGCATGTGGTCATATCTGATGCACATAATATGCGTAGTCCATCAATGCCTGTCTGTATCAATGCATGTGGTCAAGCCTTGTATAGTATTTTACTGAAATGATGGTCGGATAAACAAACTAACTATTGCCTATACATGGACCAGTAGAAAATCATTTATATCAATCAAATCAAATACACTGGCCTGCAAAAATAAGTATCACACTTTTAAAATTGTAATGACTTTTAAAGTACACAGGATAAACAAGACAAACAAGACTTAAAAATGTTACTTTGTATAATTTCCTATAGTTTCAAAGAAAGCTGCTAAAATTGCTATAAAATGTTTTTTATTTTAAATCTCTAACTTCTATAGTTTAGAAAAAAATAAATGTTCACAGTTGGGCATTAGGTTTGGGCATTGTTAGTAAAGCAATCCATATGGATTGCTTTACTAACTATGCCTGCTGATGCTTGCGTTTATTTAACCAATATACAACAATTCCGATTTATAGTAGGTACTGTGGAACTCGTAAAGGTTGGGGGGCGTTTGTTTTAATAACAACAACCTTTATTTAGTATACGAGTTCATTTATTGTATACTTTTATATACATTTACAATTACATATTTACAATATAAAAATAACATGGTCAAGTCTACCCATGTTGGCACTTCAGATCGTTCTCCTCTAATCCCCGGTTTGACATCTTGTCAATTCAAATTACGTTTTTTACAAATTACTATAAAGTTAAACCAGCCAGCGCCCTAACATGGTATAAACTCTACATTCCTCCCGACCTGGGGAAAAAAAAATTTTTAAACAAAAAAAATTTTTTTCCAACTTTTTTTTTACATTTCTACCCATTTCTAAACATTTCTAAACATCCTAGCAGAAACGGGAAAAAAAATACATACAAGAATGATTCAACCTAAACCCGACTTGCATTTAGCTATTCGAAGAATTAAACTTCGAAGAACTTGGAACATATAAACCCGTCAAAACTATATACCTATTTCGAATCACCCTCCAACACAAACCAACACGACTCATAAACATCACCTTTAACCAAAATTACATAACTAACTTTATCAATCTGCATGTTAAAATATTTCATGTTAATGCAGAGAAAAATTCAAACTCTCTAAGGGTGTGATAGTCGTTCTTAAACTTAAGCTTCATAACAAGACTCAAAGCAGATACTATCAACTTATCAATAGGAAAAAATATTCTACACCATTATATTTAAAACTCTCATGAATTCAAGAGGCTCAAGTACAATGTAAGAAATAGAATCCCCAAAAACATGTCAACTATCCCACGTTATGACCTGATACTCAACAATACAATATTCCCTCATAATCTATAGAATTAGGGAATTATTGATTAAACTTTAAGGCAAAAGATAATCCCTCTATTTCCAATCCATTACTTAGGTAGAACTTCTACTAAGTAATTCCGAATGCTTATGAGAATAGTCATTCTATTCTACACCAGAAATTGCTTATCGTGAGAGAAATTTATTAACTCACTACAAACTACTAAAATAACAAACTATTAATTAACCCTAAACTACTATTACACTACTCCTATAAATCAAATAACCTACAACATCATACTCCTCCATACTACTAACTCCTTAACCCTTCATAAATTAATGCTATAAATACTCAACCCTTTATCTGCATACTACATACTGCTAACTCCTAAACCTTCACCAACTTTGCTATAAATACTCAGTCTTTAACCCTCAATAATAACAAAGCCATTTGCAAACCAGATACTAACCCTATATCCTATTATTTATGTGTGTGAAACCCAAATCAGGAATCCATGACAAATAGCTTATTGCCTAATCATGTTACACCAAATAATAGAATTAGTCGACTAGATCTACCAATCTAATTCTACTTAACCCTTACAACTCCTTTTTATCTTTCTCGAATCATTACTTTACCAGCATTCAACATTACAAATACGTTAACAAACTTATCTCACGCTTTTTAACAATATTTTCTCTATCATATCAAACTACTAAGTATATAATAATTCTTGTAATTGGTCCTCTTTTTCAAACATCAATTGCTACCTAAAATACGTTTTTCTCATTTCCCTCGTACATATGAAACATTAAGACACATATTAGCAAATAACAATGACAACATATAACTTAAAATTAACCTACTAAAGCCTTCCCTTTTTACACAAACTTATGATAATTTACAAACATACATACACAACAATGTCTACAAACACACATCATCGTGACATGAAATGCTTTAGGCGATTTGTATGAAAAACGAACTTTACAAGCCACCAACATTAGACCTCCTATCGCTCAATGATTCTATATGCCATTGATAAAGACGTGCCAGTTTCGTACATCTGCCAATAACTCGCTTTGGAACATAATAAAACTAAATCATTGACGTTAAAGAATACCGGTCTAACTCTTACGTAGTGCCTTCGTAAATAATCTACTCATACGACCTACCTATTCTATCGAATTTTCGTTTTAGGATAACCCGTTCCTAAATCTACATTAGTTACAAAACGTTTTTCCTCCACCGGCAAGGAAAACTCACCACTATTTGGTGCCTTCAAGAAATATACGTAATCATTGTTACGCAATTTCTGAAAATCAATAAAGTCAACAATTGATTGATGCCTGTCACTTATTGACACATCAATGTTTTTCTTTTCCGCGCCCGACTCGGAACTTTCTAAAACAATTGCCTGATCTAGAACATTCGATGACCTATCTGGCTTTTGTTCTAACTTCAAACTTTCTAAACCAATTGTTTGACATGGAATATTCGATGACTTACCTAACTTTTGTCTAACAAGCGAACTCGATTTTTCCGAATCCTGTCTTGCAACAATAGCAGCTTTACCTATTTCGCTCGACACATTTGGCTGAACTAAATGAATATCTCCTAACTTTTGTCTAACAATCGAACTCGATCTTTGCGAATCCTGTCTTGCAACAAAAGCGGATTCATCTTTTTGGCTCAACACATTTTGCTGAACAGAATGAATATTTCCTAACTTTTGTCTAACAATCGAACATCTTTCAGAGTCCTGTCTTGCAACAAAAGCGGATTCATCTTTTTGGCCCAACACATTTGGTTGAACAAAATGAATTTTTCCTTGGGAAAAAGACACACAATTGTTATAAAAATCAATACACATTTTATTATTTATTAAAAAATCCTGACCTAAAACTACACTACACTTTAAGTCAGCTATAATTATAAATTCTTGTTTAAATAAAAAATCGCTCAAAGAAAACATTACATCGCATTTTCCAACTACTTTTAACCTACTACCATTACTCGCACTAATACATCTATTTTCTATATCTCTACATTTTATTCCTATCTCATCCGCGGCAGCTTGACTGATGCAGGAAACCGTGGCACCTGTGTCTACAAGAGCTACAGAATTAATCTCATTTGTAGAAAATACTAATAATGGCAATAACGCAGAAGAAGGTCTAACCTGTTGACTCGCTTCGTCCATCGCTTGCAATTTCACGTCAGATGTGTGCGCTTGCAAAAGACCAGACGACATCTCAAAAACATCACCGTCGCGACAATTGGCCTTCTTTATTGTCGGCGCGGTTGAAAACCCGGCTGCGACTGCGTTTTCCTAAAATTAGAACGTAAATTATAGCTATTTGAAGGTGCAGGTCCTGGTACAACGCGGCATTCATCTTGCACTTTCGTCGTCAATGGCGGACCAAATGGAGTGGGCGTACTATGATCACCTCCCCCACCAACAAACTTATGAACGAACGCAGCAGGATTCTGCGCTAAGTTCATCTGCTCTTCACGTGCTTGTGGATACACCTTCTCCAATTGCAAAATAACCTCCCTGAGGTCTCTTTTACACGCATAGTGAGAATATGCTAGTTTATTCTTGAAGTAAGGCTTTAATCCCTTCAAAAATTGCGTAATGAACGTGGAATCCTTGGTTATATTTGCTTTGCTAGCCAACTCCGATAAATTATAAAAATGCTCGCTCAGGCCTTTCTGGTCCTGCTTGGCATTATAAAACAATTCGGAGTAATCACACACTTCAAATTCTTCCCTCAATTTATCCACCACTTCTTCAAAGCTTTTACATGAAGCTTTTATTGATCGGAAATAGTGAAGTGCAGACCCTTTTAAAAATGCTGGCAACAACATTAACCGATCCTCAGAGCTAGTGCACTTCTTATAAACTGCTACTGCTTGGAACTGCTCCAGAAACTCTTCCACCGACTCATCAAAATTACCCGTAAAACAAGTGACTAACCGATCCATTTTGCTTAAAAAAAATTTTCCTCTTCTTTCAGGTATAGATTATCTTAATTTCTTTTCTATTCTTCATTCTTCAACACTTAGCTTATTCACCATTCTTTTCAGTGCTTTCGTGCCACCTGAAAAACGGAAACTTTTTCTCGCACGGCCGGCTCTTGACGCCTCCACCATTGTGGAACTCGTAAAGGTTGGGGGGCGTTTGTTTTAATAACAACAACCTTTATTTAGTATACGAGTTCATTTATTGTATACTTTTATATACATTTACAATTACATATTTACAATATAAAAATAACATGGTCAAGTCTACCCATGTTGGCACTTCAGATCGTTCTCCTCTAATCCCCGGTTTGACATCTTGTCAATTCAAATTACGTTTTTTACAAATTACTATAAAGTAAAACCAGCCAGCGCCCTAACATGGTATAAACTCTACAGTACCTACCTAGGAATTATTTTAATGAATTTTAATGTTTTTTTTAATAAAACGCTAAAATATACTTAAGTAAAATTTTAAACACAGAAAAAGACGACAACCTCAGGTTGGAATCGAACCACGCACCTTCCGCTTTCCGGGCGGCTGCATTAACCACTTGGCTACCGAGGTCTGGTTTTCACCCGTTGAAATTTTTGTCAGTGCTTGATGCTTATGTTTTATGATCAACATTGCTTTATCAAATGTATCTACTGACCCTTAATATAGGGTATCGCAGCTGGAACTACGGGTCCGGCTGTGTTTCTCAGGGGTTCATGTTCGGTTCATGCCCCCCCGCTGGTTGTGCTTTGACCGGCGCCTCCGGCGGGATCCGGACGTGGGTTGGATTCGTGGTGGTTAGCTGTAGAGCTTGGGAATGTTCGTTTGTCCTGGTATTGTGTGCCAGGACTTCCAAACTCGCGCACAGCGAGCGGGGCCTAGTAGCGGTCTCTGTGGGGCCAGCAGCGAAAAGTCCTGCGGGGAACGTGAGTTTCCCGTTTAATTGGCAGCTTTGTCCGGTGGTTTTCATTGGAAATTGGTGTTGACATGTCCGGCACTAGACTGGAGAACTAGTAGAGGCGGCCCCCTAGATGCCGTAGCCTCTGGTCCAGCCAGCCGCCTAGGACGTGGGAACTGGCTAGGCGCTCGGACGGATTCCGAGAAGTGAGTGTGCTTACTACTCCGCGACCATGGTGGACACTTGGGAGTTGACTTTAGAGTAGACAACCCGAGCAGTGACAACTGTGAGTTGTGCCCTTCGTGCAACAAGAAGTGAGCGCGCTTGACAGCTCCGGTTACCTATCTGGACAATAGGCAGTGAACTACACGTGTTCACGGGGAAACTCTCCTGAGACACTAGTCTTATGAGTACCGAATGAAGAGCGCGCTTCGGTGGGCACTGATTTGGCATCAAGACCTAACGCAGATGGTCTCCTGCGCGAGTATTTTGCTAGCGCAGGGATTAGTTGCCAGCTGCTCAACTGTTACCCGAGCTAATGGGAATGTATTAGTTGCAGTTGCTAGTTATAAATGTAGCTCAGAAAATATTTAAAAATTTACAATTAAAAGCAAATACGTATCAATATAATTGTATAAATTATTATGTAGGTTAGACGTAAGTTTCTTCTGTAGAAAAATGGTAGGTATGTATAGCAATGATTAGACCTCATTTTTTTAGTAGTTTTTTTTAATTACTACCAACCCCTTTCTTCCCTTGGGTATCGTAAAAGGCGACTAACAGACTAAAGACTGCACATACATCCAACAGCATAGAGCGGCGATGGGCCCATCAAAATAATACTACCAACCCCTCTCTTCCCTTTGGTGTCGTAAGAGGCGACTAACAGACTAAAGACTGCACATACATCCAACAGACTTTTCGTGTGGCAACATTTCTGCTAACAGCTGTTCTAAGTTTGCTCCCGTGAATTTTAACAAATTTATTATTTTTTGATGTAAATATTGACCCCCTTTCAATTATTCACCTGATATTGCACAACTAAACGTTTAACAAAGTGTTTTTTGTGTCTCTAAGTGCTACTTATTGTGAATCATAAAACTTCAATCGAATCGGCGAATGACAGTTCATTATTCGAATTGTTGTTGGTAATTATTTATTTCATTGTTTTCTCTTTACAAGGTAGTATTTTTATCATTATTTATGCATACTAAATAAACACCTTTATTTTATTTGCTAAAAAGGGTACTTCTCTTTTTTTTAAAAAAAATCAGTTAACTTTATAACATTGGTTGAGTATCTCCCTGGTTCTAATTGCTATAAGTACATTAAACATTTTATCAATTCAAAATGTATACTGGTACTAGAAAGGCCTTGGCTCGTCAGGAAGAGTCTAAGCTCCACCTGGCTTTGCAGGAATTGAAGGCATCCAAGGAGTTAATCAAACAATTGAATAGGGAAAGAGATGACAATGAAAAGGAAATGTTGGACTTACTGGATAGAAACAATAAATTGAAAAAGAGATGTCTTCATTACATTCTGAGTGTAATTGTATTAATGAGGAACGGGACAAGCTTCAGTTGTTAGTAGACGGGTTCGACCAATGCAGGGATGAGTATGAGCAGGCCCTTGTGCGTATCTCTGGGTTGGAAAGGCAGTTACATGAGGCTAATTGTAGTATAAGTACTCTAGAATGTGACAAATTACAAGTAACTGCCATACAGAACCAAAGTCTGTTCGATGAGTTAGTTAGCTGTGCGCCTGAAATAGTTTCTGCTTCATTTAATATTAATCCTTTGGTAACAATTGACTTAACAAAGGAGGATAGTATTTATTCCAGTGCCACTATCCAGCCTGTTAAATGTCGCAGAAATAAATTTAAAAAATATATTAAATTAAATAAATGTATTAAGAAAACTCAACTTTTAATGAAAAAAAAAGTCTGTATGAAGAAAAATGTAACATAATTAAAGAAAGATTACAATTAGTTAATTAATTAAATGAGTGTTCATCATTATTAGAAAACAATAAATTAAAATATGACATTGAAGTTGAAAAATTAAATTATAAGTTAACTAGTTTGCAGGAGTCATTAACAAGTATGACTACTAGGTATGAGTCCTCAAAGAAGGAGATTGGGGAATACATACTGGCCCTGAATAACCTTTTGGATAGTTCTCGGACTGAGAACTTTAAAAATGAGTCTAGGCAATCCCTGGCGGCAGGCCTGGCTGCCTCGGAGCATTCCATGTCCATACCAGTGTGTGATCCCTCACCTCCTAAGCAGCTATGCCATGGTTTGTCCAGTTTGAATTCCAATATTTCTTACCAAAAAGACAATAAATGTACTAAAAGTAGCACTCTAATGTTTAGTGATGAAATTGGAAGAGGGTCAATTTTTAAACACTGAGGGGCAAACTGTCTTAAATTATTGTATGCCTGGTTTGACATACCATGATATAATGAAAAAATTGATTTGACATGACCTTACTAATGTAGAAACTGTTATTATTTTAATTGGGAAAAGGGGAAATGTGAACAAAAAAGTATTAGTTAACTTTTATGAAAAATTACTTTCTTTAAATATTCCAAAAATTATAATGTTCACACTTCCTTACAGTAAAAACTTGCCACACGAAGAAAATAATTATAGATTTAAGCTTAATTTGACATTGAATACAATGGCTTTCTATGAAAAGAAAGTAGAATTAATAGACATAAATAAATTATTAGATAATAATTTTATATTGACAAAAGATAAATATTATCTTAAGACTTATTTTAAGCGACAGATAGCAAATTCGCTATCATTTTATTTTAAGTATTTAGCCAATAACATGGCTAGCTCAGCGGCTTCTATTGAGCTGCAACATACTGACATGCCAATTCAGACTTTGGAATATGTTCCAAATAATTTAAATTAGATTATAAGACAATAGAGGACACCTCTAGCAAATTATTGGAATTAAATTATAAGACAAAAGAGGAACTCTCTTGCAAAATGTTTGCAAATAAAATGAAATTAAATCAATGTAAAAATAGCTTTATAAAAAGTCCCGGTCAATCATTAAATTTTAAAAATGTAGAATCTTTGAACATTGTTCACCAGAACATGCAAGGTATGATGGGCAAAGATTTAGAGATTGAATTGTTCATGAACTGTAATAATATTGATATTCTTTGCATTACCGAGCACTGGCTTAGAGACCATCAGTTCATGTTCAATTTTAAAAATCATTTGGTAGGAAGTTCGTTCAGTCGAGGAAATGCAATACATGGTGGCTCCTTAATTATTGTTAGTAAAAAGTTTAAATTAAAAGAACGCAAAGAGATAGTGAGCCTCTCGGTTGAGCGAACAATAGAAATAGCTTGTGTGGAGTTGGAGCAGTTGTTGTGATAAGTGTATACAGACCTCCTTCAGCATTGTATGATCTTTTTGAAAAAGTTATGGATGAGACATTGCGTAAGGTGGTATAAATAAATGTAGGTAAAACAATAATTGTTTGCGGTGATTTTAATATAAATTTGCTAGAAAACTCCACATTGTCAACTAAAATTAAAAACTTATTTCTATCATACAATTTGAATAATTTATTTTTGGAGCCGACAAGAATAACTGCCACTTCGGCCACCGGTATTGATAACATATATACAAATGTAAAACCACTGGCTAAGCAAATTATTAATAACCTGGACTCTGATCATTGTGGCCAAATGGTCAGCTTTCCACACCAGCGTAAGCAAGTGATGAAAAAGAATATCACTGTTGTGCCAAAAACTGCAGGTCGGTTGGAACACTTTAAAAGCAATCTAGATACAAAATTAAATTATTTAGAATACAATGACAACCCTGATGTCTTTTATAATGTTTTTTTAACATATATTGTTCAGAATTTAATAAATCTTTTGTTCCATAAAAGATCTCGGTTAGTGGTACTGCATCTTTTAATGAATGGGCTACAATTGGTATTCACAAAAGTAGGAAACGCCTTTATGAACTTTATGGTGAACGCAACTATAACACCAGCGACGACTTCAAATTATATGTTAAAAATTATTCAAAGTTATTTAAAAGAGTATGCCGATTAGCCAAGGCAAACTATCTGAGTTCTAAGATTAAGAATAGTAATGACAAAATAAAAATGACATGGAATATTATAAATAGTGAAACAGGAAAGGTCAGAAGTCGTAATAATGAGTACAATTTAAATTGTGATAATAAAACCTTGACTTCTGATGCTGATGTTGCTGCAGCATTTGAGAGATTTTTTACTGACATTCCAGTTTCAACTACAAAAGCCTTGATTTCCTCCCCCACTGTAGCTGAATCTGTTTTGAAGGAGAATGTTAAAGATTGTGAAAGTAATTTCAGTTTTCAAAAAATTTGTGTTATAGATATATTAAAAACATTTAACACTCTCAATAAAAAGAAAACTGTGGTAATTCCGTGGATGTCGCTAAATCAGTAATTATGACAATAGCTCCAGTTTTAGCTTGCATATTTAACGAATGCATTGACTGTGGTGTTTTTCCTGACCTAATGAAACATAGCAAATTAATTCCATTGTTTAAATCAGGTAGCACTTCTGACCCCTCTAATTTTAGACCTATTTCTGTGCTACCCACATTTAGTAAAATTTTTGAAAAGTTGATGCTAGACCAAATTCAAATTCATTTTCATAGAAATAAACTTTTACATTGTAAACAGTATGGTTTTACTAGGGGTCGCTCAACAACTGACGCCGGTGTTGAGCTTTTAATCCAAATATTTGATACCTGGGAGGAATCACAGGATGCCCTAGGGGTGTTTTGTGATTTATCCAAGGCTTTCAATTGTGTTTTACATGAAACTTTGGTCAGGAAGCTTAACCACTATGGAATTAGGGATGCTTCTTTGAGCCTTCTAATCTCATACTTGAGTAACAGGATTCAGAAGGTCGACATTAACGGTAAAAGATCTTCGGGATCAGTGGTTACAATGGGAGTTCCGCAGGGTTCAATACTAGGTCCATTCTTGTTTTTGGTTTATATTAATGACTTACCTTATTTTGTAAAAGACAGTCATGAGATAGTATTGTTTGCTGATGATACTTCACTTTTATTCAAAGTGAAACGACGACACCCAAATTATGACGATGTGAATAATGCGATCTCAAAGATTGTTCACTAGTTTAGTGTAAATAACTTGCTATTAAACGAGGGAAAAACCAAATGTGTAAGATTTGTATTGCCTAATGTTAAGCAAGTAACAACTAGTGTACAAATTAAAGATAAGAATGTGAATCCTGTGGACACCACTGTGTTTCTAGGCATCACGTTGGATGCTAAGCTTCAGTGGGGCCCACATATAGCTAAATTGTCGAATAGACTTAGCTCTGCGGCTTATGCAGTAATGAAAATCCGTCAGTTAACTGACGTTGATACATCCAGATTAGTTTATCTCAGTTACTTTCATAGTGTAACGTCGTACGGCATTTTACTGTGGGGAAATGCTGCCGACATTCAAACTATCTTTGTGCTTCAGAAGAGGGCTATTCGAGCAATATATAACCTAAAGGCTGGCGACTCTCTCAGAGAGAGATTTAAGAATATAAATATAATGACAGTTACATCACAATACATTTATGAAAATTTAATTTATGTTCATAAAAATACTGGAATGTTTTCAGTGATATTCACAATGTAAACACTAGAAGTAAGAACAAATTAGCAGTACCTTATACTAGGCTCTATAAAATAAATAATTATTTTAGGGGTCTGTGTAAGATTTTACAACAAAGTACCAAATGATATTCAGAAATTAGATCTTAATAAATTTAAAATCAAAATCAAAGAAAAGCTTTATAAAAAAGCTTATTATAAAGTGTCAGATTACACAGAAGACAAAACAGCTTGGATCTGAAATGCTCCAAGCACTCCATCAGCTATTTCTAATTGTCTTTATTTAATTGATACTACATTGTATGTATTGTAATTTTGTATTGCATCATTTTTTTTTATTTTTAAATTCATATTTTGTATTGACCTGGTAACGACATACTCTTTTTTTTGTTTGTAAATGTCGTTGCTTTTGTGCGCTGTGGTTTCTTGCGCCCATTCTTTGCCACAGTTAAAAAATTATGTCCTGAATGGGTGGTAGGTTAAAAAAGATTTGGACGATTCAAAGTACTTATTAATTGAGTTTATTGAATAAATATATTTTGACTTAACTTGACTTGACTTGACAGCATAGAGTAACTATGGGCTCATCAAAATACTTCCATTGGGTCTCGTAAAAGGCGACTAATGGACTAAACACTGCACATACATACAACAACATAGAGCGGCGATGGGCTCATCAAAATAATACTACCAACCCCTTTCTTACCTTTGGTGTCGTAAAAGCGACTAACGGGCTAAAGGCTCACCACCTAAGAACATGTGCAGACTGTGCAGTTGTTTCTTGCTGAAGCGTGGACTGTGTGGGCGTGGTCTGTGTTGTCCATAGATTCAAATGATTACTAATTTTACCATAAACTTTAATAATAACTATCTCCAAAAAGTTGTTGATATATGTAAACAGTAATAAGTCGAGTCTTTATTCATGATTATTCTACATATGACTAAATACTTTTTCGTTTTTGTAGGCTCATTGTCATGTGATAGACAAAAATTAAAAAAAATAACTTTTTCCCCTAGGGCAAGAAAAGCTATTTTAGCCTCGCTTTACAATGCTACAATGACGATTAACCCGAATGCTAAGCTATACACCTGTTCCCAGTTTCATTAAAAACGTCCAGAGGTTTTTGTGTGATGCGCGTCAAACAAACAAACAAACAGACAAAAATTCCAAAAATGATTCTAATGTTCACGTATCCTTCATCCCCTTGATTATGTTATTCGCAAATATTTTCAATGTAAGTACAGACACAAAAGTTTACATTTCAGGAACATAGGTCAAAATAAAAAAATTGCTTTTCCATACTTGAGTCAATCAGCTGATTGCGCATTTTGTATAGGGAAAAATAATAAATTTTCGACCCATATTCCCTGGAAAGTTGTTCAGTTTCATCGGTAGAATCTCCTTGATACTCGTATAGTGCCAGCTAACATTTTTACACCTTAATAAAGATCACAAATTTAAGTAAACATGAAGTAATATAGAACTAGGTTAAGTATATAGTAACTTTGTAAGACAAATGAAATAGGTTACCTTTAAAATAAAAGACAATAACAATAAATTCACATAATAAAAATCTCAACCACGGGGACTTTATTCTTGTATAAGCGGTAACACTGAATGGCGTTTATTGTTCATATTATTTTATGATGAAATTTCGAAATTATACGATAATTACTGATCTGAGGTATGTGATCCCAGTGTCCTTCTTATTTTTAGAAGTATTATTTTTACTTAGTTTTACTACGCAAACTGGCATTTTAGTTTGAATTAAACCCAAAATTGAATAAAACATTCGGGACGTACACGTCACCCACAGCTGTCAGTGTGACTGGCACGGGTACGCCGATTTCGGCGTGGTTTTGCGTTACAATACTTGGCTTTTAGGTTGAGTGCGAGACACAACGTTTTGCTGTACAAGTGGTTATTTATGTTTTCCCTGTGTTGTTTGACCCTGTTGTCTTTCTGTTAAGTGTTTAATTAGGTGGCGGTTGTTTAGCATACGTATATTGGTAAGTAAATCCGTGCTTATTTGTTTTGTGTTAAATGTCTGACCCTCCTGACCCAGGCGGGGGCGACAACGAGCCATGTGCTCAGTTTTCACTCCCAACGTTTACCCAAATGGACGTAAGTATTAGCACCCAGACCTCCCGGAAACGTCTTCCCTTAGTACTCAATCAACATATGTAAGCCCTGAATTCTCAGGTAACAAACTGAAATATACCTCTGAAGACTCCTCACCCTTCCTCGTTCACGTAAGCAAATCAGTTACTGATCCCTCCTCTGGCACCGTATTACGCCCCATTAAATTTGGACACTTTTTGTTCAATAATAAAATAAAAAATGTGGTAAGGGATGGCATTAAGCATGTTGGTAGAAACAGGATTTCTGTGGAATTCAAAACCTTTTCAGATGCTATTGCCTTCCTTGGCCACCCGGCACTCACTGGGAACAACTATGAAGCAATAATTCCCACTTATAGTATTACTAGAATGGGAATAGTACGTCAAGTACCCATAGAGTGGACTTTAGAAGAATTAGTGGAGTCAGTGGAGATCCCAACAGGCTATGGCCCCATAGTTAAGGCCCGTAGACTTAATAGAAAAACATTTAATGATAATACACCTGTTTGGGTCCCTACACAGACTGTAGTCTTAACCTTTTCTGGGTAAAAACTACCACAACATGTGTACTGTTTTTTTACGTCTCTCCCTTTCGAAGTATATGTTCTAGCCACTATACAGTGCAACAAGTGTTGTAGATTCGGCCATATACAGTCGCAGTGCAGATCCCAAGCACGCTGTTTCATTTGCGCTCAACCTCATGAAGGCCATACCTGTAATAAAGACACTCCAACCTGCCTTTTTTGCTCTGGAGCACATCAGGCTACTAACCCTTCATGCCCTGAACACTCAAAGCAGAAGCAGATCAAACTTGTTATGTCTCAGGAAAACATCACCTACTCTGAGGCATCGGCTAGATTCTCTCAAGTTAGACGGTCTTTCGCTGACACTGCGAGAACCGTGCAAGTCCCCTCCCCTCCTCCATCCCCCCAATACCCAACTCAAATCCTCCCCCCTAGGTCTCAAAATATTTCCTACCGTAAAACGGTTTCCTTGTCCAAGCATCAACCGCTCCCATCTGCAAGCCCTGGCTACGATGCTAGAGCCCATAGTTCAATAGTTCAAACCCCACAGTTCCAACAACCTAATGGTTGTGCTTTCCCCACAGATTCTCCTATCCCTAACGACAACCTCATCTCACTCCTCCTCTCCACCATCATCAATCTTCTAGGAAGATTTAGTGATGTCCCCTTACCGAACAACCTCAGAGACCAACTTTTTCAGGTCCTCAATCTTTCCTGCTCCAATAGCCTCCATCCTTCAATGGAACTTCCGCAGCAGCAAAAATAAGAAGTATGATATTCTACACCTTATTAATAAATTCAACCCCTTCATCTTTGCTGTTCAGGAGATGCGTCGCAAACCTGGCGATCGAGTCCGATTCCCAGGTTATTCGTGCCTTAGGGACGACAGAAGCGACGGGCATGGAGGCTCCAGAACAGTAACTTTCTCCCAAGTCAACCTCCCCTCCCACAGTGAGCATGTAAATGCAGTAGCTGTGAGAATTTCCAACGTGACCTTTTTATCTATTTACATCCCCCACCCCAATCATTTATGCCTTGCTGAGTTTTCCGATATACTCTCTTCCCTTTCCCCCCTCTGGTTGTGTTTGGTGATTTTAATATTCATCACACATCTTGGGGTTCCTATTATTCCGACCATTTATCCCATTCCTTCCTCGACATTTGCGATCGCTTCGATCTTTGCGTGCTAAATGACGGCTCACCTACACGCAGGGTTTACCCGTCCCAGAATATCAAAAGCGCCGTCGATTTAAGCTTATGCTCTCCTGCTCTCGCTCCTGACTACAATTGGACTATTTTTCCCACAACCTATGGCAGCGATCACTATGTTATCGTCATACTAACTTTTGATAACCGCCACTCCCGCTCCAATCCATTGCCAAACGCTCCTCGTCCACGCCTTAAATTTAATACATCCAAGGCTGATTGGTCTGAATATGGACTCTCTTTAGACCAGAATATTCAGAACCTCCCTGAAGTCACACCCTACAACTACCTAGCAGTGTATACTGACTTCAGAAACAGCCTGCTGTCTTCAGCAGAGAACTGCCTGCCTACCAAGAACATTTACAAAGGCAAAAGTTCTTCTCCACCTTGGTGGGACTCAGAATGCACGGCGGTGTGCAAGGAGCGAAAGGCAGCGGAACGTGAATATTCGTTGTCCATGACTGAGGCCAACTTCATTAAGTATCAATCGGCGGCGGCTTAGGCTGTCAGAGTCCTCACTGAAAAGAAACGATTAGGTTGGTGCCAGTTTTGTGAGTCCCTGTCCCCAAGATCCCAACCCTCGATTGTATGGAGAAACATTAGAAAATTCCGTTGCTCTGCCTCCAGCAACAACAACATAAACTCCAATGATCCATCAGCTTGGCTGGAACTCTTCCAAAATAAACTCGCTCCCCTCTCAGTCCCCACAGAAATTGAGGCTACACTATGTACGCCGTCAATGTCATCCCCTTACTCCGAATTTGACTCTCCATTCTCTCTTGAGGAACTTAATACAGCCCTGGACGGTCTCAAAGATTCCTACCCAGGCATCGATGGTATTCCCTATTCGCTACTAGTTAACAGCAGCTCTTCCGCTAAGAACCTATTCCTTAATTTAATCAACAACATCTTTTTGAGGGGAGTTCCTCCTGAGGAGTGGAAAGCCAAAATTATAATCCCCATCCTAAAGCCTGGAAAACTTGGCAACGACCCTAACGGGTATAGACCCATTGCACTTTCCTGCACAATGGCCAAAATCATGGAACATCTAATTAAAAACCGGTTGGAGTGGATTGCGGAGAGTAGGGGTCTAGGGGTCTACTAGCCAAAAGCCAGTTTGGGTTCCGTAAGGGAATGAGTACAATGGACAGTCTCAGTGTCTTCTTGACTGATATCTGGATTGGCCTTTCCAAACGTGAGAATGTGACGGGAGTCTTTTTAGACATATCATCTGCCTATGACAACGTTCTGCTTCCGGTACTCAGGCAGAAAATGCTTAATCTGAGTATTCCTGTGAGGCTTGTAAATATAATTTTTAATCTATTCTCGTCACGATCTATACAGATATGTCACAATAATGCTCTTTACCCTGCAAGAACTGTTTGGAGAGGCCTTCCCCAGGGATCAGTCTTGATCCCTTTACTTTATAGTATTTACACCTATGACCTCGAATTGTCCTTAACCCCTTTTTGTAATGTCCTGCAGTATGCCGACGACCTGGCTCTGTATATTTCACACAGTGATCCCGAGCAAGCTACTGAATTACTTAACGCCGCATTAGATTAACTCCGTGATTGGCTACTGGAACATGGTCTTTCGCTTTCGGTAGACAAGTGTAATATGGTTGTATTCAGTCGCGCAAGGAATACACCTATTATGTCAGTTAAATATGACAACCAGGACATCCCTTTAAAAAGCCATGCAAAATTCTTAAGAACGGTACTAGACTCCAAAATGAGTGGAACTCAACATGTCTCCCATGTATCCAAAAATGTGAGAAAAATACCCATATCCTCCGTTCCGTTTCTGGTACCTGGTGGGGCGCCCATCCATTTAGTCAAAAACTCCTTTACAATGCATTCATCCGATCGCATTTGGACTATGGTTCATTACTTCTAGAACCCTGTCTTAAATCGTCTTTGAACTCGCTCGATAAAATCCAGTCCAAAAGCCTTCGGATAGTTGCAGGAGCGATGAAATCATCTCCAATAAATGGTTTGCAGGTGGAGTGTGGGGTTCCCCCACTGGCCATTAGAAGACAATACCTAGCCGACAAATTTCTTTTTAAAATTGTCCAAAATTCGTCTCACCCACTCCTTGCCAAACTTCACCAACTGTCGGAGTTTATATCATCAGACAAATTCTGGAAACTCAGAGAGTCCCCTTGCCTGTTCCGTAGCTTCATCAAATTCATCCGTCTTCCCTGCCCTGTTTACCAATGTGCCCTTAAACCCATATTTGGGAACCCGTACCACTCCCTGACACTGCAACCTGACATCCATCTAGACCTAGGTATCTCGAAAGACTCACCAGATGCAGAGTTTCAGCTACAAGAAGTCATTCGGAAAAATTGGAAAGACTGGCTTGTGATGTACACAGATGCTTCCAAATTATCAGACGAGGAATGTGTTGGTGCTGCGGTCTGGATCCCAAAATATAAAATAATATTAAATTTCAAATGCCCCCCTGTTACATCCGTCTTTACTGGAGAGGCTACTGCAATTCTTGAAGCCGTTCGATATGTGGAATCCCATAAAATAGGTAAAACAGTTATCCTCACAGACTCCAGAAGCAGTCTCCAGGCGATCTTATCCAATCCTTTCCATAGTAAATCTAATCCTCCTATAATCCTCCAAATAAGGAAAATTCTTTTAAAATGCTCCACGCTTGGATACCAAGTCTCTCTGGCCTGGATACCAGGACACACAGGTATAGTAGGTAACGAAGCCGTTGACATAATTGCAAAAGAGGCAACTGTCATTGGATGTCCAGACCATGATAAAGTTTTTTTTTACGATCTGTACCCTTTGGCCACTCAAGTAATGAGATCTACATGGGAAACTCAGTGGCGGGAGAAAAGCAAAACTGTAGGAAAATATTTCGCGGACATTCAGTACTCCTTACCTGACAAGCCATGGTTTTTTAAATATAAAAAAGCTTCTAAAGTATGCACCTCCACTGTAAGCCGTTTAAGGTTAGGCAATGCATGCACCCCTGTTCATCTGGCCAAAATTAGGGTTAAGGACTCATCCCTTTGTGAATGCGGTCAGGAGGAGAGAACACCTGACCACATATTTTTTAACTGTCCCAAATACCCAACTTCCCTTTATGATCTCCTCCCCCCATGTATCCCCAAACCCACAAATTTTAAGATTGTTCTCAGTTATGTGAAACCCCCCTGCATTGATGTTTTATGTTCCTATATAACTACTAACAATATAAAATTATAATTTGTCTGTCTGCCACTAACAAATGTTATATATAAGTATTGTGTTTGTCCATAGGCATTACAGAGTACAGATCATCAACTGGGTCTACAAAATTTAAGATCTCACCACCTCTGTACTTGTACATTGTGCTCTTACGAGAAACCGATACAAGCAATGAGTCTGTAGAAATAAACAACTGAGCCAAAAACTGGATATTGGCGAAATCCAAAGGGAAACGCCACTGCACAAAAAGAAGAAGAAGATTTCGGCGTAGTATTTGTTGCAGCATTTGACAAGTACGTCGGAGGTATCTAGTCGAGCGCAGCAAGACCAACATTTAAGCAAATTTGAGAAAACTTTATTTTGTGGTGATATGCACCTAAGTACATTTCATTGCGACATCAGTAACTACAGCGTTAATTGGTGCAGATAAAATAATAATATTGGCATACCGCTACTCGTATCTTTTAATGGAAAGCCATCACTGGAAAAATTAAAACGATTTCAATATTTCGAAAGCAAATTGAGGATGATAGGCAAAAATCTATGGGACCTGGTACCTTAGATTAAAACAAAAAGGGAAGATACGGCATGCTCCTACTTGTAGTCATTCAAAATAAAGTCCTACTCAACTACTTAAGCAAACACTCACATACGCACACCTATAAAGTGTAAATCGAGCGAGCGAGACAAAGCGGTAAGTTTCAACGTCAGTGCGAGGGAGTCGGCCAGTAGCGCGTTGACGTCTCGGCACAGAAAAATAATAGTACTACGGTCTCGGTCGCTTCGCAACAGACGAGTACGTACGACCGATTCCGACGCCACTGCGGAGTAGCGTCTTTCTCTTTTTCACACAGTAGAATATCCGAAATAGTGCGATGTAGCCTGTTCGCTCGGCAAATTGTTACTGAAGTGAAATTGTGCCTTTAGGCCTAATTTTGGCGGCTCACTCACGAGACGCTAAAGCCGTATCTTCCCTTTTGGTTTTAATCTAAGCCTAGTACCCGATATCTACCCAGCTTTAAACACTCCATTCACGCGCTCTACTTATATTATTTGTAGTTACACGATTCCACGCGCGGCGCGCGGGACACATATTGTGGCCTAAAATATCAAGACTTTTTAAGTAGTAACATAGGTACTTACCTATCTATATAGAAATAAAATATTTTAGTTTTTTATTTAATATAATCAGTCTTTCTATTGACTTATCAAAATATAACAGAGAAATAACTCAATGAGAGAAATAGTCACTTCTGGGCTAAAAATGTACAAACGCGTCTCCTATGTTGAATGTTCGTAATTTTTTAATGTATGTATAAATATCTATATTAAAGATGTAATTTGTGCAAAGTTTCACATCGAGAAGATTCGTAGTTTCTTTGGAAAAAAATTATGAAAATCGATATTTTTTCGCCTTTGGTCTCCATTTTGACGGGTTTGATTTTTTATTGTACTTGTTAGTAGTTGTGTTCAAGCAAAGGTAATGAGTTTATAGAGCCACGAATATGACGTTTTTATTTATACGTCTTAATAAAATGACTTAAAACTCATAAACAATTTCTATTTATTTTTTATTTTCTTTTATTTAGCTGCATTTTGTTACATACCTATGTTGTGAATAAATAGTGAGATTAGGTAACTTTTTTACATCTAGGGCCCCAAGCGGTTGCATGAGACCGCACCTACAAAAACACACTTGACTTTGTACCGTGTTTTAATAGACTTACAGACTACTTTAGTATGAACAAGTTTGATTATTTCGGTTCTGTGGTACATCTTATGCATCGTGATTGTAAAATATCGCATAGTCTATGTTCGAATCTGTCAAATTTGACGTTGGCAGTAGCGCCAATTTTTGTGTCAAAAAATTTCCAAGACTGAGGGGTTAAATCAGAGGGCTCATAGATTTTCATGCACATTTTCATTTTAATTTTTATTTATTAGACAACAGAAATACCAGCTGCCCTACTCCTGTAGGTCACGAAATAGGTTAGTAGTTCAAGACAATCGCTACGCTGCGCGTGCGATTGTCTTGAATGCATTGCTTGAATGGCACTTAAACTTATAATAAGGTTTTGTCATAATCCAACTATTATTTGGGCTCGGTTATATATTTATTATAACAACTAAGGCATACCGCATATTTATGGTCGTTGCACACAAGCTTCTGAGATTTCTACATACATAAGAAATAGCAAAATAGGCCACTTACGCAGGAGCACCTGGACATGGACACATCCGAGCGCCCGCCGGCGCAGTCGACGCGAGCGAGACTGAAGGCCACTCACGCGAAGAGATTTGCAACGGCTACTCAAAATCAAAATCCTGGTTGTTCAGTTTTGTAATTTACGGGCAAAAATATGCAGCCGCGCGTGTAACGGAGTGTTATTAATTATGAGTGGTACATCATCATTTAGTTAATATCGTTTATTTATATTGAGAAAAAAATTCTTTAACCTGTATTATAGGTCTTTGAATCGAGAATAATAATGATTAAGACGCCCTCATTCCTATCATTTATCCGTTCTGAGTTACCTAAACTGATTTAAAATTACAGATTTCAGAAACCATTATTTTTGGATACACTCTCAGACCAATTATTTGGTCTGAAGATACACTGTATTGTTGTTTTTTAGTTTAAAAATAAATTATATTAAAAATAGCATACTTACCTACTTTTATGCTAAAAGTACAGTCACGCCAGACTGGGGGCCGTTTAATATGAAACCATCGATAATAATCACTGAGTCATAAAGAGCCATTCAGAATTGGGTAAGTACGAATTTCCCATTTTCAGTGTAGGTATCCAGTCGAATGCTAAATTGGCTCCAGAGACGAGCCCGCTGGAGCGTGTATCAGACACTCGGGAAGATTAAATGAGATCCGTCAACAATGTCAAATCTCAATCTTAAGTTTAGAAGTGATAAATGACGTATAAAACAGCCCCCGACCACCATTAAGTTCCTCGCGAAGATATCTGAATGAATGAAAAGTTTCAGTGTATTTGAGGGTGTTTAAAAGTGACTCGACCTTGGAATCAGGTCGTTTCGTCTAATATTGACTAATGAGTTTTGGTATTGAAAAATTTCATTTTCAATTATAATTACAAAAAAAACATTGGCATACACTTGAAATTATATACTAATAAAATGGAATGTACGCATACTAATAACTTAATAAGGTTTAATAACAAGTTTGAACAAAGTAGGTAACGTCTTCTTCGTTCGTCTGGTTCAGAAATTCAATTAGTGTCGAGAAAAAATATTTTTATTATATTTAGGTAGCCACCAACAACAACAACACAAATTAAACCTTTATGGAGGTTAACTGTTGGACAAATGCCTTCCCCAAGTATCTCCACCACGAGTACAACCACGATCAGTTCAGTCTGCTCGCATACAACCGCTACCCGGGACTTTTTCCAGATTGTTGGTGGTTGAAGGTCTGCGTTTTTCGGTGTGCAGTCGCCGCCTAAGAACCAACGCCCGCCTGTTCTACAAGCAAAATGTGCCCCGCTTACTGATACTTGAGCAATTGTTTTTTAAATTTCTCATCTGTCACACATAAAATCACCGATCGCCAATTGTTATGGCTATGTCGCGACATGACCGGCAGGTCGGTTACCTTATAGTTCTTAAGGATCTCCTCATTTCTGATCAAACCTTACTACATGACAATAAGAATGAAAACTAATTAAAATGTAACACGGTATACTATTAAAAGTGGCAGATATAAGCAAAAAAGACACCGGTAACAAATGAGAACTAGCACCTTAAACATTATCTGATGCTGTACAAAAGTTATGACAGTGTTCTTAACGCGGTGCCAGAGAGGTAGACAGATTTACAGCACATAATGTTAACAATGACAAAGGCGGCGCGAACACCCCGCTGGATAAGGCCTACTGGGACTCCTATAAAGGTTTGTGCACATTCTTCAAGGTGACATAAATGATAAATTTTCCTACACTCACACCAAGCCAAGCCCAAGTTAAGTTTCTGATTTGATTTTTGGAATAACGGATAAACATACATAGCATACTTGAGAACATACTTATGGTACGAAGACATCCAGGCCCCAGACAATTTAGAATATCAGTTATTTCTAAATTGAACCGACGAGGAATTGAACCAGGGAGAAATGACAAAGCCAAAACCGGCATGCGCGTGCTAAACACTCGACCACGGAGTTTTTTAAATAAATGTTAATACATACTTTGTAGTTGTCAATAATTACAAATCCGAATGGCTATTGATTCCTAATGGCGTTCCACGAGGGTCCTTACTTAGACCACTTTTGTTCACTGTTTTTGTGAATGACATCGAACACTGCCTTCGCTCGTCACGCTTACTGTTTTTTGCTGATGACATGAAGATAATCTCTACCGTGAAATGTGCAAGACATGCAGTGTTACTTCAGGAGGATCTAGCATGGTTGCAGGATTACTGTGTGAGTAGCCAATTTGGACGTCAACCCATCTAAATGTTGCGTTGTGACCTACTCTCGGAAGCGTAACTTGATCTTGGTGTTTGTTACGATGACAAGCTATTATTCGATTAAGATAGGACTTTGTGATGCGTAGTGCCAAAGACTTTCATCAATCTAATACTTCTAAGATCTTGTAGGTACTGTACGTTTGTCTGCAGCTACTTGTAGTACGTGTCACAGTTTTGGAGCCTGCGATATCAAATATATGTTTCGCGAATTGAGAATATCCTAAAAGATTTTTCAAGTATCTATGTGCGTACTACATAAATGGAGCACCATCTACTTCCATTAGATAAGCGACGTGATATCTCAGACCTAGTATGTTTGATTAAGGGTGGATTCGACCAAACTAGAATAAGACTTACTCCGAGATTAGTCTATACAAATTCGGCGCTTAATCTAGGTATAAGACCTTGTTCCAGTTTGGTCGAATCCACCCTAAATATATCTTTGGCTTACAATTTCAATGCAGTAGTATCCAAGGAGGTAGACATTGACATTTTCACTAAGCCTATGCTAAAAACCAGGCAAATAAAGAAATGTTAAATTTAAATACTCAGTTAGAAGTGAGAACCGTTCGTATGGAACAGGCTTACCTTTACCGCCAACGGAAACGGGAGGTAAAACCGTCAGAAACTGGCGGGAAGTCGCAAGTACGTCCGGTGGGCCTCCATAGCCATAGAGCACTCTCTATATTTCGGTTCATTGTTGTACGCTATTTGCATAAATGATTTACGCCGGCGGCCTTCTTTCACCGCTCCGAAAATATTAATTGATGAGTCCTATGCCGGCTTAAATATACTTCGGCGGATGTTTAAAATGTTCGAGCGTAATGTGAAAATGTAGGTAGTCGTATTGTGGTCGTATATGTCACTTGTCTAAATTTATCTGCGTATATTTATGTTGTTATTGTTATAATGTGTGCAGGTCACTAAAGGTTTTTCATCTTATTCTGCTATGTGTTTATTGGGGCATTCAGCCTTTTATTGTTTAAAGGATAGTGTGATCATGGTACATTAGAATGTATATCACTTAGATTATTTTTCGTTTTGAATCACATAATGTTTCCGGTAAAAATAAAACTTATTTGTCTGTTATAGTATTACACAACCATCTAAAAAGGTACAGTCATATCATGCCTTTTGTTTCGTTACAGGTGACATTTTAAGTAGGTCGCGTAATACTTTATCAGACGGATCAGTTTTATCCGAGGATGGAAAAATCAGCTCTTATGCTACAAAAATGAAGCGTTTGGAACCCCGGTCCGCCAAGCCAGGCAATTGTCTGAGTTGAAGTCGGTTGTCAACTTAATATTGTTTCTTGGGCAATAATATTATTTTATTTTATTTTATTTTGGCTATTTTAATATGCCATGCAAATGTAATTTAATACACAAATAACCGTTTATTAATTTACCTTTGTTTAGATTAGTATTTTTCATAACGGTTTAATAAACATCGGTACAATGGCAACAAATGTTAACAATCACGTTCCTCTTCCGACCAGGAATTTCATTAAAGCTCAATACTTTTGAAGTTATGACAATAGACGGAGTCGTCTTGTGAAATGAAACGTGGTTAAAGGTTGACTAAGCAAACGCACGCAGGAGCCCGCGGAATTGATTGTTTCCGAATAATTTACGAGAGAAATTATTCGCGTCCGTTCTATTGAATACCTCCGATCCGACAATTAAGCCAAAACCACTATAACGAGTTAACTTAATCAATGTATTAACTTTGTGACAACTGAATTATTCGACGGGAACTCAACTTTATTAAATTCACAACTAAAGTTCGATTGTAGGTAAAGCTTTTTATTAAAGACTAGCGGCCGCTCGCGGCTTCACTCGCGTGGTTCCCGTTCCCGTGGGAATATCGGGATAAAAAGTATTCTGTGTGTTAATCCAGGTTATAAGCTATCTGTATGCCGAATTTCATCCAAATCCATTCAGTAGTCTTTACGTGAAGAAGTAACAAACATACACACTTACAAACTTTCGCCTTTATAATATTAGTGTGATTAGTAGGATTTTATTTTTGTCCGCCCAATTCCGCGTGGACCCAATACACTGTGGCTAATTTCCAACAATTTTTTTTCATACAAACCTTGTCCTGATAGTTAGAAACACAACAAAAATGAATTAGCCAGATAGGTGCAGCCGTTTCGAAGTGATGCGCGGTCAATTATTTCGGCAATTGATTTTTATCAATACAGATTTTTTAAATAAATTATTCTTCGATGACTTCGATGAAAGTGTTAAAAGGGTTTTATGCATTTCGGTTTTTCATATAACTTCCAAGGTATAGTTATTTCGATTTTAAACCTTCTATTCTGTATTTCATAACAACCGTGTCGCGTAGCGGTGAAAGAATACTCCCACCCCCTCTCTTCCCTTGGGTGTCGTAAAAGGCGACTAACGGACTATAGACTGCACATATACTTCCAACAGCATAGAACGGCGATGGGCTCACCACCTGTCACGCTGAGCATGTAGCAAGTCGCTATTTGGTGAAATGTGGACTATGGTAGAGGACTGCTTTTTGCTGTCCTCATTACTATCTACTGACCCCGATAGATAGGGTATCACAACTGGAACTACAGGTCCGGTTGTGTTTTCAGGGGTACTACGGGGTTCCGGTTCAAGCCCCCCGCTGGTTGTGCCTTGACCGGCGCCTCCGGCGGGATCCGGACGTGGGTTGGACTCGTAGTGGCTCGTGGTTAGCTGTAGAGCTTGGGAATGTTCGTCTGTCCTGGCATTGTGTGCCAGGACTTCCAAACTCGTGCACAGCGAGCGGGGCCTAGTAGCGGTCTCTGAGGGGGCAGAAGCGAAAAGTCCTGCGGGGAACGTGAGTTTCCCTTATAGTTGGCAGCTTTGTCCGGTGGTTCTCATTGGACATTGGTGTTGACATCTCCGGTACTAGTCTGGATAACTAGTAGAGGCGGCCTCTTAGATGCCGTAGCCTCCGGTCCAGCCAGCCGCGTAGGACGTGGGAACTGGCTAGGCCCCTGGATGGGTTCCGAGAAGTGAGTGTGCTTACTACTCCGCTACCAAGGTGGACATTGGGAGTCGACTTTAGAGTCGACGACCTTAGCAGTGGCAACTACGAGTTGTGCCCTTCGTGCAACGAGAAGTGAGCGAGCTCGACAGCTCCAGCTACCTATCGGGACAATAGGCAGTGAACTACACGTGTTCACGGGGATACTCTCCCGAGACACTAGTCTTATGAGTACCGAATGAAGAGCGCGCTGCGGCGGGCACTGATTTGGCGTCAAGACCTATCGCAGATGGTTTCCTGCGCGAGTGTTCTACTGGCGCAGGGACGTCTGGCACTTCTTGCATAACCTAACGGTTGGTCTCGAGGTGCCAGTACAAATTAACTTAGTGATGTAAAGAGAGGGAATGTCCTCATTACCGGATTTGGCATCAAGACCTAACGCAGATGGTCTCCTGCGCGAGTGTTCTACTGGCGCAGGGACGTCTGGCACTTCTTGCATACCCTAACGGTTGGTCTCGAGGTGCCAGTACAAATAAAACTTAGTGAATTAAGGCGAGGGGATATCCGCATTACCTAGTCTCTGACTAACCCTTCGGTGAATATAGTAGAGATAATTATATTATACATATACATACAGGGTTAAAGGTTAAGTCGACCAATATCTTTTAAGGGGATGTAGTTTCCATCATTTCTGGCTGATTTGACTATTAAACACCGTAACCCAAACTTAACCGTTCTCAAGTTATAGGTACTTTAAAGTTTTTTTCATAAAAATGCCGTTTTTTTTTGTATATTGTCCTCTTTTATGTGTTTTGTGCGTCTAACTTATTTAGTGTTAGTATTTTTGTGTAGAAGATTAGTTGCTTAATTATTCTGAATACTAAAATTGCAAGTAGGTGTATTTTATTATTATTTTTATTGTACTAACTGAGTCGTAGTAGATGATGAACAGTATTAATGAGAAATAAATTCGGAAAAAAAAGTTATTTCTTTCTTCGGTATTAAAAAAATAGTCTATGACAGGTGTGCTGCAGATAATCGAATAAATATCTACGGTTCCTTAGCTTTCTATCAAGGTATAACATGCAGGGTATTATCAGGATTCTCAGAAAAAACTTTGATGAAAAACTCCCGGTAGTAATCAAAATAACGGTATTACGTTAATTACTCCCTGCGCCTATTGACCTTTATGGAATTTGTACGGTGATTTGGGGTACGGACGTGTTTCATAGTCAAATCAGTCAGAAATTATGGAAACTACGTCTCCTTAAGAGGGTGCCACGCGATTGCATAAACTGACATAATTCTCATAATAACCTTTAAAGCAAAATCAATCATATTGATATTTTTAATTAGAACAATTCTGCTTTGAAGTTTCAGACCTAGTAATTTGATTAGAGCAATGTTTTTATTTTGCGAAATGTACAAAACGACTCCGGGGTATGTTGGGCCAATTGTCGGAATGTCCAATGTGTCAAAATGACAAGGCAATAATGCCCAATTGTTAAAATGACCAGTTGTCATGATATCCAGGTGTCAAAACAACAAATTGCTAAAATGTCTAAGGGCCATAATGCCAATTTACCAAAACAACAAATTGTTAAAAAGTCGGATTGTCATAATGTCCAATATCAAAACACCCAAATGCCAAAACGTCTAGTAGACATAATGGCCAATTACCAAAACTACAAATTGTTTGTCAGCTTTTGCCATTTTGGTTAAGGAACCCTAACACGATGATCAGGCAAACTTACGTTCTTTTAATGTACTTAACTAATTCAGCGTATAGTAAAGTAACTTAAATATACGTAAATTTTCACAATTTTGTGCAGGATCCCCTTAACCCTAGAGTACTAATATAAATTTACCACACTTTAATACTAATGATCGCTTGGGAGGCTACTTTTTAAATAAAACCAATTTATCACATTAGTGGTTTATTATTTTTGTATAAAAATCACATTAATTAACAGGTGAAATTCTACCTTTTTAGAAACTAAACTCTAAATTCTTCTTTAAAATCAACATTAGGCTTAAAATAAGACTTAAAACTTACAGGTATGAACATTTTTTCTTATAACATAACAGTCTTTGAACAGTCTGGTAAAAAAAAAATATATGTATATTTCTATTTTTTTGGCATCAATATTACTATTCAAGATATAAACTTTATATGGAACTAAATCTAACTTTTGGTAACATCACAATTTTGTCTACAAACTAATTTGAGTCAGCCTTTCATTTTTTGTCACAGGAACTGCAGTTTGGAGATCGATGTTCCAAGCAATAGTTTTTATTGCATTTAGCGCAGTAGTATACACTCATTCGTCGTTTTTTAGCAGGGCAATAGCTACACATACTTCTTTTGCCTTTTTTTATTCCTGGTTCAGTCACAGTTGGCTGATTTTCAGTAGCCAAAACCTCTTGTATAGCGTCTCTAACTCGTTTCCTCATTTTTGGTCGCTCTTCACCTCTCAATTCACACCACGGACGACATAACTCAGTACTCAGTTCTTTCATGTACTCTCTTCTATTCATTTGTTTAGCCCCGTGAATCCTCGAATTGGATACATGCAGTATATAGCTGTTCAATACAGCCATATTGATCATCCCATAGAACAAGCATAGCGGCCAACGTCTAGTTTTGCGATTACAACTCAAATGACCACACATTTGGTCAAATGTATCCACAGCGCCTTTAGTCCTGTTATAAGACATTATGATTTCGGGCTTTTTTGTTACAGCATTTATTACCGGTTCATCGTGCATTGTAGACAACAGAAGAACTGTTTTTTGGGGTTTCGGCTTGTAACTTACTAGTGTGAGTTTATTGTGGAAACCAAACATAGATGTGCCAACACGACGTGATGCATTGTGCTTGAACTCGGATGGTATTTCTTTCTTATTGGCTTTTATTGTTCCAATGAAAGTCAAATTGTATGGAGCTGCCAGAAGTTGTTCAGCTAAAGGTACCGACGTAAACCAATTGTCTGCAGTGACGTTACGATTGCTGCCATAAATAGTCTTTGTAAGCAGTTTGCAGTAATGAATACCAAGAGGTTCGGTAGGGCTAGTTGCATCATTTTTTCCTAAGTAAGGGCAAGCATCAAACATGTATTTACTGTTCACATCACAAGCCAATACTATCTTTATGCCGTACTTGGCAGGTTTATTCGGTATGTACATCCGAAATGGACATCGACCTCTGAAAGCAAGTAATTGTTCATCGATGGTTATATAGGAGCTAGGCTTGTAAAGATCCCTACATCTTTGTATAAATATTTCCCATATGTCACGGATAGGAGCCAATTTGTCATGCTGTCTCCTGTCTTCACGAGTACTGCGGTCATCAAAATGAAGGCAGCGTAAAAGAAACTCGAAACGTTCTAAGCTCATCGTAGCTATGTATTTTGAACCACAAAGTGTGGGATCAAAAAGCTCTTTGGTCGGTAAATCATTGTTACCCATAGCACCACTGAAAATTATAAGACCAAGCAATGCACGAAGTTCTTCTTTTCTTGACAGTGATATGGTCGAACTTTGCTGTTTATATTTGCTGGCTTTGACCGAAATATCTTGATTAGTACGTAAGAGGATTTCGTCTATCATATCAGAAGTGAAAAATTTTTCAAAGCAGTCCAATGGTCTAATGACATCTCTACCATCCTGTTTTGGGCCGGGAAAAATATGAACTACGTTCCTCGCAGCAGTTCTCGTAGATCGTGACCTATCAGATGTTTCTCTAGACCAAATATAATTGTTCTTACCTCTAACAACAGACGCATTGGGTAAAACAATAAGATTTTCCGCTGATTGGTCTTCTTGCGACGCGGTTTCTCGAGGAAGAGGAGGAGGAGAACCTGACGAATGACTTGTGGCTTGATGTGGTACTGAAATGTTCGGGGGTTCAAAGTCTTCTAATACAATATTTTGAAGGTCTTCTTCCAGTTGTAAAGGCATGTAAGAAGGATCTTCTACGCTATCATCCGAATCATAAGGATCGACTTCCAGGTAGTCCTCAGTTTCACTGTCAGAGCTCTCATTTAGTAAGCACAAGGCTATTTGTCCATCGTTGAGATCCATCTAAAAAGAAAATGAACATTTTGCTAAGTTATAACAAGGCTACATGCTAAAAAAGCGCAAAACAACAAGTAACGAAAAAATAAATAACTTACCATTAATACTAATGATCGCCTCCCAGGCGATGCAGTAGCTTATATTTTGAAAATGAAGCGTCCGCGCCGGGCCCGCGTTCGCTGACGTCTGCGGCGCGGTGTATACCGAATTGGCGCGAGAGCTCAATACGACTCGCGCGCGCGTTTTTTAATAACCGGAAAAAACTAACCGCGTGCGGCCTGTCAGGCGATGATTAGTATTCTAGGGTTAAAGGATATAGGTTGACTTAACCTTTTACCCTGTATACGCTTCAAAATCGCAATTGCTCAGTTATTGTTTAGACGTTTTTAACAAATGTTTTAACAAACTATAACGTTTGAATTTAAAACCGAAAAGCGTAAACCCTATTAATCACTATCTAGTACCATTTATCATCATCATCAGCCTATCTCGACCAATTGACAGGCGTAGGCCTCTCTTTGTTTATGCCGTTTACTTCGGTCTTGAGAATTAGATGGCAAAATTGCAACACACCCCATTTGCCACCACTCAGAAGGCAATGTCTTGATGCCAAGGAACTTAGGTATACATAATCTGGAATGTGAACGAGCTGCCGATTCACGGTCCAAGTGAGTTACCTTTTTCGAGAGCCGTGATTCCCTTTCATCAGGCTGACATACATAGACCAAGTATAAGTTAATTGCTTGATCCCTTTTCAGTTTGCCGGCAACGCGTCTGCGATTCCTCTGGTTTTGCGGGTGTCCATGGGCAGCGGTGATTACTCTTCATCAGGTGACTCGCCTGCTCGATTGCCTCCTTCTGTTATAAAAACGTTAACGTTTTTGAATGATGAATTCCTAAGCCTCTCACTATTTATTTAAGTATTTATTTATTTATTCGTTTATTATCAGGCAACGCAGGCCCATAGATAAATCCTTACATACATACAATAATAAAATTTTGTTAGTAAATTTGAAAACTTATAGTTACTATGTTAGTAAATAATATTAGGACATTTTCTGTGTCGTATCGGTGGCACTTATAGGTATTTTTCCACGAAAACGTCTATAAACCACTCCCTTCGGCCTATGCCGTCTTTATCCGTCACTCGGCCACCAGTGCTAATAGTTGCGGAATAATAATAAAAATATACAATTCCTTTACACAACATTACGTTAAATGGCTAAGCTCAGAATAATGCTGACAATAAAGCTAGGTGGGACAAGTTCTGAAACTTAAGTCAATAAGTATTAGGGTTGCTATTTTCAGCCACCAAAGGTCGCATCTCACCGACAATACAATTGTGTTGGCGCTCCATTTTGTTGTCCTCTGCAAGAACAACAATTTTCAGTTTAAGAAAAAACATATTTTTAGTGCTACAAATATAGGTAAGTAATAATTTTAGAAAGAAATGTTAAACGTAAGCCTATTTGAAACGATTCCATGATTCATAATGGTTCATTCGAAACTTCGCTGTTGCCTACGTTACCGGAGACAAGAGGCTGTGCTCGTGAAACGGAGTTAGTGCTCAAGTTTATAAGTTCCTCTTATATAGCTTATATCCTTCTTTGTTTAATTATTTATATATTTATAAGCGTGCGAGTATGCTGGCTTACAGCTTGGGCCAAGACACCAGCAGGCTAATTACTACATTAAGTTACAAATTAAATTCAAACATATTAAAAATAGATATTAATTAAAAAATACCTACATACATACATTACAATTAAGTTAACTTATATCTTATTCCTCTTCTTTATCTGATTCTTACGTCACTGCGGGACTATATTATCTGCCCCTTTGATATAAGGAACCCAACGAAGATTGATTAAAAGGGTTCTTTTAAAAAATTTGGTCTATTTAGTATTTAATTAGTTTTTTAGCGGATTTAACTTCCAGATGGCCTACTCCTAAGCAAATCCAAATCTCCTTTGACCCGTACTACTTCGTACAATGCACGCGCGCTCCTGTCTTTTTCACTAGCGATTGGCGCAGTGTATGTACGGTCAGGGTCACCGTCGCTTTACCACTTTGCAGCGATTTTCGTATGAAGCGCACCGACCGCCCGGGTACGTGTCCGTACCAAATATACGACGCGGTGTGCAAGGGATTTTGACCTTTAGACTGGTAAAGCGACGGAGTCTGCCATTGTACACACAGCCCCGTGTGCGACGAATTATGGGCAGACGAAGTTTCGGATGCGGTTAGAGAGTACGGCCTCTGGTCGGGCTAAGTGCGCTTATTATTGGATATATTATTGTTACTTACTAGAAAGAAGTAACAGCCCATATTCTGTCTATCTGCTGGGCAAAAGTCTCCATTATTGAAATCGACAATCAACGCTCCCAAAACGTCTGATCAAAAAGAGTAGGTACCTAGCGAGATGATGAGTACCTAAACTCATTTCGGGTTAGGGGTGTTTAGTCATGTTGTCGTTTCGTCATTGTTTTTAACATTCATAGATGTAGTGTCGTTTCGTCATTAATTAAATAATTAAAAAATATTTGGTGGTCGTTACGTCATTTGTATTTGACTAAAAATCCCAGAAAAAGGTACACAGGTAAAAATATTCTGAAGAAAACTTTATGCGAATGACCAAACGTCACTAAAAATAATATATTTTAAATAGGGGGTATTCCTCGAAGCGCATCCAATATGAAGCGCACCCAGACCAAGCGCACCCACACCAAGCGCACCTAAACTATTCCTCCAAGCGCACCCGTTGGGTGCGCTTCAGAATAGGTAATCAAAATATTAATTTTTTATTCCTCGAAGCGCACCCACGGACAAAAATAGAGAGGAGCTTAAAAGATTCGTAATTGATGTCGATAGAGACTAGGACTAGGTGCTTAAACAACTTACTACGTCAATAATAAATTGAATCATGACAGTCATTTTGATATAAAAGTACAAGGGAGATATAAATAAAAAGAGGTAGATAGGCGCGTTAGCGATCTCACTTACCTTTAACTATCAGGAAAAAAGAAATGAACGAGTAGTAGTAGTTAGTTGCCATCAATCAATAAAAATAAACGTACGGTATTCGTTATCGTTATTTTCTGATAGTGACTACATCTCTTTCAACATTTTTTCCGTGGGTGCGCTTCGAGGAATGAATAATTAATATTTTAATTATCTATTCTGAAGCGCACCCAACGGGTGCGCTTGGAGGAATAGTTTAGGTGCGCTTGGTCTGGGTGCGCTTCATATTGGGTGCGCTTCTAGGAATACCCCTTAAATAGCAATGACGAAACGCCACCATTTTTTCTTAATGACAAAACGACACTATGACCAAACACCCCTAAACCTTCATTTCGTTTAGTAGTGTCCGAGCGAAGTATCAACATGTCGAAATTCTCCTTCAAAAATAGCTATTCTGCTAAAACACATATCCGCCAAAAGTTTAAGTCAAAGCTGCCACTATTCTGTTACGATTTAGTAGATAGAGAATTATGTACCTAGGTATATCTAGTTTTTATATGTGATCGAAGTTCCACAGACTGTTATAGGGTAAGAGCCTTTTTGGCTGCATCTAGCTTTTATACACCCTTAATTTTTATTAGTTTTAATGAAATTAATAGTGAGTTCCACCCATGAAACTGAACAAATCTCCCCAAGAAACCTATGTGCAAAAATGATAAAAAAAGTTCGACCTCCCATACAAAACTGTCCGATCAGCTGACGACAATAGTATGGGAGGTCGAAGTTTTATCGTCATTTTTGCACATAGGTTTCTTGGGGAAGTTGTTCAGTTTCATGGGTGGAACTCACCCTTTATTTCATTATAACGAATAAAAATTAAGGGTGTATAGCCGCCGGGTATTTTAATGAAGTCCGCCCATAGTCAGTGACACAGTTTTGTTTCCAGTCTACGTCCATTTTTTTCCTCTTAAATAATGGCTTCGTGCGATCAGCACATTTAGCCAGTGTCAAGTAAGATATAATAGTAATTATTTTCTTTGCATTAAGTAATGATAATGAGTGATAATGAACGTTTAATGTTAAATTATATTCCCCCAAACCCCTCGAGACTCAATAACGCTGTGGTTCTCTATTGAGATCTAACACAGACTTCTTGAGAGAATTTGAAAACTAATGTTGCACTGTTTTGTTTTATTTGCTAACACTCATGCACGTTTACTTAACAGTAAATAATCCACCATTATTTCACATTAATATTCGACACAACACAAATTAAAGAAAAAACAAAACTGCAGACATGAGCGTCACTTTCCTGCCAAGAAGTCCCTACGTCCATTTGTGTGTAAGTGTTTATTGTTTTGTTTTTAATTTTATTTTCATAATTACATATGAAATGCCAATCCACCCGATTTATTCTTAGTGGACACAAGCCTATTGAGTATTGGTTCATTCACTTGCCAAATGCCCGTTGAAAAATCCGAAATACACTTTGCCCAAGTAGAGACATGAAACCCTTCGGATATCTAATATCTATTTAATAAATAGAAGCGGCTGCTTGATAGGAAAAATACAGGAAATGATTTGAATTTTGAACATCCATTTATTTTTATTTTGACTTGTTTGATCCGCTCGCTACATTTGGGATGGACAAATACGGCAGCCGGTAACCGGAAGTATGACGATGGCTGCCGGCACGAACGGAAGTTTGTACATAATGGACTAGTTTTCATTCGCGACTTCGTCGATAAAAACTACAGAAAATAAGTTGGTACGAAAAATCTGTTTGCATGTTCAGCTTTTGATTTGGCTATTTCTTTACTAATTTTTGAATTATGATTTGACCTAGTCTATTATTATGCCGGCAGTTGGTTTTATTTTCGACCCCCATCCTGCGACCCTGGCGCGGTTCTACGAAAGTAGCTTATTCACAACTCGGACTTGGCCATTGCGCTCCACATGCATGACGAATTAAAGTCATTTTTTTATAAAATAATAACCTATTTGAGTCTAAGATCCGAGTATAGAACGACCTTCACCGGGCCGGTTAATGGATGAAAAGTATTTTATATCAAATTTAATATGTTAAAAAATATGTCGCGAGAGGGTTGACTGAAAAATTAATTTAATACTATTTTTTTTAAATGCACTGGTTTGGTGTGTTTGTGTGTGTGTGTTTGTAATGAGATTATCTTTATTTATACATTTTATTTATTAACCGGTTGAAAATTATTTATATTGACTAACCTGTTCACACCTGCCTACCCAATAGTTAAGACTAGAAAAAAATAATCAACCTAAAGTTTGCATATTCTATAGGCTTCATACTTTCGATTGGTACCTATGTAATTTATCTATTATCCAAACCAGTGCAATGTTAATTTTTTTTTTTAATATTTGATTAATCATATACTTACTGGACTAAAATTTTTCAGCCAACCCACTCGCAATATATTTTCACTCCTCTTGCTCAAAAAGACCGTCATTGTAGCGTTCTTGAGCGGGGCTAAAATAGCTTTTCTTGCCATAAGGGAAAAAGTTTTTTTTTTTAAATTTTTGTCTGTCACATGAAAATGAGCCTACAAAAACGAAAAAGTATTTAGTCTTATGTAGAATAATCATGAATAAAGACTCGACTTATTACTGTTTACATAAATCAACAACTTTTTTGAGATAGTTATTATTAAAGTTTATGGTAAAATTAGTAATCATTTGAATCTAAGGACAACACAGACCACGCTTCAGCAAGAAAAAACTGCACAGTCTGCACATGTGCTTAAGTGGTGAGCCTTTAGCTCGTTAGTCGCTTTTACGACACCCAAGGAAAGAGAGGGGTTGGTAGTATTATTTTGATGAGCCCATCGTCGCTCTATGCTGTTGGATGTATGTGCAGTCTTTAGTCCGTTAGTCTCCTTTTACGACACCGAAGAGAAGAGACGGGTTGGTAGTATTATTTTGATGAGCCCATCGCCGCTCTATGCTGTTGGATGTATGCGCAGTCTTTAGTCCGTTAGTCGCCTTTTACGACACCGAAGAGAAGAGACGGGTTGGTAGTATTATTTTGATGAGCTCATCGCCGCTCTATGTAACTACCTCGTATATAATGGGTCATTTTAGCCCCTTGTATAACAATCTACTATTTTAACTTATTAAATTTGATATAAAATACTTTTCATCCATTAACCGGCCCGGTGAAGTTCGTTGTATACTCGGATCCTCTACTATTTTAGTAACAAGTCGGTGGCCGAGAGGTCAAGCGCTCGGTTCGATATCTGGATGTCCCGGGTTCAATTCTAATGACGACCAAAGTGTGTTCGGCTGTTTCAATGCATAGCCCTGGTGTGTGGTGATCACCCTACCCTACCCGTTAATTGTTGCGATGACGTGATTTCAATGACGGAGGTCCTTGCCCTGCGACAGTATACGCTACTTTTCTTTTACTGTATTTGTAGCAAACGCTCATTTCGGTTTCCCATACAAACTTCCAAGTCGCAATTTTTAAAAACCAATAAGCCATTTTTAATAAAACTTTGCACGCTAAGTAAAATATAGGGATCTAAATAGTTTGTTGAAAACGTTTAAAAAAACGTTTATTTAACTGAGTTATTGCGATTTTCAACTTTCTATAGTGGACTTTTTTGTTAAATAAAGTAAGTAAATAAATAACTTTCTGCGTAGGCGGTTCGGTACTCCACAGTTTTTCTTAGAATCGATAAACCTCTTAGAACATAATTGCCTGAGAGCTTTTTAAGCTTATTAAAACGTAGTATTAAGTAAAAAATATTCAAAACTTATTTGTTTCCCTTTACTTAATAATATCTACTTTTTAAGTGAAGTAATATTTAACCCTTTCTTAATTAATCTTAAAAACCTTTAAAAAATCTTAAAAAACCTTTTCCTTTTATCGTTACTTAGTTACCAGATGAAGACCGAGTGATTCACCAAAAAACAGATAATAAAATTACAGGTGTAATAAGAAAATTAACTGAATAATACTTCACACATTGAAATAACATAACAAAAACATTTTATAACTGTTTCATGAATAATGCATGAATCAATAAATTACTGTGCCTAAGATGGAAAGGCCCCTGATTGCGATGACTCTGCCCCAAGACAATTGAAGCAATCTATTCATTAAAGCCGTTTAGTTCCTGCTGCGGTCGGCACTGCAATGTCAATGCCGACATTTTCCCTACATAATATCCGGTATTGGTATATATATCTACATAATTACGTTCGATTCTCTTCAAACCTTTACCGTGTCGCGTAGCTGTGAAAGAATACTACCATCTCCTCTCTTCCTTTAGATGTCGTGAAAGGCGACTATCGGACTAAAAAGTGCACATACATCTAACAGCATAGAGCGGCGATGGGCTCACCACCTGTCACGCTGAGCATGGTGCAGTTAATATTTGGTGAAAAGTGGACTATGGTAGAGGACTGCTTGTGCTGTCCTCATTGCCATTATTTATCTGTGTATATAGCCAAGTCTCTTCTATCCTTTCGGGGATAATAGTCGTGATTATATTATGTATCGTATTAGGTCCTTCCATATGAAATTGGCGTTTTGTAAGGGCACTCAAATCATGAGGTACCACCCACCTTTCAAGCTTTTTCTCTTTTTCAATTTGCTTCAAGTGGATTAAACAGTTATATCACTAACACCGCAGCCTACAGCTAACTCGGACGTGGTTTGCGATGGATGCTTAAATTCTTCGTTATCAACTTTGGTCTCCGGCCGTCCACGGGGTCTTTTCTGCAGGTCAACATTTCCAGAATGAAAAGGTTGGAACCAAAAACGCAATGTGTTTTCTTTTGCGACACCACCGCCATACAGATCATTAATCCTTTGAGCCGTTTCTGCAGCACTGGTGCCACGATGTAACTCGTACTTGTAAACGCGATATTTCAAGTTTTGAAGTAAACTGAGTGACGCAAAGAAAAAACCAAAATAGGAAAAAACTAATGAATTACGGGTTTCAAAACACAAAAGCATGATGATGAGTAAATAGCTGTATAAATTTGAAATTGGAATTCCTAAAACCAAAGAAGAGATAATAATATTTGAGATAAATTGGAATTCCTAAAACCAAAGAAGAGATAATAATATTTGAGATCAAAGTGGCCAGTACGACAAACCGCCAACTTCATATGTAAGGACCATAATATGTATTCTCTTTGATAAAATAGTGGCTTTCAGCCTTCGATCATATTATTATATAGATGTGATGGGACACATATAGATCTGATGGAAGCATAATGAGATGACTACAATACAAGTGAGAAATTGGATGTCGAAAATAAGGACTTTGAGATGGAAGAAGAAGGAAGAAGGATGGAAGATGCAATATGGAAGGCGAGAATGAAAACTAAATCAAAAAAACAACTACTTTGCTGGGTACAAATAAAAAAGAACCATCTTTTCATTTGTTTATCGAATATGAAGCTGAAGACAGACGGACTTGTTTACTCTGCTCTTAAAATACTGTAGGATGAGGGATACAACTGCCGGCCATTCCATTCCTTATCCGTTCGCATTATGAAATTAGAAGCAAATCTATTCGTACGAATAGGTGGAATATCGACGATGTCTGCACTCATGGTGGAAAGGCGGTAAGTCAGGATAATTCCTTAGTACACTCGCCGAAATGTATCCAGTATAATGCAGAAAGGCATTCGTCGGTGTTTAAGGCTCTGTATGCTCATTACGTTTTATTCACGATCCCATCTACTTTCTAAGATATCATTTAGAATTTAGCTTTTAAATAAAATAAGCATGATTTCGACAAACTACGCCATGACACACTTCTAAATGTAATGTAGCAGTGTAGCGTTGAATGGTATTTCCTATCGATATCTGGGCCCTACAACTGTCACCTCTTTGAGCAGTATTACTTTAATATTCTATGCGGAAATCGTATGGGAATTTTTATAGTATATTACACACGTTATTAGAAAATTTAAGAATCAAACGAACTTACCTTGTGAAGTTTGATTCCATAACTACATAGATAAAAGTAATACTGCTTTAGGAGTAAGGCCTACAAATATCGTTACAAATCGTTTAAGACAAGTGTGATTGAAACGTGAGACCTCATAACGGTCACATTTGCAAAGTAATGTTTTGTGATTGACCATTCACAGATGGCGTTAGTTATGCCAAATAAAATGACTTTTACCCAGTGTAAATATTGTATACTTCCTTGTATGAGTTAAGGCGGGTCTCCTGCGACACTGTTTTGTGTTTTCTAACACCTAACATCAAACATCTAACAAAATATGTCAAAATATGTACGTAGGCCACGCCCATATTTGTTAGATGTTTGATGTTAGGTGTTAGAAAACACAAAACAGTGTCGCAGGAGACCCGCCTTTATACTTTCTTTTGTTGAGTTTTTTATGGCGTTTTGTTCGGTCTGTCGCTGTATCCGTTATATTTTTGAAAAGAGAGGCCCTTTCATTCTTTGGATACTGGTCTTGCAAGACACCATAGTTATTAGGTTGCTGGCTCTTAAACTTCAGTTACTAAGGCTCTTTACCCTGTAATTTGATTGGATCTGGTACCATGTAAACCGGAACACAGAACAACGACAACAAAAGAGAGAGACAAACAAACACACTTTTGCTTTATTAGAAATAGAGCCGCAGCAGCATCAAAGCCTGTTAGATATATGTCTTTATTATTTTATCTTTTAGTTCTATTTAGTTTGTTATTTATACTTAGATAGAGGAAATTAAATTATTATGACCCTAATGGTTATAATTGTATTTCATGAACGTCACTATTTATTATTTTTTCTACGGTCAGGTCCTATAATAGTTCTGGCATTAAAATCTTCTACGTGGACCTAGCAGTATTTTCTAAGCATGTAACTGGTAATGAAGTTTTTTTATTAAGTGTTTAAAGGATAGTTATAGTACCGTGTTTCACAATATATCTACGCTTTTATCGATATAACAATGACATTCTTTTATACATTTTATTGAATTAATTATACATCGATGATACACAATATTCGTATAGTGCGGCTAGCCATATCTGATTTTCGGTCGGTCCTGAAGTCGATAGTCTGTCAAGATTTGACAGTGTCATTACCAATATTGTGTTGCTAATAATATTGCATGAATTGGTTAGCCAGTCAATTTAAAGCCCCGTTTTAGCTTAGTAATAAAAATTATCTGTCTTACATTCAGTGAAACCGATTATATTTATAGCTGAAGTAGCTTATCTAAAAAAAATATTGTAATATTAATTAGATAAAATAATAAACTGTTATTAATTAAAATTTATTCTAGAGACTTAAGTTTTGAACGACTCTGTTACCCTTTAACAAATCGTGCTTAAACGCAATTATAATATAAATATAATTTATTTATCTGTGTATTATAGCTAACATAAAGACTCACAAAGAATTTTAATATTTCACACTCTAGTCTTCTAAAGCTCTTTATGACGTATTAAATTAATTAGTATGCTCACCAATGTTTTATTTATTTAATTAATTTAGAACTTCTAACAAGAACATAAGTACACCAGAAAAAATGCATTGACAAACTTCAGAATCACAAGTGTACAGAGTCTGCTAAGACACGACATGTATTTTACAAGCTTTTATTTTTTATGCCTAAAGTTACTGTACCTATAGTAACTTTATGATTTTTATGTGACACAATATAATGTCCACAAAACAGTTTTGCTAGATGACAACAAAAGTTTAATTAAAAATGCAAAGCAATTTCTTTTAAACGTCGCGAACGAGCAGCAATAGTCAAGTGCTGCAGTCGTTTCAATTATAACCCCACCCTTTGCCTGATATTACGTTGATACAACAGTTAAACCGTAGGTAGCGAGGTGACGAGGGTGTCCATGATACGCAACATCTACAAGACACAAATGCATGGTAATACCCGTCTGTATTACTAATTGGATGGCTATCACACATAAATATAAATAAACTAGCTTAGGCAACAGATAAACGTTGATTTTCGGTCTAATTCCGCATTATAGAGATATTATTGTAAGTTTTTGGTGGATGGTAGGGCTTTCTCGATGTCCACCGCGGTAGTAGTATTGCTAATAATAATAATAAAATACGATACAAATATTTATTAGGCGACAACGACTTAGATGTAAAGTTTGACATCCAACTTACATTTCACGATCATGTAATGTCCCTGGTGAAGGAAAGTTTTAGTCGTCTAGGATTTGTCTTACGGAATTGACGCGCTTTCAAGAATCCCCAGGTAATTAAACTCCTATACTTTGCTCTCGTGCGTAGTAAACTTCAAGCCGGTAGTTGTGTGTGGCACCCCCATGAGAACACTTACACCCTGATGCTTGAGAAAGTACAGAAGACATTTTTGAGGTACCTTTACAGAGGCGTCTGCAGCGACTACCTTTATTTGTATCCCATCCTATAGCTTCTGGGATGTATCGGTCTAAATTCACTTAAAGCACGCAGAGCAAACGATTAAGTATTATTAGCCGCTACGATCCCGTGTCGAATAGCGGCTTATACTACCACCTACCTCTTCCCTTGGGGGTCGTAAAAGGCGACTAACGGACTAAAGACTGCACATACATCCAACTGCGTAGAGCGGCGATAGGCTCACCACTTGTCACGCTAAGCACATGTGCAGTTGCTATTTGGTGAAAGGTCGACTATGGTAGAGGACTGCTTTTGCTGTCCTCATTGCCTAGTTTCTAACTAACCATTCAGGGATAATAGTCGTGATTTTAAGTAAGTATGTAATTTTGAGATTTGTGAGATGTTTTGATGCTTGTTGAGAGAACTTGTGGAAATTCGAAGGCTGAACTGATTGAACAATTACGTAAATATTGAGGTAAGAATTCGTTAGCGAAGGTGATCTTGCTTAGTAATTATAATTTATTTCCAACTGTGACGGTAAGTAGGGAACTGATTAAACAGAAAATACTATTTACGACATGGTTGTGGCATACTGTTTCTACAATTTTATTGTTCTAATATATATTCGATTGTTATAGGAATGAAATGACACACATACAGAATGCGTATAAATAAAAATATTTATATTTTAAATAAACGAAAAGGTAAATGTTTTTCCTAAATTTGACGCAAACTATGGTAGCCCTTTAGGTAGTGGGTTTTGCAGGCATAATAACGGCGCGGACGATGCCGGGCAAGACAATTGTATTGTTGGGCCCCTCCTAGATGGGAACACGGGAATCAATGTCGGCATTGCCGGGTTGCCTTTGTTTTTCTTACTCCGGGATTAATTGGTACTAGTTTTCATAGTGCTTGTTAGCTACTTATTAATGGTGACGTCACAGCATTTCCTGACATTTCATTTTGCTTGCGTTCGATGCTCGAGCAGACTCTGCGGCTTGTGTTGTGTTGAAGTTGTAATAATGCAGGTTACGTAATGCCGAGTGACACACATGATGGGTGAGCAAATAACAATATCTGTTAACCCGAAAAAGCCAGAGTGGCGGCACGATCTACGTGAGTTATTTATCGGCCGCCTCTGTACAAACACGCATCATCATCATGAGCCTGTAAACGTCCCACTACTGGGCACAGGCTTCCTACATGCATGTCAACACATGTGCAGAACGCAGGCCCGATGCGAGTTGGATTAAGCGTCAACCGTGCACAAAGTGTAAGTAGGTACCTATTAAATAAAAACAAAAACTTTTTTGAGGATGAAAAAAGAAGACTAAAATCAATTAAAATTAAATAAATAACTATTTAATTAATACAATTTTCAAATGATATATAGTAAATTAAATTATAATAGAATATTATATTTGTTGTAACCATGTACTTGTATTGTAATTTAAATTTTTGCAATAGACATGTAATTGACAACTCATGACATCATTATAAATATTACAGGTAATACTTAATACCTACATTTCATAAATTATTATTCTGATTCTGATGATGATGTAGGTAACGAAAACTTCATATTAAACCGTAGAAATAAAAATAAACTAACATAATATATTGCAGTGGTTTGAGTTAATAATATTAAAATTAGATCTGCTTGCAATATTATCATAGTTTCAAATTACTTAAGCAACAGGCATGCCCCTTAATTAGAAACTGTTCAATAATATCCAATCCCTTTCAGTAAAACTACATAATCAAACAGGAATTATGCTCTTGATTAATTTCAAATTGCTGCTATTCGGTCTAGAAGTCAACGAAAATTAATTTTAGGAAAGCAATAAAGGGTGCCGTGACTTGGCGAATTTTCGAGGCCGGCTTTTGTGATGACGGCTATGACCATAATATAACCTGAATGGTACGATTTTGATATATTGGTGGAGCACGTGGTCGACGTTGTTTGAATGTTTACAAGCGATTTACTATACAGTTAGTATATGACATAGGCATGCTATTTGCATATTTAGTATGGATTGATCAAAAAAATATTTTTGTATTTTGTTACAATATCTCCTTTTTTGTGTTTCTCCAGTAAATGTTAACTGTGGAATACAAATAATAAGTTAAACTATTTATGTAACTACTGACTAGCCTGTCGGTTAGCCCATTTGAATAGCATGCATTTTCCAGCAGAGCCCGCCAGTCCAGTAGCCCAGTAATCCCCCCTCATTCCCCGGTGTTATGTATGAATTTAAAATACTTAAGTTCTGTTAAGCAATGAAGCACGTTAAGATATATTTTGGTATTCAGTTTCGGTCTTTAAAATGTTATGTTTGTATGAATTTAAACGAAAGAGTGTTTACATTGACGTGTCAAATTAAATGGCTAATGAAAACTGAGTGTGTCATATCGTTTTACGAATCAGTATGGAACTTCGAGATCGCTAAATACTCGTAATACTTATTAAAAAAAAAATCTGTAAAAGTTCACTTCAGAACTTAATCGCAGTGGAGAGCTGTAAACTTTCTTTTGTCGGTCAACATTATTTACCAAATTATTGTATTTATTACTGAAAATCACACGCTAGTAAATGTCAATCTTCAAAGTGTCAGCTCGGGCAATCACGGCAAGCCATTAAAACTAGGCTTTGTTGACTACCTTTATGTTTTAAGTACCGACCTTCGAAGCCTCATGTTACATATTATTTTTATTTTATATTTACTACGGCAAAGCGCTTGAAAGGCCGAAGGTAGAAGTGTGCTTCACCCGGAATCCACAACCACTGAGGAACTGGCTATCTTACCAATGTCTTAACTAGAGCCAGACTTTAGATGAGATGGTGATAGCTAGCCAGGTGGACATAACAAGCCCTACACCAACTAAACCAAATACACAAAGATGTACTCCCCGCTGGGGATCGACCCCGAACTCGGAACCCGGAACACGTGGGTCTTAGACCGGTGGCTTAGCCACTAGCTACAGCGGCGGTTAACCCTTAATTACTCGCATGAAGAAAATTACTTAACTGCTCGCATGGGGTCACATAATTTTTTATTATTTATTAAATTTATAAGTAAATAAAACTTGCTTATTATAAAAGTACTTTATTGATTATATTAAACTTAATAGAAATAACATGAACTTATTATCTTATTAAACAAAACCAAGCTAAATTAAAATAATTACGAAAGTCAACAATTTGTTACCTAATCTGAGATCAAAGTTTAAAATTTTAAAATATTATGAGGAACTCTCCGAATCACTTTTATTACAGTGTTGACAAAATATTTAAGAGTGATCTTTGCATACAAACTTTGCGCATTTTGTACATTTTGTTGATATTTTCCGATCATTTATATCATTGTAACGTAATTACTCACACAAAGCCATTTTCACGGCACTTGATAGACAAGGAATAGAACCGACGTACGTCCATTTATTGAGAAATATATATTGTCAAAGTACAGCTGCTATACGCTTACACACCACGAGACCAACCTTTCCTATTCGTAAAGGAGTCAAGTCAAGTGACCCGCTATCTCCCAAACTATTCACAGCCACCCTAGAAGAAGTCTTTAAGACATTAAACATACACTGGCGGGATAAGAGCATTGTTGTTGGAGAAGCGAGATTAACTAATCTACGCTTTGCCGACGACATTTTTCTTTTCTCCTCTTCGGCAGCTGAGTTAGGCCTGATGCTCAAACAACTAAGTCATGCCAGTCTCGAGGTCAGACTTAAAATGAACATGACGAAAACTAAGTTGATGACGAACAGCACGAAACGCAAAGTTGACATTGGGGGTGTGAGGGTCGAATATGTCGATGAGTATGTGTACCTCGGCCAAATCGTCTCATTCCAGGCGAGACAAGACAAAGAAGTGGCTCAACGCACCGAAAACGCTTGGAAGAGCTATTGGTCAATGAAGCACTTGTTTAAAGGATTTCTTCCACTATCCCTCAAAAGGAAGCTCATGGACATGTGCATTCTTCCCACCCTCAACTATGGAGCGCAAACGTAATCATTAACGAAACGTCAAAAGTCCGCCCTCGGGGTTTGCCAACGAGCAATGGAACGAAGTATTCTGGGAGTCAAAATCATAGACCGTCTAAAGAATAGCATACTTCGTTCAAAAACAAAAATTGCGGACGTGGGTTCCTCAGCTGCCAAATTAAAAGGGAACTGGGCAGGCCATGTCTGCCGTATGCCAAACGAGCTCTGGGCCAAAGTAACCACAGACTGGGTACCGAATAGCAGGAACCGGCGGCGCGGCAGGCCCAGGAGGAGATGGCGGGACGAGCTGGACTTTTTCCTGAAGGACTGGTCTCAGATCGCTGCAAGTAGGGAGGAATGGAAGAAAGGAAGGGAGGCCTTTACCCTGCAGTGGGACAATTAAGGCTAATAATAATAATAATAACGTAATTACTCGCACGGGGTCACCGCTCAAGAGCGCAGCGACGCGTCCTTTCACTCCCATGCCTTGGTCGATACAGGAATACACACTTTGATGCGGATTAGGAAGCTACCGGAAGCGCGGGAAAATTCGGGCAGCGGCAAGTGCTTAATTTTTTTATGCGAAACTGCGTTGACCCCATGCGACTAATTAAGGGTTAAAATATATTGTTAAAAACTAAATCAAACATAGATCCACGACTACTTTTCCCAAAGAATTAGTCAGAGACTAGGCAATGAGGACCGCAGAAGCAAGCACTGCCATAGTCCACGTTTCACCAAATTACAACTGCACATGTGTTCAGCGTGACAGGTGGTGGGCCAGCCCATCGCCCACCCAAAAGGGAAGAGAGAGGGTGGTAGGGGAGCGCGGGGTATTGGGAGCGGTCGGTTTGGCTCGTGGTACGGCTTGTACTTCCGTGCTTCCGTCCCGGTTATTGTAGTATGAAAGTAGTCGTTATGACCACAGAACAGTTAATGTCTATTCCGTGGTTAAAACCTATCAAACCCGTATGCGGCGAGCATGGTGGGTTAATGCCCTATCTTTCAGAATCAGAATCAGAATATCTTCATTGCGTATGCGTTTCTCCATTACCTTGCCGTGTCTATGCGTGCCTATATCGGTCCCACACAAACAAGCAGCCTTTTGACCACCTCGGCCGAGTGACTGATGCCGCGCAGGAGCGATTCCCAAACGACGAGGTGGTGGTTTTGGGGGACTTCAACGCCATCCATGAAACATGGTTGGGCTCCTCCAAATCTGATTACGCTGGTAGAGTCGCTCATGCCTTTGCTCCGACGCAAGACCTGACACAACTGGTACCTTGACCAGCTACCGGAATTACTACGGCGAGTGTTTTGAAGAACTTTTTGATCTAATCCCGCCCTCTCTTTTCTTCTTCGGACTACACGTGTTGGTCTTACTAACCACCATCATACTGTGCAGACACAGACCACTTATCCCATAGACGTCGCTTTCAGCGAGTTTTACTAAAAGATGCAATCGTAAAAATTCAGGGGGGTGCGGGGGTGTAACTCTGGGTGTGATTGGATATTTAAAGGTCAAACTAGTGACACGTAACACACCATTATCAAATGTATTCGAATTAGTAATGTGGTAGGAGTCGATATTGATATCGATGGACTTTTTTCGTACTTGATGATTAATATAACGGGGTTAATAAGTTAATAAAACAATTCTTCTTATTTAATAGGTACTAACTTTTATATCAAAACTCAAGTTAAGATAGGTATTATATTTTGTCAATCAATCTTCGGTTTCGGAGTAGTTTAAAAAAATAAATATGTAATGGCCGGTTTTTCAAAGGTCAGACAAAACTTATTTGGTGGTTAAAGTTAATACAACCATTTTGAAAATGTTATGTCATAATATCATGTCTTTCATTGTTTTACAAGACGTTTTTAGATTGGTCGCGTAATATTTTATCAGACGGATAAGTTTAACGATTAAGACGCTTGTATCTTGGACTGTTAAATATAAAACATATCTCTAACAAATCGTTATTTGTACTTGGTTGGTTAATTGCTTGATGTTTTATAGTTTTATTTTTGGAGAGAGAACTATCGGAGATATGCATATCTGAAGTCGTTGGTATTTCTTGATAATTTTGAGTACAATCCTGCAACAACAAGTATAATGAAAGTTTAAAGGTATCAAAAAAAATAGAAATTAGATTAGATTAGATATAGGCTGGTACCTTAAGTGACAAAGAAGATATCATCGATGGTCTATGCTGTAAGGTGGTAACTGGCCTCACTGGTGAACAATATGAAGTTGTGGCTGAAGCAAATTCACCTTGTGAAGAACCCTAAAACATTAAAAAAGGTTAATATGAATATTCACCTAGTCGCATTATATTGAAATGCATATTTAAATTGTGGGTAGTAGGTACTTCATAGTTAGTTACTGAGCAAATTGAACAATTACTCACCACAGTTGGAAGCATAAGCGTGGGTTCAGCATCACTAAACAACAGTCGCCGCATTAGTTGATAGCTATCCGCGGCAAAATGTCGTGAGCATATAACGCTATATTTGCTTGGAAACCAATTTTCTTCTTGTTTTGTAGCTTCTATCCGTTTTATTTTCAAGTTTGGGGATTTTGGAAACCTTTTACAACAAAAGTTAGTTATCTTTAAATAATAAATTAAAATAAAGAAGTTAAAACAAACAGTCACCATTGAATATTTTGATAAAAAGATAATAATAATTTTAAACCAACTTAAATTGATTATACAATGCCAATAACAACCTAAAAAACTTAATTTTTAGTACATATACACTAAACCTTCGGTTTGGTTACGAAAAGTCGAGGTATAGAAATGATATTTTGCTAGAAATTGCTAAAGTCAACATTACATTTTACGTGAATGCTTCTTATTGTTATATTTGAATTTACCAAAATACACCAGCGAATTCTATTTCGTTCTCATAACCGAATAATGTCATAATGGTATAACAAAGTTCTAAACTTAATAAAAATTTATCGATATTTGAAACAAATTTATCGACAAGTTGATAGGTTCTAACTTGGGCAACACTCACCAAAACAGAGGGAGATAGTGCTTTATGCATTTACAACAGAATGAAAGGGACTTTTTAAAAGACATCAACGCGTGCATTTTTCTTAATTTATAATTGAATTTTTACACCAATTTAAAATTTATCCTTTTAAGTCATAAAATTGTACTTACCGATGAAATGAAATACTATCTTTTTGTAAGCTAGAAGTTTTGCTTCACTTTCCACACAATTTAACAGCGCAATACGGCATATTTATATTATTAATAGATTTTTGAATTTTAGCGTGCCGCGGCGCTGTCAAACTATGACTGAATCTAGGTTTGGGGGCGTGTCACTTACATATGCAATGGATTGCATATGTAGTATGAGTGACGTTACCCTCGTAAGCGGAGTCTATGGGATAAGTGGTCTGTGTGTGCAGACTATCAGCACTCGTACCAAAAAATTTGGCAGGTCGTTCCTTTGTAAGACCATTCGGCTTTGAAATTCGTTGCCGGCGCATGTGTTTCCTAGCTCCTATAGCCCCGTCTCGGGAGTAAATAAGCTACTTTCACCCCTAGGGTAACAATCTACTATTAACGTTCCTAAAAAGTTCTAATAAGGTTTTGTCTTTTATTACAGATACCTAATTAATTTCTTCGAGACGTTTTTAAGTTTACGAAAAGTTAGTAGGTACTTAATCATTTTTTTTTGTTACTTACGCTTTAATGGTGCTACGGGGATTTTCTAAATGTCTTTTACAATAAAACAGTCAAATCAATAATCAACATTCAATAAATGTTTAGACGTCTGCTGGTACTATTATAACAACAACACTTCAAGCATATAATGTTGTTATGACGACCTACTTGATAACATGGTGGCTATCCAGGCGGACTTAATTAATAAATAATAATAATAGTGACTACTCCTGCCTGATGGTAAGCAGCCGATCCAGTTCAAAATAATGAGAGCCAGTGTTGTTCCTGTCAAATTTAGAGTTGCCGTATTCTAATTCAAAAATTGCCGTATTTTTAGGGAAATCTTTAAAAATTGCCGCATTGCACAAAATGTTTATTTAGAAGGTTTAAATAAAAAAATATACAAGTGATGTATACTACTATGCATGTACTACTTATAAACTACTCATTTTATTCTTCACCAGTAGGTTTTAAATAGTCTGTAGTAAAAAAAATATTTTTTTTTTACCTTCTTCTGATTCTGTCGCATTTAGTTCGTACTGTTATTTATCTTTAATTTTCCGTAACATTTCGTGTGGCACTTGAAGTTGTGTACAATTACTGTGATACAATTACTGCGTTGCTTGTCTGGCTAGAAGAGTTAGAATTATTTGGAGTTATTATTTTTTTCGAAGTCTCGTTTTCCTATTATTATTTACTTCACTGAAGCATACGTTCGCAGTCTGCGTTCGAGTGTGGCAAACCTAATACATGTAAAGGAAAATATGCTAATGTTTTTATTTCTGTTCCATCACGGAAATTAATCCAATACTTATCGGTTTTCTGTGAGCTAATTTCATATTGGTAAGTAATTTTTTGACCACTGGTAGCATTTCTCCTTCATCCGTATATCGCCGTATATTTTAATACGGTAATGAAATAGTTGCCGTATACCGTATTTTTGATGCCTAACATACCTGAATGCCGTATATTACGGCAATTGCCGTATCAGGAACAACGCTGATGAGAGCGCTCCTCACCGTGAAACAAGCACGGTAACAAGCGCTCCCATTCATGACGGTTGAGTCATGCCTTTGCTCCGACGCAAGACCTGACTCAACTGGTACCTAAACCAGCTACCAGAATTACTACGGAGAGGGTTATGAAGAACTTTTTGATCTAATCCCGCCCTCTCTTTTCTTCTCCGGACTACACGTGTTGGTCTTACTAACCACCATCATACTGTACAGACTATCAGCACTCGTACCAAAAAATTTGGCAGGTCGTTCCTTTGTAAGACCATTCGGCTTTGAAATTCGTTGCCGGCGCATGTGTTTCCTAGCTCCTATAGCCCCGGGTCTTTTAAGCGGGGCGTGAAACGGCATTTAAGCAGGCCTTCATGAATGGGAGCGCTTGTTACCGTGCTTGTTTCACGGTGAGGAGCGCTCTCTCTCATTATTTTGAACTGGATCGGCTACTTACCATCAGGCAGGAGTAGTCACTATTATTATTATTATTAATTAAGTCCGCCTTAATAGCCACCATGTTATCAAGTAGGTCGTCATAACAACATTATATGCTTGAAGTGTTGTTGTTATAACAGTACCAGCAGACGTGTAAACTTTTATTGAATGTTGATTATTGATTTGACTGTTTTATTGTAAAAGACATTTGGAAAATTCCCGTAGCATCATTAAATCGTAAGTAACAAAAAAAAATGATTAAGTACCTACTAACTTTTCGTAAACTTAAAAACGTCTCGAAGAAATTAATTAGGTATCTGTAATAAAAGACAAAACCTTATTAGAACTTTTTAGGAACGTTAATAGTAGATTGTTACCCTAGGGGTGAAAGTAGCTTATTTACTCCCGAGACGGGGTTTGGATTGGGTCTTTCACCCGAGGAAAACACTGTGCTTTTCATTACGAATATAAGGAAAGTAAAACAAAAACATGAATGTCTTTAGTCCGTTAGTCGCCTTTTACGACACCTAATGGAAGAGAGGGGTTTGTAGTATTATTTTGATGAGCCCATCGCCGCACTATGCTGTTGGATGTATGTGCAGTCTTTAGTCCGTTAGTCGCCCTTAACGACACCAAAGAGAAGAGAGGAGTTGGTAGTATTATTTTGATGAGCCCATCGCCGCTATATGCTGTTGGATGTATGTGCAGTCTTTAGTCCGTTAGTCGCCTTTTACGACACCGAAGAGAAGAGAGAGGTTGGTAGTATTATTTTGATAAGCCCATCGTCGCTCTATGCTGTTGGATGCATGTGCAGTCTTTAGTCCGTTAGTCGTATTTTACGACACCGAAAGGAAGAGAGAAGTTGGTAGTATTACTTGGATGAGCCCATCGCCGCTATATGCTGTTGGATGTATGTGCAGTCTTTAGTCCGTTAGTCGCCTTTTACGACACCTAAGAAGAGAAAGAGGTTGGTAGTATTATTTTGATGAGCCCATCACCGCTCCATGCTGTAGGATGTATGTGCTGTCTTTGATCCGTTAGTTGCCTTTTACGACACCCAAGAGAAGAAATGTGTTGTTAGTATTATTTTAATAATTAGTCACAATAACACATGTTAGAACAATGATTCTCCCTAGGGCGGAAAAGTACTATGTTCCACCCGCTCCTCAGGCAACTTCAGACCTACCTTCCGAGTATGAGGAATGAAAAATTTATATACCTACCAGAAATGTCTGTATATTAATAAAATCATTATAAAAACTAAACAAAATATCTTATACGAGCATAAACGTAGAGACAGAGACTTGAGTTTTTTTATTGTATGTTAGGTAAGTACTCAACAAAATATAATAATTATATAACATATCAATATTTTATTGCACGTAAGTACTTATTATGTTTTGTTGAGTACTTACCTAACATACAATAAAAAAACTCAAGTCTCTGTCTCTACGTTTATGCTCGTATAAAATATTTTGTAATATTTTGTAATATAATATTATATTAATGATAATAAACAACAGTGATGTATTTTTTATGTAGTTACCAGACATTTTTACACTGCTCGAAAAAAATATAAAAAAGTGGCAAATTAACCTTAAATGCCAATGACCTTTTGTTAAATACGATACAAGTATATTGTACTATATTGTTGTATATACTTATTAATGAAGAGGCGAAGCTAAATAAAAAAAAAAGTTCCTGCATTATTATTTTGCGTCTACTCCTTTAATGTTGACTTTAATTTCTCGCAATTCAAATCTGTATAATTTAACTAAAGTGAACATATTTTTATGCCATTTGCCTCGGTCTTGTGCTAGCCTGTTTCACGTGCAACCCACTATGTTATAATATGTCATCGTCCTATCTCGCCAGTGAACAGAGAGCGGCCTATGCCCATAAGTGGTTAAGATGGGCTGGAAATAATGATGATGATGATGGACTTATTTTTTTCACAAATGATAATAATCATAAAGTAATTCAAGTTAAGTACTGAAATAGCAGCAGTAACACTAATTCAAGCTCTTTAAAAAAGGAACACCCCAGGCCCTGCTGTTGTACTAAGTTGATTGCCACGGGAGGCAGTGACCGCTCATTATCAAGCGGCCAGTCTGCTCGTTGGTCTGATTGTACCGATAAAAGAGTCTAGTTTAAATAAACCACTCACAAACGACTAACCCTGACCAAAGCGGTGGCTTTGGTCTCCACTAGTCCACACACCAGCAACAATAAACACAGACGAAAAGCAAACAAAACACAAACGAAGATACAATTTCGGCATAATTAAATTAGGTTTATGCTTCGTTCGTCCCGAAGTTTTGTCCCACATTCCAAAAAAATCTTAGTTCGTCCCATATCACTATTGAAGAGTAAAAATTAAAGTCAACACAAAAAGTGTTATTACTTATTTAATTATTTTTAAACTTTGTTTGTACCTATGTTTCACAATAAATGATAGGGATTGTTATTATTGTGGTTATAAACAATCATTCTTTTACTAAACAACTCTAAACACTCTGGTTTTATAACTGTGTCGCGTAACGGTGAAAGAATACTACCACCCCCTTCCTTTCCTTGGGTGTCGTAAAAGGCGACTAACGGACTCAAGACTGCACATACATCCAATAGCTTAGAGAGGCGATGGGCTCACCACCTGGCACGCAGAGCACATGCGCAGTCGCTATTTAATAAATAAATAATAAAATAAAATTTCCTACATTCACACCAATTATCTAGTCCAAGAGAAGCTTCGTTATGAAACTCGTGAAATGGTTATTAGACAACGGATAAACATACTTAAAAACTTAAATACATACTTACTTATTATACATAGAAAACACCCAGACCCGAGACAATTTAGCAAAACAATAATTTCTGAATTGACCCAACCAGGGATCGAACCCGGGACCTCCGAGATGGCGACACGATGAAAACCGTTGTACAAACCACTCGAACAAGAAGGTCGTCATTTGGTGAAAGTAAACTATGGTAGAGGACTTGTATTATTATGTGTTCTATGGTAGAGGTCTGCTCTTGCGGTCATTGTTGCCTAGTCTCTGACTAACCCTTCGGGGATAGTAGTCGTGATTATATGTATGTAAGTATGTAAACAATAATCTAAACAACTCTAAACATGTTGGTATAAATCATCTTTATTATCCTATCACAATCAAAACATCAGAAATTGTATAATTATAATCATCTTATCATAACTACAGTTTAAATACCTATACAGAACAGTCAGAACTATTAATAAACAATAAATAAGAAATATGTACCTACCGAATAAATAAGAGTATCAAAAAAAAGCTTCGTTCCAAATTACAAGTAGGTAGATAGTAAAAATTAAAGTTAGCAAAAAAAGTGTAAATGTAAGTACAAACGGCTAGCGCATACAGAACCGTATCAGAAGCCAGTTGTGTAGACAACACAAAAAACCCAGACAAAAAGCAAACAAAACACACGCGAAGATACATTTCCCCATAATTAAATTACGGTGAGACAGACACAGGTACGTACCTTTGCTTATACTCGTATAGCTAAGTAGCGACCGCGCCGCGCCGCCGGCAACCGACTGGCATAGCCAGATTTACTCGGCTTCATAAATTATCTTCCAATTAGCTTTGGCACATCAGAACACTAACTAGAATATGATGCACATAAAGATAAGTACCCCTCTTAAAGTAATCACTCCATAAACATAATACATAAATTTCATAGTTAAGTATATACTTTTCACCAAATAGCGACAGTAGGTACATGAATGTGCTCAGCACTTGTCAGGTGAGCCGCTCTATGCTAATGGATGTATGTGCAGTCTTGATTACGTTAGTCGCCTTTTACGACACCCAAGGAAAGAGAGGGGGTGGTAGTATTGTTTCACAGCTACGCGACAAGGTTGATTTCATTATAAAGTACCCACTTTATCTCCTATCTCTATCTCTTATACACGCAAGAATGCCATTATGCATGCTCGCATGCACGCAAGAATTCACGACTGCAGGCTTGCCATGCAGGCACGCGAGCATGAAACACATAATTTATATATATAAACCTGTTTGTTTAATTGTTTGTTTGTATGTTTGTTTGTTTGTTGGCCTTTTAGATTTATAATCATGGCCGTTTAACCCTGAAAGTCTCCGAGTAAAAGGATAGTAGCACACGGACAGACAGACGGACTTTGGTTTACTGCGGAACCTTAAAAATGACGTATGAGGATGCTAACTCTGATAGTCTCCGAGTAAAAGGATAGTAAGACACGGACATGTTTTCACATAAACAATAATTAGCATCCTCATACGTAATTTTTGAGGTTCCACAGTAATCCAAAGTCCGTCTGTCTGCAGTCTGTTGTCTGCGTCTGTCTGTCTGTTTACCCCATTTCAACACTGTATTCCAAGGAGGCACGGAGTACAATTTTATCATCATGGACACAACAACTAACATAATAACAAATAATTACATTACCCCCCCCCCCCCCCCCCCACAAAAATAAATTTTCCGAAACGTTATTTTTTATTTTTAACCAATTACGTCTTTCTCCTTCCTCATGTAGATATAGCTATAAAGAACTATAAAGGAGCAACTTCTAAAATGTTATCTCCAATTTCTATTCAGAAGCCTCCTGGAACTGGCTCAAAGAATGACGTCTATTTGCGTATGCAGACTTACCGAAGAGCTGGCCCTCTCTTCAATCCAAAGTCCAAACACCTAAAACAAACAACGCGCTTGTCCGTCGCAGCCGCTCTATAATGCAATTTGCGTTATCGCTATCTCTTCCTTTGCATCTCAACCTTAGTACAAACATAGGTAGCTATATTCTTTAACCTAAATTTTGGATGACATTGTTTCCTAAAGTTTTCGCGAACACTACACATCGATGTGAAACATAATTTTTGTAAAACCTTTAAGTTTTTTACATAAGTACTATTTTATCCCGACGGATGTTTCGAATCCTTTACAGGGTCCGTGGTCACAGTTATTTAAATTATATTATTATAAGACAATTTACTAGAAAATAGGTACCCAAATATTAACGTCCAGTTATTTAAAAGATTACTTCTAATATAATACACGACTGTCTTTTCGATACCTTCTAGTTTTTTATTTCTACTACTTTCTTAGTACTTACCGCCCTTGAATATGGCACTTACCCCTATGTGCAAAATATCCACGTTTCTAGCCAGCGGCAGCGGCAGCGGTTTGGGCGTGTCGATCGATCAGTCAGTTTCTCCTTTCATATTATACGCATTCGAATATGTAAAATAGGAAATTACTACCTCTTCCGCAATGCGCATTCCACGTTCTAGGGAGTAAAATATCGCCATGTGACAAACACAAATGACGTCACAAAGCCCAAATCAACTCGATCGACGGAATGCCACAACACGAAACGTCCACCGATAATATATTCAGGGAATTTATGAAGAGGCACAAATATAAAACGTTAGTAATTATTCGCGGGGAAGCCAACGCTGCAATTTTTATTTGTTTTCAGCGGTGAGAGCGTTATAATGGCTATCGTTAATTTCGCGCTCAGCCCTACCACGGGTTTATTTTTCGATTGTTAAATTTTATATGCGTGTTCATAAGCACACTAACTTGCTCTTGGTCGTTCAAATCATAATATGGAAAATGCAGAGACATATAAACAGCTTTGTTTGCCAGTAAGATTTCGTGAATGTGCATATCCAATGAATGTAGGTAGCCCCATTTAGATAGATAGATACACAATACTTTTATTGTAACTCTTTGATGTTTGTGTTATACAAACATAAAAGAGCAAAAATACAAAGTTACAATGTGGCGGTCTTATCGCTCAAAAGCGATTTCTGGCAGACAACCAGTTATGTGAAATTTGAATAAATTGAATTGAGTTGAAATATCAGAGAAATTAAAGATTCTGCTGTAGGAACCTTTGTTGGAATGAAACGGAATGAGAACATAAAAAAGTGAATTTAGTCTATAAATAAACTTTTTCACTCCTCTTGCTCAAAAATATGGTCATTGTAGCGTTCCAGAGCGAAGATAAAATAGCTTTTCTTGCGATAAGGGAAAAATATATTTTTTAAAATTTTTGTCTGTCACATGACAATGAGCCTACAAAAACGAAAGAGTCTTTAGTCATAAGTAGAATAATCATGAATAAAGTCTCGACTTAATACTGTTTACTTATATCAACAACTTTTTTGTGATAGTTATTATTAAAGTTTATGGTAAAATTAGTAATCATTTGAATCTATGAACAACACAGTCTATGCTTCAGCAAGAAACAACTGCACAGTCTGCACATGTGCTAAGGTGGTTAGCCTTTAGCTCGTTAGTCTCTTTTACGACACCCAAGGGAAGAGAGGGGTTGGTAGTATTATTTTGATGAGCCCATCGCCGCTCTATGCTGTTGGATGTATGTGCGCAGTCTTTAGTCCGTTAAACGCCTTTTACGACACCCAAGGAAAGAGATGGAAAGACTGCACATAGAGCGGCGACCAACGGCATAGAGCGGCGATGGGCTCATCAATATAATACTACCAACCCCTCTCTTTCCTTAGGTGTCGTAAAAGCAACTAACGGGTTAATTATTAATAAAATAAACCAATTCATATTGTATAGGATTGTTTTATTTTCTCGCATTCGCAGTGAAAAGCAGAGTGTAATATACGGTGCTAAAAACCCATTATAACTCGGTTTCTATTTACTCCCTCGCTAAAGCTCAGGAGTAAAAAAACTACCTCGAATATAATGGGTCATTTTAGCCCCTTGTATAACAATCTACTATTTAAACCAGTGATTTAAGTTTTTGACAGTTTAAACACTTAAAATTAAAAATTCTTTTGAAAAAGTTGTATGGAAATAACGAAATATGACATCATTATTATTACGTCAATGAGATAAACTTAGGTACATGCGTCTTTTGCCTACGACTAATATAAAAAAACACACATACATTTCGGTGTGAATAGCATTAATGCTTAGCGAGTAAAATACTTTGTAAACTCTTGGTAGGGTTACAGAAATCCGGGCGATTTAGTCAAATCTCTTTTTTGTTACGTTGTCCGCCCGAATGGGCAGGTAATCTGGTAACATTGTTTTTGCTCGTTGCAGTTTGAATTTAAGCATTTTATTAGTGGCCCTACCTTCGCATAACTTTTGCTAAACTTTTAAAAAGAAGAATTAATTGTAATCGCAGTTTCTACAATGTAGGCATGTATTCTTTGCCATTTCCGATATCTCGGCGCAGTGGCACCTCGGAATTTGAGAGGTTGCAATAATCGGTTTTCCTCAGTTTTCCGATATTCTTGAATTGTGGCATAGAGATAGGAATGAAATAGAATGAGGATATGAAACTTTTATTGCTTCGTCTGATTTGCTTCTAACTTGCAAAAATATTTATGATGATATACCTGATTAAATATTTCTTTAATTCAAACTACTCTAATGAGCTCGATGGCGCAGCGATTAGCGCGTTTGGCGATCTTGCCCGCTAAGCAACTATCGCTCACTCGGTCACCAAAAAAACCAAGTCACCAAAATTAAAAAACATCTCGAGCTCTCGGAAGGCACGTTAAGCCGTTGGTCCCGGTTGTTGTTGTAAGATGACAGTCGTAAAAACCCACCAACCCGCATTTGGTCAGCGTGGTGGGTTATGGCCCAATATCCCCACTTGCTATTGTCCACGTGGGAGGCCTGTGCCCAGCAGTGGGACGTTTATAAGCTGATGATGATGATGATGATGATGAAACTACTCTAAAAAGGTTAAATGGAGGTGTAAAGATAATATGAAAAATCGCAGTCATTAAGCTAAGAATTGGCAGGTAAGTTCATTGAAGCAAGCAAAGCCGCGTGCAAAAGCTAGTAATATAATATTATTATTATATCGGTTATAACTTTTAGCCATATTTTAGCATGTCTAGATTAACTGAAGCCCTCACAAATAAAGTTGCGAGTATAATCTCTATAGAAAGTGATGTAAATAGCTTCGCGAGAAGTTAATTTGGAAACCGTAAATAAAAGTACGATTCCATTTTTTTTAAGGTAACCTAAACTGGTTAACCTAAAAGGCTGGTAACATTTTATCGGAATATTTAAAAAGCTTTTTGTTTATTTTATTGCCAGTTTTACGTGACGTAATTGTTTGGTATGTACTTCATACAAGTGACGTGGATGTACCTACCTATAGAATACTAAATCAAAATGAGAAAACAATTATTATGTGATATTACAAACATTGTTGACTTGGATTTTAATTTGAATTCGGCCATAAAATGCAACGTAAAACTTTTAAAGTTAGGTAGGAAGTACGATTTATAATTTTAATTTTTAAGCAAAAATAAAATTTACTTATAAAACAGGTAAAAAATATTTTTACCGTACATACTATATCTGACTATATTTTAAAGTTGCGTTATATCACTAGCTAAGAGACCTTATTAAAAGCTAAAAATAAAATCTGTTTAGCACGATTCAAGTTCAGGCGCAGAGGGTTCTGTACCTCTTCCATTTACTTACCTCTTATACGCTTATTGTTTTGAGGATTTAGCATAGCTACAATTTCAGTGCTGTTCGTAGTCACTTTATTATTATCTAAGGATAATTCAACTGACTTGAAAACTATTTATTACAATAAATTATTTGTGACTATAACTCGTCCACGAAACCATATTAACAAATAAGTACAAGAGAACCCAAAATGAGAATTTGTACAGTCAAACAACTCGCCGTCGGCACTTTCGGACAGAAGCATAATTGCCAACGGAAGCTTTTCCTTCTTTAATTGTTTATTTTATTTTCGAAAGTTCAACGTGAAAATACGAATATTACCAGATGTTAGCCGTAAGCAAAAACGGGAAAATTTTCGAAAAATACTGAAATGTTTATTTACTGTAACGGTCTTTCAGTCCCTACAGTTTTAGAAAAGCTTGTGGAAATGACGTATTGTGATTAATTTTTCTTTAAGACTTTAAACTATCGCGTTGCATTGCATTAGAATTGGTTTAACGGGACCTAACACGATTAATCACGATCACGATCAGTAGGCTTACTCTCGGAACAAAATTGCATTAATCAATTTCCAATCACAAATCTAAAAAATGTCAAATGGCTCTTTTGTAAGCGACAATAGCGCCACATTGGAATTAAATTTCGTGGAAATTGATTAAACAAATTATTATCGAGATGGCGTTCCGGAATTATCTATACTTATCCCAATATCGATACATATTAATCGCATTGGAATTGTATTGAGATTGAGTTTGCGTTCGGGAGTAACCCCCCAGTTCGCTTGTGACCACGGCCCAGCATCGCCACATGAGTAACTGTGGCATCGCGGCCGAAACGTCAAGGAGTAAGTAGATATTATGTACTTACTTACAAAATTAATCGTGTTAGGTCCCGTTAAAACAGTTTTAATTTTTCTTTATTGAAATGTATTCTTTTTTATAAGAATATTTACCTACATAATAATTATGAATAAGAATGAAATGAAGTACGTTTGTAAACTTGTACTTGTTTTTGCACAAAAGATCCCAATGGGTCGACGTGCCGCTGCAAGAGGGAAACCTCTGCAGGCCCCAATAAGATAAGATAAACTTGTAATAATTATATACTTATATACCTATCTTGTATGGCAATCACGTATCCAAGTAAGAATTTCAAAAAGTTTAATTCATACACACCTTGTCCTGACAATAACAAAACACAACAAAAAAAGAATTTGCCAAATAGGTACAGCTGGTAGGCTACTCTTGAAACAGAATTGCATTAATCAATTTCCAATCACAAATCTAAAAAATGTCAAATGGCACTTTTGTAAGCGACAATAGCGCCACATTGTAATTAAATTGCGTGGAAATTGATTGAACAAATTATTATCAAGATGGCGTTCCGAAATTATCTTTACTTATCCCAATATCGATACATATTAACCGCAATGGAATTGTATTAAGATTGAGGTTTCGTTCGAGAGTAACCCCCTGCTCTGAAGTGATGCGCAACATATGTTTCGAAATTCGGGAATATGTATGCTTAGGTATAATCTATGCACATTGCACCTTGTAACAGTGCACTAATATTTAAATGGAGTTTAACGTAAAACTATTCAATTACTTCTCCGCTACGCATATCTTTCTAAGTATTCTAAAGGTGCAACTCGGTCGAAACGTCGGATGTCTTGACTAAGCAGTTTTGCATTAAACCCTGTTCAAATATTTATTTACAATTGAACGCGAAAGTTTAAAAGTGTTTATACACTTTTACAACTCGTAACAAAGGTTTTATTATTTCATAGTGCTTAAAATCACGACTATATCCCCGAAGGGTTAGTCAGCGACTAGGCAACACTGAAAAAAATATTTAACCTAACTACTTTGGCTATTTCAGAAATAACCAAAGTTTGACAATATTCTAATAAAGTTAACTTGATTTAACAAAAGTGATTTGTCTCTATAAGACAAAACCGCTTATGTTATTTCAAGTTGGGTTATTAATAAATAAATCTTTGATTAGCTCTAAACATACTGAATTAGACAAACTCAAGTGGTTACAGGCTAATAAACCGTTTTGTCCAATTTAAGCATTATCATTGATAAATAACATACAACAAAAGTATTTATTTTGCGTACAGCCAACGTTTTTGTAAGCCATAACAAAAAGCAGTTCATCAATTATTTGCTTATTCATAAATAAATATTTGCAACAAATAGCATAACATATTTTGCAGTGCATGACAAAACTGCAGGTTAGAACATATTGCCTAACGTTTATTTAATAATAAAGGAACTTTAGTAATATCAAGCCAAACTTTCGTTTATTATTAACAAAACATTTTGTTTACATTTGTAACCGAATCGACGCTAAACTTGACAGCGCCGGCAAAGACAGTCACGTTGTTGCTATAAAGATTATAGTTATTGTAATATTTGTGGTGAATGTACGTGAAGTTATTAAAAGGTTTGAAACCTCAATGGAGACTCCAGTGCCTGCATGACGAACGTCCAGACCCTTTAGATAATGATCTCCGTCTATAGGGTCTGGAAACGTACATCGCTTCTTTCAAAGGTAAGTTATTCTTTATATCAAATTCAACCAGCATGGTCACATATGTCGCAGAACCGATGACCAATGGAGTAGACGGGTTTTTGAGTGGAGGCCACGGCTCGGCAAACGTAGTGTTGGACGTCCACCGGCCAGATGGACCAATGACCTAAAAAAAGGTAGCTGGCATTGTCTGGATGGCGAAAGCGGGAGATCGGGCTTTGGGGCGCCCTCTGGAGGAGGCCTGCGTCCTGCAGTGGACTGCAATAGGCTGTTGATGAACCAGCATGGTGCGTCATCGATTTTTTTATCAGTAAAATAACTTAGTTCCAGAGATAATTTTCTTCGAATCTTCGAAGTAGTATTAAGTATTTTAATATTACAATGACAGTCATTAACATGTTAAATTATCTCTTACAGACACGGAAGAGGTTTTGAATGTTGTTGCGTTTATGGTACTGCCCTTTTTATTGACAACCCACATGCTGAAAACAGACAAGACAGAAAAAAGTGGAGACCTTCTAAACTTGAAGTCTTGGATAACTTCATCTGCCACTTAAAAAGCACTGCGGAGATGGAAGAAACCATACAAAGTCAACCAAAAAAACAAAAGTTCAATAAATGGACTTAACTTTCCAACCCTTTATAATTGTTGTGCGTTCATCACTGAAAGAGATAACTTCAAGGTACATAATATTGAACCATTTACGTTTTGGGAGCGTTTTATATTTAATATTCAATAATAATAAATAATTTAAATGAATGATAATAACAATAAATAATATTTTGTATTTCTTTTTATATAAAGTAGTTATTTTTTTAATATTCATTATTATTAATATTTAAAATTTAATTAAGTATATGGAAAAATTCTAATTTTTTAGTTAATAAAGGTTAATTGATTCATGATGAATTAAGTAAAGAAAGGCTGATACATAACTGTTTTTGTAAAATTTAATAAACCATTTGATATATGTATCTTTTTGTTTTATTCCATGAACTACATCTTTTTTAGAAATAGCGATTTTAGCGAATTTAACGAATAAAATGTCTTATTCTTAATGTGGTTCACGTGCCTGTAAGCTTTACTGTGGAACTTGCAGGTATGTGAGCTGCATTAAGGATAACAATTTTTATTTGCTATAGTATTAACACAAAAGCTTTGCTATACCTAAGGAAAGTATTAACACAAAAGTTTTGCTATACGTAAACAAAATATTAACATAAAGTTTTGCTATTCATGAACAAGTATTATCACACAAGTTTTGCTATACGTAAACAAAATATTAACACAAATGTTTTGCTATGTAAACAAAGTGTTACGCAAGCCTAGTATAGGTATATTGCTGACATGCGCTGCCCTCATTACGGTGCATAACAACTGCTAACACGTGTCGCTGACGCTGCGCATGCTGCCGCCGCCGCCCCGCGCCGCCCTGCGTGCCTCACCTCATCGTGTCGTTTTGCAAGACATTCTTTACCTAACATCGGTCGAGTCTCGTCTTCTATTTTATAACTTAAGTTGAATATTGTAATTTCCTTTTTTATTAAATTGTATTAAATAAAATCATTTTTTTTACATCCTACGTTGCGACCATATATTTTTGGCGCAGTCGGTAGGATAATCGTAGAGTAGATTTCTAATATCGAGTCACCGCGATTATCCCGAATCTACAAGTGGTTGCAGCCAAGGAGAATCCAGACATAGATTCTGTAAAAGAAGTGATGCTGTAAGTACTTTGAATCTTTCAAATCCTTGCTCACCTTACCTTATATTTTTCCTACCTTTCCTTGACTTTTCCAGGGTCTGGTTATTCCTAGTTCCTATTTTACTATTTTATTTCTTTTTACTGCATTTTACTTTCTGTGTAAATTTATCGTATTTTCTGTGTGTACTTTAATCGCCAAGATTTTTCATCCGAAGAGTTCACGCGAGAGTAGCTCACGAAGTAGGCAATCTAGTAGGTCGTCTAGTAGGTATAGCAATATAGACGAGAGTAGAAATTTAGAACAAATAATGGCTCATGACGATATTGACGTAATTTACAAGTCGCTTAGGCTAGTACCGGAGTTCGACGGAAACCCGCACGTTCTGACGCGCTTCATTAATTTATGTGACCGGTTAGTGATTACACATTTTAATGTAGCCGATGGGCATGAGTTATCAAACCTAGCCCTTATAAACGGCATACTTAATAAAGTCACAGGGCCCGCAGCCAGATTGATAAATTCGTCAGGTATTCCTGATAACTGGAACGGAATACGTAACGCATTGATTAACAACTTCGCTGACCATCGCGACGAGACCGCTCTTTATAGTGATTTGTCTATGCAAACTCAAGGCTCCAGTTCCCCTCAGGAATTTTACGAGCGCTGCCAAAATTTATACAGTACGATAATGACATATATCTCGCTTCACGAGGCTGTCGTTACTACAATCGAGGCTAAACGAGCTCTTTATCAAAAACTTACACTACAATCCTATTTACGCGGTTTAAAAGACCCCTTAGGATCCAGAATCCGTTGCATGCGGCCCGAGACAATGGAAAAGGCTCTTGAGTTCGTTCAAGAGGAGTTAAACACGCTATATTTGCAGCAACGTAACGAAGGTCCGAGCCGTAAAGACTGGGTACAGCCAGCATCCGGTTCGAATTTTAATTTACCTCTAAATAACTTTGCTCAGAGAATGCCTAACTTTGGATTGCCTGGTCCTTCCAGACAACTAAATTATAATAATCAGTCTTTGCCAAAGCAACAGTCAGTGCCACTTCAACCTTATCAAGGTTGGAAGCCGAATATGCCTCAGATGCAGCTTCCTCGTGGTCCTACTAGAACGCAACAAATGTTCCGAGCGCCACCTCCAAATTATAACGTGCAGAATAACGCTTTTAGGGTTCCCCAACGACCTCAGCCTCAGCAACCGTATAATTTTGGCAATCCGCGACCCATGAGTGGTGTGAGTCATTTCGTACCCAAGCCCTTACCCCCATCTGGGCACGACTGGCGGAAATTTGGCAACCCGCCGCCTACCAACTACTTTAAAACTCGCGAGATTAATTTTAATAATTTAGAATACGATTACAATCCATACTATGAATGCGACTATGATTATTCCGATTACTATCAAGATTACTCTTATGAACTATATCCCGATTACTATCACGATTATGAGCAGGGTCAAGGTCCCGAGACCACGCAAGTAGAAGAAGTAGAACAGACTCCAACCTCATCCGGAGAGGAAAATTTTCCGAAAGTTCCGAAATCAAACATACGAAAATAGAGGTTAACTTTCAAATTCAGAGACAACTCGGTTACATACAAATTAGCGACCCTCCTCTTAAATTTTTACTCGACACGGGAGCTAATCAATCTTTTATCAGCCCACAGGCTGTAGAAAAATACTTTAACAAAGTACCGCTAAATTATGAACCTTTTCAAGTTACTAATGTGCACGCCACTAGTAAAAACGATTACTCTATTACACTACCATGTTTCAAAGAGTTTAAAGAGACGGACGATCTTAACCTATTTATCTATGACTTTCATAATTTCTTTGATGGCTTATTAGGACTAGACCTTCTTGACAAATGGGATTCTAATATAGATTTAAAACATAGATCACTAGTAACTCGTAATGCGGAGATCCCTATAGAGATGTATGATTCCCGCAACGCAAATTTATATGAGGAAATTATTCCTGCTAGTTCTTCTAAACTGGTCCGCTTGCCTGTAAATAGTAAAGACGGAGATGTATTAGTTACAAGTCAAATAATTTGCAACTGCCTAATTTCTGAATGTTTAACTGAAGTAAAGGATAACCGTGGTTGGGTAGAAATTACCAATAACTCATCTAATGACATCATCTTTTCTATGGACCGCCCCGTAGTAGCCGAATTATTTAATGTTGAATCCGAACGTGTTGAGATTTTATCAGATCGCGCTAAAGCAGTATTGTCACGTCTACGTACCGAACACCTAAACGCAGAAGAGCTTGCTAATTTGGAAGCTGTATGCGCAAACTACGCGGATGTGTTTTATCTCGAGGGAGAATCTTTGACATTCACCAACAAGATAAAACATAACATAAGAACGACTGATGAAATCCCAGTACATACTAAAAGCTACCGATATCCCTACGTCCACCGACAAGAAGTTCGCGACCAGGTCGAAAAAATGCTTCAACAGAACATTATAAGACCTTCTGATTCTGCATGGAGCTCACCTATCTGGGTAGTGCCCAAAAAGGCTGATGCCTCAGGCAAAGTTAAATGGCGTCTTGTCGTGGACTTCAGGAAAGTAAACGAGAAAACGGTTGATGATAAATACCCGATTCCAAATATCACTGATGTACTGGACAAACTTGGCAAGTGCCAGTATTTTACAACTCTTGATCTGGCTAGTGGCTTCTACCAGGTGGAGATGAATCCCTCAGATATTCACAAAACCGCATTCAATGTCGAGAACGGACATTATGAGTTTTTGAGGATGCCGATGGGATTAAAAAATTCTCCATCAACCTTTCAAAGGGTGATGGACAATGTCTTGAGAGGCCTCCAGAACGAGATATGCCTAGTATATCTTGATGATATCATAATCTTTAGTACGTCACTGCAGGAGCACATTCTAAATTTGGAGAAAGTGTTCCAAAAATTGCGAGAGTCCAACTTCAAGATTCAGATGGACAAATCTGAGTTCTTGAAGCTGGAAACTGAATTTTTGGGTCATGTTATCTGTAAAGATGGCGTAAAGCCAAATCCTAACAAGATAATTGCAATACAAAAGTATCCGCTGCCTAAAACTGCAACTGAGATCAAACGTTTTCTCGGGTTACTGGGATATTACCGAAAGTTTATCCCAAACTTTGCCAAACTTACTAAACCATTAACCCATTGCTTAAAGAAAGGCTACAAAATTACACTAGATCAAGGCTATATAGATTGTTTCGAACACTGCAAAACGTTATTATTAAATGATCCAATTCTCCAGTATCCTGATTTTTCACGCGAGTTTCTGTTAACAACTGACGCTTCAAACGTCGCTATTGGCGCTGTATTGTCGCAAGGTTCAGTAGGAGCAGACAAACCTATAGCTTATGCATCTCGTACATTGAATACTAGCGAACTCAACTATAGTACAATAGAAAAAGAGCTTCTGGCCATCGTTTGGGCCTGCAAGTACTTCAGACCATACCTTTTCGGCCGTAAATTCAAGATAATCACAGATCATAAACCACTCCAGTGGATTATGAATTTAAAAGAACCTAATTCGCGTCTTACACGCTGGCGTCTTAAACTCTCTGAATATGATTACACAGTAGTATACAAACAAGGTAAATGCAATACGAATGCAGATGCCCTGTCGCGTATCGAACTAAATAATGATGAAATTAGCTCTATAGTAGTAAATCCGTCGGAACAAGATCCATCTCTTGATGAATCTAGAACAATCACAGCTATAGACGATGCAGACGAATCTAGAACTCTCACCGTTCACACTAATGAGGAAAATCCAATTTTAGAAATACCTATTACAGACGAGCCTCTAAATAAATTCACGAAACAGATAATTTTTAATGTAGTGGGCGATATCAAGAGTAGACCTATTGTAACAAAGCCGTTTGAAACACATACGCGACTAAGTATCCAATTATCAGAATCCAATCTCGAAGACGATGTCATCAGTGCTATAAAAGAGTACGTTCATCCAAAAATCAAGACAGGGCTACTGATAAATCCTCCTCAAGCCATGTACCAGATAGTACCAATAATTCAATCAACATTTAAAAATTCGGCAATGAATCTTTTGATCACTAAGCGAGAGCTAGAAAATGTTAGGGAATATTTAAAGCAGCAAGACATAATTAATAAGTACCACGATGGTAAAACAAACCATCGCGGTATAAATGAATGTTACCTAGCGCTATCTTTTAAATACTATTGGCCTAAAATGCGAGATCACATCTCCAAATTTATTAATGAGTGCACGGTTTGCGGTCAAGCTAAGTACGATCGCAACCCTATAAAGCAACAATTTAAATTAGTTCCTCCCGCTAGTAAACCATTCGAATTAGTTCATTTAGATTTACTTACTATTCAGAGCGAAAAATTTCTAACCATAGTTGATTCCTTTTCTAAGTATGCACAAGCCTATTATCTAAGAGACGGGACAGCGCTAAGTGTAGTTCAGGCGTTGTTAAAATATTGCACTCATCACGGCATTCCGATTACGCTAGTATCCGATAATGGACCCGAATTTAATAATCAGTTATTCGCAGAATTTATAAGGCTACACAAGGTCCAGCATCACAAGATCGCTCCACATACTCCTAACGAGAATGGAATCGTTGAGAGATTCCACTCTACAATATTGGAACATCTTCGCATTTTAAAAATAGATAAGAAAACCGAATCAGTAATTAACCTCATGCCTTACGCACTCTTAGCTTATAATAGTACGATACATACTTTCACTAAATGTAAACCATTAGAAGTTATTACAGGTCACTTCGACCCCCGTGATCCTTTCGATATAGACCTATCAACGCATTTACTGCAACAGTATATAACAGAGCATAAAAATAAGATGAATTGTGCCTACGGGTTGATACATGAATCTTGTTCTAGTTTACGAAAGAATATAATTGACAATCGTAATAAGGATCGGGAGCCAGAATCTGAATATGCCAACGAGCAACAAATCTTTATTAAAAATCCCTTCGCATCTCGCCAGAAACTAGCCCCTCGCTATACTCAGGATACAGTTATGGCGAATCTCCCAATACACATTTACACGCGTAAAAAACGAGGCCCTATTGCAAAATCCCGGTTAAAGAGATTACCTAAAAGTGCCTGCTTGTTGCAGGATCCTTCTGGCACTTCACATTCTTCTGCAGACAACCCTAGCGCAGGAGATAAAACTTGAACCTCTCGACAATGGACCCGGAGTCTTACCATTTAGATTGGGCCCCGCTAACATCGTGTCTAGCTATCACTCATTCTTACAGTCTATAGATCTTCAAAACATATGGGATAAAATTCATTCAATTACGTCTCAGTTAGATAGTGTAAGCCCTGAACTTAATAATAAGACATCTTCTTTGTTTGAGCCTCATATTCACTATCTTAAAGAAAAGCTCGTTACTCTATCTGAACAGCTGCAAACGTTTAGAACAAATCGCGTAAAAAGAGGACTCGTAGATGGTCTAGGCTCAGTAGTAAAAAGTATAACGGGTAACCTTGACTATACCGACGCGATTCACTATAACACTGTCATAAAAAACCTTCAGGATAAAGAAAATCAGTTAATCACTGAATTTAATAGTCATGTTAGTCTTACGAAAGAATGGTCATCTCAATATTCTAAAATAATCAATAGTATAGTAAATAATCAAAATAAGATAGAATCTCTGTTAAATAAGATAAGGCAAAGCGTAGCTACTAATGACAATGATCTAGTTAAGTACGCCCATTTAGCTCAGGTTCTTCTCATCTTAAGTGACAACATGGATTCAGTCTCTTTAGAAATAGGAAAGTTACAAAATATATTAGCTTTTATTAGAAGTTCAACCATACATCATTCTATTATAAGCCCGCCTTTGATTGAGACCATGCTTAGTAAATTACGAGAACTATACGGTAGAGATAACATTATCGATCTTGATACTAGAGAGTACTATGACGTCATAAAGCTAGGCGCATACTACTCGGGAAATAGTATTATAATAGTATTTAAATTCCCTATCATCTTACCTTCATCTTACGATTTATTTAAATTATCTATAATACCTAATAAGTATAATGAAATCCTGAGTCCCGTAACTCCTTTCCTTGCCATCCATTTGAAAGACTTCAAGTACATAGAGGCAGAATGCCCGAAGACTAGTAAAGGGTATCTATGTGAAGAAACACAGAATCTGCAGGGCCAGACTTCGCAAGATTGCATTCACACGCTGATAACCACACAACAGAGAACACCTATCTGCAAACCAGTAACAGTATCACTGCAACATCCAGCATTCGAAGAACTCGACGACAAACATTATACGGCCAGCTTCCCGTATCCCACGAGAGTACATCTTTCCTGTGGTCAAGATCTCCACCAAACGTTCCAAGGCAGCTATCTTATAATGATCCCACAAGGATGCTACGTAGAAACGCCAGAGTTTCTAATATCAAACATCAAAGATCGCCTAAGAGGCCAAGTTGTAAAACTTATGGACATGCCTGAAGAAAATAGGCCGCAATCTCATATGGATCCAGAATTCAAGCTGAACTCCATCAATCTAAGTCATCTTCATGCAGCAAATACCAAAATCTCTCTGCAAACACCCATCACGCCAGTACAAGATCAAGATTACAGCCTCTATCATACAACGATTCCAATGTATGTCTTAGTGTTTAGTGTAAGCACACTAGCTATTGGTGTAATCTACCGCAAGTATCGCCTAAAGCACATAAAGATCAAGACAGACATCTCCCAAGATGAGGCCTTCCCCGAACTTCAAGGAGTCTATGCTATTCCTGGTCCAGCAAGATCTGTCAAGAAACAGCCTCCAGCTCAATTTACGACAAGCGTCTTCAATAATCGCTGTTCTACGGGTGGAGGTGTTACGCAAGCCTAGTATAGGTATATTGCTGACATGCGCTGCCCTCATTACGGTGCATAACAACTGCTAACACGTGTCGCTGACGCTGCGCATGCTGCCGCCGCCGCCCCGCGCCGCCCTGCGTGCCTCACCTCATCGTGTCGTTTTGCAAGACATTCTTTACCTAACATCGGTCGAGTCTCGTCTTCTATTTTATAACTTAAGTTGAATATTGTAATTTCCTTTTTTATTAAATTGTATTAAATAAAATCATTTTTTTTACATCCTACGTTGCGACCATATATTTTTAAAGTAAAAACACAAAAGTTTTGCTGTAGGTAAACAGAGAATTAACACAAGATTTGCTGTACGTAAACAATGTATCAACACAAAAGTTTTGCTGAATTTAAATAAACACAAAAAGTAACAAATTTTTTGGCTACATCCAGTCTAAGTGTTTTAGAAATGGAAAACAAACAAATTGTTTATTTATAACAAATGTTAGGCGTACGTAAGCTTTTTCATAACACGTAGCAAAAACTGTTTTGCAATACACAACACACATAGTTTGTCAGAAAAATAAACCGGGGGTTTGGTTACATGTTACAAAAAGTTAAGTGGTCACTTTTTTGTGTTATAGGTTGACGAAAGTTTGGTTATGTATAAGTCAGTTTTTTTTCAGTGAATGAGGGCAGCAAAAGCAGTCATCTACCCTAGTCCACTTTTCAGCAAATAGCGACTGCACATGTGCTCAGCGTGACAGGTGGTGAGCCTATCGTCGCTCTATGCAGGTGAATGTATGTGCAGTCTTTAGTCCGTTAGTCGCCTTTTACGACACCCAAGGGAAGACAGGGGGTATTCTTTCACGGCTACCCAAAACGGTTGCATTATTTCATAGGGTCTTAATAATATACGTAGATACTACAGCATAACATCGGGTTGAGTTAACCACCACATGTAAATTGAGCATTCTATTGGCAGTTCTCGGACTGAGAACAAAATTCAATCATAGGTCAGTCACCCGTCGTACAACACAGGCGACAAAATGAAAGGCTTTGTGTTTCGTGAGGAATGGAAAATGCTCTGAACTTTTTACGTGGAAAAATTTTAAACGACATCGGTTTTACGATACCGCCGCCGCCGTATGAATTAAACATGGTGAAGTCAATCATAAATAAAGGTACTGAAATAATTAATTGTACTTTCAGTGCATATAAGTAATAATATTTAAGCAAATAAGACGAGTGTGCATAAGCACACTACTTAATTTGAGTATTGTAAATACTATTTGTTTAAGAAATTGTTTACCGCGATGGGTTGCGATCTAGCAAGTTAACCCGTGAGAAGGCGCGCCTATTTTTGTATCACGGTATGGCGCGCGCGAGTAAATTGCTCATAACATTTTAAATGGTTCTATTTAGTTTATTATAATATGATTTAATTATTAAACTATTGATTTAAATAAAAGAACATATATTAGTATGAAAATAACAGTTTTGGCATGTACTGCAACTTTCATCGCAAGTAAAAAAATTTCTTAACTTTGGCCCTTAGCTTTTGGCAGTCTTTGAAAAAAAAAACAATAATAAAATAAGAATAAAAAGAAATCGAAAAATTTATTCTTCAATGAGATCCTGGTGAGCTTCTCTTTGGATTTACATACAAATTAAAAAGATAATCCATAAGAAAAATACAAGTATATTATTTTGTTAAGGAAAAAAATACTTACGCGGATGGGCGCGCCATGAGCAAAATGCCGCGAGATGGTACACGGTCTTCAGAACCACTTCCCTACGCGACCGCCGCGGCACCGTGCGGCGTATGAGTAGCGTCAGGGGAGAGGGGTTGTATAGTTGGGAAGGTACCTACACGCTAGAGATACAACGGTGTCAGTTTCACAAAAAAATATCACTTTTAAATTTTGCGTGAGCAAAATGCTCATTGCGCGTCTTCTCACGGGTTAAGCCGACCTTGTGCATAATAACGAAAGAGAAGATGAAAGAAAATTTGATGATAGCAATGCGAAATTAAAGCGAACTTCGGCGTGATATGCCACTTCTGCAGTGCCGCGTCACAAATTCTTACTTATAAAGTCACGTAATAGGCTCGGACTACATGCATCCGGAATCACACGGACCCGAAAAAACACGGCCCCGGATTCATTCCGTAGCTCAAACAAATATATGAATTTTTACTGCATCGACTACATGTGATCAGGGGCGTTCCGATCCCGATTTTCACCCGGAAGCAACCGAAACATGCTCCGGACGTCTCCGAGTACCCGGTCCGTTATTTTTCGGCACGGGGGGAGGGGCCTATCAATATCGTATGAAGTTGTATTATGGAGCTGACCACACGAGAACTTGAGAAACGTCCGTTCCGGTCCGGTCCGGAGGAATCACGCGCCAGTCGATGACAGACGCTCAAAGCGGTCGGTCGCGTCGCGTGCGCAAGCAAAACTGCAAAATAGTAGTTGATTCCGAGCGCCTCATTATGGTGATAGTAGTAGTAGTACAGAATAAATAAAAGTACCTACTAGTAGTAGTGTTCGTAGAAATAATCAGGAAAGAACCTAATTTTTGTATAAGACTTGTAGAATACATATTCCGTTATGCGGTCTATGTGAAAAGGATGAACCCAATATCTTTTCACTTTCCTCTGTTTCCTATTACATTTCGACTGCGATTTTTGCGTAAAATGGCCAATTTTGGGGTTACGGATCTCGGAAACCAAAATACATTAACAATTTTGACTTATTCAATAATGTAGAATAGCTTTTGGAATAATGCGTAGCGGCCTCGCTTTTTGTAAATTTTGCTTAACTTTTTAATTAAAATGTTTACTAGAAAAAAACACACGCACAAACACTTCACAGTGACGTAATACCGTTGGCTTGCAGCACTACTAGAAAAAATTCAAGAATCTTCTGGGGTCTCGGTAGCTTAGCGGTTACAGCAGTGGACCGGCAATCCAAAGGTCACGGGTTCGAATCCCGTTTGAGCTTTCCAGAGACTGGTTGTTATTTTTCTAGTAAACATTTTATCATATACAGTCGTGGTCAACTAATTAGGGACATTCAAGATAGTGAAGAGCAATAACCGGTTATGTACATATAAATATAAAACCCTATTGATTTTTCAGCACCTATTATTTGCATAATTTGGTCCGATTACTATACTATAAATGGCTGTAAATAAAAGAATAATTAAATAGAAAAAGTATTTAATATCAAAGGTTGAACATGTATTAAATTTTAAGGTATAATTATGTAGCTGGACATTTAATTAAGGACAGTAAAGTATAATGATGAATAGAGTTAAACAAAACGAATAATCTCCAGTATTATAATATTTTTAAAAGCTCCATTTTATTACGTGTAAAATCAGTACCCAGTAGCAAAACCTTTGTTAGTAATTACCGCTTGACACCGATGTGGCATAGACATTATCAGTTTCTGACATGTTTCGATAGGAATGTTTGCCCATGCCTCACAAAAAGCTTGATTAAGTTGATCTAAAGTTGTGGTACGATAAGTTGAAACTTTTTTCTTGATTTCGTGCCAAAGGTGCTCAATTGGGTTGAGGTCCGGGCTATTTGCTGGCCAATCTAGCACCGATACTGACTGACTGGTAAGAAACGACTTGACTGAACGGGCGGTATGTTTCGGGTCGTTATCATGCTGAAACGTCCATATAATAGGGAGATGCTCCTCAGCATAGGGAAGCATAGTTTCCTCCAATATTGTTTTGTATTGATGTTGGTCTAAGTTACCCTGAACTTTTCTCACAGGTCCCACTCCACGTCCAGAAAATGAACCCCAAATTTTAATGTTTCCACCGCCATGTTTCACCTGCTTTTTTGTGAATCTTGGATTCATTTCCGCTTTTACAGGACGCCGTACGTATTGCCTTCCATCTGAAGAAATTAAATTAATCTTGGTCTCGTCAGAGAATAATACATGTTGCCATTGGGCGTAGGTCCAATGTCCATATTTACGTGCAAACGCCAAACAAGCATTTCTATGTTCTTTCTTCAACAACGGTACTTTGCGAGCCACTCTTCCGAACAACCCTGCTTCTACCAGACGTCGTCGAACGGTCCTCGCTGATACACCGGCTCTTTCGTCTGCCCCAAACACTTCGTGTTTAATTAAAATAGAGCCTAGAAACGGATCTTTCTTAGCTAACCTGGTTATCATTCTATCTTCTTGCGGAGTTGTTTTTCTCGATCTTTTTGTCCTGGGCACATTTAAAGCTGTGTTATTGCGCCTGAAATGTTGCACTGCATTGCATACCATAGTTTTTGAACAATTTAAATGTTCTGCTATCCCTCGGTATGACCAACCACGCTCGACAAACTTCATGATAATTGTTCGTAGTGTTGGATCGCAACTTTTATTTTTGCCCATATTTCTTCAAAATAATTCTCAAAACTTAAAATTAAAAATCTGGATTGCCGCCAAAACTACCACAAAACAATAAAAGAAGAAATAAAAAAGTATTGAGATTCAAATTTTGAAAATAGAACGCAATATCTCAGTGTCCCTAATTAAATGGCCAGCCAGCATTCTTTGAACAAATAGCACACTGATAATCTATCAGCTATACTGTAAAGAGGTTTAATGTTTAAGAAGTTGTTATTGTTTGTATAATCGGGCACATCAATGACTAATTATACTTACGTGTAAAAGATATGGAATATTGTTAAGACTCGTTGGAAAATAAAAAATAAATTCACAATTTGGCTTAACTAGATATTGTCCCTAATTAGTTGACCACGACTGTATCTATATAGCATTGTGAATGCAAAATTTCAATAATATTTTTTTTTAATTAAACCCAAAATAGATTGAACTACTGTTCTAAACAAATGAAATTAAAAAAATTGAATGTTATCTCTTATATGGTCTTAAAGTGCGTAGCGGCCTCGGAATTTTTAGATATCATTGATTTTATATAGAAAAAAAATCTTATTCTAAACCAAAAACTTCGAAAATTGCTTTAAGTTAACCGTGAATTTCTCCTATCTACGATAATATTATTGAGCAAAATTTATACCAGAATAATCGTTACTTCATAATGTATAAATATTTTATAATTAATTAATTATCCTATATTTCGATAAAAACGATAAATACAACTGCAAAATTACTTCAAAATGTGATGCGCCGGCCGTCCGAACTCAGCTTATCCTCGCAGAAGGACATTTGTAGTATTAAGCATGAATTTATTATCCTATTTCGATAAAAACGATAAATACAACTGCTAAATTACAACAAAATGCGAAAATGGGCATTTTACGAAAATCACAGTCGAGATGTAAGTAATAGGCCTCTTAACGGCTACAGCTAAGCATACAATTTCAACTAAAGTTAAACTTTCCATTGTCGACTGGACGTCTATCCAGCGCAAGTGCTAGAGACCGACTGAGTAAATTTCTCTCCGGATTCAAAACGGAGCGCGTGTAGTCGATTACTTGCCGAATTTGGTTATTTCCCGGGCCGGACTGATTCCGGGTGCATGAAGTCCGAGCCATAGGCGTTGATCTATGTTGTTGTCGTAATATACGTACATTACCTACATATTGTAATCATGACTATTATCCACGACATAGTCCACTTTTCACCAAATAGCGACTGCACATGTGCTCAGCGTGACAGGTGGTGAGCCTATCGCTGCTCTATGCTGTTGGAGTATGGGCAGTCTTTAGTCCTCTAGTCGCCTTTTACGAGACCCAAGGGAAGAGAGGGGGTGGTAGTATTATTTCACCGCTACGCAACACAGTTACTTATACGTAATACTTAAAGCAGTCTTAAAAATCATTTTTAGCGTGTTGGCTTTTGGACCGATTTTTCCATGTGCTTCATAAGGGAAGGCTAGACAGCAATTTGTTGTTTGTTTATAGAATGACGACCAAGAAATCCGATACGATGCAATAATCGCTTACCTACGCGAGTATAATTGTTAAATAATAGGCGACTGCTAAAAACCGCAAGAAACTTCAAGGGCTGATCAGGTCAAGTGATTTAAATATGACAAAAATGACAAAAAAGAAATTCGTGCTTTTAAATATTTCATTTTGTGAATTTTAATTAGATATTTGAGCACCTATCTAATTTATTTTAAACCAATAACATAATAAAAATAAAATTAAAAACGACTAAAAGTAACGATTATTTACAACGCGCGGGCAGCGGCCGGTCGTTGACCCAACCGTCCGTTGACCCGTCCGCGTCAGCCGGGCGATAAGTACCTACGGTAGTCAGCAATGAGACCATTTATTTTCCTATTTCGAAATGTGTCTTTTTTGCGATTTGTGCTATGTTTAATACACTTGACCTGACCAGCCGTAGAAATTTCTTACGGTTTCTAGCAGTCGCCTTAGGTATATATAAGATGTTTGCTAGAAACCGCAAAAAACTTCAAGGGCTGGCCAGGTCAAGTGTTATAAACATGACAAAAATGACAAAAAAGGAATTCGTGTTTTTTCGTAGGTACTTATCGCCCAGCTGACGGGGGCAACGGCCGGCCGGCTGGCCGTCTGTTGACCCGTCAACGTAGGTACTTATCACCCAGCTGACGCGGACGGGTCAATAGACAGCCGTATGCTTTAAAATAAATTAGATACTCAAAGACTATACACAATAAAAATTCACAAAATGAATTATTTAATTAAAAAATGAATAAAAAACGAATTTTTTTTTGTTATTTTTGTCATGTTTATAATACTTGACCTGAGCAGTCCTTGAAGTTTTTTGCGGTTTCTAGCAGTCACCTTATATAGAGATATACAGCGCGTTAGTTAAACCTCAGGTAGTCAATTCCGGATCCGATTCCGGAAAAGATCAAATATGATCAAATACGAAGGAAAAACAGGTCACACCAACTACAACAACTACTAATTAATTCAATACCATACCCAAGCGTAAATGAGTGGACAGCCTAGGGTGCCCAAACATTACGGAAAATTTTATGAAATTTTAACATAAATTTTCTGAATTATTTTATATGCTTCGAATAGTATTTTTTTTATTTGTTTAAGTTTACCCAGGCATAAACTACCTACCATAGGATTAAATATGTCCCTCGTGTTAAATAACACGCTGTATACGTTAAAGATACATATAGTGACTTTAAGCGTTTTTATCGTTATTGAGCGGAAGGTCCTCCAAGCTAAACGTTCTTGGTGTCATATTAACCGCTATACATATAAAATGCCCTAAGAGCAAAACGTCCACAGTTGAAATAGTTTGCTAGTTTTCGAAGCAAAAATGCTAAAGTTTAAGTATAAGTAGGTAAGTGATGAAAAAACATGTTATCTGAAAATTGTTTTCCACAATAACCGTTCTCCGTGTAACCGCTAAGAGTAGGCTTGTCGACATGTCATCGGTGACGTCGCTTCGATAAATACACGTCACGCCATTGTGCGTCACGTCACGTCCGCCCGGCGCGTCCCGCGTCCCGCCGCGTCATCGCTACATGCGTTGTTGACTTACCAAAATTGCCTTGTTGTGATGAGGCGGTGACTTTTTAATGTAAGCCTACTTTCTCCTTCTTAAGAATCTGTTATTTTTTGTCCTTTACCCGCGGCTGGGGCTCAGTGGTAGGCGGTGTAATAGGTCCTTAAATTTTTTGTAATAAGTACTTACTTTTTTTTACAATATTTTTAGCATAGAGCGGTGTTGGGCTCACCACCTGTCACGCTGAGCACATGTGCAGTTATCATTTGGTGAAGCGTGGACTGTGTCAGTGAACTGCTTTTGCGGTTCTCGTTGCATGGTTTCTGACTAACCCTTCGGTGATAATGGTCGTATAATATCGACCAATAAGTATTTAACTACAAATCTTATTTCCTACTAATATTATAAACGCGAAAGTTTGTAAGTATGGATGGATGTTTGTTACTCTTTCACATAAGAACTACTGAATGAATTTGGATAAAATTCGGCATACGGATAGTTTATAACCTAGATTAACACATTTTATCCCGATATTCCCACGGGAACGGGATCACGCGGGTAAAACCGCGAGCGGCCGCTAGTAAGTAATATTACGAAAAAACTTCGTATTAAATAACCATGTCAATACTAAATGAATATCTTAGACTTACGTTATAGAAAAAATACTTATAAGAAGATAATAAAACAACATTTTGGTAATTCTAATGTATAACAAGGAAGTTTGGGCCCAGCAGTGGGAAGTTTATATAAAGACTTTTTTAATTTTACAACGGGTAAGCGTTTGACCTCCATCTCACCTGATGGTAAGTGACGATAAGGCCGAAGGTGGAAGCACGCTTCACCCGGAATCCTCAACCACTGAGGAACAGCTAGCTTATCTCCAAACTGTCGAAACACAACAATTCTTTAAACTTTGTTGTTATAGCGGACTTAACAGCAAAACCAAACCAAGTACACAAAAATGTAGGTACTTCCCGCTGGGAATCGAACCCGGGACCTCTGGGTCTGAGATCGGTGGCTTAGCTACTAGACTACAGAGGCGGTTCAATCAGCGGCTGATGACGATAATGAAGTTTACCTACTCAGTTGTCTTTTAAAATTTTGTCTACTCAGTAGTGTTTGATATCATACCTCAAACATTGTGAAAACCGTGTCGCTTAGCAGTTAAAGAATAAAGTCGTCTAGTTTCAAACCCCGCTATAAAGGTGGGACCGCATTTGAGCTGCGCTGCGCGTCGCTTCGCAGCACCTATCGCACCATAACTGCACGTAGCGGCAGCTCGCGTCATTCCTTTGCTTATTCGCGTGAGAGTAACGTTTCCGAATGTTAGAAGATGGAAGAATACGGCAGTTTTGAGGATTTGTTATTGTGTCTTTGTTATGTGCAGAAAAAGAACGCAATAGAACATAAAAAAGGAAGACGGAATGGATTTCTGAGATACCAAGGTCGCGCTATGAAGAAGATGAATACCACTGTCTGCTTCCTTGTCTACTCATAATGACTGCACGATTTTACACTTACTTCAGAATGTGTAAGACAAGATTTTATGAACTATTCCATTTTAACAATACAATATCCTCACTAAGCGCATTGCGCAGACTGACGCGACGCGCCGCTTGCTATATGAGCTATATCGCACTAGCGTCGCTGCGCCGCGCGTCAGTCAGGGCGCTGCGCGTCAAAATGTTCTTTTGGAGGCAACAATGCAGCGATGCTCACTGCAGCGTCGCCCTAGTGCAACATACACCATTCAAAATGTATAAAAGAATATTTTGTCGCGCCATGCCGCGCAGCCGTGCGATTCTCTAAGCTGAAGCCTTGATAGCTGCGGCTGCCGCAGCGCTGAGAAATGACTCTGTCTCTTTCATATTCATAGAATTGGAAAGAGACAGCAGATCACAGCCATGCACGCAGCGTCTATGTGTCGCTTAGAGAATTGCATAGCTGTGCAGTGCCGCACAGCGCCGCTCAAGTGCGGTCCCACCTTAACTGCACGTAGCGGTAGCTCGAGTCATTTTCGCGCTTTTGCTTATTCGCGTCAGAGTAACGTCTCCGAACATTAGAAGATGGGAGAATACGACAGTTTTGAGGATTTCTTAGTTGTGTCTTTATTTATTTCAAACTTTATTGCAGATAGTAAAAAAAAATAGTACAAAAGGCGGACTTAATGCTAGAAGGCATTATCTGCTAGTCAACTTTAGGGCTAGGCAGAAAGAGTTGATGGCGGTGCAATACAAAACAATAGTAAACAATACAACAAAAGAACACAATCAATCAAATTAACTTACGTATATGTACCAAACTATACATTAAATATCATAAAGCAATTAAGATAAACTACATAAACATACTTAGATTTAAAAGATGATAAGATGTTAAGGAACTCTTACGTGGATGAAGACTCCTGAAGAAGCATATGACATATCTTTTTCTGGCCCGTTTAACCTCTTCAGGAAGAGCATTTCATAGGCGAATGGCTTGGACTGTAAAGGAATCAGTCACGAAACCAGTGTGGTAAAGGGGAGTTACAAGAAGGTGGTTATTTGATAAGCAAAGCTGGCGGTCATGAGAGAAGCTAAGAAGAGGGAAACGAGTTTTTAAGTAGGTAGGAGAATTTGGATCAATTAAAATGGAAAAGAGTTAAAAGAATCCTGGACTTACGACGTTGGGGGATGGTCAGCCATTTAAGCTGGAGACGATAGGACGAAATGTGATCCTTGCGTAAGCCAAAAATGAAGCGAATTGAATTATTAAGAAGACGATCTAATTTGTTAAGAAGAACTTTATTTAAGTCAGGATAGCAAAAATCTGCGTAATCTAAAATCGGGAGAATAAAGGTATGTACAAGAGAAACCTTAGTTTTAAAAGGCAAAAAGTTCTTAAGTCTATAACACACCAGTAACTTTCCGGCTTACCTCGGTGACTTGGGGACACCAGCAGAGTGAACTGTCGATCTGCAGACCAAGGTCTTTGACACAAGAGCAGAAGGGAATGTTAACACCCTTAAAGGAGACTGGCGAGACAGCAGAGACGTCAAGTTTGCGGAGTTGTCGTTATGTGCAGAAGAAGAACGCAATAGAACATAAAAAAGAAGACGGAATGGATTTCTGAGATACCAAGGTCGCGCTATGAAGAAGATGAATACCACTGTCTGCTTCCTCATCTACTTATAATGACTCTGTACGATTTGACACTTACTTCAGAATGTGTAAGACAAGATTTTATGAACTATTCCATTTTAACAACACAATATCCTCACTAAGCGTAGTGCGCAGACTGACGCGACGCGCCGCTTGCTTTCGCACTAGCGTCGCTGCGCAGCACGTCAGGGCGCTGCGCGTCAAAATATTCTTTTGGAGGCAACAATGCAGCGACGCGCGGCGTATTAGGTCACGTGATGCAGCAAATTAGTATGGTCGATTCCATTACCTGCGAGTGTGTTTGTTGTGGGTTTTATAGTTTTAGCGGGATTTGAAACAAGACGACTCTATACTACCACCCCCTCCCTTTCCTTGGGCGTCGTAAAAGGCAACAAATGGACTAAAGACTGCAGATATATCCAACAGCATAGAGCGGCGATGGGCTCACCACCTGTCACGCTGAGCACATGTGCAGTCTGTTTCTATGAAAAGGGGCCTATGGCATAGGACTGCTTTTGCGGTTCTCATTGCCTAGTCTTTGAGTAACCCTTCAGGGATAATAATCGTGATTTTATGTACCATATGTATTTTTTTTTTAATGTGGCACGCCATTGTGGCTTCACTCTGCCTGATGAAAAGCAGCCAGTGAAGCCCAAGAAGTGAAAGCGTTCATCACAGCGCTACCACGCTATGCCGAACGCTCTCACTATGGCGGTCTGCATAAATGCTTTTTCACGCCCCGCCTAAATAACCCGGGAGAGAAAGAGGAAGGAAACACGTGTACGGGAAGCGGATTCCACATACGGGCAGTTCGGCAAAAGAACGATTGTCCAAACTTTTTGGTACGTGTCTTGATGGTCAGCACGGTATGAGGGTGGCTTCTAAGACCTGCACGCGTCGATCTGGAAAGGAAAGGAGAGGGAGGGATGAGGTCAAAGAGCTCCTCAGAGCATTCACCGTGGTAAAGGCGGTAGAAAGCACTAAGGGAAGCAATGTCCCTACGTAGCTGTAACGGCTCCAGACTGGTCGTAACGTCATCGTTACCGATAATACGGACAGCACGTCTTTACAACCTGTCAAGAGCTTTGAGCAAGTACTTGGCGGATCCGTCCCAAAGATGAGAGCAATACTCTCAATATAGCTCTTCGGGTTGAGGTCGCTGTGTATGTCCATACCTAAGAGACTGAGACCAGTCTGGATGGGTAATAGGTTGCTCTGGAAAGAGGGTTGGGGAGAAATGCGGACTTTTTAGCAGTGACAGCGCAGACCTGTGTTTTTTTGGCATTAAACTGGACCAGGTTATCAGAGCCCCATTTATAAATGCGGTCTAACTCCTCGTCCAGCTCAATGGCAATCTTCCGTTTTGACTCCACTACATCAGCCTGCTTTGCCGCAGGGTGACCCAAATAACGCCGATGTACTGTACTGTCGTATGCATAGCAATGAATGTTACCCAAGGATAACATACAACTGAAATGCGGACTTTTTAGCAGTGACAGCGCAGACCTGTGTTTTTTTGGTATTGAACTGGACCAGGTTATCAGAGCCCCATTTATAAATGCGGTCTAACTCCTCGTCCAGCTCAATGACAATCTTCCGTTTCGACTCCACTACATCGGCCTGCTTTGCCGCAGGGTGACCCAAATAACGCCGATGTACTGTACTGTCGTATGCATAGCAATGAATGTTACCCAAGGATAATACAACAGTACATATCATTGATATGCAGAAGGAACAGCGTGGGCGATATTATAGAACCCTGCGGCACTCCGGCATTCACCTGCAGAAACTGTGAGGCACTGCTTTCGCAGAGTACGCGAATGCTGCGCTCATGCAGAAACCCGGCGACCCAATCGCGTAGGCGAGGTGGCAAGCCGTATGACGAAATCTTGGAGAGAAGCGAACGATGCCAAACTAGATCAAGAGCTTTGGAGATGTCCAGGCTAACAGCCAGTGCTTCTCCGTGCTTGTCCATTGCTTCACCCCACAGGTGTGTTATGAACGCCAGGAGATCACCCGTTGATCGTTTCGGTCTGAACCCGTATTGTCGATCATGAATCAGGGAGTGATCTTCTAGGTAGCGAATGAGTTGCCTGTTTATGATTCGCTCAAAAACCTTGCAAAGGACAGAGGTGACAGCAATAGGTCGATAGTTGGCTGGGTCAGACCTATCCCCTTTTTTGGGGACCGGCTGGACGTTCGCCATTCTCCAAGCCTCCAGCACAATTCCAGTAGAGTACGAGAGGTGGTACAGGCGTGTCAGTACTGGAGACAACTCGGGATCACATTTTTTAAGGACGACTGCCGGTATACCGTCAGGACCGCTAGCCTTCCGCACATCAAGTGACTGCAGCACGGCACGGACGTCACGTTGTCTGATTTGGACGTCAGGCATTAAGGAACCACAGTGAGGGATGGTAGGTGGTTCCGCGCCGCAGTCATCGACACGCGAATTCGCCGCAAAGAGCTTCGCTAAGAGGTTAGCCTTGTCTAGCGGCCGATGGGCCAACGAGCCATCAGGGTACCGCAGTGGGGGCAGAGAAGGCGCGCAAAAGTTGGCTTGCACTGCTTTGGCCAGTCGCCAATAACTTCGGCTACCCGTTGGGTGCGACAACAGCTCTTGGCCAACACGAGCAACGAGCTGGGCATTCGCTCTCGAGAGAGCTCTCGTGCAGACTTTGGTAGCCTTGTTGAAGACTACCTTGAGGGAAGAGATGTTACGATCGTTGAGCGTGCGAGCCTTGGTCCAAGCGCGATACGCCGCCTGTTTAAGTTCAACAGCTTTGGCGCATTCGCGATTGAACCAAGGGCGCGCCTTACTTCCGCTGACGACATCAGTGTAGGGAATGTAATATTCCATCCCCAACATGACCTCGTCAGCCACAGCAGAGGCACTCTCCGATGGGTCCCTACCCACAAAGCAGCGTTGGCCCCACGGGATGGACGCAAAATAGTCGCGCATACCATCCCAATCTGCCGACGAGTAGTGCCATAAACGCCGTTTAGACTCCACTGAGGGACAGCTTTTACGGCGCAGTACGGTGGCACCAACCAGGCAATGGTCAGAAGTGCCTAACGGAGCACTTATCGACACACTGTACCCAGCTGGTCGACTTGTCACCACCCAAGTAACAAATTATCGTTGCATAATAGTTGAGAAAACGTTTTACATTTCCTTTTGGTTCTATAAAGTGGGTCATATAAACGTGTCGTAGACGTTTATACAACGCGAAATAGGCCAATATTAAACGACATTATTGTTATTTACAAGTTAAATAAACGTCAGTCAACAACTTTTAAATGTTACATAAAAGTTTTCGACCGACTGTTATCGAACCACTGAAGTCCTATAACAATTGCATAGACATTAGAAGATGACTGTAATGTCGGCTAAGTGTTTAACATCGACTTTTATTGTACACATTCAGTTCATTCCATTCATTCGTTCCTGTGATGTTTGCTGGAAAAGTGTGTGTTATCAAATACAAAATTTAAACGGTATATAAGTTATAATTTACTTAACTAGTTTTACATTTACTTTAACAATATTATACACGAACAGAGTGTAAGGATAAATGTGTGCAGTGCACCTAGTTCTTATGGGACGTTTAGTTTTGTGGTGAAATATAGGTGTCTTGTTGTGAAATTTTTTACGCCCCCTTCGATTTTCTTGAAATTAAATTATTGTAGACTATTGCTTAAAATTGGTTTACATACTAAAATAGCAGCCATCTTGTCTAAGTTAAGAAACGACTTCTATACATCAATTATATAATGAAAAGGTCGCATAATGCGAATTCTTGCGACCAAGATGGTCGGCCATGATAACTTATTTTAGAGTTCCGTGAGATAATAAACATGAACAGATAACCTTTAATTTAAATAAAACGTTTATACATGGTGTCATATTTTGACGTGACAACGTCTTAAATTAGGTTGCGGCTGGGAGTCACTTATGAAAAAGTGTAACGCTCGGTAACGTTACGATGAGTCACCGAACGAGAGAGAGGCCCGCCGAATGCCTTGCGTCTCTCTCCCACTCAACTATGTTTTAAATATAATTCTTTGTTTAAATAAATGTTTTAAATTGTTACTATTATTTCATCCTTCTTCCTACTATACGAATGAATATTCACATTAAAATTATTTTACCACTCAAAGTCGTTGTCACGTAAAACTTTCGCCCGTATACCGACTTTACAGGCAACCAATTTTTTTTATTTATCCAACCTACAACCTGGCTGCATAATACGACGATATAATAAAGCAGTCATAAAAACGTTCATGTAACCTATACTCTAACACCACTATTCGACGTTGTATGAATCAGTCGTAAAAACGTCTACCTAACCTATACACAGGCACCACTTTACGACGTTGTAGGAATCAGTCGTAAAAATGTCTACCTAATCTAAACACAGGTACCACTATTCGACGTTGTATGAATCAGTCGTAAAAACGTCTACTTAACCTAAACACAGGCACCACTATACGACGTTGTATAAATCAGTCGTAAAAACGCGTTTCCCTAACCTATACACAGGCACTACTATACGACGCTGTATGAATCAGTCGTAAAAACGTCTACCTAACCTATACACAAGCACTACTATACGACGTTGTATAAATCAGTTGTATAAACGTCTACCTAACCTATACACAGGCACCACTATACAACGTTGTATAATACAGTCGTAAAAACGTTTACTTAACCTATATTTTTTACCATTATACGACGTTGTATAAAGTAGTCGTAAAAACGTTTACTCAACTTATTTAGTGGACCATTTAGTTACGGGACTAAATCGTTGTAGGAATAACGGTCACACAACGTTGTAGTGGTCTAATAACATCAATTCAACAGTTATATAACCGAAAGTCGTATAACACAGTTTTTATATGACCAATTTGCTAGTTGGGCAGTAAGTCTAGCAGGGAAGGCGCTTGATATATCGGATATCTGGAATCCTGGTGGGCTGGAGAACCAGTTGAGTCAGATCATGCGTGAGAGCGAATGCGTGGGCAGTTCGGCCTGCGTGATCTGTTTTGGAAGAGCCCAACCAGGTCTCATGGTGGGCATTCAAATCTCCCAAAAGTACCACATCGGCAGACGGAAACCGCTCCTGTACGTCGTCAACTGCTTGGCTCAGGTAGTCGAATAACCGAGTTGTCTCGTGGTCTCCGGAGTGGGAACGGTACAGGCAAGCGTAGACATGGCTTTCGGAACCAAGATCCACGTGTACCCATAGGATGGAGAAGGAGGGGTCCTCCAAGCAGCGCAAACGTCGACAGCAAACGTCCGTCCTGACGAAAAGGCATACTCCGGCTTTCGCGAGGAAGCATTCCTCATGCAAGCACGTAGCCGGGGTAGTGCAGATATGCAATGTCGGCAGGACGGCAGATCTGTGTCTCCATCAGAAAGAGCAATGCAGGCCGGGCCGTCTCAAGGTGTTGGTGGACGGCACTGAGGTTTGAATGGAGTCCACGGATGTTAGTGAACTCCACCTCAAAAAGCGATTAGGTGGTGGGGAAGTGGGATGCCGCTGTCTGACCTGCATTGTTTTTAGACACTGACATGGTGGTTGGATGGGGGCGTGAGTAAAAGGAGATGCTGTGGCGGCAAGGGGGAAAAGACAAAGTGTGGGAGACTAACATGAACTGGTGCATGTAGTTGTTCAGTAAGACGTTTATCGACCCACCGGACGGAAGGGCCCCCGTACCCCCCCGAAAGTAGTCGCCGGGTCCCACCAATCTGGTCACCAAGCGGCACGACGAGCCACTTCGGGATTATGCGCGACCTGGTGGAGCAGCCTCCTAGGGTGGTTAGCCCTAGTTGGGCTCCTGTACTATGCCGCGGGCGGCCAGCGGCACCACCGTTTCTACGGGTCTCCCTGGCCGGCGAATCGACCCACGTCAACCGAACAATGCGTCCACAAAGACTCCCACCGGACCTTGACTCTGCCGCCACCGCACCTCCCCAAGCTCCGGTATTAAGTATGTAAACATTGTGATTGCTTTTGGCGTCAAGGTCGCTGTTTCAACAATTTTACTTATGTTTACCAAATGATTACTGTTACAATTGAAACCCAATTTTAGTCAGAGCCAGGGTCGACCAGGCAAAACTATTAATTAATAAAGTTGGGCTCTGGCGTTTCGACGATTGAAATTGGATCTGTCGGTAGCAGTTAGTGTGTATACACATGTTATGCCTGTATATATATATATATTTTTTTTTTAATTTATTGTCTATCACGTGGGTAAACCTATTTACTACTATTTACGCACTCTTTTGACACTCAAAAAAAGTCTGGTAATTTTTTTTATCTTCTTTAAACGACAGACGTGTGTTTAGTGACAGATAAAATAAATGTCAAGACCAGGACAGTGCTTCATTGAAGTAAAAATTTTAAAAAAAGATTTTGTACATTATCGTTTAATAACAACAGACGCTTCGCCTTTGATTGCCTTTGATGCTTTACCGCACATCATTTTGCATAATTAATTTGTCGAACAGGTTAAACCATGCAGATTATACGCATGACTTCTGAGATAATGAATACAGTAAAGACGGTGTCACACTACAACGGTAACGCGTTTATCTAAAGCCCTTTTCGTACTGCGATTGTTAGCAGCGAAGCAAACGCGATACAGTCGCGACGCAGTAACGATGCAGCAACTAACCTTTATCACACCTCGGACACTCGCGACAAAATGTATGAAACAAACGCGTTCTAATAACTTAATACGCACACAGTCATAAGCTCGTGCAGGTGAGTGAGATAAAACAATATGTTTTTCATTCACTCGGGAACTGATCGGGGGTGGGAGCGCATTCAGCGGGAGGCAGGGAGTGGCCATACTGTACGTAGTACCTACTTATTATTATACTGTGCCTCTACACAAGGGTGCGAAAAAAATATATCGCGAGTGAGTTGGCTGAAAAATTTCAGTCCAGTACCTATAATGATTAATTTAATATTAAAAAAAAAAATTTTTTTAACATTGCACTGGTTTGGTGTGTGTGTGTGTGTGTGTGTGTTTGTAATGAGATTATCTTTATATACACATACATTTTATTTATTTAACCAGACAGTTGCAAATTACTAATATTAACTTTACCTGTTTACACCTGCCTACCCAATATTATGACGGGAAAAAATAGTCAACCTAACGTTTGCATATTCTATAGGCTTCATACTTTCGATTGGTACCTATGTAATTTATCTAAAATCCAAACCAGTGCATTGTTTAAAAAAAAAATTCAGTCCAGTATATGATTAAATATTTACTTAATCATATACTAGACTGAAATTTTTCAGCCAACCCACTCGCAATATATTTTAACATATTAAATTTGATATACAATACTTTTCATTCATTAACCGGCCCGGTGACGGTCGTTGTATACTCGGATCCTCTACTAACTAGTCTGCATCGATACAAACACGCTGTTGCATCGCTACAAACGCGCGATATCATTGATACAATCGCGAGTGCCACGAGTCGTGCGTTTTAATACCGCGCGTTAAAAAGTAGCAGTGTATGAATGGCCTAATTTGTATTTTATACCACTCCATCCGCGCCACCCGGCCGAACTTTAGATAGGTAAGTACGTTATCTGACATTTGAACGCCTCGCAACTCGGATTGTTATTAACTTTGTAATTGTGAGCGTGGCCCCTTCATAATCTGTTAATGCTGAACAGAATAGTGTTACGACGAGAGATAACTGTGATTTTGGTAACTTAGAAAATCGTTCGTTCTCAGTTTCTTGGCTAATTTAAAGTTCTGTCTTACAGTACTGACTCGACGACTATGTGGGATAAGTAAAATATAATTAAGTCTATCGTGCTGAGTGCAGCTTGTTTATAAACTGTCCCACGGCTGGGCAAAAGCTTCTATAATTGAAATCAAGTCATCGCTACTATTGGTGGGTCTTGGCTTAATCATCACGCTTGCAAAATGCGGGTTGGCTATCACAAACCCTGGCCCTCATCGAAAATATGAAAAACACTTTGCCCTACCTGGAAATCGAACCAAGGAGCAAATGTAAAAATTCAAAAATTTCTTTATTCAGTAAACTTAAATAGAATAAGCATTTTGAATCGTCTAAACTTAATTTATTTGGATGAATGGGCACGCGAATTCTGGAAGTATTTTAGCTGTGGAGAAGAACGGGCGCAAAAAACTCCACTAATTTATAATAATATAGAAGTAACGACATTTACAAAACAATATGTCGTTACCAAATTATACAATATACAAATTACTAATATGTTAAGCTCGTACATGAGCAATTTGTTATGTTGATATTATGACCTGTTGTAGACCTTTATTTATAAAACTCAGAATTTTAACCATCGTTGTATATTTATGAGTTTTGTGTTTTCGTTCGTTTACATACCAAACTTTTTAAAAAAGAATACAAAGTAAACAGTAGATACCCTAATAAGCTAATACTACCTTTAGTCACAACTACGTCAAGTGCAAAATACAGTTATGTAATGGCAATGAAAATTTATAATAGGCTGGATAATGACATGAAAAAATGCCTATAAATTTGTTCAAGGCAAATCTAAAAAAAATGGCTGATCAAAAATGCTTTTATTCTATATGAGAATACTTTAGCCCCTCGACTTTTTAGAGTATGAGTATTACTGTTATAGTGTACTCTGCTCTAGTGTTTTGTTTAAATGATATAGTTTTGTTCTGGTTTTTTTAAATTTTTAACTCAATTTTGCGTACCAGCTTCTGGTGAAATATGTGAACCTTATTTATATTCATGACCACTTATGTATTATATTTCAAGCGAAATAATTATTTTTGTCTTTGTCTTTGTCATGCACTATGTCCATACTTATTTGCCATTTACATTATATTAAACTTTATAATAACCTTTACTTATGAGGATTTTTTTAACATGGGCTTTAAATGTATGTAAAGGCATTTCAGTAATATTTAGTGGAAGTTTGTTATAAAACGTTACACATTTACCCAATAAAGAGCCGTCTGTTTTGTGAAGTCTAAAACTAGGGATGGCAACCTTATTTTTCCTACGAGTGTTTAAGTTATGAAGATCACAATTTTTAACAAATGTCTTTTCATACTTCTTGACATACATAAGGTTTTCAAAAATAAATTGTGATGCAATAGTTAATATATCGATTTTTTTAAACACTTGTTTGAGTGAGACTCTAGACTTGAGAAAAAATTATGGTTACTATTTTATATGGAGCGGACTGCCCTTTTCTGTAGAATAAATACATCATCAATAATAGCAGCGGAGCCCCACAACAGTAAGCCATAAGACATCACACTATGGAAATAACTAAAATAAACTACTCTTCCACATCAGTTAGAAGCCTTATTTTCTTAACTGCGTATGCAGCTGAACTCAGTCTTCCTGACAAGGTATCCATATGGATATAGGACCCACATATGTGAAGAAATGTCTTACATTAGGTAAAGAAAATTTAACACACTTTGTTTTTGCTGAATTCAGTAATAAATTATTAATAGTGAACCAATGTATAAAAAAATAATCTGTAAATCAAAAAAAGTAATGGTCCCAATAATGACCCTTGGGGCACGCCTATAGTTATGGGTGCTCCTGAAGACACAGCACCATTAATAACAACTTTTTGAGTTCTATTCGACGAGTATGATTGTATAAGGCTTAGCGCTATTTTTGAGACACCATAATGCTCTAACTGATTAACTAAAGTTTCATAACTAACGCTATCAAATGCCTTTGAGAGATAACAGAAAATACCTATTGCATCTTACTTACCTTCCCAGGCATCAAAAATGTGTTTAAGAAGCGCAAATCCAGCGTCAGTTGTAGGAATCTAGCTTTAGGAAAACCAAACTGTTTTTCATGAAAAAGTGTACTAATTGCAAAGCTCCGGGGCAATAGCTTTACCACTTAGCCGCCGAAGCGTTATGACCACCAAATGTCAGTAAAACTAATACATATATTATTTTCATTTTCTATTATTTCCATTAATAATATTATTACCAATAATCCACGGGTAGCAAATTTTCAAAATATGGGATCATGAAAGTTTTTAGAATAAACTTTTTTATAAAGTTTTAGGATTATATTGTAGGTGAGACGTGGGCCAAGTGATCCATTGAGGAATAATAAGAAAAGGATTAAAATAGGTAGGGGAAGTCAGCTCAATGCGGCCATAGGAGGCAAAGCGGCCACACCCAATTTTTCGGTAGGTAACTACAAACGATTGCGCGACGTTGCCTTTATGCCAACGCATTTCGGTTTTCCGTACAAACTTCCAAATCGAAATTTTTAAAAACTTTAAAGCCAATTTTTATGTTACTTTGCATGATAAAGTAAAATACAGGGATCTAAATAGTTTGTTGAAAACCTTAAAAAAAAACGTTTATTTAGCTGAGTTATTGCGATTTAAAATCCACCATACAAAAGTTAAAATAGCAATATATCAGTTAAATAAACGTTTTTTAAAAATGTTTTTATCAAACTATTTATATCCCTAAACGCTACTTTAGCATGGAAGTTTGTATGGGAAACCGAAATGCGTAAACCCTCTTAAAATTTAGCCAACATCCCGCCCCGCACCAAGCAGTCGTTCGGTGGCGATCGGAGCAAACGCGTGGCCGTGGCGACATGTGCAAGGGTTTTGCACATGTCACCACGTGCAAAGCATTTTGTTTAAAAAAATCCAGGGTAAGTTCAATCTGTTTCGATCAAAACTCTTTAAAATTCAATATTTTTATTACACGTCTATTGTTACTTACATAATTGGCTTTGAATGTGTAACAGACATGTTTGTAATCAAATGTGTAACATTTGTTCCGACATGGGATTTATTTAATGTAAGCTGAGTTTAATGTCATTAGTGTCATTAGTGTCATCAAAATAACGATTATTTACAACGCCCGGACAGCGGCCGGTCGTTGACCCAACCGTCTGTTGACCTGTCCGCTTCAGCCGGGCGATAAGTACCTACGTTAGTCTGCAATGAGACCACATTTATTTTCCTATTACGAAATGTGCGTATTTTTCTTATATTATTGCTTTAAAATAAATTAGATAGTCAAAGACTATCCAATTAAAATTATCAAAATGAATTATTTAATTATAAATGAAAAAAGCACGAATTTCTTTTATGTCATTATTGTCATGTTTAAAACACTTGACCTAACCAGCCCTTAAAGTTTCTTGCGGTTTCTAGCAGTCGCCTTATATATAAATAGGAAAAATTATTGTGTGAAAATATAAAAAAAATTTATGTTAGTTAAAATATTGAAACCATTTCCATAATACCTATGTTAGCTAAATATTAACTTCAGGTATATAAGATCTCTACCCATAATCTAAAATAATATGAACACGAAAATTGAATCTCACCGCATTTTATCCATATCCCTTAGAGTGCCAACCGACCAGCTATGGGTACAAATTACAAGTACCAAGTGCCACGTGCCCGTGGCGGGTTCACGCAATTTTGGGTTCGGTTAGGTTAGGTTAGTAAAAATATATAAACGTACACTCAAGGCTATTTATATTGTGTTACATTTGAGATTTTGTCCCTTTTGGGGAAAAGGAAGAAAATCCCAAACGCAAGCTTCAGTGGGTTGTTATAAAATAAAACCATAAAATGTTCAACAGCTAGGCAGTATATTGTAAAAGAACACACACCCTAAAATTTTGTTCAACAACAATAAACTAAAATTATAAATTTTATTTCACTACTATTCTTTAAAAGAGGGGGTTAGTCACAATTTTCCTTATATTAGGTTAGCTCCTAATCATCTACGTTACTCCTTTTAATTTATTAAGCCGAACAATAAACAAAACTAAGCAATGCTAGACTATTGTTGGATGATGCAATATCCACTTTCCAATGAGGTCCGACACGTCCGCCACATGGCTAAGAGCCCCGCGCCGCCTGGCGACAAGGCATGAGGACACCATGAAAAATCGATTTGCATTCCTAGGATGACGGTTTATTTGTTAATAGCGCTCCAGGAAAACATTTAAGAACAATGATATTGTAATACTTACGCGCTGGGATATCTTTTCTTTGCGCGTGGCTGCCGGCGACAGGAACTTCGTTGGCACGGAATCCCTGTAAATAAACCACACACTTGTTGACTATATTCTCATAAGCTAATGACGCCTCAAATCCACTTACATTATTACGACCTCTGATTAAAACAAAAGGTGACCACGACTAACGCCTACCTCAGCAAATCGATCTCAACACATAGCACCACACCACGTCACGCCAGAGAATCAATCATTTCGCCGTCGGGTCTCTGTAACTTACAATTCGCCGGAAGTGTCACAGATCGAAGGCCAGCTTATGAAATCTACTAATCTATCTTGGAAATAATGAACAGGGTTGCTCCTTGAGAATTTTTTCTTCAAACTATCAGAACGTCAAATATGACGTTTTCACCTCTCGTTCTGACACTGAAAGAATCTGTCAACAATAAAACTACATGAACTAGAGACGAGTTAACGTTTTGCAATCTGAATTTCGTCCTTTTTTAAATTTGGAAATCAATTCCACTCGAGTTAATACCCTGTCTAAATATTATTGAGTATTAGTTTCCTCTCTGGTAACCCCTACGGGCAGAGACAAACAATATCCATATAAAAAATAACTCTCCCCGTTCGAATGTTCTAGATAAAAGTCCTTATAGAAAAAATAGTTTTATTTCCGGATTTGCTTGAATTTAATTTAATTACTTAAAGTAAATATTATACATATTCATTTATTATGTAATTTATTATCAGAACTGCATCGGCTATTTTTTAATTTAATTGATAGCTCCAAATCTTTTATTTTTCTATTGCAATATCGCCCCTTCCACTATGTGTCTATGGGCCGTCAGAAATTCTCTCCGACAAATATCAAAATCAAAACGTAAACAAATTACGTAGATCTCTTTAGATTTAAGTATAAGTCTTACTAAAACTGATTTAGAAAGGTGTATTAATTGAAAATGCAAGAAAAGTGTGTCTTGTAATGTGTCAGCTAAGGCTCCTTGTCTTTAATGTGAAGAAAAAATGGATTATAGTCTAACAAGCCACAATGACTATACCAACAGTCTACAGTTGGTCTACAGGTAATTGTTGATTTTAACTACCGCGAATCTTTTTCTAAAGGTAGACAGGGACCTGGATTTACAACGTAACAATTGTAAGGGTAAGTTAGAGACTAGACAATGAGGACTGCTAAATAAGTCTTCTGCCATAGTCCACGTTTCACTAAATAACAACCGCATATGTACATTAGACATACATACATATAATATATATACTCGTACATTAGGAATCTTCAAGAAACGAGCCTCGGCAACGCGCCTGCGATTCCTCTAGTTTTGCGGGTGTACATGGGCGGCGGTGATCACTCTCCATCAGGTGACCCGCCTGCTCGTTTGCCTCCATCTTTTTATAAAAAATATGTGCTTAGCGTAATAGGTGGTGAGTTGCTGTTGAATGTGCAGTCTTTGGTCCGTTAGTCGCCTTTTACGACACCCAAGGGAAGAGATGGGTGGTTAGTATTATTTTAAAGAGCCACTGCACAGCTCAAAAAAATCTCTACCTATTCCGATCTATAGTCATTATGGTTGGCACAAGCCTCTTGCTACCTCTACTACTTAAGACTTTGCACTTTGATAGTCGGTTTTACACAAATCTCACCTGTAAGTTAGTCGTGTACAGAAATCTAGATTAACATTGTTACGTCTCGCGAACTTCTTGGAAGTTCAACTGGAGATGTTACAACCGGTGGATCTAATACGACAGCGCGAGTCAACGTCCGATGACCGTTTTAAGGAATAGGGAGTTTCTCCCGAGTTCCTTTTACATACATATAATCACGACTATTATCCCCGAAGGGTTAGTCAGAGACCAGGCAATGAGGACTGCACAAGCAGTCCCCTACAATTGTCCACTTTTTACCAAATAGCGACTGCACATGTGCTCAACGTGACAGGTGGTGACCCTGTCGCCGTAAATGCCCAAAATGTCTTTAATCTTACTATGGCCAATTCGTCCTGACCATGAAGCTTTAGTTCTTATACTTCTTTCTCGTTCTTGTTCTTGTATATTACTTGATTCATCTCCGCGTAAATGCAAATGCCAAAGTGCAAAACGGTACCACTTTATGCGTAAACAGCGAAGCCTTATGGCTAAATACTAATGTATTTTATATTTTATTAAATAACTTTTCATAGTATAGCTGCAGAACTAAAGTAACTGAGTAATATTAGATTCTGTTTTTATTTTAGTGTACTTATTAATTTTCTTAGCTGTAAGTACTCTAAACTGAATAAAGAATGTTATAAGAGTCAATGAAGCCAAAAAGTGTGTTATGATAACAAAGCTATCCGGCCAATGATATAATATAGTATCATTGTATCCGGCTAACAGATGTCATGTAGGTACCTGCAGTTTTTTTAAAGTTTATTTTTACTCTAGTTAACTAATTATTAGCATTTGGTTTAAGAGGGCTAATAAATTATTAAAAATTGGCCAACTTTTTAAATTGGCATAATGGTTTGTAAAATTTTGAACTTAGAAGTTTGAAAGATTGTACCACCGCAGAAATGTATAGATTTCGTAATGCATTTCAGTCTAAGACAAGCAAGCATTGTAAACTCAAAATTACAATTAAAAATAATTATACATTTACTGATTCTGAATTAAATAATGTGACCATACATGTGATCCGTGATTATTGACTCATTAGTCATTAAAAAAATAACTGCCAATTTTAATGCGATTTCCAATTTCTGTGGTGAAAGATCACACCCAATGATTTATCGACAGTAAACAGTTAATTCGCGGTTATTTTATTATGGCGCCTCGTGAATCTCATGATACACAATTAACCAAAAGCCGCGTTCAACTGTAATTGCATGCCGGGTAATGTGTCTTAACCCTTTCAGCGCCAAAATATTTTAATTTTTTTTTGCTGTATGCCGTCATACATATAATCTGCTACGAGATAACTCGTACCTGGCATAGTAGAACATAAATCCCGTAGGCTATAACGCAAAGAAACAAGTTATTTTTGCACATTATGTCCAAAAACTCTGGCGTTACGTGTAGTTGATTGTTTTAAAGCTTATTACAGCTAAATTTTGTATTCCTACTGCAGAAAAGACGTAATTATGTCTTCATTTGTTTGTTTGTACTACTACTAAGTACCTTATGTTTGTCATGTCATATCTTTTTTCCGTTAAAAGTCTGATCTTTAATTTTATCATGTGTTTTTTTTGCTAATGCCAAACGTTCAAAATCCGACCTTACGTGTAGTGCCAATAAATAAATGTTTGTATAGGAGGCCCAACAAAATCTACGAATATATTCGTAGTTGGCACCATGCTAAAGACACGCACTACGAGTTATCTCGTAGCTGGCACGCAAAGGGTTAAAAAACACAATGAACGAACTCTTGGGACAGTAAGTGGGGCCACATGACACCAGCTTAATGTTGTAAGCTCAAAGACGATTTAGGTACTACAAGGCGGTTAGGCGGTGAAAACAGAAAAATTTGCTGTTTTCTATTAGCTGTTACTCAAAATATTTTAGATATTTCCTACTGAAATTTTCAATATGTATTATAGAACGTATGTGTGAAAGGGGATGACTGTTTCCAAAACATGATTGGAAACATTTTACTCCACAGAAAAACAACCTGAAGTTACCTCTAAAATTTCATGTAAATGCACATTACGACCGTGTTTTACAATAATAATTGCTATAAAATCAGAAACACGACATAGGTTTTGTAGACCTTTTCGATTTCTTGACTGATTTAGATTTTGAAAAAACTAAAGATTTTTATTAACTTTTTGATAAAAATGTTAATGGCACTTACAAATTATCGCGGACCCGCGCACCGCGCAACACCCGTTTAAAGGGTAATATTTTTATTGTATGTGTATTATCGGCTCACTAAAAGAATAGGTATAGAGAGGGCTTGGTAGTAGGTACAGTCAGCATCAAAAGTAACTGAACAAAAACAAGGTGGCAAAAGTAATAGTCAAAATCAATATATCTTTATTCAGTAAGCTTAAATTAAGCATTTTGAATCGTCTAAATTTATTTTTATGGATGGATGGATAGGCATAGGAACCCACCCACCCACCCCACCCATTCAGGAAGTCTTTTAGCTGTGGAGAAGAACGGGCACAAGAAACTCCACAGCTTTAAAATAATATAGAAGTAACGACATTTACAAAACAACATGTCGTTACCAAATTATACAATCAGTTATGTAATGTCATAAAAGACAATGGATTAAGAAAAAAACAATGTAAATATATTATTATAACCAGGCTTTTTTGTCTTCTAAATATTCCTTGACTGTGTAATAACCTTTCCTAAGTAAACAAGATTTTACATGATTCTTAAACTTAACTAAAGGTAAATCTAGTATAGTACTTGGTATTTTATTATAATAGTGTATACCTTATTATGTGCAATCAAACGTTTCAGTCCTAATTTTTGTGCCACCACAACTTCGTAACTATGAGTTGTTTTATTTGTGTAAGCTGGAGACACGTGTCACCAGCTCGCACACGCCCGTTAAGACAAACCAGTGAGGTTAGGGTTTTGGACTATAGCTAGAAATTTTGTGCATAATTTGTGCACTAGGAACAAAAAAAACTAACCATCACACTCAAATACTGTTGAAACTACGATCATAAAACTGTGTGCGAGCTGGAGACACGGGTCTCCAGCTCGCACAGCTGTATCTTCGTAATTGTTCGAGCTACGGTTATGAATTATACCTCAAAATTTTGTGCAGAATTTGTGCATAAGGCAAAAAATTTTCAAAACTTTAACTCAAAAGGTTTTTGAGCTACGAACCGATAAGTATGTGTAAGCTGGTGACACGTAACACGGGCTAAACACATGGTGAATTATTGTTATTGTCTAAGATAGTGCTTCGTTTTAAAGATCAAATAATACGTTATAATTTGTGCACACACGAGGCAAAATTTCAAATCTCTGGGCCTCTTACTTTATAAATTATAAGCCAAAAACTGTTTTCCCGCCAAAAAATTCAAAATAATGGCTCGGAAGCGGCTAAACGCGCGCCGACCGCGCCGTTGCCATTCCGTGCGCTACACTATTGCCACTTTTAGACTAGGAGCCGTCTGTTAAAGCGATGCGCGACGCGACTAATTTAGTTTTACTATAGGTACCTAATAACCTACCCTACTTTTTATTTTAGATATCTCACACACGAATGTCTTAGTTATTTTTTGTTGTTGAGACAATTAAATAATTAGATTTGGCATAATGATAAACATTATGGAGGACTGCAGAACGACAAAATGGTTGAATACTTGAGCCTAATTCGATAAAGAACGGATGCTTTCCAGCAAACTAATCGCTATCGACCGTCACAGAATAAATTTTAACCATTGAAAGTAATTTATTTTAATATTAGATTGTATTACTTCCCATGGTTAAATGTAAATAAATAAATAAAAATAAATGTACTCTATGGCGATCGGGGACTTTGCGATTAGTCTGCTGGAATGCCCCCCATGTAATGCTAGGGCCACATTATCGCGCTAGCGCGAAGATTTGCGTTGTCGCGAAACGTCTGGCCAAACACTTCGCGTTAGCGCGTTGTATCATGGCGTTGACGCGCTGCGCTGTTGGTAAATTGCCGCACATCAAGGATTTTGTCGCGATAAAGTTCGTGCGACCACATTTCCTTCGCACACTTTAGTTGACTGCGAGACAACTAGAGGTGTGAACGTGTTGCAAATACGACTATCGATATTATTCTGTTTCGATAATTATGGATTGGAGTAACGATAAAGTATTAAAAGTAATACAATATTACGAATTAATAATTAATAAAAATAATAAAGATGCAATAAATAGTAATTATTTGCCGACATCTAATAAAGCGCAATCACCTCTTCCATTTTTTCGATAAAATTAGGAGTAGGCGATACAAATCGTATAAGGTTACTGAAACGTATTTATTGCATCAATATCGTCAAATCCGATATCGATGCCTTTTGAAACTATACCTATTTTGGAAAACACTATATCGCGTCAGGAATGCGTTGAGATCACTATATTGTACGTGATCGAATTCACGAATATTGTACCGTATCGCTGATATTTATTGAATTATCAGTAATCTGTAGTTTTTAACAAACAAATGTGCTTGTAAAAGTTTAATAAAATAAATTTTTTATAAACGTTCGATGCGTTCTGAAACTATATAGTGGAAAAAAACACGATATTGCATGAATTTTTAATAGTCTGTAGATATGGTCGATACTGTTATCACCGATATTAAATTTATGTAGCTATAGTTTAACACTTTGCAAGCGGGCATTTTATTACGCGCATCTTTCTGTGCGCCGGCCTTTTTTCGTCATTATTGTAAATTCTATAGAAAAAGAACTATAATAAAAATTAATTTAATTGTGTTCTATCTAATCGTTCTGCTGTTTACCTATACTAACCTCCAGTTATGGCTTCTTTATGTAGATGTTGTCCATCCGCAGTAGATCACCTAGATTCAATAGTAGGCGTACCTTTGTTATCTTATGAGTAAGTACCTAAAGTTATTTTCAAATGCTAGTAAGTAGGTAGATGTTACATTTTATATGTTTTTCAAACCCAATCCACAGATAACGAAAAAAAAGATATTTTTAAATTACAAAACGTTTTTATTTTACCAGTAGTAAGTAATTCTTACTTTTTCTATTTACAAGTTAAAAAGTTTGCAAGTTATCAATTCTTCATGTGTTGATGGCTGACCGACCCCTTGTCAGAATGGTTGATGGTTTAGTTTTCGTAGCGTAGTAACTGTTTTTTAGTTAACGTGCCGAAACTAAAAATTCTTCATCCTATGGGAGTACTTGTCAAGACGAATCAAACGAGCGCAAACTTGATGGGGTTGTGTAGTATTATTATAAAGTTCCTGTGTCCTTTTTCCGACTCCATCATCAGACCCTGAACACTACTTCTGGATAAAGTACTCGTCAAGGTGATTCAAACGACCCCTAACTCGTTGGGGTAGCGTGGTTTTATTATAGAGTTCCTGTGGGCTTTTTCCGGCTTCATCATCAAACCCTAAACACTATTTCCCAACAGAGTACTCGTCAAGACGATTTAAACGAGCCCAAACTCGATGGGGTTGCATGGTTTCAATACCGAGTTCCTGTGGCCTTCTTCTGGCTCCATCATCAGACCCTGGACCCTTTTTTCTAACAGAGTATTCGTCAAGACGAATCAAACGAGCCCAAATTTGATGGGGTTGCATGGTTTCAATACTGAGTTCCTGTGGCCTTCCTTCGGGTTCATCATCAGACCATGGACCTCGTCTAGTCGTCTCCCGTCAGAGTGCTCATCAAAACTAATCAAATGAGCCTGAATGGGGTTTCATGGTTTTCTTACAGAGATCCTGTGGCCTTCTTCCGGCTGAATCATCAGATCAGCTCAATGACACCATAATATTGCATTGTCATCCTGTTCTGACCTATGTTCAAAGTTGCAAGTCTAGCTCATCGGGAAGCTAGTATAAAATCGTTTGCATTTGTCGACAAATAAATAAACAAATAAACGAGAAAGCTACCTAATAAAAACGTGGTAATAAAAACATACAGGCAGACTAATTTTATCACTACTTATCATATTAATGAGGTTATTGTAAATATTTAAAACTAAGCATAGCGATATTTTATGAACATTCATAAATAAAATAGACTGCTTTTATTTTAAATAAACCAATTTCCTATATCAGCAGTCTCCTAGTCTAAAATTCTCGGTATAGAAACGAAACGATCGAGAGCGCAAATTAAAATGACACTAAATTAAGCTAGCTCTCAAGTTCAAACTCGATTGCAATAGTGTAGCGCACGGAACGGCAACGGCGCGGTCGGCGCGCGTTAAGCCGCTTCCGAGCCATTATTTTGAATTTTTTGGCGGGAAAACAGTTTTTGGCTTATAATTTATAAAGTAAGAGGCCCAGAGATTTGAAATTTTGCCTCGTGTGTGCACAAATTATAACGTATTACTTGATCTTTAAAACGAATCGCTATCTTATACAGTTACAATAATTCACCATGTGTTAGCCCGTGTTACGTGTCATCAGCTTACACATACTTATCGGTTCGTAGCTCAAAAACCTTTTGAGTTAAAGTTTTGAAAATTTTTGTGCCTTATGCACAAATTCTGCACAACATTTTGAGGTATAATTCATAACCGTAGCTTGAACAATTACGAAGATACAGCTGTGCGAGCTGGAGACCCGTGTCTCCAGCTCGCACACAGTTTTATGATCGTAGTTTCAACAGTATTTGAGTGTGATGGTTAGTTTTTTTTGTTCCTAGTGCACAAATTATGCACAAATTATGCACAAAATTTCTAGCTATAGTCCAAAACCCTAACCTCACTGGTTTGTCTTAACGGGCGTGTGCGAGCTGGTGACACGTGTCTCCAGCTTACACACATAAAACAACTCATAGTAACGAAGTTGTGGTGGCACAAAAATTAGGACTGAAACGTTTGATTGCACATAATATGCACAAAAATATGGCATGCTTAGAATTTAGCTATGTCGAATGAGGAAGCTGTAGACATGGACACTAGAAAAAGTGTTAATATTGCAACGCACAAAAACTATACAATTATAAATATACTGCGATGCAACAGTAAGAACACCAACTTCCTTAAAAATATTTCTCAAAGAAGTTCGCGATCCCAGTCTATAAATGGTTCTTATTGCTCGTTTCTGTAAAATAAATATAGTTTTAACGCCCAAGTAACAAAATGTGGACTTGTAGTGGTTCCGGAGCCAGGTCTATAACAGGCTAGTAAAAGTTTATAACCACGGAAAAGGGCCCATTTTATACGCGTACTTTTGCTAATAAAACACTCATAGTAGACTTGGCGAGCACCACTTAGACCAATAATACACTTATAGTTGGACTACACAGAACTAGCTGCTCCCGCGAAGCCAACTATGGGCATTTAATAAGACCAGGCAGGCGTGTAACGTACTCTGCGCTTACATTACTAGCTGCTTCAAACATTTGTGAATTGTTGATGTGTTGTGCGGTTGAAAAAACATAAAAAAAACAAAAGGTAATTCATCTATTATAAATAAAATGTATTAACAAGTATGTCGCACGTAATATTGTACGTGCATATGTTTGCACGGTAAACGCGTAAGTATTTTCGATGAAATATATTGTGTTTTACATCTCAATTTTTGTTCGCCTTTTAAACACGGGGTATTTACTAAGTTGTGTTTAAAAATAATATTAGTCCTAACAGCATAGTCGCGCCATATTGTGACGAAATAGGGTTCTGCATACAAATGTCTTATGCTTAATTTTAATAACTAAGAGTTTATTACTTTTATGTTTTAGTTGTGACTTTGATTGAAATATCATGGCCATATTTCCATTTGTTTATATCCATTTTTGTAATAATTTAATAAAAACCCAATGACTCAAAAGAAGTCAAAATGTCCGTGAATCTGCGATAAAAATTAAAAGCGATTGTCTTCTTGAATGGACTTCACGGAGATATCTTTGGACACTAATAGTTTTACAAGAAACCCTTATATAGAAATTAAGACTATATCGGCATTCGAGAGTCCACAATAGTACCAAGTACACTTACTCTTAGAAGACACTACTGTAGAACTAATTCACTTATAATTGGCACATAAAGTTGACTTATACACCCTTAAAGGTCAAGTAACAAGTGCAAATGGTTCTAAGTCTATAAATTACTATTACTGGCGAATTACACTTATAGCGGATTTATAATTACTTCTTGTAGGCGATTATAAGTGTAACTTACTGTCGCAAGTTTTCTCAAGTGTATTTACACTAATGCAATACTTTTATAGACCATCTTAGCCTTTACTGCGCCTATAATTTCCTTCTATACACGACTATAAGTCAACTTATAAGAACAGTTGTACTATAAACCCAAACAAACTCCGTGTAACCTGTTATAAGCTTGGTAGTAAAACCTGGAACCACTAAAAGAGAGGTACTAGTGCTGTAAGCCTGTAAACTCTGCACTACAGGAGAACGTCCTTCTGTGGGGAACAGCGGCTGATGTACATCAGCCGCTGTTCCCCACAGAAGGACGCCATACGACATGACACTATGAAAATAACTAAAGTAAACAGTCCTAGCAGTTTCTACATCTGTTAGTTGTCTAATCTTTCTAATCGCATATGCTGCTGAACTGAGTTTGCCGGCCAAATTCGATATATGCGGATTCCATTGGAGTTTTGAGTCAAGGGTTATCCCTAGGAAAACTGTCGAGTCTACCATATCTAATTTAACACCATTCATTCTAACATCGGTTTGTTCGGTCTTGACATTTGGTAGTATAAATTTAATACATTTCGTTTTTTTAGCGTTTAGCTGTAAATTATTCGCACTAAACCAACTGAGTACCTCTGAGAGAGCATTGTTAACATCGTCATAATTATTCTTACATCTAGTCACATTAAAAATGAGTGAAGTATCATCTGCAAACAATACAATATCACAGAAGTTTTCTACAAAGAATGGCAAGTCATTGATATATATCAAAAATAAAAAAGGGCCAAGAATTGACCCTTGTGGAACTCCCATTTTTACATGAGAACCGGATGACTTAGTTCCATTAATGCCGACAGTTTGTTCTAGAACTAAGATACGACTGTATCATATTACGCGCAAGACCTTTGAGACCATAGTGATTTAACTTCATCACCAGTGTCCGGTGCTCAACGCAATCGAAAGCCTTGGACAAGTCGCAAAAAACTCCAAGAGCGTTCTGAGACTTCTCCCAGGCATCAAATATATGTTTTATTAGAGCTACACCTGCGTCAGTAGTGGAACGAACCTTAGTAAAACCGAATTGCTTACTATGTAAAAGATTATTTAAGTTAAAGTATTCCACTAACTGTTCGAGAATAATTTTTTCATAAATTTTACTAAGTGCTGGTAGTATTGAAATTGGTCGATAGTTACTGGGGTCTTCTTTATTTCCCGATTTAAATATAGGTATAACCTTACTAAACTTCATAAGATCAGGAAAGATTCCCTTATCAACACACTTATTAAATATGTCAGCAAGATAGGGTGCAATAGAATATATAATATTTTTAATTATCTTTAAAGACATGCCCCACAAATCACCTGTGTTTTTAATTTTTAGTAATTTAAAAGTTTTAATAATATTTTTAGAGTCAATATATTGAAAATTAAAAGAAACATTACATTTGGGTACATGTTGTTCGAGAAAGGCTTGTGCCGCCACTGGTGATGAATTTAAATTTGAGGTTGTTACCACAGGTATATATGCTCGTATACACATTTTTTTATTTTTTAGTTTATTATCCTACTAATATTATAAACGCGAAAGTTTGTAAGTATGGATTAAAGAAATCATCAAAAATGTTAGCAATTTGTGCATCTGAATTGATAAGGTTATCTTTAACTTTTAGAGTAAAAGTGTTGTCCCGTGGTTTTAATTTACCAGTTTCACGGTTGATGATATCCCAAGTGGCTTTTATTTTATTATTAGATTTTTTTATTTTATCTTTAATGAAGTTAGATTTTGCTAGTGTGCACACTTTCTTAAACAATTTAGAGTAATTTTTTACATATTCTGTAAAATTTAAATTTTGATTATATTGTCTTAAATTATATAACTCATACAGTTTATTTCTACTTTTATAAATACCAGTCGTGGCCCAGTCACAGAACTTAAGTTTTTGTGAAAACTTAATTGTTTTAGATGTAAACACTTGATTGTATTCTGTCTTTATTAAATCAAAGAGATTACTGTATAGTACATCCGGATCATCATGTATAAAGGGCAAAGTATCGATTTTACAAGCTACATTGGTTTTGAAACACTCTATTCGCTTTTTTGTAACAGGTTTACATGTTACAGTTTTAGGAGCATCCTTAACATCAAAATCATAGGTCACCTTCAAACCGCAATGGTCAGACGTAAGACTACTAATAACTGACTTAGAGACAGGGTCATAGTCTGTAAAAATATTATCAAGACAGGTGGCCGAATGTGAAGTTATTCTAGTGGGTTCAAGAAATAGATTTTTTAGATTAAAGCATTTCAATAAAGCGAGAAGACGAACACTCCCTGAAGTGTTTTCTAAAATATTTACATTAAAATCCCCACATACTACAACAAATTTATTTTTCAATTTTATTTTATTAAGTACATTTTCCATCACGGACTCAAATAAATCAAAATTACCCAATGGGGGCCGGTATACACATACTTTTACAAAACTATTGAATTCTACACATGATAGCTCAATGTTACGCTCCTTAGAAAGACATACAATGTCGTTGCGTTCCTTGTATTTAATATTATTACTAACTAGTATTAGAGAACCGCCGTGAATAGCTGTGCTTCGTACGTACGCGCTTGCTAGTTGGAAAGACTTGTCATGACTTTTTAGCCAATGCTCAGTTACACAAAATATATGAATTGCCTGACTTTTTGCAATTAATTCTAATTCTAAGTCTTTGCCAGCCAAACCCTGAATATTTTGATGTATAATATTAATGTAAGTGGACTTGGCTTTTGTCTTAGACCTCAGTTTAAACAAGAGGTAGTCATCTTATTACTAGTTGTAAAGGATGCATTAGTAGAACTACTAATGATGATATTATTGTCAATAACAGACTTAGTTATACTAGGTATAACTGTATCATGTATATTGTAAGCTAACAAATTAGCTATTCGAGTCCTACACTTCTTCGACAGATACATACTATCTGAAGTCAAACTAAAATTATTAATAAACTTATTAATATCAAAAAATAAGATAGTGTCACTATGACGGCATAATAAATTATATAATAATAAATTTAAGTCAAATATGCGTTTATTCTGTTCCCAAGTTAAATTTGTACAATAGGGAAAAGCACTAACTATTAACTTGCAATTTGTATCTAATTGTAATTTCAACAAAATATTTATATTTTCTATGATGTCACGTTTTTTAATTCGTAGACTGTCACCACATAAAATAATCACATTAGTGGAACTGCTCAATGACTGCTGAGAAACGCTACGTACTATAGCATTCATTGATTGACCTGGAGCACAGATATTCATTACATGTTGGTTTATACTTCCATTCATGAGCAATCCTAAGCCCTGACCCAATCCATCAGAGAAAATAACTGTGTTTCTAATTGGTTTAATAACATGTTTATTGCTTATGTGATTTACTATCAGAAGATTTAACTGGCATTTCTGTGCAGGCCGTTAAAGGACCCGAATCCATGATAGACAAGTTATTCGACTGAATACATGAGTTCAATGATAAAGGATTTTGACATATTACATTATCCTTATTATTAACTAAGAAATTGTGCTGATTTGCATTGTGTTTGCATAAGTCAATCAACTCTGTAGCTGACGGAATATTCTCCTCAATTTCATTTTGTGCTGTCACCCCAGCACTAAAAGAGTGGCCAGTAATACAACAATTAGTACGCTTTTTATTTAAGGACTCAAATCGCTCTGCGTTATAGTTGCACATATCAACCATGTCATTTGCAGCTACAATTTGATAATTTAGGTGCTTAAGTGACCGATCACATATATTGTCATACATACTTGTCAGTGACCTTTCTAAGATATCAATCTTTTTAATTATGATATGTGAGTCGCTGTCATGTTTATCATTTCTATCAATTGTGCTATTACTATACAATTTCTACTTATTTAATAATTGAATCCTTTCTTTCCAAAGTGACATATGCTTCTGTAAATGATTTTGCCTATTGACTAGTTTTTGGGTCTTAGAAATGTACCTTTTAACACGGATATATTTTTTTTACTTTTTGACACTTCTAAAATTATTATTGTTTTTACACAGTGATTTATTTAAGGCTGAGTCCTTTTTACATACCGCACTATCCATTACATTTAAACTATCAGTTAATTCTTCAAAGTAACTTTGATTGTTAATAAAACTATTTCCATTACTCTGGTTTTCGAGAATGTCCGAATTACAAGATAATAACTCATCGAACAGGCTCTGAGAATGATTTACTTTAACATTATTACAGCTTTCATTTTCTAACTTTAAAATCGTTGCATGTGCCTCACATAAACTCATTTCCAGATCACTTATACGCTTTAATGCCTGTTCATGAGTGCTATTACATTCTGTAAAAGAGGTGATTACGTCCTGCATCTGGCTACATTTGTCAACAATATCTAAGTATTTAAGATGTAAGTCGGCAAGTTCACTCTTTAGCTCGGAATTTTTTCCAATGATCTTCATAATTTCCTTTTCGCTGTCATCCCGTTCTTGCAACAAGTTAATATTGAGGTCTTTTGTTGCCTTCAAATCCAATAGGGTCTGCTTCAGCTTCATCTCAACATCCTTTGCAGTTGCCTTGCGGGTCATCATCATGCTGTTACCCCAACACAGCGATAAGGCTGAAAGAGTAATGTATAAATATGAGTAAATTGTTACTATAATTGTTGCAAAGATGAGTGGATAATATGTTATGATTATGTATTATTCAATCTGTCTGTTGTATGGTGTAAGAGAACACTCAACAAAAGATAGAACAATCCTAAAGAAAGATTTGCTGTTATGACGTGGGTAGGTCACTTGTAAAAAAAGATTTACCTATTAAAAAAAAACACTTTAAAAGTTTCTAATACAATTGTGAAAATAATCAACTTTTAAATGTGCAGTCAAGTTCTGAATGTAAAGTGTTGTAGTGTGTGAAGGTCTGTAGCAAGACAATGTCACCATCAACTTCACTTCCACTATACAAGTCAAGAGAGGTTAACCAAGCCAAATCGTAATTGAGGTGTGACGATACTCACTATTATGTAAGATTTGTAAAGTTGATAGATGTATTAGCGTGAGGAACATGTAGTTACAAATTAAAGAAAAAATAAAATAAAAATAAGACCAATCAATATGTAGTGGAATTAACTTTCACAATGATAACTTGCTAATTGAAGATACTCGTAGGTAGTGTTAGGTTATTTTAGGTCAACGATTTTACTAGTTAAATTATGTACATAAGGAAAAATTATGAAAACAATACTCCCCGGGTTTTAGATGCAGCTCTTCAGCTCTGCAGCTTTTGTTATATTATACTTTTCTTTAAAAGTTATTTATTTTTGCCGGCCGTTGACAGCTCCGGTATAGTCGAAAATTTCATTAGGACGAAATTCAAATATTATTGCATAGACACTGATGCAAACACTCGTACTTATATTTAGTCACAATATGTTCACGTTAAACACAATTTTATAGATAATTAACAATGATTTTTAATGAAAATTAATTTTTAGAGTAGAAGCTAAGTTTTGCAAGTCACGTGTACCTACCTAAGTGTCTTTACATACTTTTGACTCAACAGCTATGTCAGACAATTCTGGTCATTTCAACCGTAACAATCATTTGAAAATTTCATATGCCAAGCTACTTTTGATGCTGACTATACCTTGGCTTGGTAGTACCAAGCCCTCTCTTTCTTGCTTGTCGTAAAAGGCGACTAACTTAATTAATACTGCACATACTTACATCCAACAGCGTAGTGCGGCGATGGGCTCACCACGTATCACGCTGAGCACATGTGCAGTTGGAATTGGTCGAAATGTGGACTATGGCGGTGGCCTGCTTCTGCGGTCCTCATTGCCTACTCTCTGACTAACCCTCAGGGGATAATAGTCGTGTATCTACGTATGTAAACATGGCGTCAGATCAACCTACTCAAAACTGTTAAATTTCTACAATCAATCTTGAACTTTATTGTTTGTTTCTAAGGATCAATATTCATTGGTGAAATTTGACAGTTTAGGTCAAATGTAATAGAGACCGTGATAGATAACTTTTCTAATAAAACTTCAGGCAGCTTCGAGCGACACATCTTCAAAAGCGTCCGAGTCCCTTGGCTTGTAACGCAAAGTGCCGTGATATAATTTCAGCAATTTGTTAACAGTGCCCGTTTATTTTCCGGCGTTCTAAAGCGAATATTTATTGGCACTGAGCCGGTGGGTCGCGAAACATTCGCATTTGCAAATTTTTTATTTGTTTTTACCGGAACGGTTTGATAATGGACGTCATTAATTCGGGCGACGCCAATCCAGCATTTCGGCGAATTCCGGCATTTCTTATTTCTTATTTTGTACGCCTTTAAGCGCTCGTTATTGTACGGATAAGCGCATGCAACAGGGTTGCCTGAAAAGCGGAATATTTTAAGGTAAGTTTTCTCTCGTGCGGGTGAATGAAATATACCTAGGCACTTTTTTAGCTCTTTCTGCACAGTAAGTACCTTTGCTAGAATTTTCTGTATAAGCTTAGCTACGAATAAATGTATGTGAATAGGTAATTAAACCAGCGGTAAATAGTCTTGTTTGTGTAATTTATAACAGCGTAAGTTTTGGATTTTAGACAAATAAAAATATGTACCTAGTCGAAGTTTAAGACTAAAAATACAAAATTTATTTATCAGTTACGAGAACGTAAATAATAGCATAGGGATGTTGCATGTTGCACAATACCACAAGCTGGCATGACGCGGGTTGGTAGGAATACTAAACCTATAGAAGTTAATAGAAAACAGTAAATAAGAAATAAATATGTTTTTGTTTTGTAATATTAGAGACACTTGATAACAATTCCATGTCCCCATTTTATCTTTTGACAGTCAAATAATTGAAATAATATAATTTAATATTTGATGCGGCGGCTCTTTAATAGAATACTACCAACATATCTCTTCCCTTGGGTGTTCCAAAAAACGTCTAACGGACTAAAGTCTGCACCTACATTCAACAGCATCGCGCTGAGCACATGTGTAGTTTCGTAATATTTGATTATTTGTGTTAAAAAACGCTCAAATCAAAGATAACGAAACGTTGAAAAAATGTCTACCTTAGGCAGGAATCGAACCCGCCTCCTCCGCAATCCGGGCAGCTGCCTTGACCACTCCGCCACCGAGGTATTGGTTAGACCGACGAAATATTTCAACGTTTTTGACTTTATCTTTTTATAGCAACAGTGTCTTATCAAACCTCTTAGAATTTACATTCTTAAAGATCTGAATAAAAATATTTTACAATATTTTAAACATTCAGTTAAGATAAGACTGCTTTATAGATTCGTAATATTTGATTATTTGCGTTAAAAATGCTCAAATAAACTCAAACGTAAAAAAAATGTCTACCTCAGGCGGGAATCGAACCGGCGTCCTCCGCAATTCGTACCGTATCCGCACATGTGTAGTCTCTGAGTGCGGCAATAAGTATTTCCCTTATTTACAAGTGAGTCTTGGTCTCCGATAGAGACGCCTGCATCTGCGTCTGTCTCGCGCCACCTCTATATTTTTCTATATCTATTATCCCGAAAGTTTACTGCCGTACTCAGAGACGTCAATTAAGTTTTAATGACAATTAAGTCTGTTGCTGTCACTTTCTTATGTATAGTGCATAGAATAACTAAAGCATAGAAGGAGTCCAAATGAGACTCGTATAGTTGTTCTATTTTTTCAATTGGGCCATAAACATTAAAAGAAAAGAGACAAAATAAGTTGCTAAAAACGTCAAATGTCTAGCGAAAATAAAAAAAACGGTCACCATTTATGACATTTTCCATACCGAAAGCGACCTATACAAATGTAATTCGAATGGTGACCAAACGGAGTGCCCACTCAAATGCCATAGCACCCCTTCGATGATTTAGTTATTATTCTGAGATTTAGCACTATACCATAGAATACCATACCATACCATACCATATCACCATTCGAATTAGATTATTTTGTATGTCGCTTTTGAATTCGGTATCATAAATAGTGACCGGTTTATTTTTATTTTCGCTGGACATTTGACGTTTTTGTCAACTTATTTTGTCTCTTTTCTTTCAATGTTTATGGTCCATTTGAAAAAATAGAACAACTATACGAGTCTCATCTGGCCTCCTTCTATGCTTTAGTTATTATGTGCTAAATAAAGAAAGAAAGACGTTTCATTGTCATTAAAACTTAATTGACGTCTCTGAGTACGGCATAGTCAGATACTACGCAAAGAGGACCGCAAATAGCGCATGCACATGTGCTTAGCGTGACAGGTGTATGTGAGCCTATCGCCGCTCTATGGTATTGGATGTATGTGAAGTCTTTAGTCCGTTAGTCGCCTTTATAACACCCAAGGGAAGAGAGGGTGGTAGTATTCTTTCACCGCTACCAGACACGGTAGGTTAGGATATATTTCTCAACACGAATTGACAATTTTTTTTTCTTAAAATAACATCTCTTTTGATCTGACGGTCACTCGCACACGGCGAAATTGTATGTTTCAAGATTCACATTCTTCATCGGCTTCCTTGGACTAATGTGCCTATCCATCACTCAAAAAGTTGGCAAGTTGATACCAACTCCATAATGCACGGCTAAAAGTAAACTTAACGTGTTATAAATGAAAACCAAAGTTATGTGTGGATGGAAGTTTCATAAATATTCATACATACGTTTATTAACGTTAAATAATGATCCGATATGCAAGTACGGTTGTTTTTTTATATTACTAAACATACGACATACCGTTTTCTAAATAAAAAGTCTCTTAGTACTAGCTAGACGACTTAGCAGAATGGCTTCGATTATGAGGTATACTTACATGCTTTTATCTCCTCGGTGCATCCAATTTACGGTTTCAAATAACACTGAAAACGCTTGTCCACTGATTTATTTCCACCACTCTCCCGCTAAGTCGTCTTACCGTTCACTCCATTAAGCAAGCTACTTTCTTTTTTTTTACTGAGCTTTTATATGCGACGACCAGACGACCTCCGCGGTCGAGTGGTTAGCACGCCGGGTCTGGCGTCGCGCCATCTCTGAGGTCCAGGGTTCAATTCCAGGTCGGGTCAATTTAAAGAACCTGTTAAAAACCGGCAATGGAATATGGCAGTACGGTTGTGGTCTCTTTGCCCCAGCAAAGGATAGAAAATTACACAGAAAAAAACGGGACGGTCAAATAAAAAATGTCATGTTGGATTCTATTAGGAAATGTAATGGCGTAGCATTTGTGAGTTCGGTACGCTGCGTGATTTCCCATGGTTGGGACAGCGCACAGACCACGGGTCTGTGGGACAGCGCCAGCCTCTTTTATATGATGTAAAATAACCCGCGAATATTGGTCGCGTATGTATAGTCCGCTCGGCAGGACTCGCGCTCATGATAGTCGCGTTGATTGACTTCGGGTCGGTACGGCACATGGCCGCATGTAAGGTTTGCGAAGCTTTGTGAAATCGAAAGGAATCCTTTGTCATCCTTCGTAATATGCCACCGGAGGCTACTGTATAGAGTTGGACGGAAGTAGATGCTGAACAGCAGGGTGTATACTGAAGATTCCTTCGCGTTTGATAGGTGATGCTCACCTCGAGGAAGAAATTGCGTGCTAGTTGTAATAAGAGGTCTATCGATGGGCTGAGGACTAAGTGGACACTGGTCGGTGTAACGGACGTGTGTGTAAGTGATTTGGACCAGCCTCTGGGATTCGGCAGGCATGGCACATCAAGGCAGCTGGCTGCGACCCCCCATTTCTGTTCCTTTAACTATCCCTCCTTTCCTAAGGTCGCCAGACGATCTGAACGCCGGCGCATCATTCGGTAAGTCCATAGCATATAAGGTTTTATTTAAGTTAGAATATAGGTTAAGATAATAACGCAGCGAATCGCAGTACCTTCTGGCAACCCTGATCGCCGATCAGGGATCAGTGATCGGAGACCATATAGATCCAGGGTTGTCTGAATCAGAACCCTTTTAGAGAAAAAAAGGTTATGACACCAGAGTGAAAAGTGGGGGGTGGTAGTATTTTTTCACCGCTACGCGACACGGTTGCCGGTTACAGTTAAATAAATAAATTATTAAGTATATTATTATTAAAAGCCGGTTGTGTAAATATTTCAGCTCTTTTTCTAAACAGTGCAGGCAACATTGTGCGAAATATTATTCAAGAATACCTCATTTATGGGTCAATCCTGGTACACTTTATTTTGAGGGTCACAGCATATCATAAATTATAATACTACTACACACTAAATTAAATTAACACTTAAAAGTTTACTTAACTTATACTAGTACTGAAGCATAGCAATTGAAACCGATATTTTACAGAATGAATTACATATACATTCATTTGAAACTGAAAAATGGGGTGATTTGACAAGCTTTTTACATGTCACACGCGCGGCGCTCGGTGTGTTAGTTATTGTGTATTATATTTTTTACATTTATAAGACTGCGTTAATTAATACTTTGTTGAACACGAAAAGAGTGCCTCTATCAAATCATGTATTCACTGTTTTAATATAATCAAAACCCTTGTGTCTGTAGTCGTTCAACAAAATGTCACGCGGTGGGCAAATGTTGAATCACGCGACGAAATTATATTTACCTACTTCATTGAATACGTGGTAAGAGTTTCGTGATTAGTCCAAACTATCACAAGTGGTGCTGCAGCACTTCGTCAGGAAGGACGTGGCGCTAGTCCGTGAATTTAAGCCATGGATCTGTTTTATCGGCCGTGGATCTGACCACATATTCTATGACAATTAATTTCTGTGCATAATTAGCGTGCCTTATTGATAGACTGCCTCGTTTTTAAACCTTTTTTTGGCATGTAAGTTTTGTTTTCACCAGTCACGAGAAAAATAAATCCGACGAAAAAGGGCTCGAAAAATCCTCTCTACCAGCTCTACCTATCCTTTCATCAAATTGATTTTGATTATGATCTAAGAAAAAAAGAAAGACGGATAATTTTTTTTTTGTCACCTATCCGATGACCATTAGTGTTCGTTAAAGTAACTTACACTAACTATATGCGCAAAACCGTTGATTGCGTAAGTATTCCTTTCCTAATTCGCTCTCTTCATTTTTTATGTTTTACGTCGACAGAAATGAAATATCGGAATATATCATACGAATGAAATATGTAAATCAAAGCGTAGGTACCGCTATTATCGGTACTCCTTTGATGGTTCGCATTTTTTATTTCTCTAGGCAAGATCAAAGAGAAATCGTCTTAAATAAGTTAGACGTCTGTACCTTACCAAATACGAATAAATTTCTCAGAGTCATCTGAAAAAAACAGTTTTATTTAAATATTGGTCATCAATTAACCGGGTCGCGTGGCGGTGAAAGAATACTACCACCCCTTTCTATTCCCTTGGGTGTCGTAAAAGGCGACTAACGGACTAAAGACTGCACATTCCATCCAACAGCATAGAGCGGCAATGGGCTCACCACCTGCCACGCTGAGAACATGTGCAGTCGCTATTTGGTTAAAAGTGGAATATGGTTGAGGACTGCTTTTGCGGTCCTCTGGCCTAGTCTCTGACTAACCCTTCGGGGATAAGTCGTGATAGGTAACCTATCATAAATTCTAAACTTTCCTCTACGAATTTCAATTGTTCGAAAACGGTATGACGAAGTTTTAAATACCAGATTGTTGCTTTTACATAATTTTGTTAATCCATAAACTTATCATACATACCTACGTTTCATTTTACAGAAAATCTATTAGCCGATTATCAAAATTACTTTTTTCTTTTGGAAGATGTTTTGCTTACGTATTCGAAGTAACTTTTTTATCTAATAATATCATACCCAGATTATCGTTGTTTATTTGTTTTTATATATTTTATTGTTTATTGTTTTTATTGTTATTGTAAATAAACTAAAATGTTTTAAAAAGTTAATACCTAAGTACTTTGTGTTTTGGGTAAGGTTGTGCATCAAAGTCAGTGACTGAAACGAATAGCGGCAAAACCGACTCCATGTAGTCTTGTCTGCCCTACGCTAGAGTGTAATTTAAGCCCGCGTAGGCGCGCAGGGGCGAGGCAGCTCGCGTGGGACCGCCGGAGCCTCGCAGCGCCGGAGCCGTGACAGAAACCATGCATGCTGCTTGCTTGGATGATGTTGCATGCTTGCTTGCATGCTGCATGCTTGGTTGCTTGGTGCATGCTTGCTTGCACGCTGCACGCTTCCTTGCATGCTGTAGCTTGCTTGCATGCTCTATGCTTGCTTACTCACATGCTGCATGCTTGCTTGCATGCTGCATGCTTGCTTGTATGCTGCATGCTTGCTTGCATGCTGCATGCTTGCTTGCGTGCTGCATGCTTGCTTGCATGCTACATGCTTGTTTGCATGCTTAAACGTTACTACGATTACAAGTTGTTCGATGATATTATGGGTTTCAATTATTTGAAATGTTGTATTTTAAAAATATTGGAAACTTGTTTCTGGAAAATGTTTATCATTAATAGCTTTGGCCAAACGTTGAGTGGGATTTTATAACATCAATATTTTGAAAATATAACAATCGATAATCGGCATTTCAAAACTTTGTAATTGTATTTTCGGTAATAAGAAAATTACGGAAAACAAAACGTTTCCGGCCAAATAAAAAACGTACAAGAAAATTTCGAATTTATGATAGGTAACCGTCGTGATAATATGTAGGTATGTAATTTTAGTCGCTGGAAATTTAACATACCACCACACAGAAATGACGCCAGAATCGGCGCATGCTGACCTCTCGACCACGGAGGCACTCAGTATGTAGTCACTAAGTCACTCCTTCCTTCAAAAAAAGTTTAAAAAAATAGAAGAAGACAAAATAATTAAAAAAAATAAAGTAGAATTATGTTGTATCGCCTGCCATGTGTTCTTATTAAATATAAGTAAGTGGTATAAGCAAACAATATATATGGAACTCAACAAAATGTATTTAGATTAGTTCCGGTTCGTGTTGTGAACTTAGTTTGTGGGGCAGCTGCGGTGCATCGCAAAAAGCTTTGTTGTTGAGAGCACTTGATATTGCCGGGAGCAGAGTAAAATATTAAAAAGCTGCAAACAATCTTACTGAAACGGCAGACGTTTTCTTGTTTGTATTGTTAACGTTGTCGTCTTTAATAAACGGTTGAGATGGAAACCCGGTTATTACAGCTAATCTAATTTATGCAGCCGTACTTAACGTTACGGTAATAGTCATTACTATTATCCCCGAAGAGTTAGTTAGAGACTAGGCAATGAGGATCACAAAAGCAGTCCTCTGCCATATTTCACTTTCCACCAAATAGCGACTGCACTGCATATGTGAAGGTGTCATGTGATGAACCCATCCATCCATCCATCCGTAGGTCCATCCAGAGGCCCATCTCTTCCCGTAGGTGTCGTTAAAGGCAACTAACGGACTAAAGACTACACTTGCATTCAACAGCATAGAGCGGCGATGGTTCACCACCTGTCCTGTTGCATCACATGTGCAGTCGCTATTTGGTGAAAAGTGGACTATGGCAGAGGACTGCTTTTGTGGTCCTCATTGCCTAGTCGTATGCGCTTTGAGAGCGTGGCCCCTGTTTGTACTTGCCGTCACAGGGCGATACAGAATCGTCAATCAATCACCGGATTTCACTCCAGGTCACATCAGGCGGTTAATATATGGCAAACCTACATCAACATATAGTTTCAGCTTCGGTATACCAGATCCCTTGATTGTTTAAAGCTTGGCGAAAGCTTCTTGGGTATTTATTGTACACCAACTTACGCGAGTGTCTCGGCGGGAGTTTATCAAACATTCCTTGTCCAGCTGTTCCTGGCACGGACGAGTGTACGCTGAACTTTCTCTCAACATTTCTCATTCCGTGAACGAAGCTTTCGCGTCTAAGGCATTTTGCGTCTAGGGCGTTTTGCGTCTAAGGCGTTTTGTGTGTAGGACATTTCGCGTCTAAGGAGTTTTGTGACTAGGACATTTTGCGTCTACGGCGTTTGCGTCCATTAAATAGGGCATTATGTTTCAAAAGTAAATATTCATCATGAAATATAACGAATAATCAGTATATATTTTACCTGATGGTCAGATCAGATCACAGGCTATGTGAGTTTTTTACATGCATGTATACATCAAGACTATATCCCCAAGGGTTCAAAAGAAGGGCCATACTATATCCCTAAGGGTTCAGAAGAAGGGTCATACTTTTTATTGTGTTGGCATGTCATGATTACGTTAGAACATACAATCCTACCCAATGTTGATATAGGAGTAAATTGACGCACGGCCACTGTATTGTGTCACACTGTTCCCTGGCCCGGCTAATATGCAGGGACATGTGATCAGATTAAATAAAAAACTAATTATGAGAAAAAATAATAAAATATATTTGTTAAACTAAAAACAGGACAATAACAACAATTAGAAATAGGTACCTACAAGTAAATATAAATAAACAATTGGTAGAACGTATATGCGTGTGCGCTATTCTTTTGCTCCTTTAAATTAGACGTGTCACAATAAAATAGTATTATAATTATGATGGCAAGAAATTGAAAATAAAAAGTCACTCTAAATGTTTTATTGACACCAACACCAGTAGAAACACAGAACAATCTTACTTGGAGGTGTTGCAAGAGTAGATAGAGCACGAACGAAACCAGGGCAAAACGTAGTTAGGTGCTGGCCATTTAAATAATCCCCGCCAAAGGTGCAAAGGAAAAGAGTAGACGTAGTAATACCGACTATGTAGATCTGTAGATCGTCGATCGTAGTTAGTTAATTCGTCTAAGTAGGTAATTTCTTAGTTCCCTCCTTAGCCCGCCTGGAGATAAGGAAAATAACAAAATTAACAACCTATTTACAACTCTGATAAAACCGCTTCTCTAATATATAGGTACATACTTTGATAAAGTATAACCAAAGTTTAGTACGTACCCTTTCAAATGCGAAATTCCTTCTCGACTGTTTTCAACGAACAAATAACTATCCTATGCAATTTTATAAATATTTCATAGGTAGGCATCAACCAATAGAAATCTGGAAGGAATACATGACATGAAAAATAAGTTCGAATTTAACAAGAAAGTTAAGCTACAATATGATTTTAACTTACCAAGATCATTAAAAAATTATAACATGCATACTAAGCATGGAAAATATAGGTTTGCATTATTAAAATGAAAACCTATCAAAAATCGCCTTTGTGTAATACGAAATTTGCACAAAGTCCCTTTACGCTGCGCGGAAGCGCGAAAATTCTATAACCCTAGAAATATAGCGCGAAAAGTGGCGCGAATGAAAATGAGAGAGATAGAAAATTGTTTATGGTAGAGGTGTGAAGGAGACCAAAGAATAAATATTGTTATGGGGAGTTCTATACATTAGTTATATTGAAAAGAGGTTGAAGAGAAAGTAGTTTATGTTATATTTAAGGAGTGTGTATGAATGAGGTTTTATGCTATTAAATAAATACTAATATTAATAAATACGTAAAATGTAAAAAGTTATTGTAGATGAGGTAACAGTGATTTTATTATATTAAATACATACATTTTATATATGCCAGAAAAGTGCAACGTTACAATTGCTAAGGGTAATACATGTACTGTAGGCCGACTGGCCTCAAAAGTAGCTTAACATGATATGTTAGAACCATGTCGCATAAACTCGCTCGGAACAATCGTGTCCGTGCAACCGTTATGTAAGAACGCAGTTATTGGTCTGATAAGATTTTTAAGAGTTCTCTCGTCTGATTAGAGGGTTAAAGTTTCGCGTCACAGCGCGTCCACATGTCACTGGATTTTGTCATTGTATCTATTCTACATTATCCATAAAATTACTATACTATAGTACCTAACTTTATGATATTATCATAGAATAGAAGGAGTCCAAATGAGACTCGTATAATATTTGTCCTATTTTTTCAAATGGGCCATAAATATTGAAAGAAAAGAGACAAAAAAAACCACTAAAAACGTCAAATGTGAAACTAAAACAGTATATATTGGATACCCCTCAGAACAATAACTAAAGCATTATTGTTCTGAGGGATCCTCGGCCACCATTTATGATACTGAATTCAAAAGCGATCAACAAAATGTGATTCGAAGGGTTTTTAAACGGAGTGAACATTCAAATGTCATAGCACTCCATTTTTGCTTTAGTTAGTATTCTGAGTACATACGATGCACCGTGTAATTAGTAACATTCGAAGCGGGCGTAGCAATCACAACATAGTCAACGAATAATTATATCTACTAATTCGAATTATCTTTTAATAATAATAATTGCACTTAAGAAAATAAGGTGTTATATAAAATGTTTACTAAAAAAACAACCAGTCTCAGGAAAGCTCGAATGGGAATCGAACCCATGGCCTTTGGATTGCTGGTCCACTGCTCTAACCGCTAAGCTACCGAGACCACAGAAGACTCGTTGAATTTTTTCTAGTCGTTTGTGATACGCCGCAAGCCAGCGGTATTACGTCACTGTGAAGTCTATTCTCACAGTCTTTCTATTCGAGCTTTCCTGAGACTGTTCTGTTCATTAAAGCTTGATTCCTGTGACAGATGACAAATGGTCATGCCTAGGGTTGAGACATTACAGACGTAATTGAATCAAATGATATTTGAAGTTATCAATCGAATATCATTATCTGCCGTTAATCGTTTTTACTTCAATCAACAATACCACTAGATGTCAGGTCGCGTCGGCGCTAAAAATGTGTCTCGAAAGGCAATAACAGGAAAAAATACTTTATTTCTTGCCCAGTTGTTTCCACCACTAAATGTTATTGACGTCTTTTAAATTTTAAGTGACAGGAGTAATTTATTGCTTTCAAAAGTATTTATTCACGTGGACAGAATTCAGCTTTGATTTTGTACTTGACGCGTTATCTAGTTGGTATTGTTGATCGAAGGTTTTTGCTTCAAATTATCATTTTAGATGCTATTTAGACTATGCTTTGACGTAAAAAAAAGACCAATCATTCAGCACCAAACAAGCATAGCCCGAACTATGGTGAATGAATAACGGATAAACTTAAATAAATACTAATAAACATCCATGATTCGGTCACAAATGCTCGTGCTCACCACACAAACAAACACCTCGGCCGTTCGAGCGTTCAGTTGTAAAGAAAGTGGATAAAATTCAGTACGAGTACAAACCTTTGACTTGTGCCCAAATCAGTTCTTGCACGACTAAGGCACTTGTATCAAAACAAGATGGCTCCCACCCACTTCCACCCAACCCGTCACCCAGTCACAGATGCAGTAGAGCAAAGTTCATTTCCAATTAAATAAAACAAAGTAAACATCGAAATGCGACCGAATTTATCGATTTAAATTGAGCCCTTTTTTTTATGTGACACGTCATAGTGACTTCATCCTGCCTGATGGTAAGCAGCCGATGTAGTCCATAATAATGAGAGCGCTCCTCACCTTGGAACAAGCACGGTAACAAGCGCACCCATTTATGACGGCCTGCATAAATGTCGTTTCATGCCCCGTTTAAAAGACCCGGGATTATAGGAGCTGGAAAACACATGCGCCGGCAGAGAATTCCAAAGCCGAATGGTCTTACAGAGGAACGCCTTGCCAAATTTTTTGGTACGAGTGCTGATATGCTGCACAGTATGATGGTGGCTCCTAAGACCAGCACTTGTAGTCCGGGACAGGAAAGGAGAGGGCGGGATTAGATCAAAAAGTTCTTCAGAACGCTCTCCGTAGTAATTTTGGTAGAAGACACTGAGAGAAGCAATGTCTCTACGCAGCTGGAGGTCCTCAAGAGAGGCTGTAACCTCAGCATCTCCAATAATGCGTACCGCTCGCCTTTGCAGTCTATCAAGTGCATCGAGGAGGTATTTAGCGGAGCCGTCCCATAGATGGGAACAATACCCCATACTCGTTTGCACCTGAATCTTGTACAGCAAACAGCGCTGCTTGGTAGTGAAAAACCGCCTTACCTTATTGAGAATACCCAACTTACGGGAGGCAGTTAAAATAACACTCTCGATGTAGCATTTTGGATTCAGTTCCTGGCCGATGTCAATGCCAAGAATGCTGAGGTGCACTGAAATAGGTAAAGGAGAGTTCTGAAGAGAGGGAGGAGTAAGGATCTTGGACGAGAATGCACAAACCTGGGTTTTTCTGGCATTAAAACCAGGTTTTCAGATCCCCACTTGGAGACACGAGCGAGAGTCAGGCCTAATAAATTATTGTTCCTATCTAATGTGCCAATTCAATAACTTTTCAAAACTTCAATATATTCGTTATTATACTCAAGAAAAATAAGTAAGGACTATATGGTTGACCGCAACCGCTATACCGCTGCTGCCATACTAACTTGTATGGCAGCAGCGGTATAGCGGTCGCGGTCAAGCCAATTAATACAGCTAGAATTAGAAATACAAAATTAAAGTCAACGATTGGTAATTGAATATCCATTGAACTTAAATTGATTTACTATTTCAACACAAGTATTTTTTTGTATTAGAATGACCTTGTGAAGGGGTACGTTTTTTATTGGAAATGTTTAAAAATTGTGATAACTGTGTGTTATGGGAGTTTATTGGGATAAAAGCTATTCTAACGTATAATAAATAATCACAAGAAGTAATTATAGTATGTTAAGTGATGGATTATACAAAACAATATTATTTAAATGAAGTCAAATATATTCGTACGCTTTTACAAAGACACGTCGTCGTTTTTCATGACATCTACCACAGGTATCAAGCTATATTGAACAGACTATAGTTGTTTTTTTCTAGTAAACAGTTTAACCTATATCAATATACCTATAGCATTGTAAATGCAAACATTTCAATAATAAAGGTGTTTTATGTTGTTAGCGTAGAGTTGAATTTAGACTAAATTAGAGAATGCTGATTAATTGTTGACGACAAGCTTTATGTCAGTTTGACGCAACGAATTGTCTACCATCTAAATTCGGCTAGGTAGGGATATGCTAAGTCACAAAGGTCACTTTTCATTGGAACCTGTTTTTTGAAGTGAAGTGAAGTGAGCGTGAGCTTACGATCGAGCATCAATCGACATGGTCGAGGATTGTGAAATCGTCTCTTAAACATACGTACAATATTCACGACTCTTATCCCCGAAGGGTTATTCAGAGACCAGACAATTGAGGACCGCAGAAGCAGTCCACTTGCACAGTCCACTTTTCACCAAATGATAACTGCACTTGTACTCTGCGTGACTGTGGGTGAGGCCATCGCCGCTCTATGCTGTTGGATGTATGTGCTGTGCTGTCTTTAGTCCGTTAGTCGCCTTTTACGACACCCAAGGGAAGGGATGTGGCAGTGGTATTTTATTATTGAGCCGCTACCCGCACAGCACCGCAGTCTCATATGCGTGTAATATTGTTTTGAAATAAAGGAGAACCGGCACTTTCCATAGAAAAAATGCTAAACTTGTATACAATAGAATTTGGTTATAAAGTAAAGCTACTATATATGTGCTACCTTGACCAAGTTTTGTCTTATTTTTATCGAATTTATTTTTTAAAAATGAAAACACTGAATCTTCAAAAGGCAGACATGTTACTTTAAAAATATCTAACGTGTCTGCATAAACCATAATTCTTTTGCTTTAAAAAAAAGTGAATTGTCAACAATGCCGACTTGACTCGACTTTCATTTGACGGCTAGCAGCTGTACAACCATAGAATAATAACTAAAGCGTTATTATTCTGCATAAAATAATAACATAGGCATAGAAGAAGTCCAAATGAGACTCGTACTAGTTGTCCTATTTTTTCAAATGGGCCATAAACATTGAAAGAAAAGAGACAAAATAAGTTGTCAAAAACAACTCAAAAGTTGTCATTCAAATGTCACAGCACTCCTTCTATGCTTTAGATATAGTCTGGCAAACGAAATCTGAACCAGAAAAACGGGGCAAATAAAAAAAAAGCATGACTGGGTAACTTAGGGTCACTCACACAGCTGCAATTTTCTCAGAAAAATTCTCAGAACAATTTATTGTTCTGAGGAAAAATTTCAATTTGACATATGACTTGACACCTCAGATAGACACACATAGAGACAAAATGTTGCCAATCAAATAACTACGAAGTACAGCTTTCGTTAGCCAGACTCTATTATTCTGAGTTATTCTGAGTGCACAACTGTCATTTGTTGACAGATATTGCCAGCAAAGTATTACAGATTAAAAAATAAAAAAGTATACAACTTAAGCATAGAACCTTAGATAAATGATTGGTCTCGCTGCGCAATCATTCATCTGGGCCCCAATTCTCATTTTTCGAGATGTAGTCTCGAATCGAGTTTTGATTTCGATCTCTATCTTGATAATCGACATTTTGTTCACGAATCTCCTATTCTCAGCGCTAATCGAAATAGACTTCGAGTTTTTTTTTGATGAATATTGCCATTCTTTTTAATGCAATCAACTCGAGATGCGTTCCGTTTGACACGTTTCATCCGGTTTTAAACCGGTTGCAACTATGTACCTCAAATATTTTTACTGTAAAGGTATTTAAATGTATTGAACTTGCTTTTTAATAAAAGAAGTAAGTTTTAGTAAGTATCGAAAAATCATTATATTTAATGTGTTGTGATCAAATTTAAATTCCTTAAACAACTTGTATTGTTTAAAACGTGACGTGTCGTCGATAAATTTTATGTTTTTTGTTTGTGGTTGTGTGCTTGTTTGCTGACGAAACGATTATTTTAGTATTCACAAGACACACACAATGTCACAATGTCAACAAAAAATACCCAACGCCACAGCAGAAGCAACTTCTTCTACAAATGTTGGAAGCCGATATACAGTTAAGGAGTGGAAAGTTTTCTTCCACCTTATAAAAAAAAAGAGAGCGAGCTCTCTCAATATTTTAAATCACTTCCACGACAAAATTGGAAATTAACTCCTCCATATCCACCGTAATTTCGCTGCTATTTGACGTTTCATTAGCTTCTCGTAGTCGAAATTACGTCTCGACCACTGCCGACCACTCGAAGCAATTCGAGCGGCTCTCCCTCGAGAAATGTCGAGTTCGAGATGTTCAGAATAACTAAATTGGATTACCACTCGATAAAGTTCGAATTCGAATCAAACTCGAAGTCGATTAGCGCTGAGAATAGGAGATTCGTGAACAAAATGTTAATAACGAGACTTTATGGTCGAGATAGAGATCGAAATCAAAACTCGATTCGAGACTACATCTCGAAAAATGAGAATTGGCCTCCTGAGCATAAAACGTTTCCTTTACATGTTGAAAAGTTTTTATGCAGATAATACTTACATTAATAACGAAAGCAGTCACTTAACGTTGGCTTCGTTTGCAATCTTCTTCGCGTTATGGAGCAACCTCACTAAGCGCATTCTTACCCCAGCATTTGTAAACGAGTAATCGCCGGCGGGCAACAAATTCTGCCCAGCGAACTAAACATTCACTTTCGAGCAAAACTATAACGTTCGAGTCGAACATCCGAGCTTGGAGCATTCGAATACTAAATGATTATCATTCATTTCAAAATGACGGATAGAGCTGTCGTGGCTGCTGCTTTTTATGGCTTTTTTTGTTATAATAAATTGCCATTGACTTATAACACGATAATACGATAGACCAAGAACTTAGAGCATTAAACCAAATGCTCTAAGACCAAGAAGGTCACGATCAAGGAACTGTTTGTTCCTTGCTTACAAGTGGCAAGTAATATTCCTACATACTCGTATACTCATTCACTTCATTATCTGAGTACTCGCTTTCGAACGTTTTGTTTGAACAGTTGAATGCGAGCTATTTCCGCGGACAGCGTTGCGACGTCCACACCGGCCGAAGTTCGTGCTCGCGTGTAAACTTTGTAACGCTCGGCTCAACGTCCACACCACTCGAATATTCGACGCCGAATGCTCATTACACGCGAATGCTCTCAGTGAGAACACGTCTTATAGCCTTTGAAATAAAAATTACAAATTCAAAATAACGTTAAGCTTTAATGTCAAAAAAGTATTATCAACTTGTAAAAAGTTAAGATTTATTTCCCTCCCGGCAGGTAAAGCTATATTTCTTTTCAAGCAGGAATAACTTTTGAAAGAGAAAAAGCTTAACGTAAGTTATTTTAATTTGCATACCATTAAATATTTTTTACTGACAACGAAAAGAGTCGGTTTGTGCTTTACAGATGGCGAATACAAGTGGCATAGAAACGCTTGTCGAATAGAATGGTGATTGTCTGGGATTAACATAAGCCGACGATATACGACAACATTAAATTGGTAATTTTAATATTTATAAAAATATATTATTGTTGAATTTTAAATATTTAAAATGTTAGTAATTAAAAACCGTGTCGCGTAGCGAAAGTGTGTCGTAAAGGCGGACGAAAGACGGACTAAAGATTGCACATACATCCAACAGCATAGAGCGGCGATGGGCTCACCACCTGACACGCTGAGCACAGGACGTGTAGTAGTTATTTGTTGAAAGGTGGACTATGGTAGAGCACTGCTTTTGCTGTCCTCATTGCCTAGTCACTGACTAACTCTTCGGGTATAATAAGGTACTAGCACATACGAAGGCCCGGCCTCTACGAAGGCCCACTTTAATGACGCGCACTTGCCACTGCCTAAACATTCGAGATTTCACGCCTACATTTACCTTGGCCCTCTAATAGATGTGCAATAGCGCCAAATCACTTCCGCGCCTCCATTTTGACACAACTCGTTTATTTCTACCTGGACGCTGGCCGTCGATGTCGAGTGATTATAACCTCGTTGTGATTGTTTTTGCTAATTTTTTCCACAGATAGCGTCAGATTTCGAGTGATTCTATCATCATTGAAGAATAGAATGTAATGGTAAGTTTACCGATTATTCAGTTATTTGTGATTTTATGTTAATTTTACCGCCACTGAAAAATCCGTAATAGGAATTTTAATAGTGAGTAAGTAATTACAACCAAAGTTAAAATGGGCCTTTGGACTGAAGGGAATCTTTTAATAAAAAAGTTGTTCCTAAAGAAAAAAAGTATACATAGTAAGGCCCACTTAAAATTTGAGTGCCAAATGGGGACTGAGTATCTAGATTCTTGAATTAATAGTGTCTATGGAGTTACGATTTTGTCATCAGCAATAATAAATTTGATTTAGAGCAGAATTTTACTGTTATGATTTTTTTTTGTTTTTCATACATGAGTCAAGCAAGGCCCTCAAGGCCCAATTTGCATTTTTTTATTATATCTCTAAAATATAGGTTGAATAACTAATTATATTTGAAACTTTTAAACGTGATTTCTGGTTAACGGTGTTGGCTTTCCAATTACGATATTTCTATTATACAGGATGGAAAAAAACTGAAGACCAAAAGAAAAAATTAGGTCCCTCGTGTCGTGGGGTATCCGAATTACCCCCATGTATGTTCCGCAATGTTTCATAGCTACTTTCATTTGTTTCGAGTTATGATTTTTTACTGAATTTTTAAGATATTTCGATACTTATGTCAAAATTCTTTCTTACAATCCTCGAGGGCTGCTGAGCATGAGTGCATGAGTTTTTGTTTATCTTAAAAAGCTTTTTTAATGGATACTATGTGATACCAACAAATCGGGAAGAATAAAAAGAAATATGCCACTGCACTTTAAAAAAAAAAATACAAATATCTTGAAAAAATGCACTCTTTAATAATTTATTTTCATTTTGGTTATTTTACGTTATTTTTTCACTGTAAAATTGTTTTAATAATCACGAATTTAGTTCAATTTACATCATTATAATTGAACATGTAGACAACCTGTATGCAACCTTTTTATTTATTTTTTCAAAAAGGTTTTATTCTTGTATCCAAAGAGTTTTCCTTCAAAACTTCCTTGTCTGTAATGTTAAATTTAAAAAAATATATAAATATAATAATATTTAATAAAAACATGTTTTTACCCCTCAGTCTTGGAATTTAAATGTCAAAAGAATAACAGCAGGGCCCTTATTCTGTAACGATTCCTTGTTTCAAAACCACGTTAATTCCTTAAAAAGTTACGATATCTTCCCAAAAACGTATGCGTTTGACGTCTGTGCGCGGTAAGGTTTAGGTGTGGAATCTAAAGATTGCGATACAGAATCAAGGCTCTGGAGCTCCATATTTTTTTTTTAAATTGCGGATGACGTCACAATTGCCGCCTTTTGCAATAAAAAATATTAGGTACTCTAAAATCAAACCATATTTTGTCGTTCTGTAAACAACAATATACTAACTGATATATTTCCTATCCATCTGGTCTCAAAATAAAGTGATGATTGCAACAGTTTATTTGTCTTAAAGTATTTCTCTAAAAACCACTCGGAAATCGGTAACATGCTAACGGACTTTACACGCTTTATCTAATACTAATAACGATGTACTTCTTACAACTTATTATCTAAATACGATCATTATAGTCTCAATAATCATTTTCTAATAAGAAACTGCACTTACATGATATAAATCCATTAAAAATAGCACACAAAACATAGCGACTAATTTACTCCGACACAGAAATTGGCGCAACTGTCAACGTCGAAAATGACAGAATCGAGCACAGACTATGCGATGTTTTGCGATCACGATGCATAAAATGTACCACAGAACCGAAATAATCGACCTTGTTCAGACTAAAGAATGTAGTCTGTAATGCTCGACATTCACGGTCAGTTAGTCTGATCAGTTTAACTGACGTACATCCAAAAACTGAAAGTAAGTGTGAAATCTTAAGTTGAAATTTTTAACTGACGACAACCCACGGATATTTCCGGGCGGACCGTAATCCGCTAGCATCAGTTCGTTTGCATCAGTTCAAACTGACCGTGAGTGCGCGTGCTTACATCCGTTTGCCATCAGTCGGAGCCAGTGTTGCCAACTTAGCTACTTTATAGCCAGATCTAGCTATTTTTGGGAGCCAAGCAGCTACAATTTTATGAAACTTGTATTTTTCTAGCACCTTTCATGAGAAGTATAGAAGTACTTACATTTGAGAAATCGTATTAACCCTATTCTTGGCATTGTGGCATATTTAAGACAGTCAATGTACAAAAACTTGAGTAAAGTGAAAACGGCCTTTTTCATTTTTTTATAATGACAATTATAATTATTTCCTCAAATCCAGTATAAATGGTTGGTATGGTGAAACGTTGACTGTGCCAGTGGACTGCTCTTGTGGTCCTCATTATTCTCTGACTCTCTGACTAAACAATTAATGAATTGTTATTGATATTTATAGACTTAAGTTTATGGAATATTTAATAATGTAAAAAAAAATATATATATATTTTTTAAATTCGTCATTTTGGAAACGGCCACACTGCCCTTCGATCTAGAAATGAAGGCTGGTTTGAAGCCAGTGAGTGGGGACCGTTTTAACTGATTAGTTTTTCAACTGATCACTTTAACTGACCGTTAATGTCGAGCTTAAGTCAATGAAAACACGGTTAAGTCAAGTGGGAGAGAGCGGTCTCATGCGACCGCTTGGGGTTTGACGGAAAGGCGCACACTGTCTCAGTGCGGTCTCATGCGACCGCTTATGGTTCTAGAGGTACCAAAGTATATTCTAAATATTTATTTTAATAAAAATTTAATAATATAAAAAATATAATTAATATTTTAAAAAGGCTTAAAACGTACGATGTAGATCTACATCCTGGTGCATAGTGTGGAAATGGAGTTAAGGCGCGAAGGTAACTGGTGCTGCGTTAGCAAGACAAAGCTTCACTCGTCCTCACCTTGCCGGCCCAAGGTGCCTCTTTACGCCTCGTATATAAGACATGCGAGGAGTAAAGCGGTACAAGCTATTGCCACCCACCAGCATTGAGCTTATATGGCAATTTACTAGCCAATATCTCCTTGTGGATACTGTTCTGGCAGTAAAACGTAATAAACATCAAACTTTTTAAGGTAACGAGGCTGACTCCTTATAATAATATGGCAAACCATAAAAAAGAGATGTGCTAAAGGATTATTTATCTAAGTAACGGTATCTGTGCGGAAGAGTTTATAGCTAAAGCTGCCACTAAAAGAGTGATTTGACGCGTCACATCTTATCTAAACTTTTTGGATGAAAAGCTTTATTAAGTCACGGTAGGTATAAGTACGTGTACACGTGTCTTCAGTACTCGCGACATCGTTATAAACGTAAGGAACGTTAGTTAACAGGGTGATTGGTAAAAAATAATCTTTGAAAGGTGCGAACCTTTATAAAAAGTTATATTGACATTTATTGATAAGGATTAGCAGTAAAAGTAGCAGTAACCAACATACCCTTTTTTATAAAAAACAACTAAGATTGAACTTACATAAATTTAGTTCAAATATAGCCACAATTTAGTTTAGCTATACGGGGTGATCAATCCAAATGGGTCCGTTAGGAGAAATCAAAAACTATACGAGATATGGAAATCTGTTCTAAGGAACCATGGTGTCAATTTTAAATTTAATAAAAACTGCGTTAAATTTTTTGTTAATCTCATATGTAACCGGGAGTCGAACCCGCGGTCTCTATCTCTATAAATAATGTTATAAATTCTGCAAGTTTATTAAGCAAATCTGCAAATTTTATAATAAGTCATAAGGAACGCATTTTAATTGAATCTTGTTTAAATAATTGAAAGAAATCCCAAAAATAAAATAATTATATTTTTAGGTAGGTAAATGTTCAAAATGGTAGCCATTTTCCTGGATGCGAAAATTTATTCTCTTGGATAACGAATGCAATGCTTAAAGCGTTTCGTATTTTTGTTGTCTGTGTTAAGGCTGTGGTTAAGTCTTCTAAATTTCATCTTTAATATAATCGCCCCTTATTTATGTTTTCGAACAATGTTCTGTTCAAAAATCTGGCGCAGCGGACCCGACTTTAGATTAAAACAAAAACAAAAAGGGAAGATACGGCATTAGCGTCTCGTGAGTGAGCCGCCAAAATTAGGCCTAAAGGCACAATTTCACTTCAGTCACAATTTGCCGAGCGAACAGGCTACATCGCACTATTGCGGATATTCTACTATGTGAAAAAGAGAAAGACGCTACTCCGCAGTGGCGTCGGAAACGGTCGTACGTACTCGTCTGTTGCGAAGCGACCGAGACGTCAACGCGCTACTCGCTGACTCCCTCGCGCGGACGTTGAAACTTACCGCTTTGTCTCGCTCGCTCGATTTACACTTTATAGGTGTGCGTGAGTGAGTGTTTGCCTAGGTAGTTGAGTAGGACTATATTTTGAATGACTACAAGTAGGAGCTTGCCGTATCTTCCCTTATTGTTTTAATCTAAGGCTGCACTAGTGTTATTGGCCATGTTACTTCAAAAAGTTATAATGTAACTTTGTAGTATTTTTATTATCAACCTTTTAGAATTAAGAAAACCTTTTTCAAATCAAATAAAAACAGTGCTTACATTATCAACAACCTTCTATCTGTTCCAGTTGGATAGTATCGAAACATTTGTTTCAGTTCCCGTAGCGCACCATTTCATGTCTCATTGGGCATATTAGCTGGCAAAACAATATCGCCACAAGTAACCCATAAGGGGGAAACAGTAAAAGTAGACTTTATCTTATTACAGTATCGGAAAGTTTCCACAGTAGCCAACATTGGGCACACACGAATCGTTCCGTACAACGCGTTTCAAATATCTAACGATATTGGTGAGACCGTCGTCTTGCAACCCAGTAAAATTGGCAAGGATGAACAATTTATGGAATTATGATACAGAACTAAACGTTTGTCGGATTACTCCGAACGATAACTTTAGATAGCAATAAAATTCAGTTCTGGAGAAATGAATCAGCTTCGCCTTTTGAGCTGTAGCGAAGAGTTTATGGGACTACAGAAACCTACCACACTTTATGTTCAGAACACTAAACTCACAATGATAGAGCGTGATTACTTACAATAAAAGTCATAAAGTGAGTAGGTATATAGGTTTCATAAAATTTGATGTTTCATATTTCCGCGAACGAATCTATAAAGCTACTAGTTCTTCATCTGCCGTAACTTAATAACATTTTCTACGACATAATTCTAATTAAAAAGTATTGAAAAAAAGTGAAAAGAAAATACAAGACGGCCATGCTGAAAGGAACGCTAAGAAATGGGAGAAAAATATAATCCGTAAGTTACCTCACCGACTATGAACTGTTTTCAATTTCTTTAAGGGAAAGAGCCTTGGCGTGTTACGTTAATTAAAAAGGGAGAGAGTGCTCGCCGTTCTCTTTGGGCAGTAGCTCATGATAGTGTGTAATTAAATTATTAAATCAACTTAACGTCGCAACGTTGGTACAGCCCTACAAATTTCTTTACACTTTTAAATTGTATTTTATCTGAGCTGTGTGGTACCGACTATTTCGGATTCCCATACAAATTTCCAAGTTAAAATTTTTAAAAACCAGCTAGCCAATTTTGATGAAACTCGGCATGCTGAAGTAAAATATAGAGATCTAAATAGTTTGTTGAAAACATTTTTTAAAAAACGTTTATTTAACTGAGTTATTTCGATTTTAAACTTTCTATAGTGGACTTTAAATCGCAATATCTCAGTTAAATAAAAGTTAAAATTTTAAACACTAAAAAAGACGACAACCTCAGGCGGGAATCATAATAATTATAATTCATAATTAATAATTCATAATTCATAATTCATAATTCATAATTTATTTCTAATAAAATATGGTAACATAAATAAGATGGATCAGTAAATATTTCGGTATCACATATTTTGCCGTAAAACAGCGTAGAAATGTTTAGAAATTAAAAGTTAATACAAGTAAAACATAGAATCATAACAAAATTAAATAGTTTAAATATATTTGTCATGCGAGTTTAAAATAATAAAATAAATTAATTATTATATAAAAATTTTCATTGGATATATTGCATTGAATTTACATAATAAAAAAAGAAAAAATAGCTAAATTAAAATATTATAAATCATCATTTAAAAAGTCACTAACAGAATAATAACATCTGTCCAACAAGATGGACTTTAATCTCTTCTTAAAGAGTGACAATGGCAATGCCCTAATATTATTTGGTATCTTATTATAAATAACTGGTGCCATACCAAATATGCTCTTTTTCAACAGTGCTGTGCTATATCCACCAGTAACTAGTAGGTTTTGATATTGAGCACGTAAATGTCTTTTTGTTGCATCTGTTCTTTTTACAAATTGATGTTGGTTTGTTTTTACAAATATACTAACTTCTAAAATATAAATAGATGGCAATGTTAATATCTTTAGAGATTTAAACACAGGCACACAACTTTCTCTGGGATTTATACCACAAATAGCTCGTATACATCTTTTTTGTGACTTGAAAATGCTCTCTCTTTCACAACAGTTACCCCAAAAGATAACTCCAAACCTCAAAGTTGATGCAACCAGCCCATGGTATGCCACTACCACTGACTCAAGTTTTACTTTTCTGGACAAAGAATAGAGAGCATAAGCACATCTATTAAGCTTCTTACAAATTTCTTCCGCTTGGGGTTTCCAAGTAAGCTGACTGTCCAGCACCACTCCCAAGAATTTAATCACTTGCACCTCTTTCACCTTTTGCCCTTGATGTTCTACTTTTAAATTATTAACAACGAGTTTTTGATAAAAATGCATAATTTTTGTTTTCTCTAAATTTATTTTTAAATGATTTTCTTCAAGCCAATTAATTATTTGGGTAAGGGAATCATTAATGTTTTTCGTATGTAAGTTTGTGTTATTACCATCTGATTCAATTATAGAGGTGCTATCATCGGCGAATAAAACCATGTTGTGATTTTTAATAGATTTAGGCAAGTCATTTATATAAATGAGGAATAATAAAGGGCCAAGGATGCTGCCCTGTGGGACTCCAAATTTTATGATCTTTGGCTCTGATCGATATGAAAGTTCAAATTTTGTTTTTTGGCATATTCTTGTAACTTCAGTGTATTGTTTCCTACTGCTAAGATACGATTCTAAAAGTTTTAAAATATTTCCTCTTATTCCATAAGCATTGAGTTTTCGGAGTAGTTTCTTATGTTCCACATAGTCAAAGGCTTTAGTCATATCCGTATATATAGCACATACTGGATTTTTTATATCTACATTAGTCATAATTATGTTAAGTAACTTAAAAATTGCCATATTAATGTTTCTATTTTTCCTAAATCCCATTTGTTCGTCGCATAAAAGGTCGAATTTATTGAGGTACATATACATAGAATTATAAATTATATATTCAAATATTTTTGAAAAAATTGAAATTAACGCTACTGGCCTATAATTAGTCATATCGTTTTTATTGTTTCTTTTAAATAGTGGTTTCACTATAACCGGTTTCATTTCTTCTGGGTATGAACCTTGAGTAATGCATAAATTGAAAACATGGCTGAGAGGACCGCATATAACTTCGGACACATATTTTATGACCTTAGTGGAAAACCCGTCATATCCGACACTACACTTATTTTTTAGTTTTTTTATTGCAATCATTACATCATATGGAATAACCGGTACCATAAACATTGATTTTGGAAATTCTTCAATAATGTTTTTTTCAGATTTCTTTGATGTTGGTAAATTTGGGATTTGATGTATGAAATGTTGATTAAATGCGTTCGCTATTTTTGTCGGGCTTGTAACAGTTATTCCGTCTTGTTTAATTACATTTATAGGTTCGTGAAGTTTCTTAGGTCCGTTTATTAATTGCCAAGTTGCTTTTGATTTGTTTTGTGACGTTAATATAAAATGAGTGTTTTGGGCCCTTTGTGTAAGTTTAATAATCTTTTTAAACCTTCTGGAATAAGTCTTAAGAGAATTGGCGTTTTGTACTGATGGATAACGACGATATGTCCATAGCAATTGTCTCTTTCTCTTACTGCACATCTTTATACCTTTCGATATCCATTTCGTTTCTTTGTCAAGCTTAACTGTTACTGTTTTAAATGGAAAACACAGGTTGTAAAGAAGGTGAAATAAATCTATAAACTCATCATAAGCCGAGTTTGAATTTGTTGCTTTATAGATATTGTTAAAAGAAAGGCTTTGTAGGTGTTTTTTAAATAATTGTAGGTTGTTCAAGGAGATATCTCGAACCTTTCTCCGCCAAAACCTTAGCAAACACGTCCTTTTTACCGGTATTTGCAATATTTGTGCAGTGTGATCGGACAAGTGAAGATCAATCGCTTCAGCTTTACATCCATATCGAGAATTGTGCGCAAAATTATCGATGCAAGTATTACTTATTAGCCTGGTTGGTTCTTTTATTGCTAGTTTGAGATTGTAGTTTAAAAGAAAACATTCAAAGTCTAAAGCCAACCTATTTCTTTTTAGCGTGTCTATGTTGAAATCACCACAGATTACAATGATTTTATTTGTATTTTTACTTATTAATTTCATAACTACATCTAATCTATCATAAAAATCATTTATATTGGTTAAAATTGGAGGTCTATAAATACACAAAATAATTAATTGGTTTTTAGTTAATTCTACAGCACAACATTCCAAGGTTCCCTTGAGTGAGCACTTTGCGATGTCTGGTAGTTCCCTATATTGATGTTCGTGCTTGACTAAGATGCACGCTCCACCTCTTTTCTGATGGTCTCTACAATAACATGCCGCTAGTTGAAAATTTGGTACATTTAACAATATTTCGTGTCCGAGTAACATAAAATGTTCTGTTATACAAATTACATCAATTGCTTTTTGTTCATTTAATAGCTCGCTAATATGAATGGTCAAAAGGTCCGCTTTGTTCAAGAGCCCAGCTATGTTTTGGTGAAGGATATTAATATTATTATAAAAGAAAAAAGTCCATGCTGCGTTGTGTCGATGTAGCGTTGATAATTTCATGAGGTTGTTCCATATTTGTTCGAAGTTCTTTCGTTTGTTTGTCTTCATTCAATATTTCTTTGTTCGTCAGCAGTACCATCTGTTTTAAATTATGAAAGATATTTTTCATGCCAACATTATTTAGGGTTCCGTAACGCTTGTGAAACATGTCGTAATCATAGGATAATTCCCAATTTGAGTCAAGTAGTTTGGCATAGTTATGTGTAAGTATATCTAAGTATAATAAATTATTAAAAATCTCCATTCTAGAGTTGAACATTGTGGAATAGTCCGTAAATTTGTATGTAGGAAGGCACAAGATTATATTAGTATTGAGTAATTTTTCTAATGTATTTCGTAAGCTTAATATTAGGTCGAGGTAATCATTTGTTTTGAAAAAATCGTCTTCCCCGATAAATATAAAGCAATAATCGTTTTTAGTATAACTTCGCAGCTTGTTTTCGATATTTTCAATCATTTTTTTCAGTCCACAGTTCGGCGTAAGATAATGACATATTTGATAATCATTGAAAGTTTCTCTAGCTATAGATACAATCTTGTTTCTCTTGTTGTTACTTAATATACATATTTTGTTTTTTATTCTATTGTTTTTCTTTTCCTTTCGTAATGTATGTTTTGACGTATTTTCCAGTTCTGATTTAGTTTTCGTAAACATGCGTGTTTGTGGTGTAAAGAATTTAATTTGTTTTTTTTCTTTCGTTCCGGCAGGTGTCGCTTTTTTTGGAGTCCCAAAGCCGTTTATTAAATCTTTTGTAACTTTCTTGCACATTTTATGCTTTGTGTTTAATTCTTGTAAGTTTCTTTTTAACTCGTTATTTTCCATTGATAGATTGTCTATTTCTTGATGTGCTGATTCTAATTCCTGATTTAATTTCTTAACTTGTTCTCTTAATTCATTAATTATTTCGCTATCTTCGTTTTCTAACCACGCACCTTCCGCATTCCGGGCGGCTGCCTTAACCACTTGGCTACCGAGGTCTGGCTTTCAACCGTCGAAATTTGTCAGTGCTTGATGCTTATGTTTTTAGTCAACATTGCTTCATCAAATCTTAGAAGTTTTCACCTCTGAGATCCGAAAGAAATATTTTTACAAGTATTTGAACATTTGGTTAAGATGAAGCTGCGTTTATAGATTAATGTTTTTTGAATATATTTAAGCGTTTTATTAACGCTTAAATATACTAAAGTAAAATTTTAAACACTGTAAATAGACGACAACCTAAGGCAGGAATCGAACCACGCACCTTCCGCATTCCGGGCGGCTGCCTTAACCACTTGGCTACCGAGGTCTGGCTTTCAATCGTCGAAATTTGTCAGTGCTTGATGCTTATGTTTTTAGTCAACATTGCTTCATCAAATCTTAGAAGTTTTCACCTCTGAGATCCGAAAGAAATATTTTTACAAATATTTGAACATTTGGTTAAGTAAAAAAAAATTTTACTTAAGTATATTTAAGCGTTAATAAAACGCTAAAATATAAAACATTAATCTATAAACGCAGCTTCATCTTAACCAAATGTTCAAATATTTGTAAAAAATATTTCTTTGTTTCTTTCTGTGTGCGGAATGAAGAGAACAGCACGATGAGTTCAGACGTATATTATTTTAAATAATTGGTTAGTTATTATAATAAAGCACAATTTAAGCGTTAGTACACACACGACTAGGTAAAAGTTTAGGTTATAACTCATTATTATTATCAGGACGTATGCCTGGAACTGCCTTGTTATAATAATGCACTTTTCGCAATAACAATAATTCGGAAGAAAAACAATAATTCGAAGGAGCTCATTCTAGCTCCGCGGATGAATCTGAACTGAATTTACACCAAAGAGTAGAGCTATTATGAAAACAGAGGCTAGACAGAGAATGCAAGTAAATATTTGAATTTTAAATTTAAAACTAGATATAAAAGAATGTCATTTACAAAGAAGGTCACAAAAACCAACAAGGCTTTAGTTGCCTTGTTACAACACTGAGCACATGTGCAGTTGTTATTTGGTAAAACGTGGACTGTGGCAGTGGACAGCTTTGCAGTCCTCATTATCACAGTATAAATATGAGCTAAAGCAGTAAGGAAGCTACGTACAAACGCTCGAATCGACGCACGCCCACAGACGCACGTCTTTACAGGGCCCCTAAGCGGACATCGCAGTGCTCTCAGTAGCGCGTGTGGCGTCGAACCGAGTGTTCACCGTTGCATTTTGCGGGCGCTGTGCGCGCGTTTTTTTAAAATGCCACGAGTGTATTGCGTAGTATACGGCTGATTGAACTCGGCTGCTTCAAAACCGGAGCTTTTATTTTTTAAATTTCCTGCTGATGTTGAAAGAAGAATGATTTATTATTAATAAATAAATAGCTTTTTCTTTTAAATAAATCGTTTGGTTGTTTAGGTGATATTTGGAGTACTTACGTATATTTTTTGAGAACTGATACTACGAAACTTCATCGTTAATAAACTTTGCTTTAAAAATCGATATCTGAGGATCTATGTGGTTTCTGACAATGAATCCGTTATTAGTATGAGACAAAATAGCCTCCATCTTGAACTTTTTAGTTATTCGACCGATTGCTCTAAATATCGATATCAGATCTGTGTGTCTAACCGGAGTTTACTAATTGTACCACCGGATGATTTCGTTGAATATATCGAGAAAATGGACGAAAGTTTTCGCTGTTGTTTTCAAAGAGAACACATTAATTGTAAAGTAGCTGTATTAATTTATAAAGAAGTAGACAAAATCAGTTTTATAGTGCCGTGTCCATGTTTACCGATAATTTATTTAAAAAAGCTATTCATTAGAATGAGAATTTTTTACACTATAAAATTTAATAATAAAGCTTTTCGAACGTGTCGTAGCAGGCGAAAGTATTTTTCAGTGAGTAATTTATAATAACTAACGAAAAATAAAGACTTCTTAAAATATTAAAGATTTTTTAATTACACAATTTTGTTTGTAAACTTGTCAATTCATTCGATTATTTGATCATTATAGAACCCAAACAAACGTTTTGATAATTAATAGAAAAATTACCTTTTAATTTTATAAAAATTAAAAGTGACAACCCATAAGCTTTGCTAGTTATCTCAAAAAAAGCGCTAACTAGCTGAGATACATCGCTCAGATGCAAACATTATCAATTTTACAAAAATAAGAGGAAAACCCTAACGCTCAATTGGCGCGTAGGTATATAAAACAAGAAACAGGCCCAGCTTTCGTACTGCTTTAGCTCATATTTATACTGTGTCATTATCTAGTCTCTGACTAACCCTTTTAGAATAACAGTCGTGTTTTTGTGTATGTGTGGTGTGAGTATAATATTTTACCTTTTTACAGTTTTTGTGGAAACAGACTTGGTGAGTTTTGGTTTTGGTTTTGGTGAATTTCTAGCAAGGTGTGTGTGTACCTTTGAATTCGGTGGCGAGGCATTATCTGTCCCACAGGTGGTCTGCGATCTGTTCTCACCGTTAGTCAATAAACACCCCACTGCTGTTATGAGGTTGTACCACATGAACAAGTGAATATTTACGTTAATTTGGAAAAATAAACACGCTATTTTACCTGTGATAGTCGACGAGTAAATGGCAGTGACTTAATATAGGGTCTAACAATATCAATAAGCGAACGTATAAAGGGAGCATCTATACATCACACTGAGCATGCTCACCAAATTTGGTCCAAAACTACAGGCTCGTTACCGAGATAATCAACAAAACATTATTATAATTCACCAAAAATACACTCTTTCCAAACCCGTTGTACAGCTGTACTACACGCACACAAAGATAGCCGAACATGCACACTAAACTCGAAGCACACTGAGCTATCTTTTTATAGACTCTTGCGTGCGTGTTAGTAAAGATACAGCATGTTTCATGATGTGCATTGTTTTAATTGATTGAGTTTGTTAGAAAACATAACTTTGAAAAATCGCTATAAAAATTAAGCCCATTTTTAGTCATTGTATTCAGAATGATGTATAGATAGTGATACTGCCTTAAACGTTCGCTTATTGATTTTGTTAGACCCTGTATAGACAGGCAAGAAGAAACTTTCCAAATTGAACACACAACCCTACTAACTATACTTTACTACGAAATGTCAATTGCATGAAAGCATAACTTTACGATTTTCTAAGAAAAGGTGAAAACAACTGATGAATTTTTATTTACCAGTACGTTTAACTTCGTGCACTTTAGGGGTATCTGAAAGTAAGCGTGAGGTGAGCACTTGCTTAGGCAGAGTATGATGTTAAGTGATGATAAAGCCGATGGTGGAAACGGGTCTGGTACCTAATCCCGAATGACAAAAGCCCGAATAACAAATGCCCGAACACTAAGGCCCGAAGAATCACTTGCTCGAACGCTTAAAATCTCGATGGTACATAAGCCCGAAAACTCAAAAGCCAGAAACACAAATGCCCGAACACTATTCGCCGAAGAATTATTAGCCCTAATGCTTAAAATCCCGATCGTTCATAAGCCCGAAAACTCTGTAAATAGATAATAATATCAAAATAAACGACACAGTAGCTTGTTTCTTTTGGTGAACTGTGGATATCCCGGGCGCTGGTCTTTAAAATGTCTCTGACCACATTTAGCTGTATGTATATAAGTATGTACATAGGTAACAAAATAAATACAAATTATTATTCTTTGAAATCAGTATTATTTAATTTACGGTTGTACAAGTCCGACTCGCACGCACAAATATTGTCCTTTACGTAAGATGTAGGTATCTTAATTATAATAATAAGATAATTTAATTGGCATTTTTCTACAATTTTTAATTGCCTACAAATCAATTTTTTTCTAAATGATATTGGATTGTTTAATGTTCAATAGAAAATAAGAAAATATACTGATTTTAAAAAATAAATTGTATTTATTTTGTTACCTACGTACATACTTATATACATACAGCTCAAGACCATAAATCCCAAAAATGTGGTCCGAGACATTTTAAAGGCCAGCGCCCGGGATTTCCACAGTTCACCAAAAGAAACAAGCAACTGTGTCGTTTGTTTTGATATTATCTAAGAGTTTTCGGGCTTATGAACGATCGGGATTTTAAACGTTCGAGCAAGTGATTGTCCGGCTTTAGTGTTCGGGCATTTGTTATTTGGGCTTTTGTCATTCGGGATTAGGTACCAGACCCGGTGGAAACACATTTCATGTCAAATCTCCAAGCCCTGAGGAAATGGTTCACTATCTGAACACAACAATGCTATTAACAATTTTTTTAAGTGACGATAATAATGAATTTCCGCGCTGCGAGATAATGAACCTCGGTGTATTAGACACACATACCAGACATGCCATAGGTTTAACGACTAGACGGCTTAGATTAAAACAAAAAGGGAAGATACGGCATTAGCGTCTCGTGAGTGAGCCGCCAAAATTAGGCCTAAAGGCACAATTTCACTTCAGTCACAATTTGCCGAGCGAGCAGGCTACATCGCACTATTGCGGATATTCTACTATGTGAAAAATCGTGAATGTGAATAATCGGTCGTACCTACTCGTCTGTTGCGAAGCAACCGAGACGTCAACGCGCTACTCGCTGACTCCCTCGCGCTGACGTTGAAACTTACCGCTTTGTCTCGCTCGCTTGATTTACACTTTATAGGTGTGCGTGTGTGAGTGTTTGAGTTGAGTAGGACTATATTTTGAATGACTACGAGTAGGAGCATGCCGTATCTTCCCTTTTTGTTTTAATCTAAGCTAGACGGCTTTATTTCATTACCCATTTCATACACCAACTAAACAACTATATGATAGAACAAATTTATTGAACCTATCCCAATTACACAAATATACAACATGTATTTTGAAAAAATAAATAATTACAAAAAGTATTAAATCAAATATATAATTAGACATAAAAAGTAATACGCACAATCTCCGTCACAAAAACAAACTTAAATTAATTACACCTAGGACTAACTATGGGAAAAAGACAATTCTGTTTGATGGAGCACAGCTGTTTAATGCTACCAGATGAAGTAAAATCCTGTAAGACTTTATATATGTTTAAAAATAAACTTATACTGCATATGAATGCAAAGAGTACCACATAGAGACAAATTGTACTATCATTTATTTTTTAAGAAATATTTATATCTCATTATAAGTGAAATGTAATTTCGTATGAGAATAAAGGTCTTTCAACCTAACCTGACTATCGACATGGTTGAATATATTATGCTCCATTACTGTGATTTTGTGCCTATCCAAATTTGATTTTCTAATTTGTATTGACGCTGTAAAATAAAGGGAGAAAAGAAATGCCCTTTCTGAGTTTCTTACCGGTACAAGGCTTCCCTCCCGCCCCACAGTTAGACTTACGAACCGATGGCATAGCGACATTCATAAGTGCTCAATGATTGTACCCTAAATTAAATAAATAATTTGGAATTTTGAATTTTTGATTAAAAAAAGCTTTAAAATTCTAATATCTGATACGTTTTAGGTACTTACCTATTTTAAAATGTCCAATATTTATGTAAAATTTTCTTACTGTATGTTAAACTATAAGTAAGAAATGATAGTTCAAAATAAAAGCTTTATTTATATCTCGTACCTATCGAATTTGAATGGAAATAACTCAGTAACGTAGGCAACGTAAATTTGTGGGTGAATATGAGTTTATTCCGCCCACGTTTGTTTTCTATTACATCTTATTTATTTTGCTTGAGATAAAATCTATTTGAAATTGTTATACATAATGTGTTAGCTAGAATGCGGGGGCCTATCCCGAACATTTAAGTATCTAAATCAACCTATGTCTTCTTCTTAAATTGCTTTGGTTTCTGATGCAAAGATATTTGATATTTTATGTAGGTATCTAAATAAATATATCAGAGACCCTATCAGTTTCCAAGTATGTAAGCTGTTTAATTCAGGTATATGTCAACAAGGTGTACTTCAAGATATGCATAATTGAAACCAGTAATCAATGGGGCACTTTTTTCGAGAAACAATCCGACACGTAACATTTGATAGATGTTTTCTCTTTGTGTGTCGTTTGCCGACCGCATTATTTTTAGTTATAAAATGGCGGAACGACAGCACACTTTTCCCGTCCAAAAATATAAAAGGACCCGGCCATTACGCGATTGTTCGGATGAAAAGGTGATAAAGAAATCTCGCCGCGAACTTATTTCACTCCGCGCGGGAAGTACTCACCTACCGAAAAACCATTTATACATAATGATACTTAGTTATCTGGCGGAATGATAAATTTTGCTACACATTATCGTGTTGATGTTCACGAGTCTTTCTGAACTCCCATTTCGCTAACATTATATGCTCGAATGTATTCTTTGTTTCATGTCCTTTATAATGTTCTACGTGACTTTCACAAAATTATTTTAAATTTGACTGCAGCGTTTAGTGGAAAGTTAGATGTTAATTACGTTACATTATCTTAGAACTGGACAATTAATACTTAAGTTTTACAATAATTATCAAACTGCTTCATTAACATTAACAATAAATAATCTTTTTAGTTTTTATAAAGTTTTCATTTAATTGGAAATAAACCAAAGTAGTATGTACCTAAATACGGATCTACAAATCCTTTAGACTCTAACGTTTCAAACTATTTGCATCAGTTACCGTAATAATTGACTTGAGGGCCTAGACTATGCTAACGAATGTGGAGCGGTAGCCACTTAGTCTTGTCTAGCTGTTCTGTAAAGCAAATGGAGAGCCCTTTCATGTCGATCAATAAATTGGTTGGTAGATGAATAGCTATCAATAAAACATTGTTATAGCAGTTGTTAACGAGTTTGTGAATTAATTTACTTACGATAATTTTGTATAGTTACTTTGCATGTCGTTGTGGGGTAACCTATCATAAATTCGAAACTTACCTGTACGAATTGCAATTGTTCGAAAACGGTTGACGAAATTTTAAATACAAGATCGTTGCTTTTACATAATTTTGTCAATCTATAAATTTATCATACATTACGTTTAATTTTCCAGAAAAACTATTAGCATATTATCAAATGTACTTTTTTTCTTTTAGAAGATGTTTTGCTTACAATAAATTTCATATGTAGAAGTATTAGGGTGTGTAATGTTTGTTATAAATACTTATGATCTAACGTTCATTTAATGTAATTTCATTTCATATAATTTCATTTAATATAACAACTGACTTGATATTATAAATATTTAATATAATTTTAGAATCTATAATTTCATGTGATATAATGTCCATATGATATAATAAAAATTTGATATAATAATCAAATGGTATAAAACATTATTCATATAATACTCAGACCCAAAGGACACCCTCCAAGAAAGCAAGCAAGCAGCATGCGAGCAAGCATGCAGCATGCTAGCAATCATGCAGCATGCTAGCAATCATGCTGCATGCAAGCAAGCATGCAGAATGCAAGCATGCATGCAGCATGCAAGCAATCATTCAGCGTGCAAGCAAGCATGCAGCGTGCAAGCAAGCATTCAGCGTGCAAGCAAGCATGCAGCATGCAAACAAGCATGCAGAATGCAATTGAGCAAGCAGCATGCAAGCAAGCATGCAGCAGGCATGGTTTCTTTCACGGCTTCGGCGCTGCGGGGCTCTGGCGATCCCACGCGAGCTTATCGTCGCAGATGGCTTACGCTTAACGTTGAACGTTAAAGCCCCTGCTCCTCAGCTCGCGGGCCGCCTCGCCCCTCCGCGCCTACGCGGGCTTAAATTACACTCTAGCGTAGGGCAGACAAGTCTACGTGGAGTCGGCTTTACCGCGATTTGTTTCTGTCACTGACTTTTGTGGCACAACCTTACCAAAAACACAACGTATTAACTTTTAAAGATTTTTTTAAAATAAATTTTGGGTTAAATGCTAATTTTATTTTAAAGTAAAAATTATATCAAATGAAGTTATAGAATAATTTATTATACCAATATAGCTTCATAGAAAAATTTGTTATAGAATATGAGTATTATATCAAGTATACGTAATGTTGTTATGGGAAGTGTAAATAGATCAATAAAAATTATATCCAATGAACGTTATGTTCTTTGTAATTAGTTCATATGTCATTATATGAAATGATACGCACCCGAAGTATTATAATTCGAAGTAACTTTTTCTCTAAAATATCATATTTATACCCAGTTGTTTTTGTTTTTTAAATATTCGTATTATTAGGTGAATAAACTTATATGTCTTAAAAAGTTAATACTTTAAGTTTCCGGTTAAGGTTGTGTTTAAAAAGTCAGTGACAGAAACGAATCGCGGCAAAACAGACTCCACGTAGTTTTGTCTGCCCTACGCTAGAGTGTAATTTAAGCCCGCGTAGGCGCGGAGGGGCTATGCGGCCCGCGAGCTGAGGAGCAGGTGGGATTAACGCTCGCCGCAGTAGCTTTTCGGCGGAGCCGGCCAGCAAGCCGAAGCTGCGGTGGTGAGCGAAAGCCATCTGCGACGATAAGCTCACGTGGGACGCGCCGGAGCCTCGCAACGCCGGAGCCGTGACAGAAACCATGCCTGCTGCATGCTTGGATGATGCTGCATGCTGCATGCTTGCTGCACTGCAGCATGCTTGCGCATGCTGCAGCTTGCTTACATGCTCCAAGCTTGCTTGCTTACATGCAGCATGCTTGTTTGCATGCCGCATGCTTGCTTGCGTGGTGCATGCTTGCTTCCATGCTGCATGCTTGTTTGCATGCTTAAACGTTACTAAGACTACAAGTTGTTCGATGATATTATGGATTTCAATTATTTGAAATGTTGTATTTTTATAATATTGGAAACGTGTTTCTGGAAAATGAATCGACTAGCATTAATAGCTTCGGCCAAACGTCGAATGGGATTTCAAAACATAAAGATTTAGAAAAAAATAACAATCGATAATCGGCATTTCATAACTTTGTAAATTGTGTTTTCGGTAAAAAGAAAATTATGGAAAACAAAAAAATACAAAACGTTTTCGGCCAAATAAAATTCGTACAGGAAAATTTTGAATTTATTATACCGTTGTGGTTGTCATTTGTAACTCATATTATGTTATAAACATACTTACATACAGACATATTAATCACGACTATTATCTCCGGAGGGTTAATCAGAGACTGGGCAATGTGGACAGCAAAGCAGTCCTCTACCATAGTTCACTTTTCACCAAATAACGACTGCACATATGCTCAGCGTGACAGGTGGTGACCCCATCGCCACTCTATGCGGTTGGATGTATGTGCAGTGTTTAGTCCGTTAGTCGCCTTTTACGACACCCAAGGGGAGAGAGGGGTGGTAGTATTCTTTCACCGCTACGCGACACGGTCAAACGGATTATGTTTTATATTCTAACTAGCGGCCTCTCACGGTTTCACCATGTAATGGCTTTGGGACGGAGACCCGAAATGAAACAATGTCTTGCGTTGAATCAATCCTCTTTATCCTCTCGTGTATCATCTTAAATACTAATTAACATCACATCTATACGTGACTAGAGGAAGGACGCCTTGTCAATCAGGAAGACCTTAATTATCACGTACTATTGAGTACGTGCTGATAGTATAATTCACTATATCACACCTCCCCTGAAAAGGCTAGGCATCCCTTCCCTGAAAAGTAAACTCTTATTTTCTAAATATCTTAGTCCTATTCTTATGAACTATATATTCTTTATTATTCTTTAATATTTTTACAAAATTTAAATTTCAGCGAGTTGTTGACGACTTTCACATTTAGGGTATGTAAACACACTTTTAAATGTCACAATTAGGTACTCCAATTCTCTTATCCTTATTTTACCTCATATAAAACAGTCATAATATAGTAACATATTTGTCTCTCATAGAACATTTTGAGTCTTAATAAAATACAAGTACAACTTACATTCCTAATCCTTAGTCAATGTACAGTTACATTCATAATAGTGTGGATGGCCAGTCCACAATACTTGTCACAAAAAAAGTAAGTAGTTAACTACTAACATAATTCTCATTATATCTTTAAATTCTTTTCATATTTATAGACGTCTCATTTTTATTATTTATAGTCGACTTTATTATTTAAAAAGGGACTTTATTTTAAGGTCTACTCAGACGCTGCGTACTCGCGCACCTTCGTCGTGAGCTGCCTCCAACTATTCTCACGGAGGAAGCTCGTTCCTGCCATGATCGAATGAAGGATCAGTTCTCCTATTTAGTACCATTTTATCTTATAATATTATTTTATTTATTTAATTTTATTGCCTTATCCTTCATTTCGATCTATGCCTACTCAAAACTAACAAAACAATCCTTATAAATATAACTAAACAGAAACTTGGTTGATCAGACCAGCATGAGAATCTGAATAACTATTTTTATTCCTACTTATAAACATATCTAAACAATCCCAAGCCAAACTAAAAAAACCTATTCCTATCAGTCATATCACACAATAATTTATACTCATTCCTTAAAACCATAAACTGTACAATTCACAGCACCTTCCTAATTCCATATTTCGTTACGTTCATAATACCAATATGGTATCCAGGTACTCCAATTTGCCGACTGATTCTGTGTTTGTATTCTCAAGTAACATCCGAGATGTTTGTGCCAGTTTTCTAGCGAACCTATACTCTCATGATGATAGGGTGTTGAATTTAACTTATCAATATTTAGCAATTTACATACTGTTTCTAACGTGGAATTAATAAATTCCGTTCCACAGTCAGTCGCAATAACCCTGGGAGTACCATATCGTAAAATAAAATTTTCAGTAAAAACCCTAGCAACAGTTTCAGCTGACTTATCAAGTATTGGGTAAGCTTCTACAAACTTTGTCAATTCGCATTGTATATTAAACCCATTTTTAATCACAACGACTTCTACAATATTATATTTTTTTACATAATGCACTCAGTTCTCCTATCGTTGCGTCTCGGCGCGCCTCCGTTAGTAGAGATTCCTGATTTATGTAAATAGTAGAGTCACTAAATAACATATCACCCGTCTGTGAGACGTATCTTTTCTTTTTCCTCAACTTCACGAAGTTTTCATACGAACAAATATCTAACCCAGCCGAGGATCCAGGAAGCGTTACGTTGCTGCGATGGAACCTTGAGGCAGGCTGGCAGGCTGAATGCTGCTAAGAGAGCTGTTTCCTTGTATTTGAACAAAATACTTATTATAGGTATATCTTTTAAAAAAGACCTACTACACGAATAATTTTTATAAGAAACTTGATTTTTCTTTAAAATGTCTAAAATTCCTCTCAACATCTTAATATTGTTACTAAAATATATTTTTTTTCACGTTATACCAAGACTATATTATACACACAAATTAAGTGGCATAAACAAGTACAACTTTAAATTATGCATAACATGTTAATAATAAATTGAACTAATAGACCTAATAAAATACATAATAACAAAACATAAAAATTAGATTTGACTAAGATTAAGCATTAAGTACATAGAGATAACACATGTTGCATTCAATATATTATAAGGAAATACGTAAATAACAAAAAAAATAATTAAAATTGACTAAAATCTTATTATTACAATAGTTACCCAACCATGGTTCATTTTTGTGCTTATTTATTCTACTGTATTCTTATTGCACAATCAAAGCATTTTAAACTTGTTGAATATCTTCATTTTGAGTACAACTTCATTAAAGCTTCATAATTATCCTCAGACTGGCGTATTCCTTGGCTCTTTGTCAGATAACCGTAAAAATCAATTCGCACTGGAGGTAGCTAGTAGCATTTAAGTAAATTATGAAGTGTAATAATATCTCATAAAACAATCGACTGGTAAAATAATGCTTTTAAATATCTCTTCCCGTAATTATAAATAACATACCTCAAACCACTTTGTCAGTCGGTAAAAGTGAGGCGGTTAAACGGGTGAATACTCGTTGCATACATTTATTCTATTTTCCTTTGGATTTTATTTATTTACTTCTATAGAAAAATCCACAACTCTGTACAAAATTGTTTCCGTATAGCAGTATAGTCATTAATGCCGTGATCTTGAATTTGCGCAAGCGTAGAGCAAACGGCGAAAAGTGCTGCGTCGGAAATTCTTGCGCGTTCGCAGCGCGCCGCACAATTTGTAACATAATGTGTACAGTTATGAAATCGTTAGTATATTCTATTTCGCATTGTTTTTCTGGGTACCTTATTTCTCTGCCTTGGTCGATGAACCGTTCTTGATACGATGTGCCGGAAAGGAAGCCAAAGTTGTGAGTTGTAAGAGTGATGTTAAATGACGTAGTCGCAGCTCGAAGTGGCACGGCGTAGTGATTTTATCTTGAAGATTTTGTTGTGTCCGTCGCTGAATAGATGTTGCTGCCATGGTTGATGTGTAGATATTACAAATGACTCACGTGTTCTTTTCGTAGTACTCCGTTGGAAGGTTGCTTGTTGCTTGAGCGGGGTCACCAGTGTGGATCAGGCCGTTGGGTCTCCGTCCCAATGGCCAAGGGAGTCCTTCTTGTAGCACCGTGTAGCACATAATTTGTAGACTTCAACTAGCGATTTCGCGGCGCGGACTTGTGACACCATGTCACGGTCGCCATGTAATGGCTTTGGGACGGAGACCCGAAATGAAACAATGTCTTGCGTTGAATCAATCCTCTTTATCCTCTCGTGTATCATCTTAAATACTAATTAACATCACATCTATACGTGACTAGAGGAAGGACGCCTTGTCAATCAGGAAGACCTTAATTATCACGTACTATTGAGTACGTGCTGATAGTATAATTCACTATATCACAACCAGCGTGGTTCCTGTTCCCGTAGAAATATCCGGATAAAAAGTATCTTATGTGTTAATCCAGGTTATAAACTATTTGTATGCCGAATTTCATCCAAATCCATTCAGTAGTTTTAACGTGAAAGAGTAACAAACATCCATCCATACTTACAAACTTTCGCGTTTATAATATTAGTAGGACGGAAAGTGTCATTCCATGATAGAGAGGGCATTTTATAATGTATATTACATGTTAAGCAGGTTGTTTGGTAACGTACTGTACAAATTTAAGGGGTGGAATCTAAGCTCAAGTATATTTACCATAAAAAAATATTTAAAAAATATAATAATTTAGTGGAATTTACGTGGTACATTTGTTACTATGTGTTATTTCGTCATTTTTGGTGTTGGAAATCTATATATTTGTTTTTTTTCTGATGTTCGAACTTTTGGCTACTTTACTGATTGTTATTTACTTGTAAGTAGTTTCACCTTTTTTAGAAACTTTTTTAAAAGTGAATATGATTTCTACGGGTTGTTGTACATTCGCCACAAAGTTAGTTTGCCACGTTTTTGTAACTCCATACATTGAAAGTAAATTCGCTACAGGTCTTCAATAAAGTACCTGTAACAAGGAAAGTTTGTTTTGAGCGCTCGAAATGAAAGGTAGTTATTTTATTCTAAAAAATTCTGTGGCAAACTAACTTTGTGGCGAATGTAAGACTGCCATTTCAAAACTACTGAGTTTAAAATTTTTTATGGTAAATGTTTTACTAAGAATGTATTATTATGTATTTGTGTGAAGTATCCACCCCTAAAGTTTGTACAATGCATGCCAATACACATTGTATAATCCCGTAACTGAGCCTGATCCTAATAAGTGCGAACAACAAGTATTTGTATGCGAGGAACACTGCGAAATAAATCAGCTGTTCCATACTAAACTGCAAATACAATTCTATCGAAATGTATGAAATACCTATCTTTTTTCTTGCAATTTCAGAGTTGCTCTCATAATCATACTTGTTATTTGCACTTAATAGTTTGGCTCAGTTGCGGGGAATTGTTAGCCGTAGGTCCAATACGCAATTCGTCCATTTCGCATTTTGCCATTCGCCTACTACTCAATTCGTCAATAATTTGATTCGACCATTTCGTGTATCGTCATTACGCAGTTCGTCCATTTCGAGATTCGTCTTTATGCAGTTCGTCCATTTCATGAATCTTCATTACGCAGTTCGTCCATTTCGTGAATCGTCATTACGCAGTTCGTCAATGAGGGGCTTAGTCGTAAAACGAATTCGTTAATTAATCCTGCATGCAGTATGCTTTAAACCAGCCGCTGTAATTTTTGGGGTTTCGTATCCAAGGGTACATACAAAACGGGACCCTATTACTATATTTGTCTATGCCTATGACTAAGACTCCGCTGTCCGTCTGTCCGCCACCAGGCTGTATCTCATGAACCGTGACAGCGAGACACTTTGGACCTACGGCCAACAAATCGAAATTTTCAGACGAAGTACATATTTCTATTGCCGCTTTAACAACAAATACTAAAAACAGAATAAAATAAATATTGAAGAGGGGCTCCCTTACAATAAACGTGATTTTTTTGCCGTTTATTGTAAATAAGCTGCCGTTTTTGCCCTTTTAGTCTAAATTAATAAGTAAAATCATTATTAGTTTTAAAAACTGTTTTAAAACTATTGTTTTTGGCGGGCGGTATGTCGGATGCTTATAAACCAAATCATTTGCCATGAGAAATTTGTATCAATAAAGCTATTCGTTAGGAAGCACGTTGTTTTTCTACACTCGTTCCACCAAAGAATTATAGACCTTAACATCGAAGACAAATAATATAATAACTAAACAAACGAATTTAATTATTACTATAAATAAATAAATGTGTGTTGAACCAAATACGTGTTGAACAAATAGATGTTGGACGAAATGCGTGTTGGACTAAATACGAGTCGGACAAAATGAGCGTTGAAATACCATATGGACGAACTGCGTATTGGACATACGGCTAACAAATCGTTGCGGGATTATACAATATGTTGATTCGCATCGCTGCCATATTCATAGGGTGAGTTCCACTCATGAAACTGAACAACTTTCCCCAACAAACCTATGTGCAAAAATGACAAAAATATTTCGACCTCCCGTACAAAACTGTCCAATCAGCTGACGACAATAGCACGGGGGGGGGGGGGTCGAAATTTATTTGTCATTTTTGCACATAGGTTTCTTGGGGAAAGTTGTTCAGTTTCATGGGTGGAACTCACCCTATGAATATGGAAGCGATGCGAATCAACATATTGTATACCTTTTATCAGACATCCTGTATGTAAAAGAAAGGGAGAAAACAAATGCTCCTGCTGAGTTTCTTGTCCGCTCTTCTTAGAACGAGGTCTCCCGCCCGCCCCAGACATTTAAGAACCTGAAATGATTGTAGAATAAACTTACTAGATAATATTGAAACTTGAATCATATCAAAAAAAGACCTGTCGAAAATTGTTATGAAAAAGTAAAAGATGAAAATTTAGCTTTACAAACTCAATCGTGGACGAGAAATTACTGTTACGAATTTTCAATTAAACTTTAATCTTGTGTTGCAACCACTTGCAACACACCCAGTGAAAGAGATGGCCTAAGCCGATATTTGCTGTTACTTCTCGGTATTTATAACGAGACTTTGAAGAGCTAAGGGTAAACGCAGTCATATCAGGGGGATGTCGCTCCGCAGTTAAGGTACGTTCGGCCGGCGCGCCTCCCGGGCCTTCCGCCTAGGCGTATGGCAGTCGCACGCTCCACGTGCGTCGCGCGTCGTCGCTTAACTCGTAATCCATGCGCGCGCGCGTAAACCCTACGCTGTGTGACGTCATGGCATAGTATAAATATAAGCTAAAGCAGTAAGGAATCTACGTACAAACGCTCGAAACGACGCACGCCTACAGACGAACCTCTTTACAGGGCCTCTAAGCGGACATCGCAGTGCTCTCAGTAGCGCGTGTCGCGTCGAGACGAGTGTTCACTGTTGTGTATTGCGTGCGCTGTGCGCGCGATTTTTAAAAAGCCGCGAGGTATTGCGTATTATACGGCTGCTTGAACTCGGCTTCTACAAAACCGGAGCTTTCGTTTTTTTAACATCCTGCTGATGTTGAAAGGTATAAATGATTTATATATTACTAAAAAAAAGCTTTTTCTTTTAAATAAATCGTTTGGTTGTTTAGGTGATATTTGCCGTACTTACTGCATATTTTTTGAGTGCGCATTATTTTAATGGTGAAAAATAGAATTGCAACTACGAAACTTCATCGTTAATAAACTTTGCTTTGAAAATCGATATCTGAGGATCTGTGTGGTTTCTGACAATTAATCCGATAATAGAATGAGAAAAAGTAGCCGCCATATTGAACTTTTTAGTTATTTAACCGATTGCTTTGAAAATCGATATCTGGGGATTTGTGTGGTTTCTGACAACGACTCCGTTATTAGTTTGAGACAAAATAGCCTCCATCTTAAACTTTTTAGTTATTCGACCGATGGCTTTAAAAATCAATACAGGGGATCAGTGTGGTTTCCGACAATGAATCTGATAATAGAATGAGGAAAGTAGCCGCCATCTTTAACTTATTAGTTATTCAACCGATTGCTTTGAAAATCGATATCTAGGGATCTGTGGGGTTTCTGACAACAACTTCGTTATTAGTATGAGACAAAATAGCCTCCATCTTGAACTTTTTAGTTATTCGACCGATTGCTTTAAAAATCGATATCAGGGGATCTGTGTAGTTTCTGACAATGAATCCGATAATAGAATGAGGAAAGTAGCCGCCATCTTTAACTTATTAGTTTTTAATTTAAATAAAATTAAAAGTGACCACCCTTATGCTTTGATAGTTATCTCAAAAAAGCGCTAACTAGCTGAGATACAGCGCTAATTAAACAAAAACTTTTTCAATTTTACAAAAATAAGAGGACAACCCTAACGCTCAATTGGCGCGTAGGTATATAAAACAATAAAAAGGCCGAGCTTCCGTATACTGCTTTAGCTTATATTTATACTGTGGTCATGGCGTCAAATCGATATCGAGTCAGCGTTGCTTACCGGAATATGAACGCTTGGGTCACACGATAAGTTTCAATCTCACGTGAAAGTCGTTAGAGAGTGAACCTTCTGTACAGTAGTACTATTAGTTATTCTGTGGTCATATCTTAAATATTGTCTTTAGGACACCTGGCTCAACGCGGTTTAACGGAAGTAAAGTTTCCCTCTCTACAGGATTATTATATTAATGTTATAGCATTGTTGTATTCCCACAGTTTAGAGATACGAGTAGATAGATAGCCAGTTCCTCAGTGGTTGAGGATTCCGGGTGAAGCGTGCCACCTTCGGCCTTATCGTCACTATCAGGTGAGATGAAGGCCAAGTGCTTAGCCGCAGTGGTAGAAAATAAAGTAACATTTTCCTTTCTACAGGATTATTATATTACCGTCCTGTGAATTGGTAAAACCTCTCTGCAGCCGACAGGAACAAATATATTATATAAATTCGAAACAACTTTTTATTTAATATAAATAAGAATGGTGACGACTTTCGTCCGTGCTCTATTCAGTATAATATTTTTATGTTGCGATCTAATACTACCTTTACCGGGGGAAAATGAGAAATACAGGCCAAATGACGCCGGATATTGGGACAAATTGCCATGAACGCTAACAAACGGAACTAATTGAAGTGTTCACCGTAATGTGTTCACTGTCCATATTTTAGTTTTCTGCAAACACTGTTTGAAGATCTGTAATGATACCGAAATCATTGTTTTGTTAAAACAATAATGATGTTATACGACGTTACAATTCGAGTTTACTTTAGCTAGGTATGCTACGAATATATTTATGTATAAGTAAGTATGTTATTGTAGAAATAACATACCTACTTATAAATACTGCTGTTTACGTTGATTTACTATTGTTTTTTATACTTTATGTAAAACGGTCCAAAATTTGGAATTAAATGGCAAAATGACAGAATTAAGCAAAACCTAAATATTTAATTTGTTTTGTTAATATCTTTGCTTCTGTCAGGCAACGCACTCCGTCATACCTACCGCGAAAAGCACGCGACAACTTGAAGTTGTCAATCAGTCAGGGTGGGACTCAGCGCGCTTTCGAGCACACCCACAGGCATAGTTTAAAGTTGTCTCGGATCGCAATTTCGATTTGTTTAATAGTAGATTATGCACCAAGGGGATAAAGTAGTGTCTTATGTAGCGGTCGCCCTGTATTGAATCCCGAGCGAAACTAAGGATAAACGCCTTCGCTACGCTCCCGAGCGTAGCGAGAGCGTTTAGAGTGCGAGAGAGTTAAGGGTGTTACAGACCAATCGATCGATCGTCGATCGATGGTAGAATGGATTAGTCGACGTCGATCGATAGTGTCTACCAGACCTACCGATCGATCTTCGATCGACAACATTGATTGATGGTAAAATGGATTAGTCGACGTCGATCGATAGTTTCTACCAGACCAATCGATCGATGGTCGATTGACAATTGATCGGTAGAATGGATTAGTTGACGTCGATCGAGCTGTTTGATTAGACGCGCCGCCGGCCGCTTCACTTTTTTTAATAGGTCAAGGATCATAAGACCGCCGGCGGTCGCGGAACAATTGATTTTCAATTGTGTCTGGTTTTACGGTGCTCAAGGGGTTAAATTTATTTCGTGACCATGGATACTAGTAATTCAGTCGTAAATAGTCGTAATAATAGATTTCATTGATTATGTTTAAGGTTGATGATGAACGTTTAAATGCTAAATGATATTCCCCCCAAACCCCTTGGGAAGCACTTTAGATTAAGCAACACCGGAAGGGGAGGGGAGGGGGGAGCCAAAGTGCGGAAATGCATAGTTTTCAAGATATTTTTATTTTGAGGTTATATTAGGTTAGGTTAAGTTATATTTAGGTTATTTTTAGGAAAAACAAATATTCTACCAATCATCCAAAATACCGCTACTTAAATTGTCATTTGGAAAAGATAAGCGATCGTTGGCTTTAAAAAACTGACGCATCCAGATTCTTCTGCGTTTGCGTCTCCGTAATAATAGTACGAGCAACATCGTACTGGCCAAGAACAACGAGTACTCTTCTGAATACATTTCCAAAGAAACTGATGGAATATAGCCGGGGTTAATTGATCAACGTCGACCGAACATCGATCGATTGGTTAGTCAAACGGTATCCGTCGATCAATTAAAGCTACCAGATCAGTCGATCAACTTCGATCGACGGTGATCGATGCCGTCGATCGACGATCGACGGCATTGCGATTGGTCTGGTAACACCCTAAGACAAGAATCCTGAGTGCAGCGTGGAATTCAAGGTCGCTCAAGATGAAGGCACCTTTATCCCCAAAAAGAATACTCTACTTTTCACACCACCAACCCCTTTCTTCCTTTGGGTGTCGTAAAAGGCGACTAACGGACTAAAGACTGCACATACATCCAACAGCATAGAGCGGCGATGGGTTCATCAAAATAACACTACCAAACCCTCTCTTTCTTTCAGTGTCGTAAAAGGCAACTAACGGACTAAAGACTGCACATACATCCAAGCGCATAGAGCGACGATGGGCTCAATAAAATAATACTACCAACCCCTCTCTTCTCTACGGTGTCGTAAAAGGCGACTAATGGACTAAAGACTGGACATACATCCAACAGCATAGAGCGGCGATAGGATCATTAAAATAATACTACCAACCCCTCCCTTCCCTTGGGTGTCGTAAAAGGCGACTAATGGACTAAAGACTGCACATACATCCAACAGCATGGAGCGGCGATACGCTCATCAAAATAATACTACCAACCGCTCTCTTCGATTGGGTGTTGTAAAAGCGACTAACGGGCTAAAGGCTCATCACCTAAGCAGATGTGCAGACTGAGAAGTTGTTTCTTGATAAAACGTGGACTGTATGGGCGTGGTATGTGTTGTCTATAGATTTAAATGATTACTAATTTTACCATAAACTTTATTAATAACTATCTTAAAAAAGTTGTTGATCTAACAGTAATATGTCGTTTCTTTATTCATGATTAATCTACCCAAGACTAAATACTTACTTTTTCGTTTTTGTATCCTCATTGTCATGTGAATGTGACAGACAAAAATTTAAAAAAAGAACTTATTCCTATAAATGGGCTAAGGCAAGAAAAGCTATTTTGTCCTTGCTCTCGAACGCTACAATGACGGTCTTTTTGAGCAAGAGGAGTGAACAAAATACTTACCTCTTCGATATCAGCAAGCTCCGTAATAATAGTGAAATGCAACAGTTATAATTGTTGTGTGGAGGGCAAATAAACAGAAAGTTTTGAAGTTATCTTTTTTATGTTACCGAAAGATTCTGGAAATTAGGTATATTATAATTTATTTTACACTTAAGTTTGTTTACAGAACAAATAGGTAATACGTGAGTAGAGGTAGGTAGGTATTTACTTTTTTATGTGAATTTTATTTCGGGGTATTCATGAAAGCGCACACATTTCGAAGCGCACCAGACCAAGCGCACCTAAACTATTCTTCCAAGCGCACCCGTCGGGTGCGCTTTGTAATAGGTAATTAAAATATTATATTTTATTCCTCGAAGTGCACCAGCAGGTTAAATGTGGAAAGAGATGTAATATCTAACAGAAAATATCGATAACGAATAATATACGTTTATTTTTAGAGTATCCATCTAACTCTTTTCATTTATGTCACCCTGGTACTTTTAGTTCAAAATGCCTGTCATGATTCAATTTATTATTGACGTAGCACCTAGTCCTATTTCTATCGACATCAATATTACGAATCTCTCTATTTTTTACCGTTGGTGCGCTTCGAGGAATAAAAATATAATATTTTAATTACCTATTCTGAAGCGCACCCAACGGGTGCGCTTGGAGGAATAGTTTAGGTGCGCTTGGTCTGGTGCGCTTCAAAATGGGTGCACTTCTACGAATACCCCATTATTTCGCCGTGCGATCGTGAGCCTGTGTCACTGTTGCGATGTAGAAGGTAGGCACCTAACCTAACTGCTGCGTAACTTACTATTTATAGATTAGATTAGATAACTCTTTTATTGCAACAGTTTACAATACAAATACATACAAAACAAGAAAATAGGTAAAATACATAGTCACAATTTGGCGGTCTTATCGCTATGAAGCGATTTCTTCCAGACAACCAGTAGTTTATAGTGAGTTCGTAAGAATAAAAATCGCTAGTATATCATTATGTAGGTAATAGGTACCTATATTACCTACGTAATAAAATGTAGTTTTACGTTTTGTTTTCGTTATATCTTCAACTCTTCATGTCGTGCAGTGTTTGTTTGTTTCTAAGACTAAGTGCTTGTTTGTTAGATAGGTAAATAGGGAAGTAAGTAACTTACAGAATTATATTTTACATAGGTGTGCAATCACAAACTATATTACTTACTAATGTAGGTATTGCGTAGTTAGTCCATTTGCTGTCATCTTTATCACAAAATAAATAAATAACTAACTCTGAGCCCTAGCTCGGAGTCGTTTACAGAGATCGACTCATTTAACGCACTGCTCGACTATTTATTTATTTATTTGACCATGCCCACCCTATGTATCCGTTGTGTCGCGGAGTAATTTTAATTACGCGAAATATTTGTAAGAAAGTAACCACTTAGCTCTAACCTTAAAGGCACGTTTACGTAGCCGAATTTACGTAAGTCTCGGAGCGTGACATTAGAGCTAGAGTCTTTTTCAGCGCCTGAGTCTTTTTCTGCGCCGGAGTTTTTTTCTGCGCCCGAGTCTTTTTCTGCGCTCGATCGAGTCTTTTGTTGTGATGAGTTATTTGATGTTTCAAAATTAGCATCTTTAAACAAATCAATGATAAGTGTTTAAAAATGTAAATGTAATGAGTTTAAAAATGTAAATGTAATTTTTTTTTACCCGAACTATTCTTGAGTTCATTTTAAGATTGAGCTCTTTTGAAGTTTCGGGTTGTTGATCAGAGAGCTTGCGCTCAACTAGACTCGGGATCCGAGCCTATCGAGCACACAGAGTCTCTGACTTGAGTCTCCAAAAGAAACACTCGAAGCTTGTACATTACTAATTATATCTGTATCAAATGCGAAGAAGGCGGCAAGCATAATGTTAATGCTTGTCAAAATGCCTGTTGAAATGAGAAACGATATAAATGTTATATATCTATGTAATTAAGGAAATATATCTTGTATTCTAATTTTTAAAATTTTAATTAATATAAGTAAGTAAGAAAAATTCAAGTATTACCGTGTCGCGTAGCAGTGAAAGAATACTACCACCCCCTCTCTTCCCTTGGGTGTCGTAAAAGGCGACTAACGGACTAAAGACTGCATGTACATCCATTAGCTTAGAGCGGCGATGGGCTCACCACCTGTCAGGCTGAGCACATGTGCAGTCGCTATTTGGTGAAAAGTGGACTATGGCAGAAGACTGCTGTTGCAGTCCTCATTCCTTGTCTCTGACTAACCCTTCGAGGATAATAGTCGTGATTATTGTATGTATTAAGTACTATATTGTCCCACGGCTGGACAAAATAAAGTTATCACTGAAATTGATTTGTGATTGAATGACTTAATTAAAAGCATATTATTATTGAGGTACAATAAACTAGAGAAGACACCGCGAAGCAAGTTTGTGCGCACTAAGGTGCAGCCCATGGGCTGCAAACGCCTTAGTGATTGCGCGTGATTCAAGCGACTGTGGACCCTGCGGCTGCACCTTAGTTGCGCACAAACTTGCTTCGCGGTGTCTTCTCTAGTTTATAGTACATAGGCTGCACCTCAGATTATTATTCTGAGGGCTGCACTAAAAGTATCGGGAATGGAATATTTCCATTGTTCCTGGCCTTAGAGCATTTGTTGGTTGAATGCTCTAAGTTCCTGGCATAATAAAGTGTTTATAATCGAAAATTCCTTGGTTTTATTAATCAAATACCATAATTATTTATTAAAAAAAAAGAACGCGGTCTTGTCACAAGGTCTCGTCGAACTTGTAAAGTCCTCATTTCTGAGGTAAATCGGTGTAAAAATACAAATGACTCGAGAAAATTCAAGAGCAATGATTTATTATGACTTTCGAAGTGGTTTAACATTAAAACAGTGTGTTAATCGGATGCTTTCTGCATTTGGTGATGAAGCCCCATCTAAAACCACAATTTATCGCTGGTTTGCGGAATTTCAACGTGGACGTGTCAAGCTGTGTGCTTTTGATATGTCTAGATAGACCGTGGCCGTAAAAAAACGTAGAAAAATTTATGGGCCAGTATTGGCCTATCGCGCTCTTCCTGGCGTTCAGTATCATTGTGCCGTCAAGCAGTGTTTACCTCTCGCGTTTCGGTGAAATTGTTCGCAAAATGACCGTTTGCTCAGTGAAATTCTGTCGAAACTACAAAGAAAAAATCTTTTCGAAAAGGAAAGTCACGTTCCATCTGTAAGTATCGATAAATTTTAATGAAAATTTTAAGTTTAACAACAATAACGGCCATTTTTTTTGATAATTTGTTTCTTGACCATGGATACCTTGTCCTTCAGTCGAAATAATAGAGTTCATTTATTATGCTTTTATGATGCTAATGAGCGATGATAATGAGCTAAACGATATTCCCCCCAAATCCCTTGAGTTCCAGTAAAAATGTGGGACTTTACTTAGATCTCACACGGACTTCTTGAGAGAATTTGAAAAGTTACGTTGCACTGTTTTGTTTTATTTGCTAACACTCATGCACGTTCACGAACACTTAACGGTTAATAATCCACCATTATTTCACATTTATATTCGCCAAAACACAAATTTTAGAAAATAAGACTAAACTACAGACATGACGCTTCACTTTCCCGCCAAGAAGTGCAAAAACGGCCATGTATGCGTAGTGTTGCTGGTATCAAAATGTAGAATTCCCATTATTGGTGGCAGAATATAAAAGTAAGTTTAAGTATAATAAGTATGATAAAAAATACTCAGTCTTGTAAGTTAGTATATATACATGGACTTGTTGTAAATAAAGTAAATACATTAAATATAAATATTATTGGAACGCTTTCAAAGTTTTTTTTTTAAACTGATGTCTGATTTATAAGAGCGTGAATAAATGTCACGGTTCCTTTTCGATGCCGAATGTTTGTAAACATATTACTGTCATTTGTGCAAATGTCTAGTTTCACTAGGATTTTAACTGTTTTTGGAAGAAAGACAAAACAGTTAACTGTTTTCTTGTGAATGTCTCTCAAGAAAAAGTTAAATCCTAGTGCAACTAGTTATAACTGTAATTTGTTTACTAATATTCGTCATCGATTCTAGCTGGAGTATTTTATAGGTTCCGTTCTGAAACAAGAAAAAATATAATTCCTACTGTATTTTATAATACTATTATTATAAATTGTTAATGTGCTATGGCATCGATATTCGAAATGAATAAAGTAATAATTATGTTTGAATGGAATGTACGTAAGTATTTATGTAAGAAGTGTGTGTTTAAGTATATGTATGTAGGGGATGGTAGTATGTATGCTTAAGAGCTCGATGGCGCATCGGCTAGCACGTTTGGTATGCTTAAGAGCTCGATGGCGCATCGGCTTGCACGTTTGGCTTGCGATCTTGCGTTTTTTTTCAATTTTCGAAAAAAGTTTTCAACTTTTACAAAAACTTTTTTCACCATCTGAAAGCTATTCAAATTCTACGTCTTCTGAGCTTTTATACGTCTTCATGGCCCTAAACCACTATATACCACGGGGCAAACACACTTTCAGCGAAAATGGGGCCCTACACCGGAGCGATCGAAAAAACATTTTCAATGTAAAAATCTATTTTGATTAAGTATTCAATGTAAATCATCCTGCCTGTTGCTTCTATTTCGTCCCTATTACAAACATATCACACGCACGCAGGCTTCCATTAGCGCATTATTTTATTGTACTCGCCCTCGCCCTCAATCATCCATATCTTCTAAACACACCAGCTTCTTTTATGCGTTATACCTACATATACGATAGACATAACTTAACTTATGAATAATTTTAAAATTGTATTGTGCATAAAAATGTTTTTCCCTACTTTATCGAAAATTAGGCATTCGCTGGCAACCATTCGCGCTAGTGTCAGTCATACGCGGCTGTCACGCACACTTCAAATTCAATACAAAAACCTGGCGGATTTCGAGAAGCGTTTGTACCGCGATGCTCCGTCTAGACATGACAGGGCGTCCCACGGATATGCCACATGGAGGGAAAGTACCTTGAATATAGTAGATGGAACATTTAACTGAAAGAAGACATTATTTGAATTTAAAAAAAACCAATTTAAACTGCATTCAAAGATATTTAAATAATTACATAGTTGAACCGGGAATCGCTCCCGTTATATGAGAAAAATAATCACACAGTAGCTTTATCATACTCATAGAAAGGTTTCATAATAAGGATTATTTTTTCCTAAATAACATAGTGTCACAAATAAAAGGAAAACCATGAATTTTAACATTTTTAAAACAAAATTAAATGAATTTATGTATGTATTTATTTCAATGTCCGTTGTATTTGTATGTCCTTACGGCAATGTCAGCTTTTCATTTTTCTGAACAAAATTTCACATCAAATGTTAAAATTCATGGTCTTCCTTTTATTTGTGACACTATGTTATTTAGGAAAAAATAATCCTTATGATGAAGCCTCTCGATCGGTATAATAAAGCTACAGGGTGATTATTTTTCTCACGTAACGGGTTCGATTCCCGGTTCAACCATGTAATTATTGAAATATCTATGAATGCGGTTTAAATTGTTTTTTAAATTCAAATAATGTCTTCTTTCTGTAAAATGTTTCATCTACAAATATTCAAGGTTTCCCTCCATGTGGCATATCCGTGGGACGCCCTGTATAGTCAAAGACTGTTTGACAATCCCTATCAAGGTCGCCCACAATCTGCAATCACCCAAGATAACGCTGATGCCGTGCGTAAGCTGATTGAGAAAGATCGACATGTGACATATCGTGAAATTCAGGCAACTTTAGACATTGGCATGAGTCAAATACAAATAATCTTGTATGAACAATTAGATGTAAAAAAGTGGTTTTCCCGATAGATCCTGCATTCGCTCTGTGAGGAGCAAAAAAACGCGTGAGGAGCAAAAAAGGTCCTGACGCACCAAGTAACGCGAGCCGCGTTGCTTGGTGCGTCAGGACTTTCGAGAGATTCCACGGAGGATCTTCAAATGCTGTATACAGCGTCGTATCAGGTGACGAATCCTGAATAATACGCATACGAACCCGAAACAAAAAACCAGTCACGAGTTTGGGGTGTTCGAAAATGAGTTGAAGACAGCAAAAGTTGCTGGTTCACAGAGCGTTGCAAAAAAAATGGTAGCCACGTTTATCTCCAAAACCGGCCATGTTGCGACTATTCCTTTTGAAGGACAAAGAACGGTCAATGCAGAATGGTATGCTAGCATTTGTTTGCCGCAGGTCGTCTCTGAACTCCGTAAAGAGAACTGCAACCGCCGCATCATCCTCCATCACGACAATGCGAGCCCTCACATCGCCCACAGAACAAAAGAGTTTTTGGAGCAAGAAAACATTGAATTATTAGACCATCCGCCGTACAGCCCTGACCTAAGCCGAAATGATTTTTATACTTTCCCCAAAATTAAGAACAAATTGCGTGGTCAACGATTTTCGTCACCTGAAGAAGCTATAGATGCCTACAAAACGACCATTTTGAATACCCCAACTTCAGAATGGAATTATTGCTTTAATAATTGATTCCATCGATTGGAAAAATGTGTCAAGTTTCGGAGAATACTTCGAAAAACAATAAATATCTTTTCCACTAACAATGTTGTATCACTCCCTTGATTCCCGAAATTTTCAGTGCCGCTCTCGTACCTCAATGATAATATTTCATATTTTATCAAGTTGAACGGTAAATACGAGAGAATTTTATGTAATTGTGTTACAGCAGTTTAAAAATGGGGCAGTTGAACTTGCGAATGAGTACTTTAGCGATATTTATTGAAAGCTTTGGTTCCGTAAACTTCATCGCCACATTCATAAATATTGAAAACTTTGAACTTTTGCTCGGTCCAAGAAGTTTTTTAGAGATTGCGGTGGAGCTCTGCAGATTGCAAGCCGAACGTGTATTGCCCATACAGTTTTTTAATGCAATATTTCAATAGATTTAGATGATCTATATTAATAGTGACAAAAGTTTCATAAATGATTTTATAATATTCAAGTAATAATAAGTCATAATAGGAAAAATGTAGAATGGATGTAAAATTACAAAGAACCGGGATGTGTAAAAAGCTTCTTCCTTAACCAAAGCGCATAGTGGAACTGTTCACAAGATTTTAAGCGGGAAACGCGAGCGACCAATCAGTGACTGTATTGTCTCACATAAAGCGGGCGACCAATCAGCAACGAGGAACGAGGAGTTCGATTCCTAATTTTAATGCAATACAAAACAAACGTTAAACAGATGCATTTTAAAAGGATGATTAGATATGTACTAGATACGGTATTAACGAGAACTGGTAAAAGAATACGTACTACCACCTCCTCTCTTTCCTTGGTTGTCGTAAAAGGCGACTAACGGACTAAAGACTGCACATACATCCAACAGCATAGAGCGGCGATGGGCTCACCATCTGTCACGTTGAGCACATGTGCAGTCGCTATTTAGTGAAAAGTGGACTGTGTTAGAGGGTTGCTTGTGCAGTCCTCATTGCCTCTCTGACTAACCCTTCGGGGATAATAGTCTTGATTAATGAATAAACGAATGAATGTATTTTACGGTTTGGTCTTTAGAGCTTAAGAATTAACCCCCTGACCGTTACTAAACTATGTTTTGTATAATGTGGTCATTTGAGAATATGATATACAGCGATTATTCGGTCAGATTGCCGAGTGCCATTTCTTTATACGATCGAGTTACTCAGTTAACAATAATTCAATCGATGAGCTCATAAAAGTGCCTTCGTGCACTTTATGAAAATCTTTCTTTGCAATTTTGGGTTTAATTAAAAAGTTTAGCAAAATTTACAAAAAGCGAGGCCCCTACGCACTATTCCAATAGCTATTCTACACTATTCAATAAGTCATAATTATTAATGTATTTTGGTTTCTGAGATCCATAGCGCCAAAATTGGCCATTTTACGCAAAAACCACAGTCGAGATGTAATAGGCCTCATATGAGTCTTTACCCGTGGACCCGGTAATGGGTCAACCCACCGGGTCCACGGGTAAAGACTGCCTCATATGGGTTTTATTTTAAGTGATTCTGGGTTAGTATAGAGGCAATACGCATGCCTCCCAGTCGGATTCTGGATAGAATCCTACCACAGTTCAAAAATAGTTATCCTGATCAAAGTATAAAATGATATGCACTCGGTTCACACGGTATTTTAGTGTCGATAATTGGCTCTATAAGTATTCTCTAATATGTTAAAGTACGTTATGTATTTTCGGTATTCTCGTATCATGATGATCTAGAAGCTTGCCTCTCTTTTATTTTAATTGGGGTCGGTCCTTATCTAATAGCTATGTTTAACTTTACAAAAGGGTGTGTGAGAAAAAAATGAACCGCTTGGATTGTGAAAAATCGTTCATTAGTTTCAGAGAATCCCACATTTATATAGCGACCTAACAACAGAGCCCATTTACAAAAAGCTGGATATAAATGTACAAGAATGTCTCTTCGTTACATTTGAATGGGCAGGGTAATTTTATCGTCCCTCAGGGACTATCACTCAAACACATACTGGTTTAGTCCAGTGTTTTTGCGGAATAAATTAATTTGTAGGTAACCTAAAATGTGTTCAAGTTTATGTGTATTTTTTATTATTATACCCTACTACGAGGTAACGCTTGACGTTTGTTTCGCTGTTGGTAGGTGACGATAGAACCCAAAGTAAAAGCGCACTCCACCTGGAAATTAGCCAGTTCTTCGAGAACTTAAGAACTGGCATAACGTGTACAAACGTTTTAGTACGAACTCCTAAATTGATATTTACTTATTTTATTTATTTATTTGTGAGAGTTGCGCGGTCGAGTTGCGTTTTGTAACTTAAGCAATATTACCAGTTTAACGGAGGAAAGAGAGAGAGAGTCAGTTAAAATTGAAAATTCTATTACTTATATACTTCATTGTTTTCTTATTCGGTACTTCAGTAGGTATTCGATATTTGGTGCTACAATCTTTGAGACACTGCGACGAGATGCAGCACCAGTTTTTTTAATATAAACCTACATATACCTCTGCTTATTACCGCTTTTTTTAAGACCTATTTATTTTAAACCAACCTAATATATTATACTAATATAATATTAAACTATAATTTTAAACTAACCTAATATTGGTGATGGTGACTTATAAACCGACTCACTGAACGCTCATACCTACTCTACCGAATGACATTTTTGCCCACAGTCGGTTAATACAATTTTTATTCATGCCTACATTATTGTACCCAAATTATTGTTTAATACACTGTAACTTTTGTTACAAAAATGAAGAAAAAAATGGCTCCCAAAATGCGTGAAGGCTAATTTTGCAGTTGTATTTATAGTTTTTATCGAAATAGTATTATAAATTCATGCATAATATTTGTCTATGATATTAGTAATCTCCACTCTGCGAGAATAAGCTGAGTTCGCACGGCCAGCTATCGCCTTTTGTAGTAATTTAACAGTTGTAGGTACCTATTTATCGTTTTTATCGAAATAGGATAATAAATTCATTATTCCTCATGAGTTAAAATTATTCTGGTATAAATTTTGCTCAATAATATTATCATAGATAGGAGAAATTCACAGTTAACTCAAAGCGATTTTCGAAGTTTTTTGGTTTAAAATAAGATTTTTTTTCTATATAAACTCAATGATATCTAAAAATTCCGAGGCCGCTATATACGACTATTATACGAGAAAACATTATATTTTTTTAATTTCATTTGTTCAGAATAGTAGTTCAATCTAGGAGCTCAAAAAAGTGCCTTCGCGCATTTTATGAAAATCTCTCTGCAATTTTGGGCTTAATAAATTTTGCTTAACTTTTTGTTAAGCAAAATTTACAAAAAGCGAGGCCGCTACGCACAATGTCAATAGCTATTCTACACTATTCAATAAGTCAAAACTGTTAATGTATTTTTCTTGCTGAGATCAAGAGCGCCTAAATTGGCCATTTTTAGCAAAAATCACAGCCGATAGTGGTGGAGATGTAATAGGAGGCCTCTTAATATTTTTACAAATATAAATGATCAAGCTGTCTGCGAGCCACAGTTCGGCACCTAATATCAAATTCAGGGAAGAATGAAAAGCAGTTGGACGAGCTCGAGCGCAGCCTGATTGCCAGCGCCCCCGCCCCCGCGCCTGCCCCCTCCGCGCCCCCGCACAACTTATTCAAATCCATGCACATTTTAATATGACCTCCGCCATTCACGTGTATGTGGAACTGCAATCGAATACTCATTATCATGATCCCGATCGCTGAATTTTGCATACGCGAGTCCGAATACGTGATCCTATTCATTAATAAAGTACCTACCGTACGTATTATGCCGCAGATGGTGTATTAAATCCGTCATGTAATGAAATGGCTAGTGGTAGCGATTAGCTCATGTTTCGTCATCGAACTGTGTGACACGCGAAGTGACGGTAGTTGGAACAGGGGCCCTGCTGTCACCTATTAGCACTGCTAGCACGGACAGAAGTACTTAACAATTTATTACAATGTCATACCAACTACAGTACTGTGTTCATGCATAATAGTTGCACTCCTTCCGGCCGAGTTGGTATGGCATTGTGCTAAAGTGAAGGTACAGTCGGCCTCAAAAGTAGCGTACTACTTTACCTACCGGCTGTTGATTATAATGATTATGATAATAACAATATACATCAGGACTTTATCGCCAAAGGGTTAGTCAGAGACTAGACAATGAGGACTGCAGAAGCAGTCCACTGCCATAGTCCATGTTTCACCAAGTTAGAACTGCACATGTGCTCAGCGTGACAGGTAGTGAGTCTATTCCCGCTCATGATGTTGGATGTAAGTGCAGTCTTTAGTCCGTTAGTCACAGTGAAACAGCCAGACAGGAATTTATTGAAACGTTAAAATTCAGGCACATGAATGCGACAGCTGAATAAAACACGTTCACGTTTGGATCACGATGCAATTTTTGAAGCCCACCATTAGTAGGTAGGATTTATATAAAAAAAAACGTTTCTCATTCACGAACGAATTGCGAGTATATCTTTGCAAAGCTGCAATAAAAATATGTAGCTTTAATTCCGTGTACCTAGTGCAATTGAATGCCATGGATTTTTACTACCCTATTAGTTAAAATTTGATGTAATTTTAAGTAAATCCAAAAGCACAAATATATATATTTTTTTAATGTATTTACTGTTGAGTACCTTTTATTATTGAAATTTTGCATTCACAATGCTATTAGACATAGGATAAAATGTTAACAAAAAAAAAATCAACCAGTCTCAGGAAGCTCGAATGGGATTCGAACCCATGATCTTTAGATTGCCGGTCCACTGCTCTAACCGCTAAGCTACCGAGACCCCAGAAGGCTCGTCGAATTCTTTCTAGTCGTTGATTACGCTGCAAGCCAGCGGTATTACGCCACTGTGAAGGTTTACCTACCCTCACAGTCGAAAGAAATACTATTGCAAGTATTTAACAATTGATAAAGATTTATTAATATAACGTAATTGCTTATAAATATCTTTTAGTATTGAGATTTTGCATTCACAATGCTATATAGATATAGGATAAAATGTTTACTAGATAAAAATCAACCAGTCTCAGGAAGCTCGAATGGGATTCGAATGCATGAAATTGCCGGTTCACTGCTCTAACCGCTAAGCACTGACACCCCAGAAGGCTTGTTGAAATCTTTTTAGTACTTGATAATTTACGCTGTAGAATAGAATGCATACATTTACGTTAGTTTTATCCTTTCCTTTATTCTATCATAATAATTTTTTTTTTATTTTACGGGTAGGTACGTGCCTTCATCACACGTATATATAATATACATTTGTTATGGAGTAGACTATAGAAAAGATGGTGGTAATAAGTCAAGCGGACTTAACAAGCCCTAACCACTGTAATAATACTTCTTATTCCAGGTACATCACAATTTATTATCTACATACAGCGTACAGTACTAATAATTCAACCACTAAAGTCAGTTCTTTCTCCAACACGTCTAGCCACTTCGACCGCCTTCAACAGAATGCCGCCATTTTCCGCCATGATTCAATCGGTCATATTATTTTAAAAGTCAAATCAGCTACTTTTCATGACTGTCTTGTTCTTTTTTTGTAATGCTTCTAACAGCCTAACCCCACCAAACAAACCAAGTACGTACCTACCCCCCGCTTGGAATTGAACTCAGGACCCCTGGATGTAATGCTGCGTCCGCACGCTTGCCACTTGCCGCAAACTCCAAACCTCTACAAACGTTTGGATTTGTGATTTGTTCGACGGATCGGCTACAATCGCTTGCAAACCGAGCCAAACGCTCTATCCACACGTTTGAATTTGTGACGGCTTGTTAAGGTATTTTTTTGCTGAAGTGTATTTTATCGGTGTCGCGTAGCAGTGTAAGAATACTACCACCCCCTCTATTCCATTAGGTGTCGTAAAAGGCGACTATCAGACTAAAGACTGTACATACATCCAACAGCATAGAGCGGCGATGGGCTCACCACCTATCGCGTTGAGCATATGTACAGTCGCTATTTTGTTGAAAAGTGGACTGCCTCTTTGCCTAGTCCCTGACTAACCCTTCGGGGATAATAGTCGTGATTGAATGTATGTATGGGTTTTACCCGCGGCATAAGTTCCTACTTACCGCGAGATCACAACATCTAGAACTTAGTTGATAGACCCGTTAGCTGTCGCCTTATTTGTGCGGTCACAGTACTCAAAGATTAGCCCGGGACATTGAGCAATGCCATCAGCTTAACGGGAATTAGTGGGTGATATGTTACTGCAGTATATCGCGGAACAGCAGGCAATTAACAAAATGACTGGTTATACTGTACAAATGGACGAGTAAAAAAAGAAGGACTCCGCGTCACGTACTTAAGCAGTGACTCGCATAAAGTAAGCCAGTATTATTGTAATTATACAGCACGCCTTTATGCTACGGCCACACTATCGCGATAGCGATAAGATTCGCGTTGTCGCGACACTTCTGGGCAAAAACACTTCAATTTACCGACAGCGGCGCGAAGCTTTGCCTATCGAGAAGATGCTTCGTGATAGGACGAAGCTTCGCGCCGCTTTCGGTAAATTGCCGCACATCAAAGGACCACGTTCAAGATTATCGAAGTTTTTTTTTGATGTGGACAAGCACTTCGTCGTAGAGCGAACACGAAGTTTTTATCGCGAATCTTCGCCGTCAAGTGTGGCCGTAGCACACAGACCACGGATAAGTGGTCTGTGCTGTAGCATGACACAAAGGTAAGCCGAACGGCCGTCATTGCGATGTCAACCATCCTTGTGACAGCACACACACTAGGAGGAAGGTTGCGAACGGTGTCCTTCTTTTTTTACTCTTCCGTGACTGTACACCGCGAAAGTGAACCTGCACATGGCAACTCCATGTGTCTGTACGTAAGTATACACTTATTTGCCCCGTGGTCTAGCACTTCCACGTACCATTAAAAAGTTAAATAATCACGGTAAACACAAACTTTTTGGATAATTTTAAACGAGAAGCTCAATGGTGCAGCGGCTGAGGCGTTTGTTTTGCGACCAGTCAAGTAACTTTCCTTTCATGACCAAATTAGAAACATATCGATCTCCTCCATGTTCGGAAGTCGCGGAAAGCCGTTGGTCCCTGTTGTTATCTAGTCAAGAGTCGCCTGACTAGGCGATTTGCATCAAGACCAGTAGACCAGATGCGTTTAAGAACAGTTGCTACTTAGACCAGTTGTGTTTAAGACCAGTTACTACTTAGACCGTTGCGTTTAAGATCTGTTGCTACTTAGACAAGTTGCGTTTTAGACCTTTGCTACTTAGACCAGTTGCGTTTTAGACCAGTTGCTACTTAGACCAGTTGCATTTTAGACTAACTGATACCATACCTATAATATAAAGGAATAAAGATAAAGATAAAGGAAATAAAAAAAGTAACAGGATCGTAGCAAATGGAATGTTGTGGTCCCTGTCCGCCTCTCCGGGAAACCAGCTTGATGTATGTATTAAACTTAGTATAGGAGTCCTTGGGATTCCCTGTCGAGGCCTTCGGATCTGGACAGACAAAATGGCCCTGGGAGGAGAAACGCCACATAACCAGCGGGTTCCCAGCCTGCTGTGTATCTGTAAATGAAACTGATGCGAAATATATATAATACTCGTACAGTACATATACCCATTTACATACATACATACATATACTCACGCCACTTTCCCATAGGGGTAGACAGAGACTACGGATCGCCATCTGTTAAGGTCCTTGCACACTTCTTTCGCTTCATTCAAATCCATCAATCTTTTCATGCACGCCTGGCGGTTTTTGTCACTGCGTACACCAGCCTTTTTTAACAGAACTTTAGGTTTTTCTGGAACGTCCTTACGAAATCTTTCCTTCCACATTCGCGCAATATACTACTCTGTCAACAAAGTACCGTGAAAAGATCAATAATACACAAAATGTTAGTTATTTATCCAAATTTGTTTTATGGCCTTCAAAGTATAATGTGCTCCTTCAGAAACGATACACTTACGCCAACGAATAATCCAATCATCAAAACATTTTTTAAACGCTTTTTCCGGAATTGAGTTCAGTTCTCGCCGCGAATTCTCCTTTAAGTCTTCTACTGAATGAAAACGGGTGCCACGAAGTGGTAATTTGAGTTTATGAAAAGAAAGAAGTCGGCTGGAGCCATATCTGGTGAATAAGGTGGTTGCTCGATGGTATTTGTTTAGTTATGGTAAAAATTCGATCACAATGATGGCCTTGTGCGAAGGCGCATTATCGTGGTGTAAAATTCAAAAATTTTCTTTCCACGTATTTGGCCTTTTTCGTCGTATTTGTTCTCTTAAACGCCGCATAACGCTCAAATAATATTCTTTATTTACCGTTTGACCTTCCGGCAAGAATTTCGAGTGCACAACACCGCGATAGTCAAAGAAAACAGTCAACATGACTTTGACTTTTGATCGACTTTGGCGTGGTTTTTTCGGTTTCGGTTCAGTCGGAAGGCGCCACTCCGAAGTTTGTTGACTAGTTTGCATGTCGTAAACCCACGTCTCGTCACCAGTAACAATGCGTTGCATGAATGTTGGGTCGGAACTCGTTCTAGCATGTCCTCAGCGACTCTTATATGCGATTGTGTTTTTGGAGAAAATTCAGGTCTTTTGTTACTAGCCGAGCGGCAACATGTTTCATACATCATCATCATCATCATCAGCCAGAAGACGTCCACTGCTGGACAAAGGCCTCCCCCAAGGATCTCCACCACGACCGGTCCTGTGCTGCTTGCATCCAGCGGCTACCCGCGACCTTCACCAGATCGTTGGACCACCTTGTTGGAGGCCTGCCCACACTGCGTCTTCCGGTGCGCATTCATTCATTCATCATTCTTCATCATACCCAAGTGATTATTTAAAAATTTATTTAATCACATCTCGATCGCTTTTGAACGCCTTATACCACTCTTATGCACGTGTTTTTGATAAAGTCGATACACCGTAAGCCTTCTGTAACATTTTCATTGACTCGATCCGTACACGAAATTCCATTGGCGACGCAAAATTTAAGACAAACTCTTTGTTCGATGTTTTTATCCATTATGAAATTCGCAATATTCACTAGATATAAATTAACTGACTTAAATCAGCACAGAATTTAATATAAATATGAGATGCAACTCAAACTCCGCTCCAAAATGGAAAACAGTTGTGCCAATCTAACAACAAAAGAAAACAAAACAATTAATTTGGAATCATTAACAAATCATCCGTTCTCGAAACTTTTTTGACAGAAGTGACCAAACCACCGGAGCATCCCATATCATATTTCAGACCGCATCTCTCCCGAATCAATCATTCCCATTTACACAATACAATGAAATAGAATGATCCTCATGGAATGTTCAGTACAATATTAGGAACTCATTAATGTGAAGAGTATAAGTACAATCATTCAATGATTAAAACTTTGTGTTACTGTTGGTACACGAAAATAATTTGATGCAAATTGGATTTGCTTTTTTGATATGCAGACCTCCGACCCTAGTTCATCCTGCAATACTGCAACTACTGCACTACATGACTACTTTTGCTTAAATCTACATACCTATTTAAGCAGTTGGTTGCTAAACAGACGGAGTTAAAATAAGCCCTACCAGCAATAGATCTTGATCTGTGACCTCGGCGACTTTTATAGCAGTCTAACCATTTTACGTGGTAGAACTACCTTATAATTTTGCTACGTTGAGTAGATAATTCCGCCGTTTTAGCCAACGTTATAGCCTACTTTAATTGGAGTAATTCTCCTCTGCATATCGGCGTAAAATACACTCCATCATTTTGTGATCCCACGACACCTCTAAATTATTCACAGGGAAGAGAGCCGTTTTATGATATCGCAAGCCAAAAGCTGCGTGTCTGCGCTGACACGTTTTAATGAATTTTGAAAGTTCGAAGTTGGACAACTGCATTGAGTGCTAACATTAACACACTGCCGCATAAAATTAAGGACACGTTATTATACGGTTATGACGACATGGTGAACTGATGACCCCAGAACAGTTCAAACCTATTCCGTGGTGATGACTATTTGATTAGCACAGAGCAATTTGTCGTTTATAGATTTTTGGTACCTACTAATTTGACGCCAAATTTCTGAGTGCGGCATTTAATGTTAAAATATTTACGAGAGAACGAGTTGGTTCATTTTAATGGCTTGTGCAAATCGATGAGATGTTTGCTTAGAAATAGTTGGAAAGACGGAAAATGGCTTCTTTGTAACGCGGGCACAATCGATAAAGACATTTTTTTAACAGACCGAATATCACCCGAATGATAATTAATTATTAGATAAGATTCTCTTCTTCTTTGTCGTTACGCTCTTGGCAGAGCGGTCGTGCTCGTTACGTAGTACTATCGGAGGGGGCAGATGTTATTCGCCTCACGATGTCGCGCCATCTCTCCCTGCTGGAGGTCATCCGGCTACACTCATTCAAGGATCCACCTACAACTGACTTTATCTGGTCGGTCCATCGCATGGGTGGCCTCCCGCGCGGTCTAGTACCCTCCACCTTCCCCTAGACGACGAGGTGTTCTATGGAGCAGTTGTCTCGCCTGGAAACGTGTCCGAAGAAAGCCAAGATACAAGATTGTACTACGAAGAATAGGCGCTGAGTGATGCCGAGTTCTTGTAGTATCGAGACATTTGTGCGAAATTCAGTCCATGACACTCCAAGCAATCTTCTCCAGCACCACATCCCAAGAGCATATATTAGATTAACCTAATCTTATAAATTATTATGCAGTACCCTCGTATGAATAAAACCTCCGAGAGAGTAATAATCAAAACACAAATCTTAGTAAACTCCTGTTACACCCTTAGAGACTTTAAAGATAATAAGACCAACTAGTGTCTAGTCTAGATCCACGTCCTCCGGAGGTCGTGGGTTTGATTCCCTCATGAGGTAGTAACTTTTTTCATCGTTTCGTTACCATATCTCATCAAAGATTATCTTTCTAATCGGACACAACGTGTTATGATAGATGACACTATGAGTGATGAACTGACTGTTAAATATGGTGTTCCTCAAGGGAGCATAATAGGACCCTTGCTATATTAACGACTAATGCCTCCTTCCCCTTTCCAAAAGCGGAAAAATAATATCTTACGCCGACGACAAAGCTCAGCTATTCAGCGCGGGCACTTGGAGTGAGGCGTACGAAATAGCTCAATCTCGATTTAATACGGTCAGTCATAGTGGTATAGAAGTAACTTACTGACACTTAACATGGATTAAACAAAATATGTGACTTTTTCCAATAATTTACTATCCCAACCTATCCCAAACTCACATTCAATAACGGCTCAAAGTTCCTAGGACCATCTTCCAGCTCCATCATCAGATGGCAACCATCTAAAAACAAAGTACTCGTCAAGACGAATGAATCGAACCGAAACTCGATGGGGTTGCGTCGTTTCATTACAGAGTTCCTTTTACCACTTTCCAGCTCCATCATCAGACCCTGGTTACCATTGAAAGACCAACTACTCGTCAAGACGATTCAAGCGAGCCCAAACAAGGTTGTGTTGTTTCATTGCGAAGTTCCTATGGCCACCTTCCAGCTCCATCATCAGATCAGCACAATGTCATGATAATATTGCATTGTCACGCGATTTACACATTTATGCAAAATTTCAGCTCAATCAGTAACCGGGAAGTGGGTCAAAATTGAGTTGCAAAATTCCAGGACATACATGTGAAGTTAAAGAAAAGCATGTAAAAAGCACTCACTAATGCTCTATAACCCTGCGCTCGATACCAGCCGAAGACGTGCAGATATTGTATGTTCTACTAAAACCATTTAGAACCATCAAACTCTCACAGCTTCCTTTGTCACCTGGGTAGTTTTTCGTATAACAGAATAAACTTGTCTCTATGTATTTACTCCATGAACAAAGTAAAATGTAAAAAAACCGAACAAGAGTGGTCAACCGAAAAGGAAAAACATATGATGACACAGAGAAGTTACTATTAGTAATAACGTAAATTCTGAACACCGAGTGAGAAAAAATGTTGATTATAAGTAGAGCAATAAATAATATTATATTTGTACTTTCTATTTCCGTTTAAATAGTTTATTAGTTATTGTTATTGTGTAAATGTTTTATTGTCGAAAATACCTAATACACAGGCAATATTGTTTGCTTGGCTTAGCTAACCCTAATTTCTTATCATAAGCCTTTTGTATCTAGGCTAAGTTTTTATACAGCGACAAATTATCATATAATTTTTTTTTTATAAAAATAAGGTTCAAGTAAACGCTGTCAGTGTTCAAATGTTAATATCGTGAGAATTTCCACGAATTGCATACCCAAATACCGGAGTACCTAAGGTAACTAAGTACGAACCTTCTATTTGAGATCGTTTTAAAATACGAGAATGCCATCTTTCCGACGGGAAAAGGTAAGAATCGGGTGTCACAAATGAGCCTTTAGGCGAAGGAAATGGCTCGAGTGCGGCGCTTTTGATATCACTAGAATGCTGACCTTCATTTGATCTAACTCTGTCTATGGCCACGGTATTGTCCAGGATCATATACTAAGGTAGGGTCATTGCGCCAGCTTGCCAACCGGCATTAGTATCCGACCAATGGATACCTCTTCAACTTTAAAACGATTTAATAGTGTGATAAATAGTGGTTCTAGTTCAATCTATCGCGTTGTTACTAAGAGGGAAACAAAAGAAAGGCCCCTTTAGTTTCTTGCCAGCTTCTTCTCAGTCGAAGGCTCTCCCATAATCCGAACTTTTAGTAGATTAGTTAGTTAGATTAACTGATATTTTATTAGTTTTTGAAGACAATAAGTGCCTGTAAAGGCTTAATTGAATAAATTAATTGTTTTTTTTGAAAAGTTACTATTAATTATTTCAATCATACACATCTCTAAACATTCGCAACTTAATAACATGCGTATTTATGAAAGCAGAAATTAGTGTAAAATATTACAAAAAATATACCGAAACTAACTAATGTAGGTAATAAGAAGTTCTACTTAAATAATGGAGAAGGTTGGCTAATGGTGCCTCGGGCCAGTTTCGATATTGCAAGAATAAGCAACTTTCTCAATGTGGGCCATCGGATGGATGTAAATAAAGTATATGGAGACATCGCAAAGGCACGATAGGCCTTAGGCTCCGTATGCAGTCGAGGCCATTATCGCGCACTGGGAGAGAGTAACTTTATAGCCTGACTTGCCTGATATTGCCTGATATTTTTCTAGTTTAAGTTTGGGATAACGTCAACAGAAGGACCTTTTTAAGTTGAAGGTTACATAAATCTACTAACAATCAACTCAATATCCTCGCATTAATAAAGTACATCCTATACTGTCCAACTGGAGGGCAAAGGCTTTCCTTTATTGAAATAATTAAGTCATTGTTACAATTGATGTCATCATCATCATCATCAACCTATAAACGTCCCACTGCTGGGTACAGGCCTCACACACGAACAACAGCACTTGGGGATATTGGGCCATAACCCACCACGCTGGCCCAATGCGGGTTGGTGGGTTTTAACGACTACCATCTTACGACAGCAACCGGGACCAACGACTTAACGTGCCTTCCATAGCACGGAGGAGTTCGAGATGTTTTTAATTTGGTCACCCATCCAGCGACCTGGCATTACGAAAGTTGCTTAGCAAGGGCAAGATAACGAGTACTTAACGATAAGAAGTAACATCTTAGGTTTTAGAAAGGTTTCGAAAGGGTTCTAAAACCTTTGTATGGAAATTTGTAAGTAAGCTCGTAAGTCTTAACACGCTCAACAATGATAAATTTACCTTAAATTTACCTCCTGAGTGCAAAAATGGCCTACGTTTTAGAACCTTTCTAAGATCTACACTATCTTCACTATCGATCTTAACTATAAAAACTTATAGCTCAAATCCAGAACCTTTAGAACTAATTAAACAGAACCCAAATAAAACCATCCTTAATTTAACGTTAATATAACCATGAAATGTAGCTGTTAAGTTTGAAATTAGATTTGGATGTAAATCTATGATAACTTAAACCTTTTTGATAGACATGAATTTGGATTCTGAGTTTTAAAATGTTGTTATGAATGATGTTTTTAACAGAATCAGGAAACGTGCACCGAAACGAATGTTTACTAGCAAAAAAATCAACCAGTCTCAGGAACTCGAATCCCATTCGAGCTAAAATTTTCAAGATATTTCACTTTAATAAAAATTATTAAATTAGATGGTTGGTGGTAAATCGCATTAGAGTAAAACTTTAATTAATGTAAACAATATATATTTTAAATTATATTGCATATGTAACTTAATTAAGAATGCCTTTTTTAACGGTGTTAACATTTTAATTTTTGATATTTTGCTTGTTGATATTAAGTATCCCACCGTATAAATGAACATCAAGGCATTTTCATCGAACTTTCTTTTTAAAAAAGATCTAAACGTCACTGGTACGTACGAATTGCTGCTGTATTAACGACTGTCACGGTATTCGGTGCTAAAACTTTTAGTCTTATGCAAGAGTATCGTATAGTAACGTATCTTCCTCTATTGTTTATATCTATGAGTAGGTACATGGGTATTTTTATTACGTATTCATATGCATTTTATGAAATGAATTGCTTATGGTTGTGGTAGTCTTTAAAATAGATAATCTAACTACCTACTTTAGAAATACACCGCTGAGTATAATCTTCTTTTCGAACCTTATATATAATAGTCTTGGGACTACTTTTGTTTCTATTATATATCAATGATCTGCCTAAAGTCACCCGATATGAAATTGTTCTCTTTGCTGATGATATATCACTTATAATACCGGATGATGATAATACAATTACCTACGAGGCTGCCATAAATAAAGCAATTGAAAATATCAACGAATGGTTACATGCAAACAGTCTTAATATTAATGCATCTAAAACCAACTATATACAGTTTTCAAACTATAAATCTAAGACTCATGTTCTTAATATAAAAATCAAAGATAAAACCATTAACGAGGTCTATGAAACTAGATTCTTGGGAATTGTAGTAGACTGCTATTGTAATTGGAAAGGCCATGTGCATAGCTCTTGTAGTAAATTAAGTCGTTTTGTATTCGCTCTTTAAGACAAGCGGGTGAGAAAACGGCTCTTCTAGCATATCACGGCTATGTGTCGTCGATATTGAGGTACGGAATTGTCTTGAGGGGAAACTTTACGGACGTCAATAAACTATTTTTAACGCAAAAAAAATGTGTGCGTGTTATTGGCGGTGCAGGCCCTCGAGATAGCTGTAGACCATTGTTTAAAAAATATAGATTATTAACATTAACGTCGCTTTATATTTACGAAGTAGGGTATTTCGTTAGGAATAATAAGGATTTATTCAGGGTTCCAGTTCAAAATCATAGACTGCGGCCAAGAGATATATTCAAACTGGTAGTTCCTAGGTGTAATAGTGCTCTTTTTCAGACTACCTGCCATATAATGCCAATACGGATATATAACACAATACCTGTTAATATAAGAAGGCACCCTACTACATTATTTATGAGAATTTAAAAAAAATGGCTTATTGACATGCAACAATCATAATTACCATAATCTGTTTTAAATTTATATTATTGTATTATCTATGCCCTAATTAAATTCTATTTTTCTATTTTACTTTAAATAAGTATAATCCCCAATTAATATAATGATCATGTCATAGGTGTACTGTTTTAATTTAATTTTTAAGTTTTTGCATGCTGAGGAATCGGCAGAGCACGCCTGCACTATTAAAAAATGTCTTTAAATACCAATATTGTAAACCGTGTCTCTATAGCAAATAAATATTTCATTTCATTTCAAAATCTCATTATCTTAATGAATTTAAAGTACATAAATCGTTTGATCTGATATACGATAACTAGTCGACAAGATTAACTTTGTATTATTATACGAGTAGTACGTAATACAAAAGTACATCGCTGGCTAACGGCTACGATTAAAGCATTTTAGTAAGAAAACAAAAACAGAACAAATTACGTAACACAATATATTTCAATGGAACAAATATAGATTTAATTATGTAGCGCATTCGTTAACCCACAGGGCATGGTCAATCGCTAGGCATAGACACACCTTGCATGGATATAACTATATAAAACGTATACATAATGGCGAGCGGCGATGGGCTCATCACCTGTCACGCTGAGCAATTGTGCAGTCGCTATTTGGTGAAAAGTGCGCTATGGTTGAGGACTTCTTTTGCTGTTCTCATTGCCTAGTCTCTGATTAACACTCCGAGGATATAATCGTGATGTATCTACGAGTATGTATGTATCTACAATATTCAGTAACAACACAAAATTATTAACAGTTTCTGTAAACCCTTACCACAGTATAATAATAATTACTCTGCCCTTACCGTGTGCTAATTACGTACGTGATTTAGGCGGAATTTTGTTCAGCGGTGGACACAAAGAATGCCATAAACAAAGAAGGAGTGGAGTTCCTTTCGAGTGGGTTGGATGTTGTTTCATCGACGCAAGGATACTTCGTTGATAATTGGATCAGATAATTGGTTTCAGATTATTTCATTATTGAGAGGACATCTTTTATTTGTAGTTTCTTTAGTTCTAAGTTTTAAGATTAGGTATTAGTAAAACACATTTTTTATTATGAAGAACAGCACATAATTATAGTTGGCTCCTCCCTTCAAGTTAACAAAACCGGGAGCCTAACTTGTATAACTTCAACATACTTAATATAATCACGACTATTATCCCCGAAAGGTTAGTCAGAGACTAGGCAATGAGGAAAGCAAAAGCAGTCCTCTACCATATGATAGTCCACTTTTCACCAAGTTGCGACAACACATATGCTAAGCGTGACAGGTGGTGAGCCCATCGCCGCTCTAAGCTGTTGGATATATGTGCAGTCCTTAGTACGTTAGTCGCCTTTTACGACACCCAAGTGAAGAGAGGGGGTGGTAGTATTCTTCTACCGCTACGCAACACGTTTAAACACATTTAATATTAGGAAAAACAGCACGTATAATTATATTTGGCTCCTCCCTTCAAGTTTACAAAACCGGGGGGCTCGTTGTCTAACTTCAACACCTAACGCAATAGCTTTCAAGTACAAGTTGCTTTGCTCGTTTGCTTATTTAAAACCAATATTAAACTAGCTAAGCAATGTACCTACTTCTATCACCGGTGCTCTGACTGGGCACTATGCCACAGAACAAGTAGTGCTCCACAAAATGCAACTAGCAACATTACAGACAACCTGTACAGGGCATGTGGAGAGATAACGGAGTCCATGTAACACCTATTGTGTGACTGTAACTTTATTGCTAAGAAAATATTTATTCTCCCGGGATCGGCCTAATACCTGAAACCAGAAGGATATTGGTTCTTCGCCTTCAAAGACATTGCCAAGCTTATAGAAGTCATTTTTACTGAGGAGGCAGAGTGATGGGACGGGGTTACACAAAAGAGGGAGACTCCGCAGGCGCCACTAAGAAAAGATTGCGAGTAAGGAATTGCGATAGATGTTGAAGTTTTACAATAAGCCCCCTGTATTGGAAGAATTGAGGAGCTCGATGGCGCAGCGGCTAGCGCGTTCGGCTTGCGATCTTGCTCGCTAAGCCACTTTCGCAATGCCGGGTCGCTGGATGGGTGACCAAATTAAAAACATCTCGAGCTCCTCCGTGCTTCGGAAGGCACGTTAAGGCGTTGGTCCCGGTTGTTGTCGTAAGATGACAGTCGTTAAAAATCCACCAACCCGCATTGGGCCAGCGTGGTGGGTTATGGCCCAATATCCCCACATGCTATTGTCCACGTGGGAGGCCTGTGCCCAGTAGTGGGACGTTAATAGGCTGATGATGATGATTGGAAGAATATATGAGTCATATTATGAGACACACGAATTTCTTGAGATAGGTACCTACATCCAGCGTGCGAACGTTACCTACCATTATCCTACCTCTACGCTGTACCTCGTAACTAAATTGGCTCGAGAAACAGATTGCGAAACTCAACCAGCTATTGCATAAGTTCACGCCCGTTAGACGTGACAAAAACAGAGCAAAGTTTGCCGGCAAAACTAGGAGTAAACAATTTTAAACTGCCCGGTGCGACATACGAAACGTCGAGCATTTCAAAAGGTATGCCTAGGATGCGTGCTCTAAAGAGATCGCGAGTGAGGACAAAATATTCAAAACAGATTGCACAGGACTATTTTGTATTTAAATTTTATTACTGTATATTATTATTTAATGTTTCATTTATTTGTGTAGATCGTAATTTTGTATGTAATGCTTTAGTTTCTTCATTTGCGTTAAGTTATATGCTCAATATGCTCATCTGCTGTTTATCTAACTAGCTACCAACTTTATAATTGACTATAGTTAGATGGAAGAAGATTCATGTCAGTACCGTGTTGTACTTAAAAATGTTTGGGGTGTTCACGCCTTTTGGTTTATTTACTTCGTACACAAAACAGGCCCTGAAAATAGTTAAGTGTCGGTTCACAGTACGTGAGCATTGGTTCGATAAAAAAATTAAACTTTGCTATTTCTATGGAATACCTACTTGCTATAATGTGTAAGAAAGAGTCTTAACGCTTTCTAATGCTCCAGATATGTCTCTGATAACAATTACGGTTTATCAGAGCCGTCACTGGGCCCGCATCGTACCACGCGGAGTACGGCATTGCCTTAAATCGCTTTATTTAGGCTATCCTACTTTTTCAGGTACTGTAATATGCATCTTTTTCATAATTTTACGGTAAGTATATAAAACATTAATATAGGCCATAATCTTACTATTCTTCTCCCTCTCTTTTCTCTAACTCCTTCATATTACTATTACTTCTAACACCATGATGTATTTTATTAATTCGATGTGTTTTATAAAGTGCTCAGTAATAGTTTATTTATTTATGTTAATTAAGACTTGTTGTAGACGAGGCTGTTAGCTCTATTTAATAGATTTAAATAGAGCTAACAAGCTCTATTGTATGGAAACCAAGAGTGTCACTTTTTCAGTGTCAATTTCTTAACAAAATTACTTACCGATGATGTATGAAACTTGTAGCACAAGTAGGTAGTAATTTTTTATAATTCTATTTATGTCCGGTGTTGACAATTAAGGACTTAATAAAACATAAAGATAGGATTTTACCATCCTTTTGGTACAATTTTGGCGCGCAAAGTACGTATACATGCCGTTTCTACTTAGATCTATTTCTGTGAGTAATACAGTGTTCAATATAGACAGCCATGCGTGCGGACTGTTTGCTAACATATTCTATATGACTGGCACATATAGAATGTGTTAGCAGTATTGTGCTCTGGCTACCTATAGTCGTACCATTCAACCATGTCACTACCCTTGTTTGTTTTATCCCGGTACTGACCCACTGACAATCAATATCAGTCGCCTTATGTCGTGCGTGCTCTGTCATTTGTAGAAGCCCGTAACGTACAGTCGAGGCGAAGTTCCCGGTTAGGGTTGCCATTTAGGAATTTGAAACGTCCTGACAAAAAGCCTGACATTTCGACAAAACTTCAAACTTTATAGTCACAAAATGGAAACGTTACTCACTTTTTAGGGTTCCGTAGCCAAATGGCAAAAAACGGAACCCATAGGTATAGATTCGTCATGTCCGTCTGTACGTCCGTATGTCACAGCCACTTTTTTCCGAAACTATAAGAACTATACTGTCGAAACTTGGTATGTAGATGTATTCTGTGAACCGCATTAAGATTTTTACACAAAAATAGAAAAAAAACAATAAATTTTGGGGGTTCCCCATACTTAGAACTGAAACTCAAATTTTTTTTTTTCATTAAACGTGTGGGTTGTTTTTGTATAGGTCTTCAAAAATGATATTGAGGTGAGTGGTAAAATGTGTGTCCCCCCCTGTAACTTCTAAAATAAGAGAATGATAAAACTAAAAAAAATATATGATGTACATTACCATGCAAACTTCCACTGAAAATTCGTTTGAACAAGATCTAGTTAGTAGTTGTTTTAATACGTCATAAATTAATTAATTAAAAAAATTACACTATTATTAAAACATCGATCAAAGTTACAACGAACTACCTACAAGAACTTTTATATGATGTTACTTGCTGCTACGGAACCCTTCATGGGCGAGTCCGACTCGCACTTGGCCGGTTTTTATATTTTGTTTTTAGTTAAATGAGAAGTTAATAAAGATTAAAGACTTATTTGATATTACTTAAAACATAGCTTTACTCATATTCCAAAATCCGGACAAATTAAAGATCCGGACAAACTCCGGACCCGAGTCTAAAAATCCGGACATATCCGGACTAATTCAGACGGATGGTAACCCCCCAAGTAGCATATCAAGCTGTATAAAAGCTGTATTTGAACTTATTTTTATACTTACAGCTGCATATTGAGGCTGTAAAAAGGCTGTATAAGCGATTATACAGACCTTATTAGCTCAAAAAGGGCCCATATTATAAAACTTTACGCCTTAGTATAGCTGTATAGTAGCTGTAGAAGCAAAGCAGAAGCTGTTTAGTAGCTGTTTAAGAGATGTTATTCGGTGTAAGGAAAAGCAACTACACTTCAAATAATATTTTATAAAGATAAAAGTTTTAAATATGAGTTATAAGTGAATTAGAAAATTATGAAAATAAAAGAGAAACATGTCGTACAAGAATAATACAATAATTATGACACATAATGTTCATATTTCAAAGTGAAATCCCAAGTAACGATAAATCTTAGAAATGTGATGGTGTTAATTGGTAAAACAAAGTGCAAATACAATTTTATTGTCAATGTGTGGTTGGTTATTGGCAATATTTTAACGCGCCAGTAAAACTATAAAAAAAACATAAAGAATGTTATTAAACACGGGTAAGTAAGTGTTTGTTTTTAAGGTTATAATATAAATTATATTTAAAATAATAAATTGTAGGACACAGCGATCAAATTTTGTAGCTGATAATCATGAAAAGGTTCAAACTATTAACAAACATTGGTTTAATTATATTTGAATATCTTTTTTCATTCGTTCTAAAATGGCGACATTTTGTTATACAGCTTAGACGATATTTGGAGGGTACTAAAGTCTTACTAGCTGTACTACGGCGGATATGGATTGCATAATACACCTCTTAGTTTTTAATCAGCTTTATTAGTGTTTTTTTTATTATTTAGGCTGTATGTGAGATCTGAGTAGATAAATTATAATTCTGTTTAGAGATCCGTGTAAGAATTGATTATCCCTGAGTTTTATTTTAAAAATTGAACTTTGAAATGTAATTGAATTTAAAGTAGGTAATTAAAAATTAAAATATAATACCTAATTTATTCTACGATTGGTTCCAGATTGTTAATCAACAAGAGAAATCATTAACTTCACCTACTGCTACAATATCCACACAGATACTTCCAGAAGTGACAACTGCTGAAAAATATGTTAATCAACATATAGACGAGTGCGAGCTGGCAACAATTTCTGTCGAACCCCATCGTAATGAGTTTGAAGCTCAAATCCCTTTTCAAACCCAGAAGATCACTGAAGTAAATCAGATTGAAAATTAACTAAAATTAATTTTAGATAATCAAAATAATATATTAGACAAACAATAAATGTTCTTGCAGACAATCAAAATAACATTTAATCAAATAAAACATCTTATTGCAACAGATACTTTCTTTTTCTCATTTTCTATATATTTCCCGTTTTTAATTAAGTGTTCCATTTCGTACACAAAATCATCTAAGTATTGGTCAATTTGTTTTGGTTTCCAACACCAAAATAAATTCCAATTACAAACGGCTCAATATCTGGTTTTTCAAATAGTGGTTTCGTATAGTGGACGAAATTGGTCAAAACTCTTTATTTGAGCTTCTAAATATTGGGAGACCATCAAAATTGAAATTTAAAGTAATTTTAGTTGGAACATCGATCCAAGTCTTTAACGATTTTTTTAAAGATTTTTGAGGCCATTATGTCAGTATTCACCTTGTTCAATCGTTTTGATACGTATTTGTTTAATAGTACCTAAAATAGTTCTAGCGTCATGTGGCGCTAAATCGTTTAAAGCTATTTGAGATATATATTTCTTTCTGTAGCCCATTCTTTTATTCACTAGTGACCAAAATATTTTTGAAAATTCGTCATCATCATTATTACGTCGTTAATCAGGTTCCAAAGTTTTAACTAAATTCAAACATCGACACCATTTATTGTTTTTCCTACAGAACCTTCATAGGACGTCGATGGAATTCGCGCTTAACTGTGGGTTGTCAAATTTAAAATATTATTTTCTTCCCCAATAAATAATTACTGTCATTTGGTTTATTTATATTTCGTTATTAACCGACGTAAAAAAAGGAGGAGGTTCTCAAGTCGTCTGTCGTATATATTTTTCTCTTTTTCCACATTATAAATGCGAGCTTCAGCAAACACTATGATACAATCGTGACGACTCTGTCAGTAAAGTGGGCTAAAGCTGTACTATTGATGTAGTTTATTTTTTTAGTTTTAAAGCACTCTTGTAGACAGTTGTTATAAAACCACTGTATTCACAAGAGTGCCTAATTACGCTATAAGATTAAGTTTTATAATGGAGGTTGCATACACCATTGTACAGAAACAAGTATCGAGTGATACTATAATAACGCTTAGTTCAGTAGTAAGTAAGTGATCACAAACAAAAACCAGCCTCTATACAGCTTTAACGATAAAGCTAGCTTAAAGTGTCACAACTCTCTTAAAGTTCTATAGCAGAGTTTTGATTATCTGTTTTAAAACCTTAAGCTTCCGCGGATCCCTTAATACTAATTTTATACAGCTTGAGCTGTATAATATCTCAAATATATCTCTCATAAATATAAAAGCATCTTTTGACACTCTTGTGCTTCTTTTAAGGGAACTTAAGTTCTAAATGGGCTGGTAAATTAATGTTGTAAACGCTTGTGTGCTGCTTGGGCCTATTCGCGGGCGACCACTTTTCTGCGATATTCGCTTGCATATCTACGCGCACGCTACTGTAGTACGTACGTACGCACGGTCGGAATGAAGCTCACTCAATGTACAGTCACGAGCACCAATTACACTTTGACTCTTATTCCATCGTATTAAGAGTTACAATTGTTTACATATTTTTGCTCGTGACTGTACCTATTGAAATGCTCTACATTCAACATACAGCATTTTCTCTTTTTATCCAACATGGTAAGACATAACCTAATAACCTCTTCCTCTGTCGAATTGATTGATGTTTCTTCCAAAGGTTCCCTTTCTCAGTGCACAATTAAAAATGTACCACAACTCATACCAACCAACCAGATTCCATGTAGGACAGATTGTAATAGTGACTTGTTAATATTTAGTGATGAATTTGGTAAAAACATGGGTCGGTTGTTATTTGATTTGGGACATTCAGTTATCAATTATTGTATACCGGGTGCTTCTTATCAACATATTTTGAAAAAAGCTGTAGAACATAAATATAACCCCAATAGCACCTTATTTACGAGGAGCTCGATGGCGCAGCGGCTACCGCGTTCGGCTTGCGATCTTGCCCGCTAAGCAACTTACGCAATGCCGGGACGCTGGATGGGTGACCAAATTAAAAAAATATCTTGAGCTCCTCCGTGCTTCGAAAGGCACGTTAAGCCATTGGTCCCGGTTGCTGTCGTAAGATGACAGTCGTTAAAACCCACCAACCCGCATTGGGCCAGCGTGGTGGGTTATGGCCCAATATCCCCACGTGCTATTGTTCACGTGGGAGGCCTGTTCCCAGCAGTGGGACGTTTGATGATGATGAGCACCTTATTATTATTTGTTGGTAATAGAGGTAATCTGAACAAAACCAGCCTTATAAAATGTTTAGAATGTTTGGATAAATTAATTGTAAAGAAAATTATATTTTTCACATTACCCTATTGTAGTAGTTTACCACAGGAGGAAAATTCTATTAGATAACCTGACATTACATCTTAATGTATTCAAATGTCAGCCAAAAACTTGGTTAAACAAGTTGCTTTGAGCAATGTATATTTGACATAGACGTCAGTAGTGTTTATACTGACATTCCAATTAATTATTTAAATTAAATTATAAGACAAAAGAGGAACACTCTTGCGAAATGTTTGTTATTAAAATGAAATTAAATGAATGTAAAAATAGCTTTAGCAAAAACCCAAGTCAATCATTAAATTTAAAAAATGTACAATCTTTAAACATTGTCCACCAGAACATTCAAGGAATGATGGGCAAAGATTTGGAGATTGAATTGTTCATGAACAATGTAATAAAATTGATATTCTTTGCTTATGCTTTGTCAGTGTTCTGTTATCAGAACACTGGCCTTTTCATTTCAATTTTCATGTTCAATTTTAAGAATCATTTGGTAGCAAGTTCGTTCAGTCGAGGAAATGCAATACATGGTGGCTCCTTAATAATTGTTAATAAAAAGTTTAAATTAATGGAACGCAAAGACATAGTGAGCCTTTCGGTTGAGCGAACAATAGAAATAGCTTGTGTGGAGTTGGAGCAGTTTGTTGTATTAGGTGTATACAGACCTCCTTCAGCGTCATATGATTTTTTCGAAAAAGTTATGGATGAAGCATTACATAAAGTCCGTAATGTAGGTAAAACAATAATTGTTTGCGGGGATTTTAATATTAATTTGTTAGAAAATTCCACAATGTCAACTAAAATTAAATACCTATTTCTATCATACAACTTAAATCATTTATTTTTGGGCCGACAAGAATAACTGCGACTTCGGCCACCTGTATTGATAACATATATACAAATGTAAAACCACTGGCTAAGCAAATTATTAATAAGCTGGACTCTGATCATTGTGGCCAAATGGTCAGCTTTCCACACCAGCGTAAACAAGTGATAAAAAGAATATCACTGTTGTGCCAAAAACTGCAGGTCGGCTGGAACGCTTTAAAAGCAATCTAGATACAAAATTAAATTATTTAGAATACAATGACAACCCTAATGTCTTTTATAATGATTTTTATAACATTTATTGTTCAGAATTTAATAAAACTTTTATTCCAAAAAAGATCTCAGTTAGTGGTACTGTAACTTTTAATGAATGGGCTACAATTGGTATTCACAAAAGTAGGAAACGCCTTTATGAACTTCATGGTGAACGCAACTACGAGTATAACACCAGCGATGACTTCAAATTATATGTTAAAAATTATTCAAAGTTATTCAAAAGAGTATGCCGATTAGCCAAGGCAAACTATCTGAGTTCTAAGATTAAGAATAGTAATGACAAAATAAAAATGACTTGGAATATTATAAATAATAAAACCTTGACTTCTGATGCTGATATTGCTGCAGCATTTGAGAGGTTTTTTACTGACATTCCAGTTTCAACTACAAAAGCCTTGATTTCCTCCCCCACTGTAGCTGAATCTGTTTTGAAGGAAAATGTTAAAGATTGTGAAAGTAATTTCAGTTTCCAAAAAATTTGTGTTATAGATATAATAAAAACATTTAACACTCTCAATAAAAAGAAAACTGCTGATCTGTGGGGTAATTCCGTGGACGTCGCTGAAACTGTAATTATGACAATAGCTCCAGTTTTAGCTTGCATATTTAAATATAGTAAAATTATTCCATTATTTAAATCAGGTAGCACTTCCTAATTTTAGACCTATTTCTGTGCTACCCCACATTTAGTAAAATTTTTGAAAAGTTGATGCTAGACCAAAAGCAAATTCATTTTTATAGAAATAAACTTTTACATTGTAAACAGTATGGTTTTACTAGGGGTCGCTCTACAACTGACGCCGGTGTTGAGCTTTTAATCCAAATATTTGATACCTGGGAGGAATCACAGGATGCCCTAGGGCTATTTTGTGATTTATCCAAGGCTTTTGATTGTGTTTTACATGAAACTTTGGTCAGGAAGCTTAACCACTATGGAATTAGGGATACTTCTTCGAGCCTTCTAATCTCATACTTGAGTAACAGGATTCAAAAGGTCGACATTAACGGTAAAAGATCTCCGGGATCAGTGGTTAAAATGGGAGTTCCGCAGGGTTCAATACTTGGTCCATTCTTGTTTTTGGTTTATATTAATGACTTACCTTATTTTGTAAAAGACAGTCATGAGATAGTAGTATTTGCTGATGATACTTCACTTTTATTCAAAGTGAAACGACGACACCCAAATTATGACGATGTGAATAATGCGGTCTCAAAGATTGTTCACTGGTTAAGTGTTAATAACTTGCTATGAAACGAGGGAAAAACTAAATGTGTAAGATTTGTATTGCCTAATGTTAAGCAGGTAATAACTAGTGTACAATTTAAAGATAATAATGTGAATCCTGTGGACACCACTGTGTTTCTAGGCATCACGTTGGATGCCAAGCTTCAGTGGGGCCCACATATAGCTAAATTATCGAATAGACTTAGCTCTGCGGCTTATGCAGTAATGAAGATCCGTCAGTTAACTGACTTTGATACAGCTAGATTAGTTTTTTTCAGTTACATTCATAGTGTAATGTCGTACGGCATTTTACTGTGGGGAAATGCTGCCGACATTCAAACTATCTTTGTGCTGCAGAAGAGGGCTATTCGAGCAATATATAACCTACAGGCTGGTGACTCTCTCAGAGAGAGATTTAAGGATATAAGTATAATGACAGTTGCATCACAATATATTTATGAAAATCTTATGTATGTTCATAAAAATATTGAAATGTTTTCAAAAAACAGTGATATTTACAAATTAAACACTAGAAGTAAGAACAAATTAGCAGTGCCTTATACTAGGCTCCATAAAATAAATAATTATTTTAAGGGTCTGTGTGTACGATTATACAACAAAGTACCAAATGATATTCAGAAATTAGATCTTACAAATTTAAAATAAAAATCAATGAAAAGCTTTATAAAAAAGCTTATTATAAAGTGTCGGATTATACAGAAGACAACACAGCTTGGGTCTGAAATGCTCCAAGTACTCCAACAGCTATTTTAAATAGTCTATAATTAATTTATATAGAGCACCATATTTAATGAAACTATTTACATTCAAATTCATATTTTGTATTTTGTGACCTGGTAACGACATATAATATATTTTTTGTAAATGTCGTTGCTTCTGTGCGCTATGGTTTCTTGCGCCCGTTCTTTGCCACAGTTAAAAAATGATGTCCTGAATGGGTGGTAGGTTAAAAAATATTTGGACGTTTCAAAGTACTTATTAATTGAGTTTATTGAATAAATATATTTTGACTATTGACTATAATGTCTGGGTGGCCGTAGTCAAGCGCTGAACTCGATATCCCGGGTTCAACTCCCAGATCGGACCAGAGGGCCTACTCTCTTTCTCCGAAACGAAATTTCGGCTGATTTTCGTTTGCTCTTTAAAGCGCATCCAATAATTTTGGAAATTTCAAACTATTTCCTAAAAATTAATAATCTAAATGCCAAACCAATTTGGGGTTAAAGTTACTCGCGTCCGTAGGTTTACCCTTGAGACCCTACACGTGACCCCTGGGTGGTGCGAAATGAGTGACAGAGTGGCAGAGCCACGCTGCGTTGCAGCACGCATTGGGCCGGCTCGCCCGGGGTAATATCATCCTCTCACGAATATCCGGCGTGAAATAATGGCACCTGGTGCTGTTGTGTTTCGTCCGGCCAGTGAGAGTTCCGGAGGCTCCTTCCCCCTCCCCCCCCCCGCACCCCGCTCAATTCCTATCCCTTCGCTTTAACCCTATTCCTTTCTTAAAGGACGAAAACGCATCTGCGACTCCTCTGGTTATGGACACCCGTCCATGGGCGGCGGTAATTGCTCTCCATCAGGTGACCCGCCTGTTCGTTTGCCTCCTTCTTATATAAAAAGTTAAACCAAAAAACTTAAAAGTACCTATAGTGTATGGCATAAGTGCCAATCATTATGTTGTCTAACAAATTAAAATATAGTCATTGGCACCGATAAAAAAAGTCTGTGTATTTACTTTACAAACATAAAATAAAGTTTAACATGCTTTAAATAGGTAAACTAGCTACCAAACCTATACTTTTCATTAAATTTTAACAGAGTCGTCCTAACACATTTTCAAAACTGGGGCCAATAAAAAGTAATCTTATTTATGGGATAAATTAGTAAGCTGCCAATAATTGGGGTGGTGACAACATTAGTATTGTTTTCCCCTACATTGTACAGTTTCCAGATGCAGCTAACTTCTGTCAAGTTTATTTGTATGCCTGCGGTAAAAGCTTCTTAATTTTTTTTTATCCTATCTGTTATGAAAAGTTTGCATCATATCTAAAAAACCGTATTCAATACATCGACGTTGAATTTTACGATTTTCAAACTTATTTAGGTCGGTCAGTTCCTCAAGGTAGCGTGATCGGCTGTTTGCTGTTTTTGATATAATATATAATCATCATCAGCCTATAAACGTCCCATTGCTGGGCACAGGCCTTCCACGTGGACAATAGCACGTGGGGATATTTGCCTACCACGCTGGTCCAATGCGGTTGGGGTTTAACGACTGCCACCTTACGACAACAACCGGGACCAACACGGCTTAACGTGCCTTCCGAAGCACGGAGGAGTTCGAGATATTTTTAATTGATTACCCATCAGGCGATCCGGAATTTCGAAAGTTGCTTAGCGGGAAAGATCGCAAGCCCAACGCGCTAGCCGCTGTGCCATCGAGCTTTTTTTGTATAAATGATTTGGCAAATGTACTAAACGTCCTATATATGCTTTTCGCTGATGATATTTTCCTTGTACTCTCTTGTCAAAATATTACACATCTAAATCAAATTTTTAATTCGAATTGAACAGTTTTAACGAGTTGGCTTTATACTGCTCTGTCAAGAAAGTACCGGGAAAAGATCAATAATACACAAAATGTTAGATACTTACTCATCCTAATTTATTTTATCGCCTTCAAAGTATGCTCCTTCAGAAACGATGCACTTATGCAAACGAATAATTTTTTTTTATTTTTTTTATTTAAAACTCTTTATGCACTTAAAGTACAGAGGCGGACTTAATGCCTTAGGCATTCTCTCCCAGTCAACCATAGGGTGGTGCAGAGACAAAAAATGGTAGGGTGCACAAATTAAATGAAAATTTATTCACATACATACATATACGCTATTCATAGAAACATATACATACTATTACATATATAATAAATAAATACATAAATATCACATAATTATAAGACGATTGCTAATGTGGAGCATCATCTTGTTCTGTAAGAAAACTGCGCAACTTCGTTTTAAACGCATACCGACTGGTGGACATTCTGATATTCAGAGGGGGAGAATTCCAGAGAAGGATTGGTGTAATAAAGAAGGAAGAATGAATTATGTCAGAGTGGTGAGGGGGACAGATGAGCAAGCGATTAAAAGAAGAACGGAGATTTTTGTCGTGACTTGAACATAAATATTGAAAGTGCGAAGAAAGATAAGAAGGAGAATTAGGAGAGCATAATACAAAGAAAAGAGTGGTCAAGGCCCGCATACTTCTACGCAGCCGAATGGGAAACCATTTAAGCTGTGATCGGCATGCGGACACATCATACTTCCGAAGGTTAAAGACGAATAGAATGCAGTTACTCAAGAGACGGTCGAGCTTGTTGAGTAGATCTGTATTCAGGTCGAGGTAGCACACATCACCATAGTCGATAATAGGATAAATTAAGGTCTGTACAAGCATTGCCTTGCGTTTACAGGCAAAAAGTTTTTTAAGGCGGTAAAGGTAACGAAGAACTCCAGTTAATTTCCTACAAACATTAGTTACCTGAGCCTGACAATTCAACCTGGAGTCAATATACAAACCTAGATCTTTTACATTTTCAGTAACAGGTATTGGAGTGCCGTCAAAGAGTATGGAATGGAGATTGTTGAAATTTACTCTGGACATCATACGGGGGCTACCCACTAGTACAGCCTGACATTTAGCGGGGTTGACAACAACACCAAAATTGTCAGACCACGTTTTTATGTAGTTAAGGTCTTTGTTTAGTGAATCAATGGCATCATTCAACCGATCCACACTTGCCTGGGCATATTATTGCAGATCGTCAGCATAAAGATGATACGAACACTGAAGTTCAATAATCCATTCACCAAATGATTTTTAAATGCTTTTTCCGGAATTGAGTGAAACGTGAACCGAATGAAAACGGGTGCCACAAAGTGGTAATTTGAGTTTAGGAAAATGAAAGAAGTCGGCTGGAGGCATATCTGGTCAATAAGGTGGTTGCTCGATGGTATTTGTTGAGTTTTTAGTCAAAAATTCGTTCACAATGATGGCCTTGTGCGAAGGCGTATTATCGTAGTGCAAAATCCAAGAATTTTCTTTGGCCTTTTTGGTCGAATTTGCTCTCTTAAACGCCGCATAACGCTCAAATAATATTCTTTAATTACCGTTTGACCTTCCGGCAAGAATTCCGAATGCACAACACCGCGATAGTCAAAGAAAACAGTCAGCATGACTTTGACTTTTGATCGACTTTAGCGTGGTTTTTACGGTTTCAGTCGGAAGGCACCACTCTGTAGCTTGTTGACAAGTTTGCATGTCAAACTCGTAAACCCACGTCTCGTCACCAGTAACAATGCGTTGCATGATTGTTGGGCCTGAATTGACTCGTTCTCAGCATGTCCTCAGCGACTCTTATGTGATTGAGTTTTTGAAGAAAATTCAGGTCTTTTGGGACTAGCCGAGCGGCAACATGTTTCATACCCAAGTGATTATTTAAAATGGTACTGATCGACTCGTGAGACACAAAAAGTTCAGCGGCTATCTCTCTCAAACTTGAATGAGGATTTTCAGTCACCATTTCCTTCACTTTTGCGATGTTAACTTCAGTTGAAGACGTCGATGGCCTACCAGAGGGAACAAATCTTCCATCACATCTCAACCGCTTTTGAACGCTTTGTATCACTCATAAGCACGTGTTTTTGATAAAGTCGATTCACCGTAAGTCTTCTGTAACATTTTCAGTGACTCCGAATACGAAATTCCATTGGCGACACAAAATTGAAGACAAACTCTTTATTGATGTTTTTTTTTTATCCATTATGACATTCGCAATACACACTAGATATAAACTAACTAAAAACAGCTCTGTACTTAATCTATTTAGCAGATGCAACTCAAACTCCGCGCCAAAATGGATAACAGTTGTGCCAATCTAACAACAAAAAAAAACAAAAAATTGATTTTGGGATCCTATACAAATCATCCATTCAACAACTTTATTGACAGTATGTATGTCTAAATATTACGTCCATCTCGGACCAAATATCTTTGGTCCGAGACGTCCATGGTCTATTATTTATGAACACAGACCAAATAATGAAGATGTTTTGAATACTCATTACGTCCATGGTCTAATATGAACACAGACCAAATAATGAAGATGTTTTGAATACTCTTCGGAAGGTTTTACTAAGTTACGTGTGCCCGATTTCATTTATTAACTGAATTATCTAAATACTTATTGGAAGACATTTACAAAAAATCTCTATATTATTTCTTTAGCATGTAAAGTTTCATGAAAAGTGGATTGGTTTGTAAAATTTATAATTTGGAAGTGTTTAACTGAAATGACCAAAAGCAACAAAAACATTGACGTCCAAAAAAAAATTAGGTCCCTCGTGTCGTGAGGTATCCGAATCACCCCCATGTATGTTCCGCGATTTTTCATAGTTTTCGAGTTATGATTTTCTTTCTGAAGTTCTGTGATTTTACGACCTGTCCTTGACCTTAAAGTAAATTAAAATAAAATTTTAAGAAAAGGTAGAAGACTCTGGTGAGACTTTTTTATTGCAACTGAATCTTCATGAGTAGTACTTTTATGGATAGCTTCGTAACTATGATGAATTTACGTTTAGTGAATTATGACCTAATGTTTCAACTTTAAATAAAAAATCTGAACAGGTGATTTTAGGGTTCCTAAGTAGGCTTCAACAATGCGCCAGACTCTCAGCTTTCTTTATCATTTAAAAAAAGTAGTCCTTATTCTCTTTATCCGTCCTAAGTCTAATTAGTGATGATAATACTGGAAATTAACCAACTACTTAAGACAAGTTGTAAGTACGAAGTGTTTTGTTAATAAAACACAGATGATGAAGTAAAAATAATTATTTTATAATTTACAAAAGGTTTTTAAATTGGCCTCCTCCAGCAGCAATACACATTCTACATCTACATAAAAAATTGTCTTTCAATCGTCTAAAAGCCTCTCTGTTCTCTTTCACGACACGTTCGGCTTCTACAATCTTCTGCCTTAGCTCTTGCTCACTTCAACACTCTCGAGCGTATGCTATTTCTTTGTAATAGCCCCAAATTAAGAAATCTATGGGGTTGAGATCAGGTGAGCGTGGGGGCCACCTAATTGGTCCGTTGCGTCAGACTGTTGGGGTATGTTTTATTTAAGTAATTTCGGACTTCCGTAGCGTAGTGACATGGGGCATTTGTAACACCATGGTTCGTCTAAGTTCGAGATTTACATCTAACAGCAACATTGGAAGTTCATTTTCTAAAAAGTTTCTGTTGGTTTCTCCATTAAGTCTGGACGGTAGTTTAAACGGACCAATTAATTGGCCATTGAAGATAGCAGACCACAAGTTAACTCTGAAACGATGTTGAAACGTTGAAGCTCTTATTTGATGTGGATTTTCAATCGCCCACGTGTGATAATTATAATCATTGAATAATCCAAATCGCTCAAATCGTGACTCATCTGACCATAAAACTTTATTAAAAAATCCAGGATCCTCTTCCTCCTTTCGTAACATGGTTTGGCAAAAATCAATGCGTTATTGATGATCTGTAGGTAGTAAAGCTTAGACTCGTTAGATGTGGAACGCATGGTATCCTTCATCGCGGAGTATGTTTTGGATGGAAGTCCTTGGGATGCCCAGAATACGAGCTAAAACTCTCGTACTCGTGGACGGATTTTGCTGAATTTCTTCCAACACCGTTTCTCTGCAATCCGGGTCAGTTCTAGAGATTCTTTCATGACTGCCGCTTTGACCAGGAATGCGGCCTATCATTAATGTGTTGTTACACAAAAACACGATGGTCGGGATATCGCTCAGGTTGTGGCCCACCACGACGTTGACGTTGTTCGCGATACAGTCGCGCTGCTGCTCGGCCGTTTTCTCGTGCAACTCCATAAAAACATTTCTGCATATTCACTTAACATGTAACTCATCTCTTACACTTCCAAGTAAACAAAGTCCAATAAACGAGCAAAGTAGTCAAATAAGAAAGCAGCGGGGTCCGTGGGCAAAGCGAGTGTGGTAAAGACAAAATAGTGGCACGAGTAGCAGTAAACACAAACTGTCTTATTAATAGACGTTGACTAAGGCAAGAGTAACTCTACTCCAAGTATTAAGGCAGTCTTAACAATTCGATTTTACATCGGACTATTAGGTGGTGACTGTTATTGTGACGGCTAGCATAGAGCATACAGGTCGGCCACGAGTACTGAGGTACAATTCACGTAACAAAACTTCAACGACATGCAAGCGATTTGATCGCTGAAGTCACTTTTCGTATTCACGTATCAATCGCACGATTGATTGTTGCATACACCATTGTACAGAAACAAGTATCGAGTGATACTATAATAACGCTTAGTTCAGTAGTAAGTAAGTGATCACAAACAAAAACCAGCCTCTATACAGCTTTAACGATAAAGCTAGCTTAAAGTGTCACAACTCTCTTAAAGTTCTATAGCAGAGTTTTGATTATCTGTTTTAAAACCTTAAGCTTCCGCGGATCCCTTAATACTAATTTTATACAGCTTGAGCTGTATAATATCTCAAATATATCTCTCATAAATATAAAAGCATCTTTTGACACTCTTGTGCTTCTTTTAAGGGAACTTAAGTTCTAAATGGGCTGGTAAATTAATGTTGTAAACGCTTGTGTGCTGCTTGGGCCTATTCGCGGGCGACCACTTTTCTGCGATATTCGCTTGCATATCTACGCGCACGCTACTGTAGTACGTACGTACGCACGGTCGGAATGAAGCTCACTCAATGTACAGTCACGAGCACCAATTACACTTTGACTCTTATTCCATCGTATTAAGAGTTACAATTGTTTACATATTTTTGCTCGTGACTGTACCTATTGAAATGCTCTACATTCAACATACAGCATTTTCTCTTTTTATCCAACATGGTAAGACATAACCTAATAACCTCTTCCTCTGTCGAATTGATTGATGTTTCTTCCAAAGGTTCCCTTTCTCAGTGCACAATTAAAAATGTACCACAACTCATACCAACCAACCAGATTCCATGTAGGACAGATTGTAATAGTGACTTGTTAATATTTAGTGATGAATTTGGTAAAAACATGGGTCGGTTGTTATTTGATTTGGGACATTCAGTTATCAATTATTGTATACCGGGTGCTTCTTATCAACATATTTTGAAAAAAGCTGTAGAACATAAATATAACCCCAATAGCACCTTATTTACGAGGAGCTCGATGGCGCAGCGGCTACCGCGTTCGGCTTGCGATCTTGCCCGCTAAGCAACTTACGCAATGCCGGGACGCTGGATGGGTGACCAAATTAAAAAAATATCTTGAGCTCCTCCGTGCTTCGAAAGGCACGTTAAGCCATTGGTCCCGGTTGCTGTCGTAAGATGACAGTCGTTAAAACCCACCAACCCGCATTGGGCCAGCGTGGTGGGTTATGGCCCAATATCCCCACGTGCTATTGTTCACGTGGGAGGCCTGTTCCCAGCAGTGGGACGTTCGGCTGATGATGATGATGATGAGCACCTTATTATTATTTGTTGGTAATAGAGGTAATCTGAACAAAACCAGCCTTATAAAATGTTTAGAATGTTTGGATAAATTAATTGTAAAGAAAATTATATTTTTCACATTACCCTATTGTAGTAGTTTACCACAGGAGGAAAATTCTATTAGATAACCTGACATTACATCTTAATGTATTCAAATGTCAGCCAAAAACTTGGTTAAACAAGTTGCTTTGAGCAATGTATATTTGACATAGACGTCAGTAGTGTTTATACTGACATTCCAATTAATTATTTAAATTAAATTATAAGACAAAAGAGGAACACTCTTGCGAAATGTTTGTTATTAAAATGAAATTAAATGAATGTAAAAATAGCTTTAGCAAAAACCCAAGTCAATCATTAAATTTAAAAAATGTACAATCTTTAAACATTGTCCACCAGAACATTCAAGGAATGATGGGCAAAGATTTGGAGATTGAATTGTTCATGAACAATGTAATAAAATTGATATTCTTTGCTTATGCTTTGTCAGTGTTCTGTTATCAGAACACTGGCCTTTTCATTTCAATTTTCATGTTCAATTTTAAGAATCATTTGGTAGCAAGTTCGTTCAGTCGAGGAAATGCAATACATGGTGGCTCCTTAATAATTGTTAATAAAAAGTTTAAATTAATGGAACGCAAAGACATAGTGAGCCTCTCGGTTGAGCGAACAATAGAAATAGCTTGTGTGGAGTTGGAGCAGTTTGTTGTATTAGGTGTATACAGACCTCCTTCAGCGTCATATGATTTTTTCGAAAAAGTTATGGATGAAGCATTACATAAAGTCCGTAATGTAGGTAAAACAATAATTGTTTGCGGGGATTTTAATATTAATTTGTTAGAAAATTCCACAATGTCAACTAAAATTAAATACCTATTTCTATCATACAACTTAAATCATTTATTTTTGGGCCGACAAGAATAACTGCGACTTCGGCCACCTGTATTGATAACATATATACAAATGTAAAACCACTGGCTAAGCAAATTATTAATAAGCTGGACTCTGATCATTGTGGCCAAATGGTCAGCTTTCCACACCAGCGTAAACAAGTGATAAAAAGAATATCACTGTTGTGCCAAAAACTGCAGGTCGGCTGGAACGCTTTAAAAGCAATCTAGATACAAAATTAAATTATTTAGAATACAATGACAACCCTAATGTCTTTTATAATGATTTTTATAACATTTATTGTTCAGAATTTAATAAAACTTTTATTCCAAAAAAGATCTCAGTTAGTGGTACTGTAACTTTTAATGAATGGGCTACAATTGGTATTCACAAAAGTAGGAAACGCCTTTATGAACTTCATGGTGAACGCAACTACGAGTATAACACCAGCGATGACTTCAAATTATATGTTAAAAATTATTCAAAGTTATTCAAAAGAGTATGCCGATTAGCCAAGGCAAACTATCTGAGTTCTAAGATTAAGAATAGTAATGACAAAATAAAAATGACTTGGAATATTATAAATAATAAAACCTTGACTTCTGATGCTGATATTGCTGCAGCATTTGAGAGGTTTTTTACTGACATTCCAGTTTCAACTACAAAAGCCTTGATTTCCTCCCCCACTGTAGCTGAATCTGTTTTGAAGGAAAATGTTAAAGATTGTGAAAGTAATTTCAGTTTCCAAAAAATTTGTGTTATAGATATAATAAAAACATTTAACACTCTCAATAAAAAGAAAACTGCTGATCTGTGGGGTAATTCCGTGGACGTCGCTGAAACTGTAATTATGACAATAGCTCCAGTTTTAGCTTGCATATTTAAATATAGTAAAATTATTCCATTATTTAAATCAGGTAGCACTTCCTAATTTTAGACCTATTTCTGTGCTACCCCACATTTAGTAAAATTTTTGAAAAGTTGATGCTAGACCAAAAGCAAATTCATTTTTATAGAAATAAACTTTTACATTGTAAACAGTATGGTTTTACTAGGGGTCGCTCTACAACTGACGCCGGTGTTGAGCTTTTAATCCAAATATTTGATACCTGGGAGGAATCACAGGATGCCCTAGGGCTATTTTGTGATTTATCCAAGGCTTTTGATTGTGTTTTACATGAAACTTTGGTCAGGAAGCTTAACCACTATGGAATTAGGGATACTTCTTCGAGCCTTCTAATCTCATACTTGAGTAACAGGATTCAAAAGGTCGACATTAACGGTAAAAGATCTCCGGGATCAGTGGTTAAAATGGGAGTTCCGCAGGGTTCAATACTTGGTCCATTCTTGTTTTTGGTTTATATTAATGACTTACCTTATTTTGTAAAAGACAGTCATGAGATAGTAGTATTTGCTGATGATACTTCACTTTTATTCAAAGTGAAACGACGACACCCAAATTATGACGATGTGAATAATGCGGTCTCAAAGATTGTTCACTGGTTAAGTGTTAATAACTTGCTATGAAACGAGGGAAAAACTAAATGTGTAAGATTTGTATTGCCTAATGTTAAGCAGGTAATAACTAGTGTACAATTTAAAGATAATAATGTGAATCCTGTGGACACCACTGTGTTTCTAGGCATCACGTTGGATGCCAAGCTTCAGTGGGGCCCACATATAGCTAAATTATCGAATAGACTTAGCTCTGCGGCTTATGCAGTAATGAAGATCCGTCAGTTAACTGACTTTGATACAGCTAGATTAGTTTTTTTCAGTTACATTCATAGTGTAATGTCGTACGGCATTTTACTGTGGGGAAATGCTGCCGACATTCAAACTATCTTTGTGCTGCAGAAGAGGGCTATTCGAGCAATATATAACCTACAGGCTGGTGACTCTCTCAGAGAGAGATTTAAGGATATAAGTATAATGACAGTTGCATCACAATATATTTATGAAAATCTTATGTATGTTCATAAAAATATTGAAATGTTTTCAAAAAACAGTGATATTTACAAATTAAACACTAGAAGTAAGAACAAATTAGCAGTGCCTTATACTAGGCTCCATAAAATAAATAATTATTTTAAGGGTCTGTGTGTACGATTATACAACAAAGTACCAAATGATATTCAGAAATTAGATCTTACAAATTTAAAATAAAAATCAATGAAAAGCTTTATAAAAAAGCTTATTATAAAGTGTCGGATTATACAGAAGACAACACAGCTTGGGTCTGAAATGCTCCAAGTACTCCAACAGCTATTTTAAATAGTCTATAATTAATTTATATAGAGCACCATATTTAATGAAACTATTTACATTCAAATTCATATTTTGTATTTTGTGACCTGGTAACGACATATAATATATTTTTTGTAAATGTCGTTGCTTCTGTGCGCTATGGTTTCTTGCGCCCGTTCTTTGCCACAGTTAAAAAATGATGTCCTGAATGGGTGGTAGGTTAAAAAATATTTGGACGTTTCAAAGTACTTATTAATTGAGTTTATTGAATAAATATATTTTGACTATTGACTATAATGTCTGGGTGGCCGTAGTCAAGCGCTGAACTCGATATCCCGGGTTCAACTCCCAGATCGGACCAGAGGGCCTACTCTCTTTCTCCGAAACGAAATTTCGGCTGATTTTCGTTTGCTCTTTAAAGCGCATCCAATAATTTTGGAAATTTCAAACTATTTCCTAAAAATTAATAATCTAAATGCCAAACCAATTTGGGGTTAAAGTTACTCGCGTCCGTAGGTTTACCCTTGAGACCCTACACGTGACCCCTGGGTGGTGCGAAATGAGTGACAGAGTGGCAGAGCCACGCTGCGTTGCAGCACGCATTGGGCCGGCTCGCCCGGGGTAATATCATCCTCTCACGAATATCCGGCGTGAAATAATGGCACCTGGTGCTGTTGTGTTTCGTCCGGCCAGTGAGAGTTCCGGAGGCTCCTTCCCCCTCCCCCCCCCCGCACCCCGCTCAATTCCTATCCCTTCGCTTTAACCCTATTCCTTTCTTAAAGGACGAAAACGCATCTGCGACTCCTCTGGTTATGGACACCCGTCCATGGGCGGCGGTAATTGCTCTCCATCAGGTGACCCGCCTGTTCGTTTGCCTCCTTCTTATATAAAAAGTTAAACCAAAAAACTTAAAAGTACCTATAGTGTATGGCATAAGTGCCAATCATTATGTTGTCTAACAAATTAAAATATAGTCATTGGCACCGATAAAAAAAGTCTGTGTATTTACTTTACAAACATAAAATAAAGTTTAACATGCTTTAAATAGGTAAACTAGCTACCAAACCTATACTTTTCATTAAATTTTAACAGAGTCGTCCTAACACATTTTCAAAACTGGGGCCAATAAAAAGTAATCTTATTTATGGGATAAATTAGTAAGCTGCCAATAATTGGGGTGGTGACAACATTAGTATTGTTTTCCCCTACATTGTACAGTTTCCAGATGCAGCTAACTTCTGTCAAGTTTATTTGTATGCCTGCGGTAAAAGCTTCTTAATTTTTTTTTATCCTATCTGTTATGAAAAGTTTGCATCATATCTAAAAAACCGTATTCAATACATCGACGTTGAATTTTACGATTTTCAAACTTATTTAGGTCGGTCAGTTCCTCAAGGTAGCGTGATCGGCTGTTTGCTGTTTTTGATATAATATATAATCATCATCAGCCTATAAACGTCCCATTGCTGGGCACAGGCCTTCCACGTGGACAATAGCACGTGGGGATATTTGCCTACCACGCTGGTCCAATGCGGTTGGGGTTTAACGACTGCCACCTTACGACAACAACCGGGACCAACACGGCTTAACGTGCCTTCCGAAGCACGGAGGAGTTCGAGATATTTTTAATTGATTACCCATCAGGCGATCCGGAATTTCGAAAGTTGCTTAGCGGGAAAGATCGCAAGCCCAACGCGCTAGCCGCTGTGCCATCGAGCTTTTTTTGTATAAATGATTTGGCAAATGTACTAAACGTCCTATATATGCTTTTCGCTGATGATATTTTCCTTGTACTCTCTTGTCAAAATATTACACATCTAAATCAAATTTTTAATTCGAATTGAACAGTTTTAACGAGTTGGCTTTATACTGCTCTGTCAAGAAAGTACCGGGAAAAGATCAATAATACACAAAATGTTAGATACTTACTCATCCTAATTTATTTTATCGCCTTCAAAGTATGCTCCTTCAGAAACGATGCACTTATGCAAACGAATAATTTTTTTTTATTTTTTTTATTTAAAACTCTTTATGCACTTAAAGTACAGAGGCGGACTTAATGCCTTAGGCATTCTCTCCCAGTCAACCATAGGGTGGTGCAGAGACAAAAAATGGTAGGGTGCACAAATTAAATGAAAATTTATTCACATACATACATATACGCTATTCATAGAAACATATACATACTATTACATATATAATAAATAAATACATAAATATCACATAATTATAAGACGATTGCTAATGTGGAGCATCATCTTGTTCTGTAAGAAAACTGCGCAACTTCGTTTTAAACGCATACCGACTGGTGGACATTCTGATATTCAGAGGGGGAGAATTCCAGAGAAGGATTGGTGTAATAAAGAAGGAAGAATGAATTATGTCAGAGTGGTGAGGGGGACAGATGAGCAAGCGATTAAAAGAAGAACGGAGATTTTTGTCGTGACTTGAACATAAATATTGAAAGTGCGAAGAAAGATAAGAAGGAGAATTAGGAGAGCATAATACAAAGAAAAGAGTGGTCAAGGCCCGCATACTTCTACGCAGCCGAATGGGAAACCATTTAAGCTGTGATCGGCATGCGGACACATCATACTTCCGAAGGTTAAAGACGAATAGAATGCAGTTACTCAAGAGACGGTCGAGCTTGTTGAGTAGATCTGTATTCAGGTCGAGGTAGCACACATCACCATAGTCGATAATAGGATAAATTAAGGTCTGTACAAGCATTGCCTTGCGTTTACAGGCAAAAAGTTTTTTAAGGCGGTAAAGGTAACGAAGAACTCCAGTTAATTTCCTACAAACATTAGTTACCTGAGCCTGACAATTCAACCTGGAGTCAATATACAAACCTAGATCTTTTACATTTTCAGTAACAGGTATTGGAGTGCCGTCAAAGAGTATGGAATGGAGATTGTTGAAATTTACTCTGGACATCATACGGGGGCTACCCACTAGTACAGCCTGACATTTAGCGGGGTTGACAACAACACCAAAATTGTCAGACCACGTTTTTATGTAGTTAAGGTCTTTGTTTAGTGAATCAATGGCATCATTCAACCGATCCACACTTGCCTGGGCATATTATTGCAGATCGTCAGCATAAAGATGATACGAACACTGAAGTTCAATAATCCATTCACCAAATGATTTTTAAATGCTTTTTCCGGAATTGAGTGAAACGTGAACCGAATGAAAACGGGTGCCACAAAGTGGTAATTTGAGTTTAGGAAAATGAAAGAAGTCGGCTGGAGGCATATCTGGTCAATAAGGTGGTTGCTCGATGGTATTTGTTGAGTTTTTAGTCAAAAATTCGTTCACAATGATGGCCTTGTGCGAAGGCGTATTATCGTAGTGCAAAATCCAAGAATTTTCTTTGGCCTTTTTGGTCGAATTTGCTCTCTTAAACGCCGCATAACGCTCAAATAATATTCTTTAATTACCGTTTGACCTTCCGGCAAGAATTCCGAATGCACAACACCGCGATAGTCAAAGAAAACAGTCAGCATGACTTTGACTTTTGATCGACTTTAGCGTGGTTTTTACGGTTTCAGTCGGAAGGCACCACTCTGTAGCTTGTTGACAAGTTTGCATGTCAAACTCGTAAACCCACGTCTCGTCACCAGTAACAATGCGTTGCATGATTGTTGGGCCTGAATTGACTCGTTCTCAGCATGTCCTCAGCGACTCTTATGTGATTGAGTTTTTGAAGAAAATTCAGGTCTTTTGGGACTAGCCGAGCGGCAACATGTTTCATACCCAAGTGATTATTTAAAATGGTACTGATCGACTCGTGAGACACAAAAAGTTCAGCGGCTATCTCTCTCAAACTTGAATGAGGATTTTCAGTCACCATTTCCTTCACTTTTGCGATGTTAACTTCAGTTGAAGACGTCGATGGCCTACCAGAGGGAACAAATCTTCCATCACATCTCAACCGCTTTTGAACGCTTTGTATCACTCATAAGCACGTGTTTTTGATAAAGTCGATTCACCGTAAGTCTTCTGTAACATTTTCAGTGACTCCGAATACGAAATTCCATTGGCGACACAAAATTGAAGACAAACTCTTTATTCGATGTTTTTTTTTATCCATTATGACATTCGCAATACACACTAGATATAAACTAACTAAAAACAGCTCTGTACTTAATCTATTTAGCAGATGCAACTCAAACTCCGCGCCAAAATGGATAACAGTTGTGCCAATCTAACAACAAAAAAAAACAAAAAATTGATTTTGGGATCCTATACAAATCATCCATTCAACAACTTTATTGACAGTATGTATGTCTAAATATTACGTCCATCTCGGACCAAATATCTTTGGTCCGAGACGTCCATGGTCTATTATTTATGAACACAGACCAAATAATGAAGATGTTTTGAATACTCATTACGTCCATGGTCTAATATGAACACAGACCAAATAATGAAGATGTTTTGAATACTCTTCGGAAGGTTTTACTAAGTTACGTGTGCCCGATTTCATTTATTAACTGAATTATCTAAATACTTATTGGAAGACATTTACAAAAAATCTCTATATTATTTCTTTAGCATGTAAAGTTTCATGAAAAGTGGATTGGTTTGTAAAATTTATAATTTGGAAGTGTTTAACTGAAATGACCAAAAGCAACAAAAACATTGACGTCCAAAAAAAAATTAGGTCCCTCGTGTCGTGAGGTATCCGAATCACCCCCATGTATGTTCCGCGATTTTTCATAGTTTTCGAGTTATGATTTTCTTTCTGAAGTTCTGTGATTTTACGACCTGTCCTTGACCTTAAAGTAAATTAAAATAAAATTTTAAGAAAAGGTAGAAGACTCTGGTGAGACTTTTTTATTGCAACTGAATCTTCATGAGTAGTACTTTTATGGATAGCTTCGTAACTATGATGAATTTACGTTTAGTGAATTATGACCTAATGTTTCAACTTTAAATAAAAAATCTGAACAGGTGATTTTAGGGTTCCTAAGTAGGCTTCAACAATGCGCCAGACTCTCAGCTTTCTTTATCATTTAAAAAAAGTAGTCCTTATTCTCTTTATCCGTCCTAAGTCTAATTAGTGATGATAATACTGGAAATTAACCAACATATAACTTCAAGGGTTACTTAAGACAAGTTGTAAGTACGAAGTGTTTTGTTAATAAAACACAGATGATGAAGTAAAAATAATTATTTTATAATTTACAAAAGGTTTTTAAATTGGCCTCCTCCAGCAGCAATACACATTCTACATCTACATAAAAAATTGTCTTTCAATCGTCTAAAAGCCTCTCTGTTCTCTTTCACGACACGTTCGGCTTCTACAATCTTCTGCCTTAGCTCTTGCTCACTTCAACACTCTCGAGCGTATGCTATTTCTTTGTAATAGCCCCAAATTAAGAAATCTATGGGGTTGAGATCAGGTGAGCGTGGGGGCCACCTAATTGGTCCGTTGCGTCAGACTGTTGGGGTATGTTTTATTTAAGTAATTTCGGACTTCCGTAGCGTAGTGACATGGGGCATTTGTAACACCATGGTTCGTCTAAGTTCGAGATTTACATCTAACAGCAACATTGGAAGTTCATTTTCTAAAAAGTTTCTGTTGGTTTCTCCATTAAGTCTGGACGGTAGTTTAAACGGACCAATTAATTGGCCATTGAAGATAGCAGACCACAAGTTAACTCTGAAACGATGTTGAAACGTTGAAGCTCTTATTTGATGTGGATTTTCAATCGCCCACGTGTGATAATTATAATCATTGAATAATCCAAATCGCTCAAATCGTGACTCATCTGACCATAAAACTTTATTAAAAAATCCAGGATCCTCTTCCTCCTTTCGTAACATGGTTTGGCAAAAATCAATGCGTTATTGATGATCTGTAGGTAGTAAAGCTTAGACTCGTTAGATGTGGAACGCATGGTATCCTTCATCGCGGAGTATGTTTTGGATGGAAGTCCTTGGGATGCCCAGAATACGAGCTAAAACTCTCGTACTCGTGGACGGATTTTGCTGAATTTCTTCCAACACCGTTTCTCTGCAATCCGGGTCAGTTCTAGAGATTCTTTCATGACTGCCGCTTTGACCAGGAATGCGGCCTATCATTAATGTGTTGTTACACAAAAACACGATGGTCGGGATATCGCTCAGGTTGTGGCCCACCACGACGTTGACGTTGTTCGCGATACAGTCGCGCTGCTGCTCGGCCGTTTTCTCGTGCAACTCCATAAAAACATTTCTGCATATTCACTTAACATGTAACTCATCTCTTACACTTCCAAGTAAACAAAGTCCAATAAACGAGCAAAGTAGTCAAATAAGAAAGCAGCGGGGTCCGTGGGCAAAGCGAGTGTGGTAAAGACAAAATAGTGGCACGAGTAGCAGTAAACACAAACTGTCTTATTAATAGACGTTGACTAAGGCAAGAGTAACTCTACTCCAAGTATTAAGGCAGTCTTAACAATTCGATTTTACATCGGACTATTAGGTGGTGACTGTTATTGTGACGGCTAGCATAGAGCATACAGGTCGGCCACGAGTACTGAGGTACAATTCACGTAACAAAACTTCAACGACATGCAAGCGATTTGATCGCTGAAGTCACTTTTCGTATTCACGTATCAATCGCACGATTTTGTTTAAGTCGGTTTTGTTTAAGCGTATTCACGTGCATTAATCGAAGTTCGATCGTTGCCTCCGCGGTTTTCACCTATTATTTTGACGTTTGGTTTTATCGGATTTCAGCGATTACACGTCAAATTAGACAATTTCCAAGTCGTTGGAAAAAAATAATAAAAATTTCTGCATGTTTTGTTAACAAAAAGTATTTGAATTTATTTGGTAGAACTGTAATGGCAACATTAAGTTTAAATAGTTGACAAATCGCTGAGTAGCGTTCCTATCGAGTAATTGTTCTAGCGAAATGACAGGTGAATACGGATTTGTGACTGTTTTTCAATAGGACGACTTCTAAACGTAAACGACATTTCGACTATTACGAAATACGTGAATCAGGCCACTGGCCATTCGTTGCCATGACAAAGCAAAAATATCAATTGGCTAATTTTAAGAATTTTATTAAAGTCAAAATTCACCTAACATAAATGTTTCACTGTATACCAACATTTTCATAACTTTCATCATAGTTACGAAGCTAATTAGTTTATCCATAAAAGTACTACTCATGAAGATTCAGTTGCAATAAAAAAGTCTCTTGTACTTTTTATTAAAATTGAACAGGTCGAAAAATCTCAGTACTTCATAAAGAAAATCATAACTCGAAACATACATGGGAGTGATTCGAATACCCCACAACAAGAGGGGACTAAATTTTTTTTGGACGTCAATGTTATGGCCATCCTGTATAAATGACTACTTATACAATATTATCCTAAAAGGGTTAGTCAAAGACTAGGCAATGAAGACAGCAAAATCAGTCCCCTGTCATAGTCCACGTTTTACCAAATAACAACTGCACATGTGCTCAGCGTGACAGCTGGTGAGTCCATTGCCGCTTTTTGCTGTTGGATGTATGAAAGGAATGTACGAGTATGTATGGAATAGATGAGTCGGTAGGATTCTTTTAATGACCCACCAACATACATACAACATACAACTCTCGTCAATGAATAATTAAAAATATAATTTTACTACAGGAAAGGAGATTGACCATTTTTGACCAAATGCTGCCCAAGCATGCGAACACTAATAAAAAAAGATATTTAAAAAAATACATCCACCGGGTTATATTGTACCTAAAAATATATCTTAAGGCTTTTTGGTGCTTTAACTTTAGATCAACATTCATTTTTCTTTTTTTTCAATGTTGTTCTATTTATAAAATCCATTGTTTATATACATACCGTCTTTTATTTTAAAATTATGACGTTTTTTTCTCAGTACTCCTCGGATAGATTCTGAAGCCCTTTGGGTTTCATACTAGTATTAGTCTAATGAACATTATGCACTATGATTTAATGTTGGGCAGCACTCTTGGTCCAACGTCCATACAAAAAGGGCCAATCTCCTTTAAAACCAGTCTCTTCAGAGACGGCGCGGCGGTGCTCTACTTCAATATTTCAAACAAACTAATTCGAAATAATTTCATATCGTGAAAACCGTATGTAGCAATTCAGAGCTTTACTCGCGAAACGTAACACGAAATACCGTTTTAGTACAAGCTTTTACGGGAACATCCAGGGATTTTCCAACTACCGGAAAATACATATACAAAATTTACGAACCCCCGAGCTAGTTTTAGACTTATGCGATTAGCCAACTCAATTGGTGGATATCAGAATGTATTGATGCACCGACGCTCTTGTGTGTACAATTACACATGCGGTCTGGGACACGTTGTGGAGGCACTCTCGATGTTTCATGAGCCATATTCTCCTCCTCGTGAGAGGTAAAAACTGTGAATAGGTACCGCATAAATGTTTGGGATGCTGTGTGTACTGGAAGTTTTGTGGAAGCGAGCTACGATATCGTTGAGTTCAAGTGACTTGAGAGTCCGTAGATTTCTCTGTGGATAGCTATATACGTTTATATCTGTATATATGTACTTGTATGTACATTATTATGTAGAAAGGACACGTTAATAAATGGTCAAAGTGTGTGTGTGAAAAGCGAGATTGTTGGTACGGCGAAGTGCATTTTTATGTTCCGGTAGTGTTCCTTCATTCTATTTAATAAAAAACCTTTTTATTACTTACAGAATTCGCATGAGAATAAGCTATAAAAAAATAACAATAGTGTATTTATTTGTTTTTTATTACGTACTTATTACCGACAAGTTTACCCGCGATACTAATTTACCTATCGAAATGAAAAAAAAGAGTAAAATTTTTTTAGGTACCGGGTACCTTGCGTAAACCAGTAGCCTAATTCACGTAACAAAACTTCAACGACATGCAAGCGATTTGATCGCTGAAGTCACTTTTCTTATTCACATATCAATCGTTCGATTTTCGAGCATTCAAAGTTCGATCGCTGCCTCCGCAGTATTCACCTATTATTTTGACGTTTGTTTGATCGGATGTCAGCGATTACACGTCAAATTAGACAATTTCCAAGTCGTTGGAAAAAAAAAATAAACATTTCTGCATGTTTTGATAACAAAAAGTATTTCACTTTGTTTGGTAGAATTATAATGGCTAAATAAATAATAAAATAAAAATGGCTAATGTTAAGTTTAAACAGTTGACAAATCGCTGATTTACGATTCTATCGATTAATCGTTTTATCGAAATGACAGGTAAATACGAATTTATGACTGTTTTTCAATAGGACGACTTTAAAACGTAAGCGACATTGTGACTATTACAAAATACGTGAATCAGGCCATGAACGTCTACGCAAAAGGTGATCACGGATTTGATAAACTGTTAATCAATTCTAACCATCCACTCTAATGAAAGGACAATGCCCACGGCCTATACAATTATGAAAACCTGACAATGAGTTAGCTAGTATTAAATGATCTTGGTAGCAAAATGTAATCTATTATATTAGGTACTGTTTATTGGTCTTAATTCAGATTTTTTATAAAAAGCCAGAGAGAAATTTTAAAAATAACAATTTTAAGTTTTTGGTAGGATATTGTTTTTTTTAAAGTTTTTTTGTTAACATACTAACTCAAATAACTCTAACCGCTGAGCTACCGAGACCCCAGAAGACTCGTTGAATTTTTCCTAGTAGTTTAATTTACGCTGCAAGCTAGCGGTATTACGTGACTGTGAAGCTACCCTCACATTCGGAAGAAATACTATTGCAAGTATTTAACAATCGATAAAGACGTAATTGCTTATAAATATCTTTATTATTGAAATTTTGCATTCGCAATGCTATATAGATATAGGATGAAATGTTTTACTAGAAAAAAATCAACCAGTCTCAGGAAGCTCGAGTGGGATTCGAACCCACGACCTTTGGATTGCCGGTCCACTGCCCTAAGGGCGTGCGAGCTGCCCGCCGCGTGATAGCTCAAAAGACGCGGAATTCGAAGGGTTTTAAGATGATATAAAAATATTTTGGAAAATTGGTTTTGAAAAAAGAATTTTTTTTTGGTTCTGAAAAAAAAAATTATCGAAAGAAAAATTACGCGTTAATTTTCAATGCCCTTTCAAGTCGTGTAGAGCACGAGATCTGTGGATTTTATTTATAAATAACTCCAAAGTAAAACTAAAACCTGCCAGCGCGCCCTAACATGGTATAAATCCTACATTCCTCTTATATAATTAATATAAACCGAAATCATTGATCACATAAACGAAATTGAATGATTTAACGCAAACTATGTTTGATAATTATGCGTCTTACGGAAACATCATCGTTGGTATTTCTTACAAATGTTTTTTTTTTGTAAAAATGTCGTTTTTTTCTGTGCGGTGTGGTTTTTTGCGCCCGTTCTTTGTGCCACAGTTAAAAAATGAGGGTGGTAGATTAAAAATGTGGACGATTAAAAGTAGTTATTAATTGAGTTTATTGAATAAATATATTTCGAGTTTGAGTTTGAATGCATGTATTATATTATATTAGGTATTAGTATTAAAATAACATTATTAAAGATTCTATAGTATAGTGCAGTCGAGGAAGTTCCCGATAGAACATTTACGGCGATATTCGCTTGAGCTGCATTCCAAACGCGCCCACGAACCGTAGCGTGCGCGTAGATAGCGTGCAGGCGATTATCGCCGAAAAGTGGTCGACCGGGAACTTCCTCGACTATACTTTTAAAAGTACGGATGTTTGTCTGTTCTTCAATCTTTGGTTGGGCGGAATTGAGAAAGAGACAAACCACCTACCTAAAAATGGCCACTGATGTAATCTGCTGTCTACAACGTGTAAAAAATAAGCAATACAATTTGAGCAGCCTACCTGTTTGGTGATAACTTTTTTTTTCACAATAGGTAGCTGAGAAATTTATATTTTTTAGACAAAAAACAGCTCAAATTTTTGTTCAAACTCTTCAGGTTACACGTGCCACGTGTCAAAGGTCACTCATCCGGCACTGCGCTTGCGTTTGTCAATCAATAGCAAAATAGGGTTTTACGAAATGTGCATTACACCTGTAACTAAAATAAATACCACATTTAATGGTGATATTTAAGCAGTGAAGTCTTAACAGGGTATATGTAAGCACCCTTAAATTTTATTGCTTATTTTTTTACTCGTATACACAAAAAACGAGGCAAGCAATCCAAACCGGTCATGGCACTTGGGCCAACAATACGAACCTATTTCCACACAGTTGTGTGAAAGAGAAATGGAAGTTAGTTCTCAAAGTCAAATAAAACTATACCTACATTGAAACCATTATGATAACTCTCTCTGAAATTGACCAGAAAGTGGTAGCGTTCAAACAGTTTCTGTTCATATTCACAAGGCAAACATTCGCAGGTAGTGGCTAAGCGGCTTGACTGTTTAATTTTCTTCCACGGCCAGTTTTACCTAACGTACGTTTGCGTGTAAGCTGCTACCGACACCAGGTTTTTTCGTTAATTAACCAAAATGTTAAAAAAAGTTAAGAACCTTATATTGAAATCATTAAAAAGGATGATTTTTTTCACTATACTATGTAAAACCTTGTTTTGTTTAATGTGACCAGTGTTTGTAAGCCAGGATTCAGTTGGCATTTATATAACATGGTTGATTAGTTGTATGTACGTTATACAAACCAGAAACTGTCCGATGTCCGAAGGTCCCCGGGTTCAATTCGCAGGCCGGGCATAGTGCGTTCCAGTTTCGGTTGTGTTCACCAACCCGCATTCATTTGTAACGATGACTTAACTTAAATGATGGAAGCCTTGCCCAACAGTGGGCAAAGTGTATTTGATACTCGTATTGGTTTGTTGCTGAACATTTAACTAAACAACCTTAATTTTTCTTTATACAAAACCAATTAAGGGCGAGTTCCACCCATGAAACTAAACAACTTTCCCCAAAAAACCTATGTGCAAAAATTACAAAAAAAATTCGATCTCCCATACTATTGCCGTCAGCTGATCGGACAGTTTCGTGGGAGGTCGAAACACAGACCTTTAGTCGCCTTCTACGACACCCAAGGGAAGAGAGGGGGTGGTAGTATTCTTTCGTTTTTTTGAAATGTCTTTTATAAGCTGGTAGGTAAAAAATTTCGTCATTTTTGTCTCATAGGTTTCTTGGGGAAAGTTGTTCAGTTTCATTGGTGGACCCTTAATTGGTTTTGTATAAAGATAGATTAAGGTTGTATATCGATATTTTTATATTTTTGCATAAAGTCAGTGGTATAGTTCTTATCAAGGTAATTTACCAGCACAGCTCGTAAACACCGTCGTCAGTCGTTGCAAACAAACACGAACATTGAGGAACGTCCATCAAAATCAAAGACGGATGGGCACCGCAAGGAGGTTGATCATTTATCAAGTTTATCTACATTTCGGACTGGACCGCATCATTTACTGGAAAAATTTAAAACGAGCACATTTCGAAGGTGTTAAGGTGGCACTGGTACCTTAGCTTGAATAATGTTAACAGTAATGATTTTAGGTCATAGTATGGCGATTCACTTGTTGTTCCAATAAATTTTTATGCACCGATGGCAAAATACTGTTTTTAAACACAGAACAGATAGTAGTCAAAATACACATTTTTACAAATATAACCCAACAAAACTATCTAATTTGTTCGCAACAAAATTTGCTTTAAAATTATGTAAAAAATAATGCCTCTATCATTTTACCGACTGTCGAGCGCCAGGACAGAGAGCTTTAAGCACGTCTTTGCCTGACATTGCTCTCAAACCGATTTCACTTTTCTTTATCTACGAAGCTTATTTTCTCCAAATATCAATATAAATTAACAAGTACTTAAACTATTGAAACTATTTTAACGGGACCTAACACGATTAATTTTTGTAAGTAAGTACATATCTACTTTACTGCTTGACGTTTCGGCCGCGATGCTGCAGCCGTGGTCACAAGCGAACTGAGTACTTGAACATTTATTTACAAGAAACAAGGTTCATATAATTAAAACCAAAACTAAATATGTTTACAACAGAATAATTGACGACCTCCTTGGTCGAGTGGTTTATACACCGGTTTTCATGGTGTCGCCATCTCTGAGGTCCCGGGTTCGATCCCCGGTCGGGTCAATTTAGAAATTATTTTTTTCTAAATTGTCTCGGGTCTGGGTGTTTTCTATGTATAATAAGTATGTATTTAAGTATTTTAAGTACGTTTATCCGTTGTCTAGTAACCATTTAACGAGTTTCTTCGAAGCTTTTCTTGGGCTAGATAATTGGTGTGATTGTAGAAAAGATTTATTTATTTATTAATAAAGATATACACCCCTAATTTTTATTCGTTTTAATGAAATTAAAGGTAAATTCTACCCATGAAACTTAACAACTTTCCCCAAGAAAGCCTACGTACAAAAATAACGAATTTTTTTGCCTACCAGCTTACAAAAGACATTTCTAAAAACCTTACCGTGTCGCGTAACTATGAAAGAATACTTACTACCACACCCTTTCTTCCCTTGGGTGTCGTAAAAGGCGACTAACGATCTAATGACTGCACATACACCGGTCACGCTGAGCAAATGTGCAGTCGCTATTTGATGAAAAGTGGACTATGGTAGAGGACTGCTTTTGCTGTCTTCATTGCCTGACTGACCCTGACTAACCCTTCTGGGATAATAGTCGTGGTTATATGTATGTATATGTTACCGGCAATAGGCAAAATACCTAGGCAATGTATAGAATACCTAAAACGTGTAGGTAATGTATGAAATATATTTCTTTTATACTTTGCCTAGGTATTCTATACAATACCTGTTTAGTAGGCTTAATGCACCCAGGTGATATCACCTGGGTGCATTAAGTCTACCAAATAGTATATACTTAATTCACCTGCAAATGCGCATCCGGTAATGTGTGAAAAGGCAGTACTTAGACCTACTTATTATTTATACGGAATTGTTTTGTTCCTTAAGTTTTTTATACTTGTTACGTACCTAAGTACCTACTTGTAAGAAAATTACATTGTGTTACTTATATACAATAGAATTTTTAGTTGCACTTTATTTTTAAAGTGATTTTACTGTAGTAACAGTGCTTTTTTGAAAAGTATCTAAATGTCTTAAATGTCTAGTATATTCTTGCATAGGAACTAGTAACTTAAAATTAAATACTTAAATCTTTTTGAGTGCAGTAATTCTTTTAGTCTTCTGAAAAAAATGTATACCCTTTTTATAAAAAATATTTTTAAGGAGCATCCTAATTGTTAAATTATTAACGTTCTTTATCGTTGAAATTTTGCATTCACAATGCTATATAGATATAGGATAAAATGTATACTAGAAAAAAAATCAACCAGTCCCAGGAAGCTCGAGTGGGATTCGAACCCACGACCTTTGGATTGCCGGTCTACTGCTCTAACCGCCGAGCTACCGAGACAGTGAAGTCTACCCTCACATTCGAAAGAAATACTATTGCAAGTTTTTTTTTTTTTTATAGCAGAAGGAGGCAAACGAGCAAGCGGGTCACCTGATGGAAAGTAATCACCGCCGCCCATGGACACCCGCAAAACCAGAGGAATCGCAGGCGCGTTGCCGGCCTTTAAGGAAGGAAGGCCGTTTCTTGAAGATCCCTTAGTCATAACGGTCCGGAAATACCGCCGCCGAGAGCTGGTTCCACAACACTGTAGTTCGAGGCAAGAAATTTCTTGAAAAACGCACAGTAGTAGACCGCCATCCATCAAGGTGATGTGGATGGAATGACAGTCGATTGCGTGTAGTGCGGTGAAGGAAATCAGCGGCAGGGATCAAGCCGAACAATTCCTCAGAACACTCCCCATGATATATACGGTACAATATACAGAGACACGCAACGTCTCTCCGAAGAGCCAGTGGATCGAGCCGTCCTGAAATAACCACGTCGTCGACAATTCGAGCAGCTCTGCGTTGAATGCGGACAAATGGAAGGAGTTGGTATTGGGGTGCTCCAGCCCAGAGATGCCCGCGTGGTCAGTTGTGCGAGAACCAAGCCATTCGACGTGATGGGCATTGAAGTCTCCCAATACCACAATCTCGGCCGAGGGGATCCGTTGGAGAAGGGAGTCCGTCGCCGCTTGGACGGTCTCGATAAGTTGGTCAGTTCCGATATTACCGCTGTGGGACCTATACAGGCACGCGTAGAGGAGGATGGCGTCCGCAGTCGACGTGTAGCCATAAGATGGAAAGGTCCCTATCTTCAAGATTGCCAAGGCGACGGACGCACATATTCTCCCTGACATAGGCACAAACACCGGCTCGTGGCACAAATGCATGTTCCAGGTTGTATCCCGGGTAGCGCAAGTAGGAGATGTCAGGAGGGGGGGATATCTGCGTCTCGGTGAGGAAGAGCAAGGCCGGTTTCGCTGTCTCGAGGTGGTAATGGACGGCGCTCAAGTTAGAGTGGATTCCCCTGATGTTGCAGAAGTCCACACGAAGCGTAGGAGGGGGTGCCAATTGTCTTGCCTTTCTCCTGCCTGCAGCATGCCTTGGCACGAGCAAACTTTTGCCCTCCCCAGAATACGTAGGGCAGCCTGAGCGAGAACGCTCTGGGGTGGATTCTCCGACTCTGGGTGTGTCGGTACCCCCCTGGGGTAAATATAAATTAGAGTTCGCTGCCATATCAATTGTAAGGGGGGGGGGGGGGGTTGAGGGGTCTCCAGAACCCTCACTCGCCGGACGAAACACAACAGCACAGAGTGCCATTGTTTCACGCCGAAAATTCGTGAGGGGGTGTATTACGCTGGGCGAGCCGACCCAATGCGTGCTGCAACGCAGCGTAGCTCTACCACTCAGTTAGTGTCACTTATTTAGCACCACCCAGGGGTCACGTGTAGGGTCTCAAGGGTAAACCTACGGACGCGAGTAACTTAACCCCTAAGTATTTAACAATCGATAAAGACGTAATTGCTTATAAATATCTTTATTGTTATTAAATTTAAAAGGGAATATGGTACCACCCCCTCTCTTCCCTGTTTAAGGGAAGAGAGGGGGTGATACCTAGTATTCTTTCACCGCTACCCAAATCCAGCCGATGGGGCACGCACCGCAAGACACAGTGTGGGCAGGCCTCCAACAAGGTGGTCCGACGATCTGGTGAGGGTCGCGGGTGGCCGCTGTATGCGAGCAGCATAACACCGCTGGAGACCTTGTGGGGAGGCCTTTGTCTAGCAGTGGATGTTCTCTGGCTAGTGATGAGACACCCAGACCCCATAATTTTTTTTAACATCTCGGTGGCCAGCACATTATTTTATAAAGTGCTGGCCCGACACCTGAGAGTCCTGGGAAACGCCTTATTGGATACTTTGAAAACGGTCAAGATATTTTGCGAGGTAAAATATACCCCACGCTTCGAAAAACACGTCCAATCTCAGAAGATCCATTGGCCAGAACCATAAAGGATCCTGTGAGGTTTTTTTTCTTATTGGATTTAAAGGTGTGGAATAAACCGATAAACATATCATAGAACACTCGCGAATAATTAAGTAAGTACCTATTACATGCGTCAGTTATTTTGATACGGGCTACCATATCGTTCTGCACGAATTGCGATGTTCATCACATCACACAATTTCTCATAATTACATTTGCAAGGCACGGACGACATCACGGCAAACACAATCAAAGTTGTGCGCTTCTGTAGACAGGTTCTTCCAACTGTGTGCAACTCTGTGTACGAGTACACAGTGCATTGACATAACCGAATTCGTATCTCTAAGTTAGGCCGCGGGCACGAACAGGGCGGAATCAAATGAACAATATATCGAAATAAAATAAAATAACTTATTGTTTTATTTATTTTGATCGCACGATTATTAATTTTTTACTTTAAGTACTACATAATAACATAGTAACGTATAACGATACGACGATATGGCTAAGTATATTGTAATTTATAAACGCGGTCCAAAAATAACGTAATAATAGTAGAAAGGAGAACGTTTAGTAACGTAACGTAGTACTACGTGTTTTCAACAAAAAGTCACTTTTACAACTTTTTTACTTAGCTCGTAAAGCGATTATTATTTCATAAATAGGTACAATTTTTTTTTGTATGATAACGTTTTCGGCTCCAAAACCAATGAAAAATCTCGGTGTATATAAAATCCACGAACGATTTTTTTCGCCATCTGCTGTTTTAGATGAGGGAAGGCCAGTCCAGCAATGAGATGTATAATGGTTGATGATGATAATGATGGATGATGATTTATATCAAGAGTGTTTAAAGAATAAATAAAGTGGGGACCTTTACTTATTTATATTAAGTAAGCCACAAAATACATATTTATTTCCTTCTTTAGCATTAAGTACATTTTTCTTAAGTAAAATTAGGAGTACTTTCTCGGGTCCCCCAGATAAATTTACTCGGCATTTCCCGCCCGAACAATTTGAAAATAACATATTTTCTATATTGCCTTGCCTTCTGAATATTTTTTTGCATAATAAGTACTTACTTACCTACACATTTAAGTATGTTTATCCGTTATAAAAAAAAAGTTTCAAAAAGAACTTGACTTGGGCTAGATTATTGTAGATAATTCAAGACAATTATCTAAGAATCTAAGAACGAATGACAGAAAGAGATTCACACACGCAAAGCTCTCGACGAGACTGGATAAATGAATGATGCGTACAAATATCCCCGGGAGCTGCGCGCAATCAGACGTTCTTCGCACATTTATTTCGGCTAAGTTCCCGGCCGCAACTCGATGAGTTATAGCACAATTTGTAACGCCGACTCCCAACACAATAAGACACGGCGTAGGTGTGGAGACGCAGTATGTAGAGTGAGGATTAATGTGTAGGCATTTGTCGCCCGAATCACGGACTGCCGCCGATTCGCTCGAATCGATACGCGCGAATAGTGTCGGCGATGCAACCACGGAGCAAATAAAAAGAGGTGGTAGCTTAAGCAACTGTGCACTGTGGCGATTTTCTGAGCCAACTGTGTCCTGCCGGTCGCGGACAATATTCTCTCTTCCTTCGATGGCGGGAACGACAAACTATCTCGGTTACAGTTGTCAAACAAAGCTCGATAAAATTATGTAGCATGTTAGGATTTGTAGACAAAAATACCACAGCTACAAGCAAAAACTACTATTATAATGTCTATTTTTGACTTATCGTGGTTAGACATAACACGAGAAAACGGGTCGAGAAAATTTTCTCGTGTTGCGCATGCTGGGCTGCATGGCTGACGTCATCACGACAACTTTACCGTGTCCTGACATCATCACGGTGGGCGGGGCCTAACCAGTCTCTCGAGCGCTGTTGCTGTAGACATGTATGAATGCTTTATATTTGCTCCGTGGATGCAACTTTGTGTCGGCGCGTGACAAACGCTTTGGCTCGAGCTGAGGCTGCGAGCTTTTAGCGAAGAACGACACACGCGGATATAGAAAAACAAAAACAAAAATCGGTTTACAAACAGTATGTTTGGCTTCTTGGTCACAGGCGAAGTGTTTAACTGTTTTATTTTCCAAAGGAGACCCGGCGTTTTATGCTTAATTTGTATACATTTTTAATTTTTGAATCTGCTATTCAATCTCAGAACAATAACTAATTATTGTTCTGATTATTTAATAATTAACTGGCAATATCTGTCAATAATTGACAATTGTTAACAAATGACAGCCGCTAGTTGTCAAATCAAACATGACGTGACGGCATTGTTGATATTTCCCTTTTTTAAAAGCAAAAGAATTATGGTTTATGCAGCCACGTTAGACATTTTTACTTTATGACCAAATTATATTGTATACAAATTAAGCATTTTTTCTATGGAAAGTGCCGGTTCTCCTTTGTATATTGTCGAATTACATTGTGAAGTACACAAGTCCACATGCACAACACAAATCCGACTTTATCACGTAGGTGAAAGGGTTGATAAAAACTGATAATTTTTTTGTGTTGTTACTGAATAAAATGGTTTGAGCAGATTTAGCAAAGACAACACAGACAGACACACATACATAGATTCACGACTATTGTGCCTATAGCATCGTCCTAATACAACGCGAATGCGCGATCATCGCGCGAGTAAGCGATGCGATCATCGTACGAGTCGACGATCAAACATAATGGCACCTGTTTCGTCCGGATAGTGAGAGTTCTGGAGGCCCCTCCCTCCCCCCCCCCCCCTCACAATTCCTATTCCTTCCCTAACCCTATTCCTTTCTTAAAGGTCGGCAACGCATCTGCGACTCCTCTGGTTTTGCGGGTGTCCATGTGCGGCGGTGATTGCTCTCTATGTATCTCTATTACGTTTGCCTCCTTCTAATATAAAAACATATAAAAAAAAATATTGATTTAAAATAGGTATCCTAATAGACAATCGCGCGATGCATTCGCGCGACTAAAATGTTTAAAAATCTCTTCGTGCAAACTTAGTTCGTGCGAACGAGCCATCAAACCTATTAAGGCCTATTCAAACCTGAGCGGTATTCGCTGCCGCTGTGGGTAGCGGCAGCAAAAATACCGCGCAGGTCGCTCTAGCTGCGGAACTTGATACTAAATACCCGAGCGAAACTCGCGCGGCAACCGCGCGGTATATATACCTTTACCCACAGAGGCAGCGAATACCGCTCAGGTTTGAATAGGCCTTTAATGGTGAATAGGTGTCCTAACTGAGGTTCGCGCGATGATCGCGTCACGTCGCAATTTGTGTGTCGAGAGAGCTGTCATAAATCGTGATCGCGTATTCGCGTTCTATTAGGTCACTCAGTTTTTTAATCGCGCGATTATCGCGCTATCGCGTTGTATTAGGACAATGTCTAAGGGTTAGTCAGAGACTAGACAATGAGGACCGTAAAAACAGTCCTTTGCCATAGTTCACGTCTCACCAAATAACAACTGGCACATGTGCTTAGCGCGATAGCTGGTGGTCGCTCTATGCTGTTCGGTGTATGTGAAGTCTTTAGTCCGTTAGTCTTCTTTTACGTCACCCAAGGGAAGGGGTGGGTTGGTAGTACTATTTTAATAAGACGCCTCCACACAGCTCATACTTATATGCAAAATGTAAGCCATGGCTTCGATATACCTACAGTAGACAGAAGACCGAGAAGAAGCTTCAAGAAATCCGGCTAGTCGTTCCATTCCACGGAATAGTTTCATTTTGTAACAGGAAACTGCTTGCCCTTAATTTGACGGTAAAGTCAGAGCACGATACGGCGCGTACGGTCGACAAAGGAAGCGTACGTTAATCCAAAATCACTAAACCACTAATTAGACGGCAATTGACAGCATGGTTCTACTATAGAAAACAACAGTAATAATAATTAGGTAAAAATTATTTGTCTGACCGTAAACACTTTTTTCACTCTCGTTTATTCACTTCATTACTGGTTTTTTACGAATATTACTGGTCATTTACTAAATGCTCACGTTTTTAAAGTATATGGCGTCCATTGTTTACAGGGATACTGAGTTATTCATTTGTATGTATGGGGTATAAACTCTGTAGCTCTTGAACGGAGTGTAAAAAAACTATATGTAGAAGAAAACAAAAAAATCTGAGCAAATGGGTATTTTATATTATTTGGAAAGAATAACGCAAATAAAATTAATCTAACATAAGAACGTAAAACACAATGTTATTATTATACCTAGCTGTAAAACAACAAAGTGATCCAAAATATTAATATGTCAGAATTACTAAATTTAAATTAAAACAATTTCAAAAGAAACATGTAATATAAATATAAAATATGAAATAATTTCAATAAGAAATGTCAAAACATAAAATAGTCTTTAAAGTAAAACAACAGTTTTCATATTATGTGTTCGAAGAAAAACAGCTACAAAAAGTCACTCCAGAAGAGAGAGGATCAAAAATAAATCAATGTAGTAAGTACTAGAGAAAAGAAGCGTACATATTGCCGCCATCAAATGCGATACTACACGAAAACTGTAAAAATATAAAAAGTATCTAGTCGTTAGTTTGCCGCATGACCCCGATAGCTGGTAGCAGCGGTCAGTATGCAGTGAGATTTAGATGTTGAATAGCTAATGGAAAAGGCGTTTGCTTGTTGATGGAATAGTCTGCTGCGGCTTGTTCTAATTCGGTAGTCTGTGCTGTTGTGGTGATTTGATTTCAAATGCTTCTGTGCAGTCTTAATACCAGAATAAAACCAAATTCCAGTGGAGAAGTCGTAAAAATGGAAATGAACTATCAAGAAAAGACAAAGCATTATAAACTAAGAATTAAAATTGAGAAAAGACCAAGATAGCGACAACACAAAGTGAAACAAAAGAGCGGTGACAGTTACAGTTAAAAATAAAAAGTAACAAAAAGTCCGGAACAATGTAACACTGTGATTTCTGTAAAATTACGATAATGTCAATATAAAAATGAAACACTTTAATCCGCACCAAGTTTAACATGTCAACGTAAGTATGCTAGACTTTTCACGTAAGTCGCATTTATGAAAATATCGAACTCATACAATTTCAGTTGTCGCGTGAAATCGTTGCAGTGTCGATAACATTTTATTTTTAAAAATGCAAGGTCCAACGTGAAGCTATCCTCTTTATTATTATAACTTAATTAATGGCTTCGCGTTTAACACTAAGCCAATTTCAAGTGGTATATATTTTTAAAGTACACAGTATTGTACGGTAGATTGAATTAAAATGGTTTCTCACAACACGTGTTGTTGCTAAAAGGACACGGGAGAAACTCCCTATCCTCTTTACGTAGCCAGGATTGATGTACGGGTATTCATCGTCGCTGATCCGGAAGGCGGAATAGGTTGCGACTAATAACGAGATCGCGTCGAGTGGCTAAGTAGTCCATAAGTCAATGTATTACAGGGTTGAAGAATATCAGAAAAAAAAGATGACATTTTTTAAAATAAAACAGTATAAAAGAGAAAAGGTAAGTAAATAATTTGTCTTGTTACAAAAATAACAGAAGCTTTGGCAGCTAAACTAAACGGATTGAAGAAATCGTAATTCAATCTACATTGCTCCGTTGTACTACTACTGACGTGAATCCATTCCTACACAGGCTTTATAGTTTTGTTGGATGGGTAACTGGGAGCTGGGTGGCGGCGGGATTGTTAAAAGAACTCTACCAACCCCATCACTTACCTTGGGTGTCGTAAAAGGCGACTAACGGATTAAAGACTGGAGATATATCCAACAGCATCAAGCGGCGACGGTGAAGACCAACTATCACGCAAAAGACGACAGGTGTTACGCATACTACGGCGCCCGGGGAGACACTGGTTATATCGGACCCAGCAATCCCGGACTACCTTAGTGGCATGGGGGAAGGATAGGAGTTTAATGAGTATGCCTTCCATCGGCGCCGGCGTATCCCCGAGATCAGTTTGTATGCCTAATTTTGAAGAGTGGTAGAGCCACGCTGCGTTGCAACACGAATTGGACCGGCCGTAATATCATTCTCTCACGGAATGTCGGCGGAAAGAAATGTTGCTGTTGTGTTTCATCGGTGAGTGAAAGGACCGGAGGCCCATCTCCCCCCATCCCTCACAATTCCTACTCCTTCCTCCAAGGTCCTTTTTGTACACCTGTATATAACAGGTGAAATTCTTTTTACGGATACACAGCAGACCTAGGGTACCCGCTGGTTATGTGGGACTAGTGGGACTCTCCCCCCAGTGCCCGCTTCCCTGTCCAGGTGCAAAGGCCACGACAGGAACTGGGGAGAAAAGGGGCCTTACCTACTGAAACACTTGTACCATCCTGTCACTTGTCACCAGGGTGATTCAGGACCGCGGACAGCAGATTTCGAAATTCCTCCAAGTTCCTACTTCAACTCCTTCAAGGCTGGCAACACATCTGTGACTACGACGTGTCCATGGGCGGCTGTCACTACTTAAATAAGGTGACCCGTAAGCTCGTTAGCTTCCATTTCAGATATACATTGCGTCCCACGGATATGCCACATGGAGGGAAAGTACCTTGAATATTGTAGATGGAACATTTTATTACAAAAAAGACATTATTTGAATTTTAAAAACAATTTATACTGCATTCATAGATATTTAAATAATTACATGGTTGAACCGGGAATCGAACCCGTTACATGAGAAAAATAATCACCCTGTAGCTTTATCATACCGATCGAAAGGCTTCATCATAAAGATTATTTTTTGCTGAATCACTGTCACAAATAAAAGGAAGACTATGAATTTTAACATTTTTAATACAAAATGTATCAATTTATCAAATGCTCAAAATGAGTCCGTTCCTGTTAAATACAAAGTCGCACTCTTTTGATTATTTCGCTTCCTGTCGATTTTTTGATCTTGTTGTGGTGGATATTTAGATATTTAAATAATTACATGGTTGAACCGGGAATCGAACCCGTTACATGAGAAAAATAATCACCATGTAGCTTTATCATACCGATCGAAAGGTTTCATCATAAGGATTATTTTTTGTTAAGTAACATAGTGTCACAAATAAAAGGAAGACCATGAATTTTAACATTTGATGTGAATTTTTTTTCAGAAAAATGAAAAGCTGACATTGCTGTAAGGACATACACTGACATTATCATAAGTACCTACCTATTACTAATAAATGTACCCACTTGAAAAGTACACATCATTTTCCTTTTAAAATTTAAGGGCATGAATACGTATTATTCTAAATATCCACCACAACAAGATCAAAAAATCGACAGGAAGCGAAATAATCAAAAGAGTGCGACTTTGTATTTAACAGGAAGGGACTCATTTTGAGCATTTGATAAATTGATACATTTTGTATTAAAAATGTTAAAATTCATAGTCTTCCTTTTATTTGTGACAGTGATTCAGCAAAAAATAATCTTTATGATGAAGCCTTTCGATCGGTATGATAAAGCTACAGGGTGATTATTTTTCTCATGTAACGGGTTCGATTCCCGGTTCAACCATGTAATTATTTAAATATCTATGAATGCAGTATAAATTGTTTTTAAATTCAAATAATGTCTTCTTTCAGTAAAATGTTCCATCTACAATATTCAAGGTAATTTCCCTCCATGTGCCATGTCCGTCTGACTTCCTGTATAAAAAAAGAATGCATTTTCGCCTGTAGGTATTCAAAACTTATAACATACCTGGATGCGACCGACCTGAAACAAAAAGAAATGGCGTGATACGGAGGAAGTCTTTGCGCAGCAGTGATACGGGCTCATGTTGATGATGATGATGATGATGATTAAAAAACGACCTTTCGCAATCCGAGTGACAGCTCTTCCAAATGACCTAGAAATTGGTTAGATTACATTGTCGGATTTTTGTCGTGATTGGCAGGCAAATGTTATTATTTTTAATTCGTTCTTCTGTAATAAGACCATTTGGCTTTGAAATTTTTTGCCGGCGCATGTGTTTCAAAGCTCCTATAGTCCCAGGTCTTTTAAGCGGGGCGTGAAACGGCATTTATGCAGGCCGTCAAGAATGGGTGCTTGTTACCGAGCTTATTCTACGGTGTGGAGCGCTCTCATTATTTTGGACTGCAACGGCTGCTTACCATCAGGCAGGATGCGGTCACTATGACGAGTCAATATAAAAAAGAAAGTGCTACTTTTGCAAAGAGAAACCGCCCGAAAAAAACAAAAACACTAATTTTGAAGTTCCCGCAGTAAAGTTCAATGAACGCGTACTAGAGTGAAAAGGGTCGATTATGAGCACAGTGCCTAAAATGCAAGATGCCACTGCTGCTATAATACCTAAAACGCTAATTGACTAAGAAGCAGATTGCCTAAAACGCAAGATGCCACTGCTGCTATAATACCTAAAACGCTAATTGACTAAGAAGCAGATTACCTAAAACGCAAGATGCCACTGCTGCTATAATACCTAAAACGCTAATTGACTAAGAAGCAGATTGCCTAAAGCAAGATGCCACTGCTGCTATAATACCTACCTAAAACGCTAATTGACTAAAAAGCAGATTGCCTAAAATGCAAGATGCCACTGCTGCTATAAAAAATGTACGAGACAGACCGTGCCAATTACTTTAATACATTGCTTAATTAATGTTAATTTGAAAATGGTATTGCTGTTTTACATTCCTTTTTTCCTTCTCGGTTCCTCGATTCCTCGGTTCGACGCGATTCTATTTCGGCGTGCAGTGGTACTGGGGGTAGCGATGCGCATTTTGTCTGGCACAGACTATAGCTCGTTAGATTAGTTGTTAAGTCTTAACTATAAGTTAGTTAACTATTTTTTTATTATTATTATTATTGACGTCGATAAGTGCCTGTAAAGGTTTACATTGAATAAATAATTTGACTTTGACTTTGACTTTGACTTTTTTATTTTATTTTTTATGGTAGTTTAAATGCACGAAAGTAGCAATTTCGGATTTTATTGAAATAAAAGTCAATTAAAATTAAGTTACCTAACAAGTATTATTTCATGATTTGATACATGTGATTTGTGATTTCATTCTGATTTGTAGACGAAATAACATTTACACCCGTTTGCACTAAACTTGGGTTAGGCTCGTCTTAGTTAAGATACACCTAAGCTTAGGAGCAGCCTAACAAAATAATTGGTTTGCACTAATAGTTCTGTCTCAGCTGTGAAGAAACTAAGGAATTGCCTAGTAAAGTGAATGATGGAAGAATGACGAACGATTGTAATGGTAGATTGTTTATGGTCTATTATTTTAAAAAACAAAATCTGTTTGAATTTGTCAACGTCTTGTCTTGACAATCTAATAATTAATCTACTAAGCTTGAGATCAACCCATAAAATAATAACTTATATTATTCTGAGGATCCACCACATCATTTTGTCACATGGTTAGGTGTATGCGTAATAATATTTACAATGCATCGGTGTTCAATGAAGATGTTTGAATTCTGTTACTATGGCAACTGTAGACCGAAGATAAACAAAGACATGGATCTGTCGCTCGATAGGTTGAGTCAACTTAAGTCACTAATTTTTCAGTATATAACACGCCCGCCTCATCGAGCGGTCCTTTAATTATGAGTGGTCGAGCTTTGAGTCGAGCAATAAATCGACGAGAATTTGAAAGTTAGGTACTGTCAACGAGCGAGCTGTCAGCACACAAATCAAAATTAATTCGAAATTATTTGGTATGTAATTATCATTCACATACGGCATGGTTGCTTAATTATTTTTCCTCTTTGTAGTTTTGCTGTTATTTATAATAAAATTAAATAAATAGACGGTTTTGTTTTTTTAGTATTTAAAAAACACTCGTACTGTTTTGCAATCAAGCCAATAGCAAACGCCCTTTTGTCCTATTTGTACCTTATAATGATATCGTAAAGATCGATCTTTTTCATGGATTCGTTAATAGGTAGGTAGGCGTTTCCGGTTCATTGCTATTTGAAGTAGTTGTTTTCTTCGCTAAAGTATTGTGATAAGATTCGTTATCCATAACAATAACCATATTTTTGGTACATTGGTTGCATGCATCTTTTCAGCAGTTAGTACTTTACTTTACTGTTTACTTTGCTTTACTGTACAATGTGACGTATATGCACACACGCATTCAAATCAAATTGTGGAGGGGCGTGACATCTTTTTGTGGTTTATCTCTACGCTTTTTTATGCTTTACTACTTCTAAAAACCTAAACAACTCAATCGAAATGTAAACAAGAAACACATCAAAAAGTGCTTGTTGATGATTGATTTGATTGTGACAGACAGAAAACGACATAAAATTCTCTTTTATTTTGTCGTTTGCCAACCGAAGTTAGACAGGCTAAGGAAATCTCCATGCTGAAACACAAAAAACACTACTTAAGTATCGCCTTACTCGTTGGGCGGTTCCTATTCGGGCTCATAAAGTTATGAATCTCCTAAGTGGAGTCAGGAATTGCCTAAGGTTAGTGCAAGCAAATTTTTCGCTAGGAGCAGCCTAAACAAATTAGGCAAGAACTTAGACGATGCTTAAGTTTAGTGCAAACGGGTATTAGGCAATTACAATGTCTAGTAGGATTCACGGTTAGGCAATCTGCTTCTTAGTCAATTAGCGTTTTAGGTATTATAGCACCAGTGGCCTCTTGCATTTTAGGCAATCTGCTTCTTAGTCAATTAGCGTTTTAGGTATTATAGCACCAGTGGCATCTTGCATCTTAGGCAATCTGCTTCTTAGTCAATTAGCGTTTTAGGTATAATAACAGCAGTGGCATCTTGCATTTTAGGCACTGTGCTCATAATCGTGTCAGGATCGTAGCAAATGGAAATCTACCCCTCCGGGAAGCGGCCGTGATGTATGTATGTACGAGTATGTACACACGGCATTAGATCAACCTACTCTACTGTCAAATTTCTCCATTCAATATTGATCCTTAAAACCAAACAATAAAGTTCAAAATTGATTGTAGAAATTTGACAGTTTTGGGTAGGTTAATCTGACGCCGTGTGTATGTCGCAGGGATATGATAAAAACAGAGATTTGGTCAATTCCCTAAGTGATTTGATCAAATCACGAGGACGTTAAAATAACAACACGATTTTATAATTTCCCTAAACAAATGTAGGGAATTGAACAACTATCAGAACTGGTTCCGTGAAATGACCAAAAACATGTGACCTACAGACGTATTAGTATTTCTGTTGTCTAATAAAAAAATAACCTCAAAATTCAAGACAATCGCTACGCTGCGCTTCACGATTGTCTATCGCGTGACATACAGGAGTAGGGCAATTTAGACCTACAGGAGTAGTGCAATTTATGTTCAAGTGGTGTTCAAATCCCTAGATTTGTTTAGGAAAATGATAAAATCGTGTTCTTATTTTTACATCCTCGTGATTTAATCAAATCACTGGAATTGACCAAACCTCTTTTTTATCATATGACTGCGACATGTACATTAAGTAAGCTTCCTTACTAATTACTATCACAGGGACTTCGCAGTACGTTGTACATTTACCTCCATACTGGAAAAGTCATAAAAGCATCAGATAACGGGCAAGAAAAATGTCAACGACTCGGGAAGCTTAGAGTGTGCTGCCGGCCATAAATATCGGGATCACGGCGAGCTTCAGGCCCCTGCATAAACTCCTAGCTTACTACGAAACACCTAATGAAATACCTAGTTATAACTACGCTTAAAAGTATGCTGAATCGGATCGAAGGCTGAATGTAACCAATCGTCATACAATATACTCATATTGTACATCTTCACGGACAAGAAACCTTTTGAAACGCACGAAAGACGTTATAAAAGAGAAGTACCATGAATTATATCAGATATAAATTGTTACGAGCGTTCTAAAATGTACCACTGCCGCCTGCATTTGTCGCCAAATGGCACTTTGTTGATAATCGATGACACTCGACCACGAAGGTACCGACGGGTATCGGCGCACTATGAGGCCTTTTCATACATAGTGATGATAAGAAGTTAGTGAAATCAAATAGGATTATATGTAAATATTATTATTGTTTTTTATACTTGAAGGTATGTACAATGTTGACATAATTTTATTTTGCTCTACCCTCTGTTGTATTATGTGTATTGATGTTCAAAGTTCACATTCGGCACTAATGCTTCGTCAAAACGGGGTGATACAAAATTTTAGTGTTGAATTCATTGTTAGATTTCTTGGAAACTATCAAACTTGTTTACAATATTTAAAATGGAAACTGTAGACGGAGTTATGAAGTTTGGCGCATTCTAAAAAATATAAAACAGATCGTTAAAATATTATGTATTAATTAAGTTAAACTAATATGATATGGATTTTTATAGTGTTTATCATATAAAAATCATTATTTCTGTTTACGGCATTTCTCCCGCAGAAATATACAATAGTACTACATTATGAAAGGTCTTGCAATAATTTTATGAATGCAGAAGTAAGGAAGTGTTGCCGGTATTTTTTAAATTTATTTTTTAATATTTAGTTCAAATCAATCAATTCACATCAAGCACAATATGTCTTACTAGAATTCAACTTTTAAGGTCTATATATTTAAATGCATTTATATACGATGTGTTTCATCATGTGGGTTTGCGCGGGATGAAGCGAAATTTAAACTTTATGATTTAAATACTGCGCGCTTACCTATATTCGTTGAGTTATATCCGTGGTATCCATGAGTACTACTGTGCACAAAATACTGATCCACGATTATGAAATTGTATCAAAATGTATGGTGCCCATTGGCCTTTTAAGTGAAGAATCATTGAAAGCGCGAAATAAAGATTTAAAAAATTTTAGAGAAAATTACAGCTGAAAACCTACAAAACGAGATACCTTATGTGATGTAATAAACAGGATACTAGTTTCTTCTGACCCATTAGTGACAGGTCTAAGAATATAAAATAACTCTCAGAAACGAAACCAGTTCCTTAAGGATGCAATAGAAATATTTAAACAGCCTAATCTAGATTTCACTTTCGAGTTTCGAGTAATAACATTTATAAATTAATAAATCAATGTTTTGTGTAAATTTTCCATTATATATTTTTAATTTTATGATATTTTGAATAAGAAATAATATTTGGCAAAAGAAAATAACAAATGCTTAATTATTATCCAAATGTATAGTTTTGGCCCCACTGTGCGGCGGCCGAGCACTGTCGGGCGGTCAAAGATTTTAATAAAAACAACTAGTGGTGACGCGAACAGCAACGCTCGAGACTCGATACAGAAATAAAACATCCGTCGCGTCGTCGGTCCGAATAGTCCAGATGAAACGGGTAATATAACATTTTAGTTAACTTTCGCAACTCTTGTGTTTCAGCGGCTTAACGGAATGCATTCGCAGAATCGCAAATTGGAGGAGTGGGGTGGCTACCTCGGTGAGTCGCGCCAACTAGACTGTGGAATTTAAAAGCAGGACAGAAAAGTTTCCGAGACGTTTTGGCAAACAAGTAAGTTTGTGGAAGTAGGACGCGGCCGGCCCGCGCCTCTGCAGCACGCCTACAAAGTGTATTTGATGTACAGGGAACAGAGCCACATAGCCACAGTATACAATTTAAGTATATTAGCTTATATACACCCTCAATTTTATTCGTTTTAATGAAATTAAGGGTGAGTTTCACCCATGAAACTGAACAACTTTCCCCAAGTAACCTACGTGCAAAAATGACTAAAAAATTTCGACCTCCCATGCTATTGTCGTTCTGATCGGACAGTTTTGTATGGGAGGTCGAAATTTTTTTGTCATTTTTGCACATAGGTTTTTTTGGGGAAAGTTGTTCAGTTACATGGGTGGAACTCACCCTTAATTTCATTAAAACAAATAAAAAATGAGGATATACAACGTCAGTCGGTAAAGGGGTACTAAGCCGAAAGAAGGGTAAAGTATACATGATAGTGAATAACTTTTAACTAATAACTTGTCCTTAAAAATGAATAATTTTAAATTTACAGTTTTTTTTTAAGATTTCAAAAGAAATGACGCTGTGGTAGCCCTGGCGGTCAGCTGCTTTGAGAGAGAAAGACATAGAGTTCATTGCCGGGGCTTCTTGCGTTAGATAACATGCGTTAGCCCCGTCCCTATTCAGGGTTGTACATTTTTTAAATTACGTAACCAAAAGTTTATTTTGTAGATATGGAAGTAAATATGAACGTTTTTCGCAAAGCTTATATTTGCAATATAACAGTTGATAGAAGCACTTTCAGTTGTCCACGGCTTAGTACCCCCTTTCCGACTGACGTTGTATGTACTGTGACATACCTAGCTGTATACGTAAACTGCCACAGCTTTCGAGCATACGCGAATGCACCACAAGCACAGATGTATACTACAATGTGATGTCAGTTGACAACATTATCCGGGAGCCGCAGACATGTTACTTAGTAGTTTTGGAGCGTGGAAAAAAGGTGTACGCGTTGTAATGTCGTTGGTTTAGTAATGCGTGGTTCCCGTTCCCGTGGAAATATCGGGATAAAAATGCTATGTGTTAATCCAGGTTATAAACTATCTGTATGCCGAATTTCATTCAAATCGATTCTGTAGTTTTTACGTGAAAGAGTAACAAACATCCATTCATACTTACAAATTTTCGAGTTAATAATATTAGTAGGATAACTGTCTCGGTTATCGAGTGGCAAAGCGCTCGCTCTGTCCGATATCTGAATTTCTGATGAATGAATCTGGGTTCAATTTTCAGTTCGGACACAGCTGCTTTTTTGGTGTATGGCACTATTCGGGGAGTGTGCAAAGAAGTTGCACTAATTGGTTCCGTCGTCGGGCCACTAGACGTGTTAGCCTTTACACACGAATTATTCCCCAGAGATACACTTTCCCCGTAGAGACACTTTTAATAAAACTAGGTTTTTATTCCTCAGAGATACACTTTCGGCTTGAACACTTAAATAGAAATGTGTTTTAGATAAAAAGGAAAACTAAACAAATCAAAATCAAACAAAACTAAAGCTTCTATTCCCAAGAGATATACTTTCGGCTTGAACACCTAAATAGAAATGATAATGAAAAAATAAAACTTACTTAATCATAATTAAACAAATAATCGAGACTTTCATAATTAGAAGGTTGTGCCAGCCAGCCTTTTATTCCCAAGTAACACATAAGCAAGATAACAGTACACACTTAGAACTTTTAACAGTTTAAAGATGAATATGGTATGTGCAAGAGCTTTGGGAATAGCCAAACACTGAATAAGGTTTAGGAGTACGGACCCTTAAAATACTTAACGCTTAATAAATTCTGTATTTTTGTCCTTCCCTTCTTTACGCTTAATAACCAATCTCCGTAAGATTATTAGACAGACGATATTAAGCATTACGCAGTCCAGGTGGCTTAAATCTGATAAACAGTGCCATCGGCAGCATTTATCTGTATAACAATAATCTATACTGCTATTATTAAAGCAGTACTAAGCTTGTAGCGTTTGAAACAGCTATTTGCTGATAACCTTCACCTTCTGAATAATATTGTTTACATAATTCTGGTATACAGCTTGATACTGAATAATTGTTTTTAATAAGCCTTTTTAGTATAATAAAGAGTATCACTAACTTATTCAAATTAAAGAATACATTTGTATTGATATAGCGCCCATAGCTTAATACCAGCTTAATTAAAATATTATTGTACGTATTTATTTTATGCGTTGCGTAAGAGGGTTCCGTCCCCCAAATCTAACAGATTTTGGGATTGGAAAACCGAAAGATAAAAAAATCTATACAGAAGATTTCATTTCTGAAATGGTTATTTGAATAACAGAAGGTATCGTTGTTTAAGAAAATAAAATTAGAGTTGTGATAAAATGTTTTATTTGCGTTGTTTGTTTGTTTCATCGTAAGCCAATCTGCCAACCATTGGATCGGTACAGTGCACAAATCTGAGCGACCCTTACGACAGACGTGTTGAAACTATTTTAAACGTCATTTTCCTGAAAAAAAATATAAATTATAATTAATAATAAGTCCGGCTCCTATTATTGTGCAATAAAGATTAAATAAACTAGGGCCCATTGCACACCACATACACGAAACCTGAACTTTTTTTTTAACATAACAGATACCTATATGACATTAATTGTCTTTTTCACAAAAAAAAACAAATAAAGGTGCTTTAATTTTAAATGTAAGTAATCAATTTTGTAAAACCCGGATGGGAAAGTTACACAATATAAAAGGTTTTTGTTCGTTCGATTAGAGAACCCTAAAAATCTGAGTACCTAATATAGAAATGTGGTCAATTAAATAAATGTTATTTAGAAGTTAGTGTGTACTGTGTCGGAACTGTGGCTTCACTGATGTGTGTGAAGCAACCTTAAAGGCGAGAATACACATGCCTGTAAAACATACATACAACAAACATGCATGATAGCTGTTTAACTATGCCAGTTACTTCTATATGCCGTTTGGCATGTAGAAGTAACTTAACAGCTGAGAATTATGTGTGTTGTGATATTTGTTGTCTAGTCCTTTCTTTTTGCAATGTATCTACGTTTATAAAGTTAGAATTATTAGCTACACATAACCTTGAAATATCGGTTTTGGCGTTGAGGCTAAAAGTGACATTTGCTCGGGGCAGGTTGTGATTTGTCACTACCTGCCCCGTAGTGAAATTTATCGACTTATATAATTAGAGCTAAATAATTTGTTGTTTTTTGTGGGATAAATAAAGGACGTATAAAAGAAAAACTGAGTCTGGGACAATATCTAAAGAGACTTACGAAAAAGCAGCTACTTTGGAGGAGGATAAAACTAAAAATTCCTGAGGTAATCGCAGAGGCTACTAAAGTAGTCCATGCTGCAGAAGAATGCGAATTCTCTATTTATAGTTACCCAGCTACAACGAATGTACTTTATGTCTCCCAAGATCATCAAGCTGCTGCATAAACAACAAAAATTACGCGAAAAAATCGCAAATCAGTAATTTTAACTGATGCACCGAAAAAAAATACATTAGCACAGGAAAAAGGAAGATGGCTGTTTTACATGACTTTGAGTCTGTGCATAATGTGTTTTGTTGATTCTTACGTACTAACATTTTCTAGGTTGAAGGTTACCTAAATTTTATTTTTATGAGGCATTTATTGTTATTTTGTTCAATGCTAGAAGTTGCTATATTTTTGATTTATTGAGGCAAAATACTGTTTTATAAACATTGTAGAGATAATAAATATAGTTTTTATTAAAATTCAGATAAACTGTTTTTATTCACAGTAAAAGGTTTTATATTACATCTGGTTTTTATTGTAACATTTTGCCCCATAAAGTGTAACAACCAGCCCCTGGCGCGGGGCTAAAAGTTACACGCCTCTTTTCCCATAATTCATTTATTTATGTCGCTTCTAATAGTCTGGTACCTAAAAATGTTTTTGAATTAATAACCTGATTAGTCACATAGTCAAATAAATCTATATTCTGGTAAAAAAAATGAATTAAACAAAAAATAGCAACAATTTAAGAATAAAAAAAATGTCACTACCAGCCCGGTCTCCCCTACATAATTGTTATATGTATGTATATACATGTAACATATAGGTTACATAGATTCACGACTTATTAGTCGTAATAGTTGTCGTCATGGTGATAATTCCCCAAAGTGTTAAGAAACTAGGCAATGAGGACCGCAGAAGCAGTCCACTGCCATAATCCACGTTTCACCAAATCACAACTGCACAAGTGCTCAGCGTGATAGATGGTGAGCCCATCGCCGTTCTATGCAATTGGATATATGTGCAGTATTTAGTCCGTTAGTCTCCTTTTACAACAAACAAGGGAAGCGAGGGGTTGTAGTACTATTTCAGTGAGCTGTTACACATACGGCTCAAATAGTTGTCTACATTTTAACTTACTTTATTATGGAGCAAGAGATATCGGTAAACAGCAAAAGATTTTTAAATGAATCCTATCATATACCCATATTTATGTGTTAAAGTATCATTATCATCATTATCGGGTGAGAGAAAATAATTTATTTTTACCGTGGGACGAATTGCTTATTGATAAAATGATGACATGATCTCGTGTATTTAAAAATAGTTAGAAACGGGGGTGTTCAGTATGTAAAGCCGAGCTATGTGTTCTAAAAGGCATACATCAAGTGCATGGCACTTTGCAAAGAGGACAGTAATAGCCATTTAATTCAGTTTGTTCACTACAAAGTGATAGTTCGTTACGCAATGACTAACGAAGTGATTTCCTAGCCGTCGTGTTATTAAATTGACGATAGTGGTGTACATTTCGCAGTCATATGATAAAAACAGAGATTTGGTCAACTCTCTAAATGATTTGATCTAATCACGAGGATATTAAAATAACAACACGATTTTATCATTTCTCTAATTATTATTTTATCTTAATTAATGGCTATCGCATGTAGCATTAAGCCGATTTCAAGTGTTTTAATTTAAATTTTTAGTATTTTTAGTTTTGTACGGTAGATGGAAATAAAATGGAGTCTCACAACACGTGTTGTTGCTTAAAGAACACGAGGGAAACTCCCCACCCTAAACAAATCTAGGGATTTGAACACCACTAGAACATAAATGGCCCTACTCCTGTAGGTCACGTGATAGGTTAGAAATTTAAGACAATCGCGAAGCGCAGCGTAGCGATTGTCTTGAATTTCGAGTTTATTTTTTTTTACTAAACCGGACAAACATGTGCTACATTTGTTAAAATTTTCAATAAACACTTTTCCACCATAATTGTTATTGAATGAATTACCAAAACAACAGAAATACTAGCTTCCCTACTTACTCCTGTAGGTCACATGTTTTTGGTCAGTTCACGGAACCAGTTCTGGTATTTGTTCAAATCCCTAGATCTGTTTAGGGAAATGATAGAATGATGTTGTTATTTTAACATCCTCGTGGTTTGATCAAATTACTCAGGGAGTTGACCAAATCTCTGTTTTTATCATATCCCTGCGACATACACATTGAGCTTACTTGCGACAAAGCCTTCTGAGTCTCTTGCCAGCTCTTGTATGTCGGTTGAAGCCCAGGGGGGCGATCACGCTAAATAATTTCAACCAAACCACAATTGAACCTCAGCCGCTACACCTACTTTTATAGTGCTATCGCGCTTGACACACGCGATGGCGCTATACGATGTAGGCAGAAGGGCTGCGGTTCAGTTGTGGTTTGGTTGAGATTATTTATTGTGATAGCCCCAGGGCAACATAAAAAATGCGCATTTTTTTTGGAATACAAATCGTTTTTACTTTAATAAGCGCTTGTGAAGGCATAAATTGAATACATTGTTTGAACTTAAGTTCTACTTTCTGCATGAATGATGTCTGAATGACAGATGATTTAAAATACGAGTACAAATGGGGTATTATCAGGGATAAAAAGCTTTTTAAAACCTTACTTTCGATCGGCGTAAAATATAGTTTTTCTTTTAACACAGTATTATTCCAATAGTTCTTTAGAATCAGATAAACATTTAAACCAACGCAACACAAAGGAACATAAAGATAATATTTGCAGCTACCTAGTCAACCTTAAAAGCAAAATCAACGTAGCGTCTTCATTGATTTGGCGACATTACAAAGCCATTCTACTGTGGTCACAATGTATGGGTTCGCTCCCCAAACCATATTGCAGACTAGATATATAACTAGTTATTGATTCAGCAAGACGCTGCACGATCCAACGTTCATATTCGCAAATTCGAAGCTGTAACTCACACGGACTTGGTTCATTGACTATAAATCCAACTAGAGCTTTATCACGAAACACAAATCACAAATCGTTATGTTTTCTCATATTTCAGTCTACTTGTCCAAATTAATTGTAGTAGTCGCATGAAGAACGGTCTCATTCCAACGGATCGCACGTAACACCGCCGCCCTGGCTAGTTTACGAACAATAACCGCAGAAAATAATTTAAACTTCACAATCCTTAGATTTACACTCTGCTTTTGGATAGCTTGGCAAATACGCTGGCGCTCTAGCCGCGTTAAGTAGCGACTGTTGTGAAATGTTTGGTGTCATATTCGGACTGTTATGAAAAAACGGAGAAGTTTAAAAAGTTTTTGTTCAAATAAGCTCATATCTCGGAAGCATTTAAAAAACGGTTTTGACTCTATCGTCGGTTTAGAGTGCACACTCTGCTTTAACTCTTTTAAGAAGAGACAGCATAAGAACTATTAACAATAACTCCTTTGAATAAGAACCTGTTTAGATCCGTTAGATATTAATTTCAAAAACTACAATCTGATCTGTTTTGCGGTTACCGGTAAACTTTCCTGCGACGATATTTCAAAGACATAGTAATATCTGACTACGTACGTAATAATACTATACATTGTATAGCGGCTTGTTCTGCCACATGGCTACCTTCAAAAAGTGTAAAGCAAACGTAGGCAATGTATGCAAACGTAATAACTCGCTGTCGGAGGCAGAAACAATCGAACAATCACGATACCTACATCACAATATTCAACGAAGTTACCAATCTCGTAATAAAATGTGGTAACCTAAAAAAAGTTGCAGACAAACAAGTTATCATTATCCATACCTATCTGTAATCTATCCTATAAAGTTATTATAATCCTTAAAGTTACCTGAAAAATGAAAATGAAAAAATGAAAAATAATTTATTTGTACATACATTTGCATTGCTTAACTCTAGTTGACTAAGACTCCTTTTAAGCATCACTGCCTGTTCCAGAAGACTCCGCTCTCTCATATCTCTTATTACAAATAACTTAAGTATGACGTACGTAGGTAAGTATGTTATAATTTTAATTACTCAACTTATTGCACTATTGTAATAAACAAGGAAATAAAAAATAAAAATTTCTATCTAAAATAATAAATGTTTTGGAATTTTATGCATTAATGTGTTTATATGAATATATAAGTGTACAATCAAATATGTAAGTATAGTTAACCTAACCTATACTCTAACCCTGTTATTGATAAACGTTGATTTAAGTTACTCTTACGAATAAATTGACGGTGTCTGTCTTCTTTAACAAAAACGAGACAGTATTTGGCCATTTTTATTATTAAGACGGTAAGTTATTGTTTTTTATATACAGATAACATTTAAATATAGATATTGTTTAAATATAGATATTATATTTAATTGTTATCTGTATCTAAAAAACAATTGCCACAAATGTATGTTCGCGCATCACTGCACAACGTATTTGGCTAATTCTTTTTTTGTTGTGTTTCTAAAAATACAGTACCGTAAAGTGGGGCTATTCAGGCCAAATTTTGGATAAAAAGAGTACCTAATTTTTGATAATGCCGTGTTATATTCTAATAGCTTCGCAAAAAATAATGGCTATTACTTTTTGCGAAAAAAAGTTTCTTTGCTAGTTTTAAAAAAACAAGTGTTTGCGCCACATCGCAACGAATAACAACCGTCTCTGCGCCGGCAGAATTAGAGTGCATATTGGAATGCACTCACCCCCTTCGCACGGACAGTTGTCGCCGGACGGCGCCCGCGCAAAGCAGTGACCTTTGAGATCTCAAGACGAAATCACGCGTCGCGCGCCCTTGAACTCAGCCTTCGTAATAAACCAATACCACTCATAGCATATGTGTAAAGTTACGCCTAACGAACTGCCCTAGTGAATAGTTGCGTGTAGTGACTGTGCGCCAGGAAACCAACCTACATCGCCGCCCTCAAGCCTCGCCGCCCGTGGTCAGCTCGCCCGCCGGTCCCTGTGACTCATCATCCCTGTAAGTACTTTCTTCCCTTATACCTCCTGCCTAACCTTTATTTCGCCGATGTTACTGCGAACGCCTTTCGCCGTAACATTTCTGGTCCATCGAGCGCGGAATACCTCTAAATTTCATGGTCTTTCGACCATAATCGGCCCCGAACCAGCCCTTAACTTTGATTAATTAATTACAGTCCACTAATAAATAATTGTTTCCGCCCATAATCTAATTTGTGCCATCATTTCGAATTTCATTTGTTCACATAACTTTACACCTGCCCCAATAAAAATTTGGTGAGGTAGTTATAATTTGTTTGTGGTAGGATTGCGACCACACGACATCCGAGTTACCTTGACGCAATTATTTCTGCATGTTGTTGATGTTGATTTTATGGTGTCATACAATGTCTTTGTGATTTGAGCGAGCTAGTGTACTAATTGTGTAATACTTGTACCTACCTATAAAATCGTTGTCTAATGATACATTAAGTTTAATAGTTAAATTATTGCGTTACGTTTGCGTTTTACGTTTATCGGTTGCACATATAACTTTGGTTACGTATAACACACCCGCGTCTAGACGACGATATTGTTGTTTTTCCCGTTTTATTTTTTAAGGAATTTTTTATGTTCTTGTCGTGTTAAATCTGCTCAGATCTCGTGCATGCTCACCACGCGTGTCAAGTAGCGTGCTTTATTTTTCGCTAGTATTAATTTTATATTTTTTTTGGTTTTAATTTTTGCCTTGGCAATCGGCTCATTCTTGTGCGTGCTCACCACAAGAGCACAGTACTTCTACACACGTTCACACGTTTGCCCACTTGTGGGACACAGACAGAGTGTCCCAACCTTTGAGTTAGGTTTTTATTATTAGTTTATTTTTATTTTTTTTTTGTTTGCGACTGACTCATTCTTCGCGCCAGTGTCGGCAACAGGTCTGCCCGATTGTGAGCGCCTTGCCCAACAGTGGGCTACGGATAACGTGATTCTTTTTTGTTTTTGTTGTTTTGTTTGCCTTTTGCTTTGCGGTCGGCTAATGTTACGTACGCGCGTTCAATAAGCATACATACATATACACAGACATACCTACACATACACGCGTTTGCCCACCCGTAGGCCATATACAAGGCGCCCCAACTTAGTTTTGCTTTCTTTGTTGTTGCGTTAATTTTAGCCCATTTGCCCTTACCTTAGTAAACACATACGTCCAGCCAACTATAGAATATATACAGGGTGTTGTTCTTTTTACTGCCTTTATATTTGTTTAATTTTTTTTATCTTTTATTATTTTTTCTTTTGTCTCCTTTTATTCATCGCGATGCCGACCAAGTCACAAGCCGCGATATTTAGGGAGGCCGCCAAAGCTTTACACCAGCTCCTAGAGATGGGATCACTGATCATTGCTGGCGACACCAAACATTCCATAACGGAATTTAACGTGCGTTTCGCACAGATACAGGGCATAAAGGAGAAGCTGGACTCAGTGTACTACAACATTCTCGACGAAGAGAACCTAGACGAGGGGGTTGAGAGGACATACACTGAGAACCACACAAAAGCCTCCGGAGCATACCTGGGGATACTTGTGGCGAGGGAGGAAATATCACCCTCTTCCACGTCGTCCCCAACCCATAGTGCTCAGCCCAGTTTCGGCGTCAATACGCCCACAGCTGTCCTCCCCAAGATAGCGCTGCCCAGGTTCAGCTCAAAAGTGGAGGACTGGCCTTCCTTCATTGCGCTGTTTAGGAGTTTGACTGACGACATGGCGACCCTGTCGGACGCAGTCAAGCTCCACTACCTGTTCTCAAGTCTCAGCGATGAGGCATTAAGTATGGTGTCCCACTTAAAGGTCACCAATGAAAATTTTGCCGTGGCCATGGACATCCTCACCAAGCGGTACGAGAACCGCCGGGTTCTCATCGATAGTTTCGTCGACATAATCCTGGGGCTGCCGAGCATCCACACGCGCTCAAACATACGCACGCTTTTCCTCACTCCGCTGGTGTCCGCCCAGTGTGCCCTTAGTAATTTGGATCTGCCCATAGGAGACGACTACGTGTTTGTGTCGATAGTGGTGCGAAAGCTTAAGGGTGAGCTCCGCACGTTATTTGAACGCAGACACGGGTCTAGCAGCTCCCTGCCCACGTTGAGTGACCTCATCTCCTACCTCGAGGAGCACGCGCGCTGTGTGGAGACAGAGTTCTCCAACATAGCCCAGCCGCAGCCCATTCACGCCCTGCCCGGCCCTTCTCGTAGCCGCGCGCCTCCACAGTTGCCCCATCGCACTTATGCTCAGATGGCTCAGCAACAACCCGACCATTACCGTGGCCGCTCCTCAGCTCCATTGCCTTACCGCGCCTATGATCAGCCTACTCACCAACCGCTCCACCCAGCTCAGCAAATGCGTCAGCGCCCATCCACCTCCCCGGCTCGCAGTCAGCCCTTCCCCGTCTACTCGGCCTACCAGCAAAGCTGCTCCTCATCATCGTCCTCGTCCTCTTCCTCACGCTCGACGCCCTACTGTCCCTATTGTGCCACTAGGGGACATATGCTCATGACGTGCAGATGGTACAATGCCCAGCCAACACAGGGCCGTTGGGACTTTGTACAGGCACGCGAGCGCTGCCAGCGTTGTCTCGGCCGTCACTACGAGAGCGAGTGCAGGTCAAGGGGGGCATGCAAGAACTGTGGGAGTACGAACCACCACACGTCCCTCCATCGACCAGACGGCCCAACGCACTCAGCTCATTCGTCGTCTGTACATGTGCCCCCACCACAGCTGACAGAGCACTCGAGGGAGCGTCCCAGAAACAGCAGGCGGCACGAACCCGCACATGCCAAACAGGCGCAACCCAGCTCTGCTCACAGAGCCAGCCCGCCCAGGTCCGGTTCGCCAGGTAGGCCCCGCGAACGCCGCCAGCAATTATGACTCCCTACTATCACAGAGCACCCTAGCGAAGAGGTAGATTTAGCCCATGCCCAGTCAACTCATGCCCACACAGCTGATACATACTCAGCTCATACAATTTCAGCTGATACCCAATCAGCTCACTCACCTTCTGTGCCAACTGGCACACCCACTTTGTTGCCAACCGTCTCACTAAGAGTCGCGGACGTACATGGCCATCTTCACACAGCCAGAGCTTTATTGGACTGTGGCAGTATGCTGACGTTAATAACGTCACGCATGGCACGACTTTTGAACCTGCCATCAAAACCCATTCTTTAAAAATCACAGGAGTTGGGAATCAGCACAAACATGAGTTAAAGACGGCAATAACAATAGTATGCCGACCCACTCACAATGATACTCCTACAATCACTGCCACAGCTCACATTTTAAAAAACGTCACTGGCTACCTTCCCTTAGAGAAGGTACCAAACATTTCCCACGTGCTAGGCCAGCCACCCGTGCCATTGGCTGACCAGCTTTACCACACACCAGCCTCGATCGACCTCTTATTGGGGTCGGACGTTCTTGGCCAGGTGTTGGACGGGACTAAGGTCTCGTTGGGCCCGGGCAAGCCCATAGCCTTCGGCACGATTTTCGACTTCGCGTTGATAGGACCCATTGAGGACTTGTATGCGCAGCCGGCGCAGCAGGTTAACTCAGCTCACGTCGTCAGCTCACAACCAGACTCAGCTGAATCAGCCCAGGACATACGTCAGAGTCTGGAAAGGTTCTGGGAGTCTGAGGAGCCCCTCCCTCAATATCGCACTCATAATGATCCCATGGAGGAACAATGCGAGGAAATCTTCCGCTCTACCACTACACGCGATCCCTCAGGCAGATATACGGTCGCTCTGCCCTTTCTAAAGGACGCCCCTCAACTAGGTAAAACTCACCCTATCGCATTACGCAGATTCCTCAATATTGAGAAGAAGCTAATGGCGAACCCGTCTCTGCGTTCTAAATACGTCGACTTTATGGCCGAATACATCGACTTAGGGCACATGGCTCCCTGTCACCCAAATACATTCGCCCATAAACCTCACTTCTACATCCCTCACCATGGCGTATTTAAGTCAGGGTCGGACAAGCTGCGCATTGTTTTTGATGGTAGCTGCAAAAGCTCCAATGGTGTCAGCATAAATGAATGCCTACACACAGGCCCCGCCCTTCAACAGGACATTGTGGACATCATCATGTCCTTCAGAACGCATCCAGTCGTTTTCAGCACGGACATCCAGAGGATGTTCAGAAATGTGCTGGTTGCCCCAGACCAGAGACGGTATCAGCTGATACTATGGCGGTCCTCACCAGATCACCCTCTGCTCACCTACGCCCTCAATACAGTCACGTACGGCTTAAGATCAAGCCCATATCATGCAATCCGCACTCTGCTCCAGCTGGCTGATGATGAAGGCCATCGCTACCCTGGAGCCGCTCAGGTTCTTCGCAAGTCTATCTTCGTTGATGACATCTTGTGTGGTCATGACACAGTTGAATCCGCCCAAGCACTTCAGGACGAGTTGATAAGTCTGCTAGATCTAGGCGGCTTTCAGCTCAGTAAGTGGACATCTAACTCGCCTAAGCTGCTCGAGAGATTTCCCGACAACCAATGCGACATGCCCAAGGACTTCGACATGAACCCAGAGTCCACGTCCATTAAGGTCTTGGGTATACAGTGGAGCCCTCAGTCAGACGAGTTCACCTACCGCATCTCTCTGCCCCCCATCACACATGTCACAAAGCGGTCTATTTTAAGCACCGTAGCCTCACTTTATGACCCAAACGGCTGGGTTTCCCCCGTTATCTTCCGCGCAAAGCTGCTGCTTCAGCAATTGTGGCTACTGAAACTGGAATGGGATGAGCCCACTCCCTCTGAAGTGCAAACGGAGTGGCACCACATCTCAGAGGATCTGCCGCTGTTGTCTAGCATTCGCTTCCCTCGGCACGTTTGTGCAAACAAAGGCTCAGCTGCATACTCGCTTCACGGGTTTGCAGATGCCTCTGAGGCCGGGTTTGCCGCCGTTGTTTATCTCCATGAGCTCAATGCCTCCGGAGATACTTTAGTACACTTGATTGTCGCCAAGTCGCGAGTCGCACCAATCAAGAATCGCCTCACAATCCCCAAGTTAGAGTTGTCGGCCGCCACCCTACTCTCCCAGCTCATGATCCGTGTGTCGGTTCAGTTATCGGCCCATATCAGTATACAACAACATATATGTTGGTCAGACAGTACGATAGTCCTGGCCTGGCTCAATACACCGCCTCACCGTCTTCAACCCTTTGAAGCCAACAGGGTAGTCAAAATCAGCTCAGGCTCACCAGAATGTACCTGGCGACACGTACCTTCCGAGCTCAACCCGGCAGATTGCGCAAGCAGAGGGATGTCTGCGCAATCCCTGTCAGCCCACGACCTATGGTGGTCTCCCACGTGGCTTGGACGGCCTTGTGAGTCTTGGCCTGCGATGCCCTTAGCTCTGGGCCATCACGCCCTGCCCGGCCTTAAGCCCAAACACGTCCCGTCGCTGGTCACAGTGCCCGGTCTTGACTTTGACCTGCTCACTCGGTTCAGTTCACTAGACAAGCTCGTCGGAGTGACAGCTTGTCTAAAACGCTTTCTGCACAACTGCAGACACCACCCAGATTCGCGACGCTCAGGCCCCTTGTACGTCAGTGAACGAAGAGAGGCCCTACTTTACTGGGTGCGCAGTGTTCAGCACAATGAGTTTGCAGAGGACATCCACCGCCTTCAAACTGGCAAAATCTGCTCCGTCAGACTCCAGCGGCTGTCACCTCTCATTAAAGATGAGCTCCTTAGAGTTGGTGAACGACTGTCCCATGCGTCTATCCGATATGACGCGCAGCATCCGCTCATACTTCCCAGCTCTAGCCCACTTGTAGACCTTATCATTGACCACTACCACAAAATACACTGCCATCCTGGCGCTGACACTTTACACGCTATCCTACGCCAACAATTTTGGATATTGTCCGCGCGCCGCATTATTAGACACCGAGTTTTTAAATGCATTAGATGCTTTCGATGCCGGGCCCAGCCGCAAGCGCCCTTCATGGCCGACCTGCCAGCCGATAGAGTTACGCCTCAGCCAGTATTTAGTCAAGTCACGACCGATTTTGCCGGACCATTCCTCGTTAAATCTAGTACCCTACGTAATGTTAAACTCTTAAAAGCGTACTTTTGTATATTCGTGTGCCTCTCAACTAAGGCGGTTCATTTGGAACCGGTCTCGGACCTCAGCACGGAAGCGTTCCTCGCGGCATTACAGCGTTTTATAGCACGCCGCGGTGCCCCGGTTCTCATCCGCTCGGACTGCGGTACAAATTATGTAGGCGCTAAAAATCAGCTCATCGAAGTACAAAACTTTCTTGCCTTAAACAATGACACGATTGCGCACAAGCTCGCTGGTCAGCACATTACTTGGTTGTTAAACGTCCCTAAGGGACCATGGTTCGGTGCGTTACATGAGATCAACGTAAAATCAACAAAGCAACTTTTATATCGCGTAATTGGCGAACAACACCTCACATTCGAGGAATTCTCCACACTTTTAGCTCGAATTGAAGCGGTCCTCAACTCAAGACCTCTCTGCCCACTTTCGTCTGATCCTTCAGACTTTGAGCCGCTTACAGCCGGACATTTCCTTATAGGCCGCCCACTAACGGCCCTTCCCGAACTATCCGTCGAAGATAGGCCGATCTCCACACGTAGGCGATTCCAGATGGTACAGGCCCTTTCCCAGCGCTTCTGGACGCTGTGGACCCAGTCCTACCTGCATACCCTTCAAACCCGCTCCAAATGGTTGTCCCCATCCTCCCCTCCCCGAGTTGGCGAGCTCGTCCTCATCAAGGAGGACAACCTGCCTGCCCTTCAATGGAGACTGGGGCGCATTACTCGCACCCTGCCTGGGAAGGATGGCGTCGTGCGGGTGGTGGACCTGGACACCGCCAATGGACACCTCCGGAGGCCTGTGTTCAAGATTGCCAGGCTCCCTCTGGATGAGCCCACCCTGGGCCCCGGGAAGATGTTTGCGCCACATCGCAACGAATAACAACCGTCTCTGCGCCGGCAGAATTAGAGTGCATATTGGAATGCACTCCCCCCTTCGCACGGACAGTTGTCGCCGGACGGCGCCCGCGCAAAGCAGTGACCTTTGAGATCTCAAGACGAAATCACGCGTCGCGCGCCCTTGAACTCAGCCTTCGTAATAAACCAATACCACTCATAGCATATGTGTAAAGTTACGCCTAACGAACTGCCCTAGTGAATAGTTGCGTGTAGTGACTGTGCGCCAGGAAACCAACCTACATCGCCGCCCTCAAGCCTCGCCGCCCGTGGTCAGCTCGCCCGCCGGTCCCTGTGACTCATCATCCCTGTAAGTACTTTCTTCCCTTATACCTCCTGCCTAACCTTTATTTCGCCGATGTTACTGCGAACGCCTTTCGCCGTAACAACAAGTTTCTTTACTAGTTTAAAAAAACGTCACGGGATACGGTGTGTTCACGCCGCCAAAGTAGCAGGATAGCTTATATAGATAAAATGTATTCATTTGAGAAAGTTTTGGCCAATTTTTGGCCGTGTCGGCTGCGTCGGCCGTGTTCACCGTGTTGGACTTGTTGGCCGTGTCGGACATACCTACAACATTTTCAGTTTTTTGCTTTTGATGGAGAATAGATTTATTTATATTCTATTCTATTCTAACAGTATCACTCACCACCTGTCACACTGAGCATAATGCAGTCGCTATTTGGTAAAAAGTGGACTATGGTAGAGGAATGATTATGCTGTCCTCATTGCCTAGTCTCTGACTAACCCTTCGGGGATAATAGTCGTGATTATATGTTCATGAATATTCTAACTATTATCAAACCTGCTTTCACATACTTTTATAAATTTTTTTAACCTATTAATAAGGGCATTGCCGAACAATACCACCACCGTAACATCAGTTGTTTGTGCATTTGACAGCTCACTCCGGACCCGCTGAGTGTATACGCCTGTTTATATTGGACATAGTTGGAAGGTCAACCCTCTCCGTCTGACGCCACACCACAACTATGCGCGTATATTTCATCGTACCAATTATTATTATAACAGAATATCCATTAGGTTAAAACGCGGACTAATGAAAAACCTGGTTTCAAACAGATGAAGTCTCACTAGCTCTAGTGTATAACCAGGTATTCCTTTAGTGCGCGTTTTGGAGTAACAAAACATTTACATAATAATACGTTTTAACGCCATGACATTATTTTGAATTTGAACTTCTGTAAGTGGACTACACTTAATTAATAATAAGTTAAAAATAATCGAAAAAAAATAGGTATTAAGTACTTACACTTGTAATACATAACAGATAAAATAAATTATTGGATCACATTATTTTTCGTGACATTACGACCGGTGATTTGTTAGTAAAGGAACTTGACCAAATCAAAATATCTCGAGAATAACCGTTTTCTGTTTCATTGTATAGGTAATATTTTGAGAATATAATATTTTGCGAATGTAATGTATTGCGAATGTAATATTTTGAGAATATAATATTATGAGAACGAAGCCATGGTGCCGCTATTAACCTAACATAGTTTTTTGCCTTTGCCTTCCTTGGAATTGTGTTAGTTCGTGTGTGTACAGTATAAACCTGCAGGTGCGTTGTGGTTATGGATAATTATTAAAGTTTTTTTTTTGTTCTTTTATTGTAATGCTCGGTGATCATTGTTGAAATATTATATATTTTTTTGAATGTACATTCTTTTGAATTGCAATCAAGATTTATTTATTGATTTTTTTAATGTAACATTTACTTGATTTTTTTTTCTATTATGACTTGTCATAGTGACTGCATCCTGCCTGATGGTAAGCAGCCGATGCAGTCCAAAATAATGAGAGCGCTCCCCACCGTGGAATAAGCACGTTATCTGTAATTTGTATTGTACTCACATCTAAATAAAAAAATAAAAAAAACCGTTGGTAATAAGGCTTTAATAAAGTTGGTTATAATAAAACGGCAGCCGTTTAAATTCACTCCAATGCGGGCTGCATTGGACTAGCATTGCAGGTTACAGCCGTTCGTCCCCATTTTTTAATAATAAGCAACTCCCGTCCACCTAGAAATCTTCGCGAAGACAACCTGGTATCAGTCACCTTCACTCTGGGTGCACAAGGTTTACGATCCATGATGAAGAATGGAAAACGTGCTATTTTTTATTATTACAAGCTTTTATTTAGTTTACCTGTCCGTTTATCATCAAATCTTGGAAATTAAATTTGATCCACTTCCCGGTTACCGATTGAGCTGAAATTTTGCTTACCTACATGTGTAAATCGCGTGACAGTGCAATATTATGATGACATGGTCCTGATCTGATGATGGAGCTGGAAGGTGGCCATAGGAACTTCGCAATGAAACGACACAACCTCATCGAGTTTGGGCTCGTTTGAATCATCTTGACGAGTAATTTGTCTTTCTAGAAAATAAATAGTAAAGGGTCTGATGATGGAACTGGAAGGTCATAGGAACTCTGTAATGAAATTACGCAATCCCACCGAGTTTGCGCTCATCTTGACGAGTACTTTGGTGCTAAATGGTAACCAGGGTCTGATGATGGAGCTGGAAGATGGCCATAGGAACTCGGTAATCAAACGACATAACCCCATCGGGTATGGGCTCGTTTGATTCGTCTTGACGAGTACTTTAGTGCTAGATGGTAACCAGGGGCTGATGGAGTTGGAAGGTGGCCATAGGAACTCAGTAATTAAGCGACACAACCGCGTCGAGTTTGATACTTCTTGAATATGCGACCCCATCTTTGGGATAATGAGTTCGTTCGTTCGTTCCGTATTTTATAAATGTAGATTCTGTCTATGATTAGATGGATGACCCAATGTCAAGGTGAGCACGTGATGTGTACAAACATGACATATCGCTAACGTTTCGCCTTGGGGCGAACCCTGTTGTACTGAAGCTCTTATCCTCCTACACTATGTGCTCAAAACAACACATTGTGAGCGTACTACGCGGGCTACATAACAGAAAACACTGCTACGCGCTACGATCTGCGCCGTAGTCAATCTCGCATGAAAAATACTAAAAAATTAAAAATAAAATAAAAAGAAAAAATCTTTTTAAAAACAAGCTTTTATTACTTGTTAGTAAATAGAACTAAAAAGTTAAAAATAATTTAAACCTGATAATAAAAATACCATTATCTAGGTACCTGCATTGCAACCTTTAACGGTAATTAACCTTCTTTGTCTACGTCACAATTTTGTATAAATAAAATCGTGTTAATTTGTGATTGCAAAAGAAAAATAATGAAGGGTTTATTTTACTTAAATTATTTTTAACTTTTTAGTACTTTTTATTAGTAAGTAATAAAAGCTTGTTTTTAAAAAGTTAATTTTTATTACAAGCTTTTATATTTTAGTTTCACCTGTCCATTTGTATTTTTTTTAATAATAAGCCCTGCAAGCGACTCCCGTCCACCTGGAAATCTTCGCGAAGACAACCTGGTATCAGTCACCCTCACTCTGCGGGCCCACAAGGTTCACGGTCCATGATGAAAAATGGAATACGTGCTATTTTTTTATTATTACAAGCTTTTATTTAGTTTCACCCAATGACATAGAATAAAAAGAGGTAGATTAGTTATGTCAGTACTAATGTGATGTCAATAATGAACCAAAGCGTTACGATGCTTAGTAACATCCCATGAATATTTTTAGTCTTAATTGTGTTGTTTCTACAGTGTCGTATTACACAGGACGAATATACGCAAACTGACACTGTCAACCGCAAATCGCTGTCAACGCTTTCCTGAGACTACGCTACGGCAAGCATAGTTTTCTGTTGCCAGTTTTTGGCACATGTAACGCATCTACCTCTTTTTATTGTAACATCATTGGTTTCACCTGTCCGTTTATCATCAAATCTTGCAAATTAAATTTGATTCTCTTCCCGATTACCGATTGAGCAAAAATTTTGAATAAGTATGTGTAAATCGCGTGACAATGCAATATTATGATGACATGGTGCTGATCTGATGATGGAGCTGGAAGGTGGCCATAGGAACTTTGCAATGAAACGACACAACCCTATCGAGTTTAGGCTCGTTTGAATCGTCTTAACGAGTAATTTGTCTTTCAATGGTAACCAGGGTCTGATGATGGAGCTGGAAGGTGGACATAGAGACTCTGTAATGAAACGGCGCAACCCCCATCGAGTCTCGGCTCGTTTGATTTGTCTTGACGAGTACTCTGGTGCTAGATGGTAACCAGGGTCTGATGATGGAGCTGGAAGATGGCCACAGGAACTCAGTAATTTAAACGACATAACCCCATCGAGTATGGGCTTGTTTGATTCGTCTTGACGAGTACTTTGGTGCTAGATGGTATAGTTACCATCTAGGGTCTGATGATGGAGCTGTAAGGTGGCCATAGGAACTGAGTAATTAAGTGACACAACCGCGTCGAGTTTGACTCGTCTTAATGGGTGGATCGTTTTTGATGGGTGGTGAGTGGACTGACGCATTAAATAAATAGATAGAATGAGAAATGTTACAAACAACTAACCAGTGTCACCTACCTAAATTAATAAAATATAAAATAATACAAAAAAAAAACAAAAACAAAATAACACTTTTTAAAACAAGTTTTTAGCTATGTTCTTGTTAATAAAAATACATAAAAAATTAAAACCTGATAAGAAAAATATGTCATTATATTGCTAGCTTTAACGATAATTAACCATAATTCGTCTACGACACAATAATATGCTATAAGCAATAATCCCATACCCTAAGTAGTTACATACGCCTATTTCACATTTTTATTAAATCCTAACCGTCTCATTATTAAACGTTGAGTAAGGCTACTCCAAGTATTAAATCGGTGTTAACAAATTTTACTATTAATAAACATGGAGTAATAACGAATGAGTACACTAATCCGACTTTACTCTCGGAGTAAAAGTTAAACCTCGGCGGTAGGTAACCTGTTTAACGAAAGAGTAAGGGTGGGGTAGTGTCAATATTGCCCAAATTGACATTTTGTAGTCCGCTATTTTTCTATTGTTGCCGTTGATGTGGGGTTTGTTTATGGAACGAAGTTGTAAATTTAATATTTCATAAAATTAATCCAGTATTCTAAGTAAAAACAGCTCAAAAACTTAAAATTAATTATTGTTTAAATTATCGATTTTACGTTGGACTGGTGGTGACTGTTATGTGACGGCTGTCATAGAGCATGCTCTCTGAAGCATGCTTCGATCGCGAGTAGGTACTAGCCATACGTGGCCATGACAACGCAGATATATTAATAACTATAAATGTCAAAACTATGTCAATTAGCGTGGAGTTCATTCAAAACTCATTTTTTTTACTTTTTAGCTTTTAGAGTTGCCATTAAAAACACGTTAATCCTTGCGTAAGGAATTACTTGTTAGTCCAAGCTTACTCCATGTTAATTTATAACGATGCAAATTTAAACTTAATACTAGTCTAATCTGGATTTAACTAGTTCAAGCGTAAGTTCGGATTGAGACAGGTGTAAGCCATTTTTATTAATGAAACGGTTAGGGCTTAATAAAAATGTTTAAAAGCTATATCCTACTTATCATAAGGGATTATTGTGACGTAGACGAGTATAGTTAATTATCGTTAAAGGTAGGTAACCTATATAATGATATTTTTCTTATCAGGATTAAATTATTACTTTGAAATTTTGAGTTTTTTTTAATAACAAGAACATAATAAAAGCTTTTTTTAAAGTTTTTTCTTTTAATTTTTACTGTTTAATTGTTCATGTGGGAAGATCTGACCTAAACAGTGGGTCATGGTTTATTTAGTGCCCGTTTCTACATTAACGTCTGCGAATACGTTTGAATGTGCAGTTCATTGGTTCACTTTGAGTATCTACACAACCTTTGTGCAGTCCAGGAAAATATTTACTGACCTGATTTCATTTGTTTATCCCCGGTATGTTGCCTCCACGATTTCCGGGTTATTTGGTAGAATTGGTACCTATATTAATTTTGAACATTCACGTTATATTATACTGTAAGTATTTTTACATTTTTATCTTATTATTAATCCTTGAACAAGAAAACCTCGTTTTGAACGAGTTGCATCGTTAGTGGGGTGTGTGTGGCGGTAGTTGAAAAATAATATGATGATGGTGGAAGATTTAAACTCATTTATGTGGATTCGAATGCCGTCTTTGCAACGCATGCTATTTCGATTTTTTTTTCAAGTGGTCGCTATTTCGATTGGTCTTTGTATCGAAACCCGCTATACAGAATGACGGATTTGCGAACGCTGTTACGATAATCCTTTGATAAGTGGTACGCTAGATCGATAGTTACGGTATCAAAACCCATTGTTGCAATTATAGCTTCTTTACAGGAATCGAAGACCTTTCGTAAATATTGTCTGGGAATCGAATATACCTACAAGCCCGATGTGACACCGCAACTTACGATGGGATTGATTAGTATTTGGAAGGAAGAGAAGTTAAAATTAATATTTTTAGTTTTTTTATTTTTATTTAGTTAACTATTTAATAATGTACTAAGTATAAGTATAGAAAACAAATATTTGTAGATTCTACACATTAAGTAACAAAAATAACAATAACACCCAAAATACTAAATAATAAAACAATGTTAGTAGATAAATTAGGTAGTTTTATTCTAGTTAGCGTAGGTAATAGCGTACAAAAATAACGGTATAACTTTTTTTATCGAGTCGCCTGAATCTTGGGTGCGGTGGGCCCCCCACCTTCTCCCCAGAAGGAAGGGGGAAGAGGAGGAGTGCCCCCTACTTACCCCCCCCCCCCCCCCCCTCCTGCCGCAGACAAGTATTTTTTTTTTAATATGGCAGTTTACAAAATGTCGTTTCTGGCGCTTCGCCGGTCGCTCCCGCGGCACGCTCGCTTCGCTCGCTCGGCTCGCGCGTTTTTGGTCAACATACTTTTTTTTTTAGAGTGGAGGAAATGCATTACGCACGCGCATGGGACTCTCCCCCCAACTCCCGCTCCCCCGTCCAGGCCCTGCGGCCTCGGCGGGGGTTCAAGAGGAGGGAGGCATACCCACTAAAACCTCCACTGCTCTCCAGCAAAACCCAGGGGAAAGTCAGGGTGGGACCGGCCATATGCACTCTGCCGCCCCATTGGTCAACATATTAAACTAACCTAAACTAATTAACTCTTGAGACTTTTTTCATGGCGGGGGGCTTCGCCCCCCGAGCCCCCCGCGTTATGTTACTATGGTACTGTGTAACCTAAAAACGTGTGATTTTTTGTGATTATAGCCGATTTTGACAAAAATTTCAAGTGGTTTTTTTTTTATATTTTAACGCATCGGCGGCAGCTAAAATCCTAATAAATCTTTATTTAAGAATCCCTTAGACCCAACCACAGTGTTAGTTTCTTCAAATTCAGGCGACTCGATTCAAAAGCCAACCCAAGATCTAAGTATATTAGAATACCAAAAGAACTCCAGAATTTGCTGAAAGACACTGAGTTTTATAAAAAATACAAAAATGTTTTTATTCATTAAAATATTTTTTTAGTTAGTTATTAGTTATTATTTGGTTGCATGTACCGAATAAAGCTATGTTTTTTATTAACTAAGGGATTTTTGGTTAAATAATAAAAATTTTGTTGCATGTTAATTCCAAATTGTTGCGATACCCTTACATGGTCATGCCATTATAACGTTGTCAGATTTGCGTCTAACTTTGTAGAAATATTGTTTACAACAAAAACATATTAAAAAAAACGTAGGTAACTCTAAAATGGGTGGCGTGGCGGTATCGATTATACAAAATTGATTGATGAAATCTACATTAAAGCGAGCAAAGCCGCTGGCAAAAGCTTTAGTATCTGATAGGAGCGTTGCGGAGTGAACCGTTTCGCTCGCGAGCGAAACGGTTCACTCCGCCCCGCGGGGGATAATATTTGAAACGGCAACTATATTGAGTTTCGGTCAGCGGGAGCTATGGTTAGACGCCTGATTGACTCCGGGCCCCTCATTGGCTGTTATTGGCTATTTAATTTGTCAACAGCTGGCTGATACCATTACATTTTACAAAATAATTGGAAGCAATCTAGATACATAATTAAATATTTAGAATACAATGACCACCATAATGTCTTTTATAATGATTTCTTTAACAGATATTGTTCAGAATTAAAGAAATCTTTTGTTCCAAAAAAATTTCGGTTAGTGGTATGTACTGTAACTTTTAATGAATGGGCTATAATTGGTATTCACAAAAGTAGGAAACGCCTTTATGAACTTTATGGTGAACGCAACTATAACACCAGTATCGATTTCAAATTATAAGTTAAAAATTATTCAAATTTATTCATAAGAGTATGTCGATTAGCCAAGGCAAACCATCTGAGTTCTAAGATTAAGAATAGTAATAACAAAGTAAAAAGGACATTGAATATTATAAATAGTGAAACAGGAAAGGTCAAAAGTCGCAATAATGAGTTCAATTTAAATTGTGATAATAAAACATTGACTTTTGATGCTGATGTTGCTGCAGCATTTGAGAGGTTTTTACTGACATTCCAGTTTCAACCACAAAAGCCTTAAATTTGTTTTAAAGGAAAATGTTAAAGATTGTGAAAGTAATTACAGTTTTCAAAAAAATTGTGTTAGAGATATAAATTTCATATAATAAAACATTTAACACTCACAATAAAAAGAAAACTGCTGATCTGTGAGGTAATGCCGTGGACGTCGCTAAATCAGTAATTATGACAAAAGCTTCAGTTTTAGCTTGCATATTTAACGAGTGCATTGGCTGTGGTGTTTTTCCTGACCTAATGAAACATAGTAAAATAATTCCATTGATTAAATCAGGTAGCACTTCTGACCCCTCTAATTTTAGACCTATTTCTGTGGTACCCACTTACCCAGTAAAATTTAAAAAAAAAAAATGCTAGACCAAATTCAAATTTATTTTCATAGGAATAAAAAAACCATACCGTTAAACCATACCGTTTACAATGTAAACACATTGGTTTAACGGTATGGTTTTTTTTAACTTAAAAAATTTCTTATACCCAAATACCCCATATACACCAAATCGCTAATATAAGACTTTTTAAAATTATAAAAACATATTCCGGCAAAATTTTCAAAATTCGTTCAAAAACAAAAAAGTGCAAAAACACAAAAAAAAAAAATCTTCCAAAACTTAAAATTAACATTAAATAGACCTAAAAACAAACAAAAATAAACTTTTCAACAATTTTTTTTATAATTAATAAAATTCATCAGAAATCGACTTTGAAAATTAAAAATTTAATATGGCGCACTTAATTAGCCCGCCATCGGGTGGAATGAGTGGCCCTGAGCCTCAAATGACACCTGTGGCAGAGAGGTCTTATATGCTGGCGGCAGACATGGCGACCTTCAAGTCCCTGATCCAACGATACTGCAATGATATCTACACGGCGGTTCGTGCGGGCAAGTCCGTCACGAAGGCCAATAAGGAAAATATCCTGGCGTCCGTCAGCAGTACCGAGGGCAGCATGGCCAAGCTGCTGGACGGGGACGAGCCGGCACCAGTACCAGAACCGGACCTCTCCCACGAGCAGCAGATCAGCGAGGACAGTATCCGGGAGCTCAGCCACAAGCTGGACAACAGCATAGTCGCTATTCAGAGCGAGGCAACGGAGGAGATCCGGCGAGAGGTCTCTCAAAAGGTCGACGAAATGGTGGCGCAGCAGGCGCGTCTCAAAGACCTTGTGCAGCTGACTGCAAACATGGTGACAGCTGCACTGAAGGAGATTCCTCTTGGCCCAGGGTCCGCCGACCGGCGCTCAAGCAGTTCAAAATATCCAAGAAGCTGTGCTCTCGAACGCTCCCTCGTACGCCAGTGTCGCTGCCAGGCCCCAACCCCTTACACCCAAAACTTACCCAGCGGTCGCGGTTCATACGACTGCACGCTCAAGCCTCCGGAGATGATGTCTGGGTGGAAGAAGGTGATCAGCTTCCGGAGGCTCAAATACGCCCCAGTAAAAGTACTGCCGCTACCTAATGCTAAGTTAAGAATCGAATTTGAGGACAGGAAGCAGTGTGAGGAGACGATAGCCCGTCACAACTAGAGCACTAATTTCGCCGCCGAACAGGCGAGGCAGAGACCACCGCTACTTATCCTAAAGGGCATATCAAAAGATGTTGCCCGCGAGGAGTTAGCGGAGGCATTTGCTTCCTGACCTCAAATCGTAACCCGGCATTGTACAACGCGGTGATTGAGGTCACTCCCGGGATGCGAAAAGTCATCCTCGCTCTCGGGAGGCTCAGCGTGGACCATAGTAGGGTCCACGTTGAAGACTTCTCCCGATTTGTACAATGCCACCAATGCCTGCAGTACGGCCATACAAAGGCGAAGTGCACGGCCGAAAAGAAACCTTGTGCCCATTGCGCCAGTCCGGGCCATCAGCTACCAGAATGCCCCAACTTGACCTCTGTGGCTAAATGTTACAATTGCTCGGCTCACAATCTGCGCATGGGCACTAAGGTGGATACCGGCCACAACGCCACGTACCCGCAAGTGCCCCCGCATCAATTCGATGATTCTGCGCCTGCAGAGTCAGACTGATTACGGAAATTAAACAAATTTTGCCCAAACTAAACTTAAATTAAAACTTTTCAAAACCATTAAATATACTTTAGATAAACAAAATAACTTAGTAAACTAAATGTACAAATTCTTCAAACAACAAATTAAAAACTTAAATCAAACTTAAAATCACAACTTTAAATAATATCTAAAATAATTAAATCCCAAACCAACTTTAAAATTATAAAAATTAAATAACACTAAAATAATCAATTAAAACTTAAAATAATATCTAAAATAATTAAAACCTAAGTCAACTCTACAATTACAAAATTAAATAAAAATTAAAAATAATCAAATAAAAACCCTAAATAATATATAAAATAACTGAAACCTAAGCTAAACCTGAAACGATAACTAAAACCTTTAAAATAAATTATTACACAAAACTAAAATACAACCAAATGAAAATGAACTTGAATTGCACCCCAAAATAAAAATCGCTGCAGTTTTTAACCATAAAAACTTAACACAGTGACTGCAATTACTTTCCCTTCTTTCTTCCTTTCTCTTCCTCTTCACTTCCTTTTATTTTCTACTCTCATCAGTGCCCCGCAATTAATTAAATTAGGCAAAGACCTTAAGTCTAAGCAAGAAAAAATTTAAAACTAGCATCTATTTTAAATCCGTCATCCCTAAATTCCCCAAATTACCTAGATTTCCCAAAATAGCCCAATAATCCAACTGTTCCCTCTAAATTAATTCCTTAGACCTAACTTCCCTAGTCCCTAGTAGCCTACGCTTTCGCGAGGAAATACCCAAATTCCAAATTCAAAAGAATACCGATACCTAAAATAACCTTAAGTTAAAACAACCACAAAAAAAAACGGTATGATTTTACTAGGGGTCGCTTAACAACTGACGCCGGTGTAGAGCTTTTAATCCAAATATTTGATACTTGGGAGGAATCACAGGATGCCCTAGAGGTATTTTGTGATTTATCCAAGGCTTTCGATTAAGTTTTACATGAAACTTTGGTCAGGAAGCTTAACCACTATGGAATTAGGGATACTTCTTCGAGCCTTCTAATCTTATACTCGAGTAACAGGATTCGGAAGGTCCACATTAACGGTAAAAGATCCCGGGATCAGTGGTTACAATAGGAGTTCCGCAGGATTCAATACTTGGTCTATTCTTTTTTTTGGTTTATATTATGACCTTATTTTGTAAAAGACAGTCATGAGATAGTATTGTTTGCTGATGATACTTTACTTTTATTCAAAGTGAAACGACGACACCCAAATTATGACGATGTGAATAATGCGATCTCAAAGGTTGTTCAATGGTTTAGTGTAAATAACTTGCTATTAAACGAGGGAAAAACCAAATGTGTAAGATTTGTATTGCCTAATGTTAAGCAAGTAACAACTAATGTACAAAATAACGATAGGGATGTGAATGCTGTGGACACCACTGTGTTTCTAGGCGTCACGTTAGATGCCAAGCTTCAGTGGGGCCCATATATAGCTAAATTGTCGAATAGACTTAGCTCTGTGTCTTATGCAGTAATGAAGATCCGTTAACTGACATTGATACATCTAGATTAATTTATTTCAGTTACTTTCATAGTGTTATGTCGTACGGCATTTTACTGTGGGGAAATGCTGCCGACATTCAAACTATCTTTGTGCTGCAGATGAGGGCTATTCGAGCAATGTATTACCTTAAGGTTGGTGACTCTCTCAGAGAGAGATTTGAGTTTATAAATATAATGACAGTTGCATCACAATACATTTATGAAAATCTCATGTATCTATGTCTATAAAAATATTGAAATGTTTTCAAAAAACAGTGATATTATCAATGTAAACACTAGAAGTAAGAATTAGCAGTTCCACTAGGCTCCATAATATAAATAATTCTCTTAACCAAATGATATTCAGAAATTAGATCTTAATAAATTTAAAATCAAAATCAAAGAAAAGCTTAATACAGCTTATTATAAAGTGTCAGATTACACAGAAGACAAAACAGCTTGGATCTGAAATGCTCCAAGTACCTACTCTAATTGTCAATAATTAATTTATACTTACATTGAATTTTAGTTTTGTATTGCATTATTTTTTTTTAAATTCATCTTTTGTATTTTATGACCTGGTAACGACTAATTCTTTTTTTTTTTGTAAATGTCGTTGCTTCTGTGCGCTTTGGTTTCTTGCGCCCGTTCTTTGCCACAGTTAAATAATGACGTCCTGAATGAGTAGGTTAAAAAAGATTTGGATGATTCAAAGTAACTACTTATTAATTGAGTTTATTGAATAAATATATTTTGACTTTGACTTTGACGGATCACTATCCGAGAAAGCTCGAAAGTGGATTGTATTGAAGTGTAAATAAACAATACAATTGAAACACGTATGACAGAGAATCTTGCGCTTGTAAACGGCTCGAACGATTTGGCCGATTTGTTTTTCGTTAAGTTTGTATGATTATAATAGGCTAGTTGACTAAATTTCAAAATCATATTAAAACGATAACTGTTTACCTATTTTATCCTAAAAATAAATTAATTTTCAAAAAATCGATCATTTACAATATTTATTTTACGTTTTTATATTCCGATTTAAATTTACCGCAAAAACGTTTAAGACCACCACGTTGAGTAAATGACGTCACGCCGTGCCTAACATCCGGTACGTTCGAGGTTTGTTCTATGGAAATGTCATAACAATAAAATGACGTTTGGCACAGCGTGACGTCTTGGCTTTGTATTTCCGTTTAATGTCATACTAAATGCATATTATTGACGATTTTTTTCAGTTTCAAAATATTTTTAATCTCAATTTTTTATTTTGTTTCTATAAATCATAATTGATCATTAGAAATGCCAATTCACCCGATTTATTTTTAGTGGACACAAGCCTATTGTTTGGAAAATCCACGGTAAAGTCGGTAATGTGAAAGTAAAACCTATCTTACGCAATCGTTTAAACCTTTACGAGATTTTGGTTTTCCAGCAGACGAAGTCGCGGGCGGGCCGCTAGTTAGGAAAATATTAATAGGTAGTTACTAGAAGAATAGGAAAGCACAGAACGGAAGAAAGAGCTTCTATTTTGTGTATGAAGCTGATTTAAAAACAAAAGAGGTTTGAAAGAAAAAAAGAAGATTAATAAATTATCAGATGTATTTACTCCGTAATAATTCAATAGGTACCTACACCCTTAAATGCATAATTTTTTTTTATCAAATAAAAAATATATTTATATTCAGGCCGTTGGTTACATTTATGGAAAAAAAGTAAAAAAACAAAATTTACGTTTTTGTATAGAGGTACTTATCACAAATGAAACACTATGCATTATATTTAGTGATACACATTTTTATCACTATTAAAACTTTTATAATTTCAAGTTATTATGATTATATAATTAAAATATAGCTATTCTACATTTTAGTTCAAATAGTGATTTAAAAAAATTAAAATTTAAAAATTTATACACTTTGAATACTTTATATAGCTCAAGGGCTTAAGTGAGGATACTGACAACTCACTTTTTGTATAAGTTCTGATCTGTTCATGTCCAACTTTTTTAGGGCGTTTCTGTTGTCCGCAGTTCAGAACCACTTTGGCGACAAGTGATGGGATGGTGCAAAGTTTTTAGTAGGTAAGGCCCCATTCTCCAGAGTCATGTCGACGCCTTCAAAGCTTGACAAGAAAGCGGGCGCTGGAGAAATCCCGCGGTGTGTATTTCGTAAAGAGGATGTTCCCTTGGATTACTTATATTACGATCATGACGTTGATGCTGCCGAGGGTGCCATACCAACCTCAAAAGCTATCCATTAGGTTTACTCACCAGTATGAGAATTAAACTCCTGTATTACTTTAGGTCAGGTATTACGTAGTCGTCTCTTCTCTTTTTTATCATATTTTAGATTGTATCAAAGTCAAAATATATTTATTCATAAAACTCAATATTAATAAGTAATTTGAATCGTCTAAATCTCATTCAGAAAACCCATTCAGATCGTCATTATCAACAGGAACAGCTCCATCATACGTGGACAAGAGAATAGCCTGTCTATTATCCTTCCAACTAATGACAGTTATATAGTTACTACTGTTTCTTGGCTGTATATATTTTCATCGTAATTATCTCTGGGTACATACAATCATCTCTTTTGGACTCACTTTCATTTTCCGATATGTCCCCTTTCAATCTTCTTCTTCCAAGCTTCCAATCTTCGAAGAACATCTTCTATTTTTATCAACCCTGCTGTTTTTTGAAGCCATCGCTGTAAAAACAAATAAAAACCATACATAAGGCAGTTGTCCCACCGCCGACGATGAACGAGAAGCGAGTCGAGCTAGAACTAGAAACGAGTTGGCGAGCAGCGAAAAGACAGTGTGTAGTTCCGATAGTTTTGTCGCAGGGCTATATAAGCGAGTGTGAGGCGAATCACTCACGCGCGCCACTCGCTCGCGGCGGCCATGCCGCTGGGTGCCGCTGGTTGGTCTCTTGGCGTGAGTTCTGATCGCTAAGCGAGTATCGTTAAGCGAGAATTACCTTCGATAGCTCTGGTCGCTCGGCGACGATCTAATGATTCTTATGTGGGCCATGAATAAATAAATATTGACATGGTGGCATCCCAGGCCAAATTTGGTCTGAGGGTGGCATAGATATAAACAATAGAGGAATATACGGCATGGCCTTAGTAGTATGAAATTACGAGTACACACGTACAGTTATCGTTTTGTACCGCGGTGTGACACATGTACACACATGGTGTATGCAAATTATTTTCGATGTGACCAGCTACCCCATAAATCAATTTTAATCCTACCAATATTATAAACGCGAAAGTTTGTAAATATGGATGGATGTTTGTTACTCTTTCACGTAAAAACTACCGAATGGATTTAGATGAAATTCGGCATAGAGATAGTTATAAACTATCTCTATGCCGAATTTCATGGACCTGGACTAACACAAAGGATTCTTTTTATCCCGATATTCCCACGGGAACGGGAACCACGCGGGTGAAACCGCGAGCGGCCGCTTGTACATTATATTTTAAAGTACAGTACGTGTGACAGATAATGTCAATCAAGCGAGCGAGACAGAGCTACGATAAAAGAGTGGGTCAGCAAGCACGCCAAAGTTCCACGACGACGATGACGCACGATAAATGAAGCTTGCATAAAGTAAGCCCCTTCGTACACAAGGCTACGATGAAAATATTATTGTATTAATGAACAGCAATAGGCATTTTTAACGCTCTTTCTAACCAAAATAGTACTAAACGTCACTAGTACGAACGAGTTGCTGCCATATTGACGACCGTCACGGTATTCGGTGCTATTAAGACTTTTCGTCCTATTCGGTCTTAAGTGTTTAAACTAAGGCTCGATACGAAGCAAACACATAATTTGTTTTAGGTGCAGCTCTTTTAACAAACTGTCCCATGATATCGACCAGCTACCCTATCGGCTAAAAATATGAATATGGACATGGGCTTCGTTTGACATTTGAAGCCTATAATATGCCCATATAAGGACAAAATATGGGCTTCAAATGTAAAATGAAGCCCATGTCCATATCCATATTTTTTAGCCGATAGACCCGCTGTTTTGTCCCAGTATATCTTCAGTTAGAACCATTGTTTTTTTTAGCTTGATAGTTTCATTGTACTTAATTCATTTGTAAATCTATAAATAAATATATGATTGTTATGTTTATAATTTAACTTGCATGTTTTTTTATTTTGCTTTCATAGTTATTTAAACGATTATGCAATTTGTTGCGTTTGCTACAAACACAGAATTAAAGTTACCAAACACAATGTTTGTTTGTGCAGCTCTGACTTTAGGCAGTGACATCGACAGTAACTGCAGCTGTAGCAAATGACAAGCTATTCTCCCAAAATGCCGGAACAACTCTGTAACTCAAACATACGATTATCGACAGCTGTCATCAGCATATACGGCGATGCACAAATACTTAAGTAACAGCACGCTTTGCAAAGTGCCGCTAGAGCGAGGATTTTATAGACGATAATATGACATGTGCAGTTAACTTCTGTAATTAAAACCACCTAAATGAAAATAGGTTTCCGTTTTTTTTACACTTAGGTTAAATTATATAGGATGACTGCTAGAAACCGCAAGATACTTCAATGGCTGGTCAGGTCAAGTGTTTTAAACTTGGCAAATATCACAAAAAAGAAATTTATGTTTTTTTCATTTTAAATTAAATAATTCATTTTGTGAATTTTAATTGGATATCCAATTTATTTTAAAGCAATATCTTAAGAAAATTAAAATGAAAGCAATTAAAAATAACGATTATTTAAACGAAAAAAACACGAATCCTTTTTGTCATTTTTGTCATGTTTAAAACACTTGACCTGACCAGCCCTTGAAGTTTCTCGCGGTTTCTAGCAGTCACCTTATATATTACTGGCAGCCGTAGGAACTCCCCGTCTTCCGTGACAAATTTCCAAAAAAAATCTTTCATACAAACCTTGTTTTGACATGCAATTACAACCACAACAAAAAAGAATTAGCCAAATAGGTGCAGCCGTTCTGAAGTGTTGCGCGTACAAACATCAAAACACCAAACAAGTTGGTTGTATGTAACGTGACATGCTACATAACAAGCTTTAAGGTTGACTGTACGGTCCACGGAAGGAAATAGGTACCTACTTAATTAATAACTTAGTAATCTGTTGTTTTGAGTACGAAATTCGACTTAAGCTTTGTATAAAGGAGAACCGGCACTTTCCGTAGAAAAAATGCTTAACTTGTAAATATTTTTAATATGGAATCACTAAGTTTTCAAAAAACAGACATTTTACTTTAAAAATGTCTAACGTGGATGCATAAACCATAATTCTTATGCTTTTAAAAAAGGAAAATTTCAACAACGCCGTCACGTCATGTTTGATTTGACAGTTTGCGGCTGTCATTTGTCAACAATTGTCATTTGATGATATATATTGCCAGATAGAATAACAGATTATTAAATTAAAAAAGTATACAACCTAAGCATAAAACGCCGGGTCTCCTTCCTTACTCTAGTAGGCAAAAATAAATGCATAACTATGCTCACACCATTTATTTAGCCCAATTTAAGCTTTTTTTGTAGCTTGTTTAAATTGTTAACTAGATAACGGACAAACATACATAAACATAGAGAACACCCAGACCAGAAATCAATTTAGAGACTAGATCAAGCAGATTAATTAATTATTAATTTCGGATGCTTAACACCTACCTACCTACCTACTATTTATTGTAAGTAACCTAATTATTTTTACCTATAAAAAATCTATTAGTAAAGCCAAACATTTGGGTGTCATTTGTTGCTCTTTCATTTACAAATTGTGAGATGCACCAGAAATAGATCTAAGTAGAAGCGGCGTGTGAACGTACTTTGCGCGCCAAAATAGTGTCAAAAAGGATGGTAAAATCCTACCTTTCGACCGGGTTTTATAATTAGCACCGGACGTAAGACGAATTCTAAAAAAAATACTATTTGCGCTGTATTGAGCTGTAAAAACTGTACAAGAAAGGTTAGCCGAGAAAATCAACAAATTCATACATCGGTACCTAAGTAATTTTGTTTTTATATAAACACCGAAAAGTGTGACACACTTGGTTTTCGAACAAATAAGCTAACATGCCGTTTCTATTTAAATCTATTTCTGTGGTAAGATGTCAATTGGACGGAATATATCTGTCGATGTGAGCCGATTGCGCCGCGGCGGCGTGGCGCGACTGAGGCGGGCTTAAGAGATTTGTCTTAAAAATGTAATTTCGCATTGCCTTTTGTTCTTGCCGCTTCCCCGATTCTCCTCGGATTTCGCTGTCCTCACCAATAACAATGAATGATTCGCCGACAAACACAATAGCTGATAATTCTTTTTCACGTTGCTACGCGAAGAATAAAAAGGCAAGCATGAAAACAGAAAAATGGTAGGTATTACGTTACAAATCATTTTAGAAATAATACGAGTAGTAGATTGAAGACTTGATAATTTTCGATTTGTCATTTTAATGTCAGGATCGTTGTTGATGGAAAGCTGTGGCAACTATGGCTGTGGTCTCTACCTATACCTCTCCAGGAAACGGCGCGCGTGATGCTTGTACGTTTAAGTAAGTAAGTATGCCACTTTGCACCTGCTATTAAGTTATTATTAATAGTGCTGATTCACAAAATATTCCACAAAAATTAGGTTTAAAACTGTAACCCTAGTTGTTAACGTTTAAGGTTGAACAATAGTTTTAAACATTCTTCTAACGTTATTTTGTTTGTGTTACAGTATTTTATTATATTTGATATTTTTCTATCTTTCTCAATATATTTGGCAGATCGTTTTTTGTCTACGCAGTGAAATATATTTCTTTGTAATTTAATATTTTGAAATTGAGCTTCTGCTTTTAATGATGCAAAAAACTCAAAGATTTTTTGTTGGTTTAGAATATGGATGCACAGACTTATTAAGACTAGGGGCCACTCGGGCAAATTATGAACTGATGGTGGGCCACCAGAAGTATAGGTAATTAAAGACAATGAAAAATTGATAATAATGTATTCAAATTGAAAAAGAATTTATTAATTTGAAGCGTGGCACTGCTGTCGGCGGGCCACCAGTATTCGACCGGCGGGCCGCATGCGGCCCGCGGGCCGTAGTCTGTGCATCCCTGTTAGAAGGAACTTTCGAATTAATTATTTTATGATATCTTTCAATTGCGTTTGTCGTAAGATTTATTTCGCCTTAACAACAACTTTCTTATCAGCCAGGCATTACAAGAGTAGAGTTTTATAATTGTATTGTATTGTATCTTTATCCAGTCCCAAGTCACCATAACACAAGCATTAGGTTGCTAAGCTATGTCGGTGGCGTTATGCGAATTAAACACATTATTATTATAAACAATATGTTTGAGTACTCTCCGCATTAATTTAATACAATTTGATATCATTTAGTAGTCGTGTAGGTAGAGCAATTATTAAATGCCATACGAAATCTACATCGATAAGTTTTATTTACAAGTAGATTGAAAACTCTTGTAATGCCTGGCTGGTAAGAAGTTTGTTGTAAAGGCAAAAAAAAATTTAGTATAGTGCAGTGCTGTGCATAATAGAGAATGAAGGTATTTAATTTGTCATTAAAACTTACCTAATTGACGTCTCTGAGTACGGCAGTTAGCTAATAAGCATATAACTGTTTTTGAACTATATTCAATTTCATAATTCGCCACAATTAGGTATCGTTGAGAGAAACAGTTATATCTTTTAATTAGTTTTGCTTGTCATCATATTTCATTATCATGATTTGCTACCCGCATTTTCTGTATTGATTTCAGGGTAAACATTTGAGTAAAGGCGCGATTCCAGTGATATGTACTCTTTGCCGCCTTGCTATTAGGAGGGTGCAGCGCGATTCCAAAAACTGACATAAGTCTCTTAATGAACTTCAAAGCAAAATCAATCATATTGATATATAAAATTAGAACTATTCTGTTTTGACGTTCCAGACCTAGTAGTTTGATTGGAGCAGTGTTTTTATTCTGCAAAATGTACAAAACCATCACGCGCTTGTGTTATTTACTTTTTTAATATGGGGGCGACCTGCGAAATATCAATACAAATATTGTCATGTAAGAATTTTTGTTTCATGCGTAAAATTAAGAAAGTTGTCGAAGAAAATTGTTTTTAGTAGTCATAGAAATATGTATTGTTTGTTATTGTTTAAAGAATTTGTTTCAAATTTCAACAAGGCTATGACCTTGTGCAATGATCAAGCTAACTTACGTAAGCTCTTTTAATGTATTTAACTAATTCAGCGCGTAGTACAAGTAACTTAAAAATACTTAAACTTTCACAATTTCGTCCAGGATCCCCTTAAGAAATCAGTTTACGTTACAAAAAAGTCAAATACAGCCTGTAAACTGTCCCACTGCTGGGCAAAAAGGCCTCCATCATAATAAATACGGGTTGGCATATCTGACAATGTTAAACACACGTTGCTCTACCTGGGAATTGAACCTAGGACCTCCGGATATCGGGCCAACCGCTTTAACATGCACTCGGCCACCGTGGAGACGAAAACTATTTTTTGCTACTGTATAAGGTAACTGCTAGAAACCGCAAAAAACTTCAAGGGCTGGGTCAGGTTAAGTGTTTTAAACATGACAAAAATGACAAAAAAGGAATTCGTGTTTGTTTTCATTTTTATTGAAATAATTAATTTTGTGAATTTTAATTGGATAGTCTTTGAGTATCTATTTATTTTAAAGCATAAGGCCGTCCGTGGACCCGTCCGCGTCAGCTGGGCGATAAGTACCTACGTCGACGGGTCAACAGACGGCCGGCCGGCCGGCCGTTGCCCCCGTCAGCTGGGCGATAAGTACATACGAAAAAAACACGAATTCCTTTTTTGTCATTTTTGTCATGTATAAAACACTTGACCTGACCAGGCCTTAAAGTTTCTTGCGGTTTCTAGCAGTCATCTTATACTTATTTTTTAATATTTGTATTTCACCTCGTTTCTAGTAGGAGCTGCTGCTGCCATACAAATTCTAGTTTTTGTAAAGGAGAATGGCCAAAAAAAACCCAGGCCCGGCGCAAAAGAAATGTATCTCAGTTTTTAGATTAAAATGAATATAGTCATTTTCAGTTGTCACAATTGCCGAATTCAGTGGCTAACATGTTTACACTTACACTTATTTAACTAAACTAGCTGTATGAGCTTAACTGCTTTGACTCAACGGAGCGTTTCAAGTGCACAGCGGGCGATGACGTCAGCCGGTGCGATGTGAGAATACCTTAGGGTTGACCCAATGAAATAAAATACTAAAATAAAATACGCAGTAAGGTTCCACTCGCGCGACTACACAGGCGGGTGGCAGCGCCCCTATGCTACTTGTGTGTGTTATTACCTGAGTTAGGCAAGACATAACAACGAAGGACATATTGGTCACCCTGCCGAAGAGTTGGACTATGTGTTGTTAGATTTAGAAAACTCTTGACTAAATACTTTTCTTGTTTTTTTATTGTTATTAAATATAATCAACTACATTATATTTTTTATTTATTTAGTTTTGTACTAATGCCAGTATTCTTTACTGTCTACAGTCCTTCTATTCATTAACTAATAAGAAATAATATCAGTCAGTGAAAGCTTTTGAAAAAAGAAATGTTTGCCTTAAGCGCCTACATAACTTTAAAGGGCAAAAATATATATTAGCCACTGAATTCGGCAATGATGACTACTGAAAATAACTAAATTTATTTTAATCTACAACCTAAGAAATTTTTATTTTGCGCCGGGCCTGGGTTTCTTTTGTATGGGCCGTGGCCATTCTCCTTTGATCGAACGATGAATAAAACTCGTCTACTAAGCACACTCATCTTACGATAGGTTTGTGTAAAACTAGCCAGCGAAAGTTAATACACAGACATGCTACCGACTATTTTCCCCGAAGGGCTATCAGAGACTAGGCAATGAGGACAGCAAAAGCAGTCTCTACCATAGTCCACTTTTCACCAAATAGCGACTGCACATGTGCTCAGCGTGACAGGTGGTGGGCGCATCGCCACTATATGCTGTTAGATGTATGTGCAGTCTTTATTCCCAGTCAGCTTTTACGATACCCAAGGGAAGAGAGGAGGTGGTAGTATTCTTTCACCGCTACGCAACACGGCTAAGTTATATGTATATCCTTCATTTTTTGACGTGACAACGTCTTATTAATTGGTTTGCCGGGTGACACTTCAAGAAACTGCGTTACGCTCCGCTCACGTTATGCGCTCACAATGAGAGCGAGTGAGAGGCACGCGTCCCTTCCACTCGGGCATGGTTAGCGTTATTATTTCATCCTTCTTCCTACTATACGAATGAATATTCACATTAAAATTATTTTACCACTCAAAGTCGTTGTCACGTAAAACTTTCGCCCGTATACCGACTTTACAGGCAACCAATTTTTTTTGTTGTTTTATTGAAATTAAGGGTGAGTTTGACCCATGAAACTGAACCACTTTTCCCAAGAAACCTATGTGCAAAAATTACAAATAAGTGTCGACCTCCCATACTATTGTCGCCAGCTGATCGGACAGTTTTGTATGAGAAATCGATTTTTATTTGTCATTTTTGCACATAGGTTTTTTGGGTATAGTTGTTCAGTTTCATGGGTAGAACTTAACCATAATTTCATTAACGCCAAAAAAATGAGGGTGTATAGTAAGTTAATAATTGCATAAAATCATTATAATGAAAATATTATTGACTGCATACCTATATTTGCGCAAGTTTGTCGTAACCTGGTATTACAGTCACGCTGAAGGGTTAAAACTGAACAACTACCTGATAAATCTATAGTATGTACAAGCTGGTAAGATAGTGGAAAAATACTAATTTATACTGTGTGGGAGATATTTCCTTCTATTAGTTTGTGTGTGCACCTGTACTGTACTTGTACCATTTTCGGTTTTATGACAATCTGTCCTTTTGAGAATCTGTCTTTTTGGGAATCTGTGCTTATGAGAATCTGTCCTTATGATATAAAAGGTCAATTCCCAGGTCGGGTAATGTGTGATTCCGAGGTATTCTCAGGTTTGTATCACCAACCCGCATTTGGTTAACGCAACGCTGGTACCCGTAAATTGTAGCGATGAAAAAAAAAGTACTTTCACCTACTTTCACTTTTTTTTGCAATTTAATATAGCATCAAACTATACTTTATTATACATAGCCAGATAACTTATTTAATAAAGATTCCAGTGATATAATTTTTTTATATAGTCTCCGTACAAAATTTCAAGAAATCGTCATTTTAATGAGTAACCGGAAACAGACCGGAAGTACTAAGGAATTAGTGACACATGTGCCTATAAATTTTCAAAAATGGCCGTAGCACACAAGATGATATACTAAAGTTACAGATAGATATCCTACTAAATAAGTATGCTTATTAGCATGCTTATTACAAGCGTGCTCTTTAACTGTATAGATTTGCTTGCGAAAAGCATACCCGTTTTAAGCATGCCCTTGAATGAACACGCTCAAAGCATTGCTAAAAACACAAATGGCATTTAATAGCAAGTTATCTGCCAGTGTAGCGTAGTGAAAAATGGAAAACCAGGTAACTCTCCGCACAGAATTCAATTAAATTGTTTTTTTGCTTGCAATTCAATGTGTCAAGAAAGTTCTATCAAGAAAGAAAAAGAGAAGGAATAGAACGATTCGCAATCGTTCCATTTCTCTTGCTATTAAATAGCATGTGTGTTTGTAGCAATGCTTTGAGCGTGCTCATTCAAGAGCATGCTTAAAACGAGTATGCTTTTCGCAAGCAAATGTATACAGTTACAGAGCACGCTGGTAATAAGCGCATGTCTATCTGTACCTATAGGCCGCTGTTGAACAGTGGGACGGTATATTACGGTATTACTAATCAATTAAACTCTACTAGCTCGGTTATATGTTTTGTAAGAAAACTTTCTCCGGCGTGTCACATAGCGGCTATAGAATAAATACTACCACCCCCTCTCTTCCCTTGGGTGTCGTAAAAGGCGACTAACGGACTAAAGTCTGCACATACAACAGCATAGAACGGCGATGGGCTCACCACCTGTCATGCTGAGCACATGTGCAGTCTCTATTTGGTGAAAAGTGGACTATGGCAAAAGACTGCTTTGCGGTTCTCATTGCTTAGTCTCTGACTAACCCTTCGGTGTATATAGTCGTGATTATTATGTATGTAAGAAAACTTAGTCGTGGATCTCAGCTTACGCCTCAGTGGGATAGCAGCCTTACACCAGTTTTATATAATAATAGCTTATGAGATAACGATAATCGTTGCAAATTAATTGGCCGATAGATATGCATGTGAAACACAAATGTTGGCTCAGTTGATTGGGCCAATGAATCCTGCCAATAGTTTATTTTGTGTTTGTGAAGATAACTTCATTATGCAGTGAATGAACGAGTGAATTATGGTGGTTCGTGGAATACGCTATCAATATGCACATTACGAGTTATCCATAATAAAATAATGTAGGTGTTATGGAACAGTGGCCGTTAAAATGAAGATTCGCAATTTAATGCGTGCTTGGCTAATGTACCCCTGACTGAAGGGGTTGTCCAGAACTCTTCAAGATGGCTTAAACTAGAATGGGGGCTCAATAATTCTACTGTCTTTCAAAATTTCCACAAAAGTGTCTTAGTGTTTTTGACATTAGACCTAATGTAGTTTAAGCATAGCAAATTGATGGGTCTATATCTATGACTGAATGGCTCTCCACTCTTAACTATGATGAAGTAGAAGATATATTGGTAAGACTGAAATAGTAGGTATATCTAACTCATTCATACTCTCGCTCCCACTCACATGCATGCACGCACATACACGTATCTGAGCACACACTCACACATACACACACCCCCACACACACACACACTTACACTCACACTTACACACTTTTAGCGACATTTATTTTGTTTGGCTTAATTTAGCACAGCTAAATTGTAATAGAATGTTTTTAATCTAAAATATTATGTACACCTAGGAAGAGCGAGGCTTTCCCAACACAGGTATCGTTTGATTACTTTTTGGGAAGCCCCGGCAACTAATTTGTTAAAGATTTTCTGAAATAAAACACATTTTCATTTTCATTTTCATATCTGGACATATCGGTATTCAACCCACAGCCCCCTTACTCTTGAAACCGATCGCTATTGGATCGGATTGGTATTGCGAATTTTCGTATTTTTAAGTTACGATACCAGCGCTAATTTGGATTTATATTGGGTGAACTAAATAGCATTGAGTTTTGTATTTTTTTCACTCAATAGACACGCAATATGTATCCATGTGAGCTCTGGTGTCGTAACTTAGGAGTACGAAAATTCACAATACCAATCCGAACTGAACTAATAGCGATCGGTTCCAAGAGTAAGGGGGCAGCCCCCTCATTAGGCGTTTTGAATTTTTCGATGCACAGTCCGGGTTTGTGATAACCAAGCCGCATTAGGCAAGCGAGCTCATGAATCCAATTACCCTACGCAGTAGCAATGTCTTGATTACTATGATGGACGTCTTTGCCCAGCAGTGGGACAATATGTATTTTTTAACTTTACTTTATTTAAATCATGACTGAAAATTTTATAGAGTAATACATGTGCGGGTAGTGTTTAACTTGTGTAGGGACGTCTGGCACAACTAATCGGTTAGTTGATGGTGGTAGCACTCTAATAAAATTAGTAACTTATTATTAAAAAATTCTACTATCGGGAGTCCAGATGTACGGCGGGTTACCACCATTATTTGGTTGATATTTCACTCATACGCATCAAGCGTTATTCGTCTTCATTCATAATGCGGATAGCCAAGGTATGAAATTCCCTGCCGGCGGCGGCGGGCGTCTGTGTTCCCGAGTGCATCTATATGCACCAACATCTTTAAAGCCAGAGTGAGTAAGCTTCTTCTAAGCAAGCTCGCTCCATCGTCGGCCTCTTCCTAATCCTACGGATAAGAATGTGGCCAAGAGCAAGCCTATCGTAAATTATATAAAAAAATATATAGTTACACACATATTTATTCATAATAATTGTTCCCGAAGGGTAAGTCAGGACCAGGCAATGAGGACCGCAGAAGCAGTCTACTGCCACAGTCCACACGTTTCGCCAAATGATAACGGACATGTGCGTCATGCTGGGGCATGATAGGTGGTGGTAAGCCGATCGCCACTCTATGCTGCCCAAAGACTGCACATATCTAACAGAATATGTGCAGTCATTGGTCCGTTTGTCACGTAGCGGAGGAACGGAGAGTAACACGTTGAGAAGAGGAGATGAAGATAGAAGCTCGATGAGTTTAGACATATAATAAAGTAATATACACTATACACTAGAACTAGGTATAATATTATGTAGGTTTAGGTTATTATTAATATCAACAGGACGTATGCCTGGAACTGCCTAGATAAAATAACGCACTATTCACAATTATCAATAACTTGGTAGTATATTAATAAATTGAAGGAGCTCTTTCTAGCTCCGCTGATGAATCAGCACTGAATTTTATCAAAACAGAGGCTAGACAAAGACTACAAATAAATATTTGAATTTTAAATTTAAAACTAAGATATAAAAGAATGTTATTCGCAAGGAGGTCCCAAAAACCAACAAGGCTTTAGCTGCCTTGTTACACGTTAGTCGCCTTTTACAACCAAGAGAAGAGATGGGGCCGTAGTATTCTAATAATGAGACGCTAACCGTACAGCACAATGATGCCAGTACTCTAATAAAATTAGTAACATGTGTATAGGTATTGTCCCTACTCCTCAACGAGCTTCTCGTACACGACAATTTAGGGCTACGTCATAAATTACGTATATCAAATAATCTGAAATTATCGTATAAGGGACGTGTATTCCCTCAATTTTCGACGGCGTCAACCGAGCGCCCCCGGCGATAGTCATCGGTGATTGATCGACGTGCCACGCCGCGCTGCTGTAGCCAGTCGCTCGGCAAATCTTAAAAGCACCCACGATTTAGCGCGCTGTGACAAAATATCGGTAATGTGTTTATGGAGTATCTACTCGTGACGTGGATAACGTTTTATTGCGTAGGTGTGAAGCGTTGCAATATTTCATCGTGATTTACCATGTGGTGGTTGGGTAGTGTCTTACTAATGGCGATTAGCTGTAATTGTATCTAAAATGTTGTCGGTACATCACGCCCGTCGCGGAAGGGGTGAGCGATGATCTGTGAGTGTGGCAGAGGTTAAACTGTAACCACAGCCACAGATAAACTAAATCCACGCAGTTTCTTTTGTTTAATTAACTCACATAACAACAGTTTCTTTTCTTTGGCAGCATTTCTGACATCGCTAATAACTATTAAAGACACAAATTTTACTTTTATTTTATTTTTCTTCAATCTCGTTGGTACTTGACAACTGAGCTCAGTTAAAAGCTGTCGCCCAGATTGCAAAGAGTAGTGCGTTAGAGTCCCACGTTAGGTAAGAGTCGTTTCTAAAACCAGAAAATAGTTTGCTTAAAGCTTGATTTGCTTGAAAACTAGTTCACACTATTGTCAGCGACTTCACTTGCGTGATATTTTGTCTGACACAGAAGCAATGATCTTGCCTCATATTATGTTTGAACGGTTGGTAAATATAAGAGTGTTACTCTTCGGTTAAGCAACTAAGTCTACGCAAAGGGTCAGGTCGGCCCCTTGCTTTATTAATACTACCTACTTTTCAACATAAATATACACTAGTTTAAACTCCCGACGCATTGCAATAACAAAAAGTAGCCATGGCCAGAGTATAGATTAGATTCGGAGCTCTAAACTATCTTTGTACGAAAACACACAGATCCTTTGATTCGTTTTGACGTGGCGGAAGGACGAACAGAACATCTTCTTTAACATTTACACTTTGAATCTATCAACTTGTGTTTATAAATAGTAATAAATGTTAATTTATTTAAATGTAAATGTTACTCATATTAGGGACGTTTGCGAACCCTTATTTGCAGTGCCCGTGGTCACAGGGTGGTTCTGGCCGGCTTAAAACTGATTATGTAGCTTGCTGCTGTCAACTATGTTTAATCTAGAGCGTTCCGTCGCAAAATGAGATATGTTTTGGCTTTGCCATAAATATGATGTGATTTCATATATTTCAAGCTAGCGCTTCGCCGCTCGGACACCCGGGAGGCAAAGCTAAGTATAGCCTATAAATACTGTTCCACGCTGGGCAAATGCCTCTATCCACCAAATGAGGTCATCACTGCGATTGTTGAGTAATGGCAAAATCACGTTGCTTAGTTTTCCAAATTCGGGTCGGTGATCACAAAAACCGAAAAATCTGAAACACACTTACCCGTTCTGCTAATTGAAGTAATAACCTGCGTATATCACGTCGAGCGCTTCGCTACTCGGACACCAGGGATGAAAAGGTAATAGGATTAAAATGATAAAGCTCGCGTGCCGCAATAAAAATGATTCGCGGCTCGTCAGTTGTCAGTGGCGAGCCCAGGAAATAGCCATCTCCTCACCCTGGAAATTTTGCAGCCGCTTGTTAATCCGCGCCGAAAAGTTTTGTTGTATATTCATCGAGTGCTAAATTGTTTTGTTGTCAGTTTCGGGATTGCCTTTCGAATGTTTGAATTTCAACGTGTCAGCTGAATAATAATGTTAAAGGAATTGAAACCGATTTTCGGCTGTATTGTAATTTAGCAACTGTTTCAGTATACATACGTATATTTTTTTTGTAATGATTTATGCATGACAAGTCTTAGCCTATTCTTATAATGTGAGCGTTCAAAGTGCTTTGTTAAAAAAAATACGTTTTGAGTTGAGAAACGGAAAGACTCGTAGATGGGCGAACCATAAACCTAATTAGGAGTTTGAAAAATGTTTGTAATTTTGCTAAGGTCCCGCTGTATTTTTTGTGAAGTAATCTTAATTTACATAAAATATAATACTTCTCCTTTCAACCTATTCTTTGGACTACTTATTAGTACATAATAATTTTGGTTTTGACGCCTTAAACTATCTTACAACTCCTAATATTATTTTTATTGAAAGATTTTTTGTTTAAAATTTATGGAAAGCTGTGGCTTCTGCCTACCCCGGGATACGGACGTGACGTAATGTACCTATGTATAGATACAAAATGTATATCGTGCTATTAACTGGACGATAACATTTACGGTTTTACTTAGCAAAACAATGTTTAACTGATTATACTGGTTGAATAGTGTGTTCTGTGTCTATATAAGATGACTGCTAGAAACCGCAAGAAACTACAAGGGCTGGTCATTTCAAGTGTTATATAAGTACATGACAAAAATTATAAAAAAGGAATTCGTGTTTTTTCGTAGGTACTTACGGACGGGTCAACAGACAGCCGTATGCTTTAAAATAAATTAGATACTTAAAGACTATCCAATTAAAATTCACAAAATGAATTATTTAATTAAAAATAAAAAATAAAATATTTTTTTTGTAATTTTTGTCATGTTTAAAACACTTGACCTGACCAGCCGTTGAAGTTTCTTGCGGTTTCTAGCAGTCTCCTTATATAAGTAAGTCCCATTGTGTTATGACCAATATGACATTAAACCTAGAAAATAAATTCGTAGCATGTTCTCCAATATTTTATAATAGAAAAGGTATTAGAATTATTCGATTGATTTGTTCCAACATTTTTTCTAGAAACTGCAATAAAATGTCAAAACAAAAAAATATCGACGTAACTTAATCAGTGATATGTATGTAGTACCTACTACGAGTACTATGTACGAACACATATGTACTGAATCGATACAAGTAAATGGAACAGCTTCTCCAATTGTCGCTGTATACATAAATGTGAGGTTGGTGGTGTATTTTTAGAGTCGCCGGGGTAAACAGGACCGTTTGTTGAACAACATCCAATCGGAATTGATAAAGTTATCAAGTTAGATAAGAGTTCAAGAAGTCCAAGTGTAAACAAGATCGGAATCAAGTAAGACCGAAACGCGAAAAATGGCGCGCTCCTCTCTCACAATGATTTTGAATGAATGAAAGTTGTTTGTGCTAGATATTATGTGTCCGTTACACAATAAAGGAATAACATCGGGTGGTGCTTGAACCTACTACCTTTCGCTATCCGAAAATTCGCGAAACGACTGATTTCCCAATTGTGCTTTAGTGTAATATTCAAGAGTCATGACTGTGTTATGTTTCGGTATCTAGTGAAGGTCGCGGGCCGCTGGATGCGAGCTGCACAGGACCAGTTGTTGTAGATATCCCTGTGAGAGGTCTTTGTCAAAAAGTGGACATCCTTCGCCTGTTGATGATGATGATCCAAAGATCTTGGGTTTTAGTCCCAAATTATTGAGGAAGTTGTTTTTTTAAAGCGTCTATTCGTAATATTGTTTTTTTGACGCTCAAATAAACTCGAAGTTAACGAAACGTTTTAAAGAAGAGGTGGGAACCGAACCCCTAAATTCGACCTCATGTGGTAAATTCTAATCGATACCAATATTATAAAGCTGAAGAAATTGTTTGCTTGAACGCGCTAATCTCACGAACTACTGGTCCGATTTGAAAAAATATTTCAGTGTTAGATAGCCTATTTATCGAGGAAGGCTATATGTCATCACGCTAAGACCAATAGGAGCGGAGCACAAAGTAACTATTCCACGCGGACGAAGTCGCAGGCAAAAGCTAGTACTGTTTGTAGTGTGTAGTAATGTTTATTAAGAACACGCCACTGAGCACGATCCGCGGCCACTCTCATCCAGCTCTTGCCAGCCACCTTGTGAAGATCGTCGCTCCACCTTGTCTGAGGGCGCCCTATGCTACGCTTGCCGATACCACGAGCGGTCTCCAGAACTCGTCTACCCCAATCATCAAGTCATCGGTTCTGCGACTGATATGGCCGGCCCACTGCCACTTCAGCTTGCTAATCCAGTGGGCTATGTTGGTTACCTTGGTTCTCTGCTGGATCACCTCGTTTCGAATCCAATCCCTCAGAGAAACTCCGAGCATAGCCCTTTCCATAGCCCGCTGAGCGACTTTAAACAGCTTTAGTACAGCTTGTGAAGGCATAATAATATGACGTCACAATATTTTACTCTAAAAACTTATACAGAATGCATGCATGCATGCTTGTTAATGCCGCGGTTAGAGTTTGCGACGGAGCTATGTCAAAATGAAAGAACTTCTCGCGAGCACTACTATGCAGTAGTCTGATGCCAGACTGCGTCGACTCTGGACAATTTAGGTGAAATATTTAATACAACGCTGAAAGTAGATACATCAAGTAAACATTATGTGTCATGAATAGATTAATATTTGTGTACGGACTATGGTCGGTTAAGCCATCATACGTAGGTACTTTGTGCGTTATGGAACGCGAAAGTTTAAAAGCTTTTTTTAGCATAGTGAAACGCTATCTTACGCAAACATTGAGGACCGGGAAGATCCCGGCTAGGTGGGACTCTCCTGACTTTAAGTGTTCCTTACATTAACAAAACATTATCATTTACTAAAAAAAGTATGATAATATCATGTAGGAAAAAAAGAACTTAGTTAGGTAGTCAATCATAGTACAATTTAGAAAGCTTCGTTATATAATTACCAGAACCTTGCAGTGTGATTAAGGTTTTCTGACAGGTATGTAATTTCCGCTTAGGGGAACGTTTACACGTAGAATAAAAAATATCAGTCCTAGTATAGTTTTGATTATTTATGTATGTATTTTAATATAAACATATCATTCTTCGTACGTGAGGTTTATGATAATAAATTCTATGAAGTCGCGACATTGCGTCGGCGGGGCCTTGCAGCCCTAGCTCCCAGTATTTACCATGTCAAAAAGAGTACTAGATAGAACTTTGCTGTATTGCAGTAGATCGTGTTGTCTCGCTCGCACTGGTGGCAGCTCCGCCCTGTTGAATTTCCTTTTCCTAATAAACAGTTTTAAAAATGAAACACATAAAAATGGCAACTCTTAAAAATTGCTTTAACATTTTTCTTTGAAAGCCTGGACATTATTAACATGGCAGGCTGTAGCTTCCCGCTTAAAGTCATTTACATCGCCCCACGTTTCCGATTCTCTATAATGGAGGCTTTAAACACAATTTATTACGTTTTAATAGCTTGTTTTCGCAAGGCCAAACATTAGTTAAGAAATACTCTAAAGCACTACTATTTTCGGTGCGCCCTGGTAAATGGGTGATTTTAGCCGCTTAGTTCATATAAATGATTATTGTTATAGTATAACTCACAGACCAAGACATAAAATATCATTGGACCAAGACCACGAATCTTAACCAATATTGTACAATGGATAAGGCACACATATAGACATATATAGCAATTACCCGAAAAGCATTTTGAACTTTAACTCTAAAATACACAGAGATCTATACTTTCTTTTATATATTTTGAGCACATGTGCATTCGCTATTTAGTGAGAAGTGGACTATGGCAGAGGACTGCTTTTGCTATCCTCATTGCCTAGTCTCTGACTAACCCTTCAAGGATAATAGTCGTGATTATATGTACCTACCTATGTATCTTTACTTTCGTAAAACAATCTTTCTTTGCTTTAGTTTTAGATAGCAGTCCTGTAAACCCACCAAATCAAATTGACCAACCGTGGCGGGCTTTGGTACGATCTTCCTTTATCTGGGGCCAACTTTTAAAGCAGCATTACTCTAATCTTACTATGTAAATTTCCATACGAATTTCGCATAGTAAAATTAAAGTAGTACTGCTTAAGAGATAACAGTACAACCCCTGAGCCCAACATTGGCATGTATCTTGACTAATAATGATGAGAAAGTTAAACAAACGCCTGCTTCCTGCTTCTTATATACAGAAAAAGTGCGCCATATCAACCTCCTCCTCCTGTCTTGGTTCACCAAAATTTCTACAACTTCATAGGTACAATGGCGGACTCCGTCGCTTTACCAGTCTAAAGGTCAAATCCCTTGCACACCGCGCCGTCTATTTGGTACGGGCACGTACCCGGGCGTTCGGTGCGCTTCATAAGAAAATCGCTGCAAAGTGGTAAAGCGACAGTGACCCCGACCGTACCTGTATTTTCTCTCTATAGTCGAACCTTTGTCGTAAGTAGTACTAAAATAAGACTTTGCTATCACGGCCACCCTATTGATAATGCTGTTGTGCTACATTTGTTAACGTGGAATAAACTAATAAATTACAAAATTGAATTCAGATATCCCGTGATACCGTGTCGCGTAGCGGTGTAAGCATACTACCACCAACTCTCTTGCTTTGGGTGTTATAAAAGACGACTAACGGACTAAAGTCTGCACATACATCAAACAGCAGAGCAGCGATGGGCTTACCAGCTGTCACGCTGAGCACATGTGCAGCGCTATTTGGTGAAAAGTGGTGGTGAGGACTGCTATTGCGGTCATTGCCTAATCTCTGTCTTACCCTTCGGGGATTATAGTCGTGATACCATATCATAGGAAAAGGACAAGGTGACCAGTCCCAATTCCATATTAATTAATTAATTTTTACTTTGTACATTTCCAAGTTGGAAAAATTCTTAATGCAAAATGTAAAGTCAGGCCGCACGTGCTCTCCACACTACCTACTGCATTTGAATAGCAGAAAGCAGCAAATATTTAAACGAATGTACAGTTGCAACTTAGAGCCGTTCTTCCTCGAAGCTGAGGCACTTTTGGTAACAATTGCCCTAAATTGAACACACCCTTTTTAGCCGCCATTTTTCATAGAAGTATGTACTAGCCATGTACTAGCTTCCGCCGGTGGTTCGACTGCGTCATAATTGGATCGGTTTGAACGCTCGGAGGAATATCACTTGTTTTCTGTAATAACAAATCCAAGCACAACCAACGGTTAAACAAGGTGCCTGATGCAACAAAGCCTAAACAAAAATTAACACTTTTTAACTTCCGTATTCTATTATGCACATGGGTATAAAAGTTATGCGTGGGATGTATTTACTAAGGTAGTTTTGCGTTAAATCCCGTTTATACAGCCTCAATTTATATTCGTTTGAAATTGAGGGTGAGTTCCACCCATGAAACTGAACAACTTTCCCCAAGAAACCTATGTGCAAAAATGACAAAAACAAATATTGTCGTCAGTTGATCGGACAGTTTTGTATGGGAGGACGAAATTTTTTGGTCATTTTTGCACATATGGGGAAAGTTGTTCAGTTTCATGGGTGGAACTCACCCTCAATTTTGTTTAAAAATAAAAAATGGGGTTGTATATTATTATATGTGTGCATAACAAAAATAAAGTTTCTTTTACTTTTATAAATATTTTAAAAGTAAAAAAAAAACTTTATTAAGCGTAACATCTAAAACTAGTGTTTTTTGTAATTCGGCGAGTTCGTATCAAGCACGTTACCGCCAGTTTATAATTGCACTAATTAACCACGGGACACTAATCAAAAGTAGTTAATGTGTTAAACATGAAACACGCCTGCAGACCAACCTATCCAAAACTGTTTTTCTGCAATCGGTATTGATCCTTATACCCCTCGGGACAAAGTACAAATGTAATGAAGAAAGGACATCATTCATTTTGGGCTAAATCTGAAAATACTGGCCACCCAAAAATAATTTTATAATCTGTTTTATAATATTATTGTATGCGTTAGTTACTATGGGACTAAAGCTATAGGGTCAATATGTACTCTGTTGTGGGATTTCAAAAATAAATATTTTATTATTTTTTCGACTGAAATGTAACTATAATATACTTAATCAAAACCACAGACAGCCCGTGATCAAAAAAATATATTTTTTTATTTCAGAAAACACTCTAAGATTAAGGCTGGGGACAATGAAATCTATTTAGAAAAGAAATTAATCATACAATTTCAATAAAAATACCAGAGTTAATTGATTTACTTGATTAGTACTGGATGTAAATAAGAGACATAGTATATTTTTAAAAGCAAAAATTAAATACCGAGCAATTAGCGCCTGCGCGCGTTATTTTCAAGGCGTTCTGTTTTAAAAAATTAACATTATTGTGTTATAAATTGAAATAGATGTTTCGAGACGAATTTTAGTAGTTATTGTAATATTTTGTCCGAAAATGCTAAAATAATAATTTTCGAACCCACATAACATAACAGAGAATGGACCCTACAGCTTTGGTCCCATACTAAAAAATAGATATAAAAATATGTTCTAACAGGCTATAAAATAACTTTTCTTTGGCAGGCACTTTCAGATTTAGTCCAAAAGTGTATGGACGCTGAATGATCTTGTGGCAGGTTCAAGTGCTTGGCGTGTATGTACTTGTGTGATTGTACATTTATGTGTCAAACGCGTAAGTCGCTCCAATTATTTCAATTGTTGCCATCATCATCATCATCAGCCCATTATACGTCCCACTGCTGGGCAAAGGCCTCCCACGTGAACAATAGCACGTGAGTATATTCCACCACGCTGGCCCAATGCGGGTTGGTGGGTTTTAACGACTGTCATCTTACGACAACAACCGGGACCAACAGCTTAACGTGCCTTCCGGCTTAACATCATTTGTACGGAGCTTAAGTCAAATTATTAACAGTAGTACTTAGATAAAACAACATTTGGACAGATATTAATTTCGGCCGTTAATGAAAAAAAGTTCCTGTTTCTCGGCAGAAACGGCATTCGAAAATATGGTGAATCTTTTAGAAGACAATCCATAACCACAGCTCATATGCTGAGAGTGATAGGTGGTCAGCCCATTGCTGCTCCTTGCTGTTGGATGTATGTGTGCAGTGTTTAGTCCGTTAGTCGCCTTTTACGACACCCCAGGGAAGAAAGGGATTAGTACTATTTTAGTGAGTCCATACACTCACAGCTCTTCATCATCATACATATATTTTTATCTCACGATGAATATTTCAGCTTCGTTCACGGAATGAGAAATGCTGAGACAAAGTGCAGCGAACACTCGCCCGTGCCAGGAACAGCTGGACAGGAAATGTTTGATAAACTCCCGCCGAGACACTCGCGTAAGTTGGTGTACAATACCCAAAAAGCTTTCGCTAAGCTTTAGACAATCAAGGAATTTGGAACACCGAAACTAAGTAAGGTACCCGGCGTCAGTCCATGCGGGAAACTTACACATAGATAGTATATACATACGTATAATCACGACTATTATCCCCGAAGAGACTATAGGCAATGAGGACCGCAAAAGCAGTCCTCTACCATAGTCCACTTTCCACCAAATAGTGACTGCTAATGTGCTCACCGTGACAGGTGGTGAGCCCATCGCTGCTATATGCTATTGTATGTATATGCAGTCTTTAGTCCGTTAGTCGCCTTTTACGACACCCAAGGAAATAGAGGGGGTAGTAGTATTCTTTCACCGCTATACGACACGGTTAACGTTTACGTCAATAGTAAAACGATGGACTATGGCAGGGGACTGCTGATGTACTCATTGCCTAGTCTCTGACTAACCCTTTGGGGATATAGTCTTGAATCTATGTATGTATGATAAGACTTTAAACTATCGCGTTGCATTGCATACCCCTCAAACCCCAAGCGGTCGCATGAGACCGCACCTACAAAAACACACTTGACTTTGTACCGTGTTTTATATACATATATAGACTTACAGACTACTTTAGTATGAACAAGTTTGGTTATTTCGGTTCTGTGATTCATCTTATGTATTGTTATCGCAAAATATCGGATAAAATCGCTCGATTCTGTCAAATTTGACTTTGACAGTTAGTATCAAAAAAGTGACAAAAAAAAACAAGACAACTGTTTTAACGGGACTAAACACTATTAATTTTATAAGTAAGTACATATCTACTTACTGCTTGACGTTTCGGCCGCGATGCTGCGGCCGTGGTCACAAGCGAACTGAGATAGATATATACTTACTTATAAAACTAATCGTGTTTAGTCCCGATAAAACAGTTCTATTGCTATGTATGTATGTTGGCCAAGCATGGCATTCGTAAGAACAAAGCTTACATCAGATGCCAACCGCTTCATTAAGGGCACTATACTTACTCAAGCTTATACCGCAAACCATTTGTACACACAAAGAGTACCTACGTGCGCTTATCTCCGCTGATTTTACATGCCAAATATTTGCGAAGCCCACCGCCAAGCTATATTGGATGCTTAATTAAGTTTTCGCAACATGCATTGTGTGTTAGAAATGGTGGCGTCGATGGTACCTGGCCGTAAATTCGACATGCTAGGCCTGGACATGCATGGATATATTCAAATCGCACGAAACTACGTGTTAGGTACTATCATTTTTTTATGTATTATATTAGTCCGTTAGTCGCCTTTTACGACACCCAAGAAAAGAGAGGGGTTGCTTGCAGGTACAATTTTAGTAAGCCCCTACACAAACGGCTGTTCATCATTATACATGATATTTTTTTTTGACGACCTCCTTGGTCGAGTGGTTTGTACACTGGTTTTCATGGTGTCGCCATCTCTGAGGTCCCGGGTTCGATCCTCGGTCGGGTCAATTTAGAAATTATTGTTTTTCTAAATTATCTCGGGTCTGGGTTTTCTATGTATAATAAGTATGTTAAGTATTTTAAGTATGTTTATCTGTTGTCTAGTATCTATTTGACGAGTTTCTTCGAAGCTTCTCTTGGACTAGATATTGGGTGTAAGTGTAAGAAAGTTTTTTTTTATTTCACGATGAATATTTCAGCTTTGTTCATGGAATGAGACATGCCCGCCCATGACTTAATCCGCGTGAACAATTCGTAATCCGTGACGATTTTCTACATTTTCTGTCATACAAACCGACAGTATCACAACAACTGTCAGGACAACCTGACAATTACAAACAGGAACAGGAAAGGAATTAACCGAATTGTGCAGCTGTTCTGAAGTGATGCGAGGAACAAACATTCAAAGCAAGTACAGTGATTTTTATTATTACGCCAATCCCAAGTAAAATGGAACCACAAAAGAATATTAATAAATAAATAAATAAACTTTCCTACACTCACGCCAATTGGCATTGCCCAAGAGAAGCTTCAAAGAAACTCGTTAAGGGATGATTTATATTAGAGCGGGCCGTGCACGTCCCGGGCATGTCCCGTCCGGGCCCGGACAGCGCCACTGATTTGAGACGTTGCATACATTTTGTATGAAGCAGTTCATATTACACCGTGCATGATCCGTGTCCCGTCCGGGCCCGGACGGGACACGGCCCGCTCTAATATGAATACAAAATGTATGCAAGGTCTCAAATCAGTGGCGCGAGCGCCGTCCGGGCCCGGCGGGACACCCTCCGCGCACGGCCCGCTCTAATATAAATCATCCCTTAAGGTTACTAGACAACGGATAAACTTAAATACTTTATTTTTAAATAACAACATCTTTTCCTACAAAACCGAACCAAGAACTGCAGAACGAGCCTCAGATCGCGTCTCCTCAGAAAGCTGGTCGAGGTAAGTGTTTTTTGTCATATTATGGGTAGTTGCCAAGGCAGATTACAATACCGAAAGCATTGTGTGATTCCAACACCTAAGTATACAGTCCACGCTTTAAATTATTACCGTGGTACTTTGTTGCCACATTTTCTTTACTTAAAATAATTAAATACATACTTATCATACATAGAAAACACCCAAACCCGAGACAATTTAGAAAAACAATAAATTCTAAATTGACCCGACCGGGGATCGAACCCGGGACCTCAGAGATGGCAACACCATGAAAACCGTTGTACAAACCACTCTACCAAAGAGGTCGTCAGTTAATGCGCTGTTAACAAATTATTAAGAGTCTTGTATCCTTAAATCCCATCCGTAAAGCTAAAACTATATATAAGGGATGGTGGGTTTGTGGTTTGGGTAAACAAAATACCTAGTTTTTCAACAGTTTTCATTTGAAACGTCCCTAAAGTAGTGCAAGAATGCTTGATTGTGTGTGTTAGATGCGAGAAACTAACATTCAATACAAGTGATTTTTATTATTGCGCCAAACCCAAGTAAAATGGGCCACAAAAGAATATTAATGTGCTGTTAACAAATCAATAAAGAGTCTTGTACCCTTAAAATACCATTGGTAAAGCTAACACTATAGTAGTTGGGTTTGGGATAACAAAGTAGTTTTTCACGAGTTTTCATTTGAAACGTTCACAGTCGTGCAAGAATGCTTCATTGCGTGTGTTATGTGCTTATTGTCAAAAACATACTCTGTTTTTTTACAAAATATTATTATACTTATCTTATGAACTAAACAAATAGCAAATAAGGAAAATTCATTTTATTAAAACTGTTTTAACGGGACCTAACCCGATTAACTTTGTAAATAAGTACATATCTACTTACTGCTTGACGTTTCGGCCGCGATGCTGCGGTCGTGGTCACAAGCGAACTATTAATTTTGTAAGTAAGTAGGTATTACATATCTACTTACTGCTTGACGTTTCGGCGTAGTACTATTATTTATTCTGTGGTTTCGGTGGTCACAAGCGAACTGATGTACTTACTTTCAAAATTAATCGTGTTAGGTCGTGTTAATACAGTTTTAATGCAATGCAACGCGATAGTTTAAAGTCATAAATTTATTTTATTTTTAAAATAAGTTTCGAATTAGGTTAGTACATTTTTAATACGTTAGTAAATCTATCAATTGCAAAGGACCTTTTGCAAAGGTATAGCATAAATATTCTAAGAATTTTAATATAACGCCAGTCAATTTTATTGAGCGCCTGAGTTTTTAATTATAACGGAAGCGTTCCATCAAATGACATCAATGACACGAGGCAAACCCTCACGCTCTACCGAATTACCTGCAGTGATCGGAAAGGTTAGACCTTGCTAATGACACCTAGCGATCTGTATGGACAGGCCTGAAATCCGGGAATCCGTGAATCCTGAAATCCGAGATTGCCGGTAATTTATAGAACATTTTGTTCAGGCCCTAGACGTGTGGACCACAACGTGGCGATTTAAATATTAACCTGATTGAATTTTTATGCAGCTACCGGAACTTTGTGCATTGGTGATCGAAGATTGTTCCACAAGCAAGTCTTCGGCTAAGGTTCTTTTCGGGAAAATATTGAGATATCGGTTCGACTTGTTAAACCCATTACCGGGTGTGAAATGTTATTTGTACCGTTTATTTATGATCCGAATAATCATTTTTCATTTCGTATAATTAAGTTTAGTCAAACCCCTTTTGATAATAAAATAATGAACTTTAGAGAATTAAAAAAAAAACAATATTATGACTTATTATGATTATAACCAATGACATCAAGTTATTGACTGTAACACTACAAAACTTTATGAAAAGTGTGACAGTGGATACAAAACAGCCACACTCAGAGACGACAATTCATAGGTAACAAGTGATCTTAAACGTTAATTACGTCTTTGAGTGCGATAGTTAGTCGTAGTAGAGTTAGAAAAGTAATCCACCAAAAACCAAGTATATTACCGTCCTATCTTACCCTATATGTCTAGCGAAACTAAGTTTCATATCATTCGTATGGTACCAAGTACCTAAGCTGTATAGTAGATACAGTAATTCCATCAGAGTCCGAGCTCCGGAAGCCTGCATAATGCATACACGAAGCAAACGGATACAACTAACGTGTAATACTGTACAATTACAGCTCAGCTACAGCTACAGCTCATACGCTGCCCAAACATTTTGATGCCTGAAGAACGCCGAAATTATTAAATTATTATTACTTAGGTATGTTGTTTGAACATTTTGAAGTCAGGTAGCTTATTAAACAAAATAAAATATAAGTGCATGAACTGCTTAAATATATGCCTATTCAATAATTAATTATGTAAATTTGTGCTTTATTTTTCGTAGCCCCTTTTAGTACTTATGTGCAAAAAACAGGCCAAGACAGTTGTTAACTTTGACATAATAATATTATGTTGCGACCCAAGTGATCGACCGATCAATATCGCTCACACAGTTGAATTGAAATTATGTTTAAAATGGCATTAGACGTGCGATACGAAGACTTCCCGCTTAACATTATTGAGTTGCTTTTACATAACGTGTCGCCTCGGTGACCGAGTGTTATAAAACTTATTTTCCGACATCTGGAAGGTTCAATTCTTAGATCTGGCGAAGTGATTTTTTGATGCATTGCACTGGGTTTATGTTTGCCAACCCGCATTTAGAAAACGTGGTGTAATTATCACGCCATACCTACCTAACAATATTACTTGATTTGAGTCATGGATGCCTTTGTCCAAAACTGAGACGAGTATACTTACAGGATTTTTGGTATAAAAAATATATTATTTTATATTAAAAAAAAATTAAATTATAGAGTAACTTAATCTAGAGCTACAGATTGCATTTAATTTTTTTCAAGTGAAAAATAAAGATACTATAATTGATCAAACATATCCACAAAAATACCGTTAATCATGGTCAATCGACCAGGCGCAATTGAACTCTGACACATTACGATATCACAAGATACCTAGGTTAGCTAGGCTACCTTTCGTTCGCCGGTATGCACGAATTATTTTTTATTGTGCCGGACAAATAAAATAAATAATGAATAATAAATTTAAAAAAAAATGAAAATGATGTATTTAACGTTATTGAATGATACAAAAAAATATGTGCACTGACTTATAAAAAAAAATCATGTATACTAACCGTTACATTAATTTTGTATACTTTTCGATTGTATATATCAGTTAGTGTAATAAAAACCACTTTTATAAAACGAAAGACTTTACATTTTGACAAGCGTTTTATTTTCGTCCCGGTTTTTCGTTCTATCGGGCTGAGAGCTTTACCACTCGGCTAGTAGGTTTTTAGGTAAGCCACAAATATGTATAAGTAACACAAAAGTATATAGCTTAAGTTTTATACCAGCAGCGTACTAAAAACATGCTTAGACGAGCGGAAAATACGGATAATCTGTCTCACAAAGCTGCACTCTTCAATTTGGACTTCTTACTCGATGGACAATGAGCTTTATCCGTATAGTGCAAAGTACAAAATGCACATTCACTTTCATCCCTCTGCATGTAAAGATCAAAAATAAATAGGTACCGTGCCTAACAAATGCAAATCCTGACTACTCGAGGGGCTATCCTAATTGTTGCAAAAGTACACTACCCCCTTAATGCCAATTATACTGGCTTACAAGTCCATGCTAAGAGGAGGGTACCTACCTACCTACGTGCAAAACGAAACTTTTTTTATAACACGTCAGTTTGCACAACATTTTGTAAAAGTTTTATTTAAGTATATAAAGAACATTGCACCGTAGAACTGTGGCGTGAGTATTTCTAATTTAGTACTTTATATTGACATGTGACATGCTTTTCTATCATTAGACTACATTTGGAAGGCCTAGTAATATTATAATATGCCTAACATATGTAAATTACGCTACAACTTGCCCTGCTAAAGTCAGATTAATTGTTATCTCATCTGATTTTTCTCATCAAGAAGAAAAAAGTATGAACATACTTATTAAATCTTCTCCAATTGTGTAGAAGATAAGGTTTATATTCACATTAGTAACCCTTAAACTGTTAGCGGCAGTGCTTTTTATCTTTTTAATAGCCTCTTTGATCTAGTTACCTCTCCGGTAACAGGTTCCGGGTTTGATTTAGCAGGAGTTAATAGGAGAGGAGAGAAGTGAAAAATAATGTAAGTACTTACAATTAAGTAAAATTTTAAACACTGAAAAAAGACGACAAGCTCTGGCGGGAATCGAACCACGCACCTTCCAGAGCTCGGTAGCCAAGTGGTTGAGACAGCCGCCCGGAATGCGGAAGGTGCGTGGTTCGATTACCGCCTGAGGTTGTCGTCTTTTTTCAGTGTTTAAAATTTTACATAAGCATATTTAAGCGTTAATAAAACGCTAAAACATATAAAAAAACATTACTTACTATTAGATTATTTTTCTTGAAGATAACGAAACGTTGAAAAAGAAATGTCTACCTCAGGTTAGAACCCACGTTCTCAGCAATCCGGGCAGACGCGCCGACCACTCCGCGGGGTTCGTTTCGCACCAGAGGTAGACATTTTTTTCAATGTTTAGTTATCTTTGAGTTTATTTGTGCGTTATTAAACACGAACAATCAAATATTACGAAAAAAATTTTATAGTTTTTTCCTTCCATGTAACATTTTGATGATGTTTTTAATTTAAGGATGTTTGCTCAGCGTCATGCGTCTCTATAAGCATCTGCGAAAAACCAGTGTCGTCACATTGTCACGGTTTATATTGAGCAGATTAGGTACTAATTTAATTAATTAAGTAATTAGTATGCTTCATGGCTCTATATTTTGATGTGTTTTGTACCAAATATACTTATTTCTATTCTATTCTTTTCTATAACAACAATGATAGCAACATTATTGTGTCCCGCAAATTGCCCTCGTTGTATTAAAACGGACTAAAACCATCTCAAAATATTTAAATACTTAGCTTTCTCATACTCGAGTTTCTGTAAGATTAAAACAAACTTATTGTATCACAAAAGAATCGCCATTGAATTTCAATAGAAGCATCTCTAAACGTATGGTTCAATAGAGTATTTGAACCGCTTTTAGTTTCTATTAATTGGGCCCGGGTCCAGGTAATTATTGCAGCTGATGTTCTATACGGAACGCAAACGTATTTACACGCATTCAGCCGTCCGCGTACAAACTGGATGAATCTCGATGTAAATAGTACTTTAGGTATTCCATATTGACATTTAATTTCGTTATTACGTTATTTCATAACTGATATTTTAGTATTGTTATCTTTTTACAATTTTTAATATTATACTTATCAACACATAGGTCACACTTAAAGTCTCCGGAACTGGCCACTTACATAAACAATATTTAAAAAGTAATAACAACCTTTCAATATGGAACTCTTTGGCTGTAGAAAGCAGTTTGTTTCATCTGACTGTACCGTGAATAGTGACTGGTACACGACCATTTGCTTGCCGGAAATTATTGACTAACTCCGTAAAAATAACCGTAAACGCCGTGTCATCTTGCACCACGACAATGCGTGTGGGAACACGGCCAGATAACCGAATTTTTGAAATGAAAAACGTAGAACATATGAGCCATCCTGCATACAGTCCCGACCTGGCACCTTGTGACTTTTTTCTGTTCCCAAAAATTAAGAACCAATTACGCGGTCAACTATTTTCATCACCAGAAGAGGCTGTCAAAGAGTATGAAAAACACGTTTCTGAGGTCACCACGGAGGAGTGGCACAAAAGTTTTCAAAATTGGTTTAATCGAATGAAAAAGTGCATTTACGCAAAGGGAGAATATTTTGAGAAAGATTAAATTCATTTTTGACCTTTAATAGTTTTTCTTTCTTATTCATTGCGGAAACTTTTAGTGCTCCCCACGTATAATAGAAATAAACTTCCGGGAATGTAAGTTCACGCATCACTTCAGCGGCATTTGGTACGGAGTGTTCACGGGGACGAAGTCGCGGGCGGGACACTAGTAATGTACCTATAACTAAAAAGGTCAATTAATTATAGATAATGTATGTATGAATAAGTACATAATTTGTATTTGTATTTATTTGTATTTAATACAACCGCGCCGACCCACCCCGGTGTACAATATCTCGTAGTATATTTTATTCGCGAGCGTTCAGTACGCAGACAAATAGCATTTGCAGTCTCGAGAATACTATTTTCATTTTCTCTATCTGATTTTGCATGATACGAAAGAGGACATTAGTGTTCGCGCCCTTGCGTTTAGATATTGAATATACTGTACTGTTACAAACACAATTCGAATCGGAATATTATATTACGTTATGGAGATCTTCTTTATCTAGGAATTGGTACCAATCATTGAACTACCTATATAAACTAGTACGAATGGCTTCTGTCAGTGTGTTATTTATTAACGAGACTCAAGATGGTTTAATATTAAAGCAAACAATTTTTTTCTAGAAAGCGTATTTGCTTCGAACTTCTGCTTACTTCAAACCTTCAAAATTCAAAGAATCTGATATTTTTGTGAGATACTAATATTTTTTTAATAAAAATAAGTAATATTAGACTGAAAATACTTAGAAAATATGTTCAATAAAAAGTGAGTAGGAAGGATAAAAGGTATATAAGCTATTTAGTACTGGAAAAATTGTGAAGTTCAAAGTAACTCTTGAAAAACATCAATTATTATTGACGTCGCGGTCGTTTTTCAAGTTTAATTAAGATTTTTTTATCTGTCGTATCGAATTCTTTGCAAGTTCGCAGGGCAACTTTTGAGTACAAGTATACATACATACATAGATATAATCACGACTATTATCCCGAAAGGGTTAGTGAGAGACTATAGGCAATGAGAAGACAGCAAAAACAGTCCTCTACCATAGTCCACTTTTCACCAAATAGCGACTGCACATCTGCTCAGCGTGAGAGGTAGTAAGCCCATCGCCGCTCTATGCTGCTGGATGTGTGTGCAGTCTTTAGCCCGTTGGTCGCCTTTTACGACACCCAAAAAAAGGATGGCGTGTGGTAGTTAGTATTCTTTCACCGCTACGCAATACGGTTACAAGTAGATCTGTGTAAAGTGTATAAATATGTCACATAAACTTATAATAAAATTATATTATTATTCTCGTATTTATTTATTTTTTTAAGTCTAGCTTTTTTATAATATTCCATATAAAAATAATAAACAACACTACTGCAAAAAATTAAACATTTAACATTATAAAAAACCTCAACCTAGGGTGCCGCCGGCAGCGGAGCAGGGCCCAACCTACCGGTGGTTAGGGCTGCAGAGAGAGGAACCTCCTGACGATGCGTGCCGTGTCAAGAAATACCGCCTTCTGTATCTGGCCCTTGATCCATCCGTCTAGCGAGAGTCTCTTGAGATATTATTATTATTATTATTATTAGCCTCAATTGTCCCGCTGCAGGGCAAAGGCCTCCCTTCCCTTCTTTTATTCCTCCCTACTTGCAGCGATCTGAGACCAGTCCTTCAGGGCAAAGACCAGCTCCTCGCGCCATCTCCTCCTGGGCCTGCCGCGCCGCCGGTTCCTGCTATTCGGTACCCAGTCTGTGGTTACTTTGGCCCAAAGCTCGTTATATTATATTATAGTAAATAATAATAATTAGTAAGTATTCGAACTGCAGTAGGATTCTGCCCAGAATTCGACAGAAAGCAACCACCCAAATACCAATTTCTGTCGCTAAGCAGTTGTTCCGGTTTGAAGGCTAATAGATACTAGTGTTTTTTTTCTTAAAATAACAACGGGCCTTCTCTTGACCTTCATCTCTCCTGACGGTAAATGACGATAAGGCCGAAGGTGGCAGCGCGCTACGCCCGGAATCCTCAAATAGAGGCGTAACAACTAGCTTCAGGTTCATTTTGCGAAAGGTGTATTTTGCGAAAGGTACATTTTGCGAATCGTGCATTTTGTGAAAGGTACATTTTGCGAAAGGTGCATTTTGAGACAGGGACGTTTTACGCATGGGGTGCATTATGCGAAAAGTACATTCTGCTACTAAACCCTCGTGATACCTACGGTGTCGCGCGAGTTAATGTTTTGAAAGAACTGAAGGCATTTAAAAAGAAATTATTTAAAAATACAATACAATGATGTGATACAAAAGAAAGCTGATGAGCAAATGAACATCGAATATGGCACGCAGGCCGTTTTAAAAGGATGTACTGTACTTATCTACGAATAACCCAATATTTAATTATCTTTATTCGGAGTATTTTGACAACATCCTGTGGGCTATCGATGATGGCCTCACCGGTGTCCAGGGGTTGTTTGCTGGATTTATCTATTATTATTATAACTTAATTAATAGCTTCGCGTTTAGCTTTAAACCAATTTCAAGTGGTTTTATGTTTAAATCACATTTACTATTGTACGGTAGATTGAAATAAAATGAGTCTCCCAACACGTGTTGTTGCCTTAGATTAAAACAAAAAAACAAAAAGGGAAGATACGGCATTAGCATCTCGTGAGTGAGCCGCCAAAATTAGGCCTAAAGGCACAATTTCACTTCAGTCACAATTTGCCGAGCGAACAGGCTACATCGCACTATTGCGGATATTCTACTGTGTGAAAAAGAGAAAGACGCTACTCCGCAGTGGCGTCGGAATCGGTCGTACGTACTCGTCTGTTGCGAAGCGACCGAGACGTCAACGCGCTACTCGCTGACTCCCTCGCGCTGACGTTGAAACTTACCGCTTTGTCTCGCTCGCTCGATTTACACTTTTTAGGTGTGCGTGTGTGAGTGTTTGCTTAAGTAGTTGAGTAGGACTATATTTTGAATGACTACAAGTAGAGCATGCCGTATCTTCCCTTTTTGTTTTAATCTAAGGTTGTTGCTAAAAGAACACGGGAGAAACTCCTAGATTTATCTAATCGACTATTTCATGTGAAATGTCACTCATAACGATATAACGACTTCCAGATTTTGGGTTGGTGCATCCTTTTCTTGCGCGTCAATGGGCTTCGGTGACCGCGCACCACATAGGCACATGAGTAACATAGGGCCGTGTGCTCGTATGTTGAGTTTGGGCGATTTGTCAATTATTGGATGAAACTTATCTATCTGATAAAGTATTACGCGATCAACCTGAAATGTCACCTGTAAAAAAATAAAAGGCATGATACTCGTACATTTTCAAAATGGTTGTATTATTACTATAGCAGACAAATAAGTTTTATAAGACAATTGAAAAAATTAGTAACATAACATGGAAAAATAATAAATATTAAAACGATCATTGAGTTTGGAAATATCAATATAGGTCACATATTCAGCGTAGTTTGCGGTTTATATCTATTCAGTCCTAACTGTTTTAAAAGGTAAGAAATAAAATGCTCTTGTGATTATTATGCCGCAGGGAACGAACCTAAAGCTTTCGACTCGGAATGTATTACCGCCATTACTAGCTCGTTAGCCTGTGACCGTTTGTCGGTGGACTTTTATATTGATTAAGCAATTCGACGCCGCCGTTAAAAGAACCCTGATTTCCAACCTAGGTCTCAAGATATTAGACGAAGAAAATGAGACACAAATTAGAAGATCTTTGGTGCCATAAACAAGTGAATGATATTTTTTTCTAGAGGCTCAAAGCTGCGAATGCGTGTTAAACAGCATGTTTCAAATGCCACTTTAATTTCTTCTTTCATTCTATCGTGAAGCAATAAAAACAATAGCTCCGCTAAACAATTATGTATTTCTCTTACAAAATTAAAATGAAACAAAACAGCACTCTTTGGTATGCGGGCAACATTGCCCCCCGAAATCTATCTGACCTTGCGAAAACAAAACACAGCTTAATTTCCACCTCCTCTAGAAAAAAAGGGAATGCTTTTTACATCCCAGTAAATAACGAAAGTAATGCATTAACCCGCTGCAGAAATGTTTACGCCTTTATCAAGCGGGAAGTTGTGCAAGGAGAGACCAACGCTGCCGCAATTTTCGCGTGAAAATACCGCGAAAGCTTCTAAGTGAAACATCGGGTCGGATAAAAAATTAAACATTGCGCTACTACGCATCGCATTCCATTCCACAATATTTGCCTCGAACTTAAAATAATTGTGAGCTGCAATGCAACTTAACCGGAGTCGAGTCGGCGAGGTATTCCAACGCCGGTATTGGATTTTGATCTAATATTGCAGTTGCATCCGCCATATTGAGTTTACGAGCACTGCACGTTCCCTGTACAAAAAAGAATTTCTTCCTTTCATTTTTACATTTATACCTTTTTATACGTGTGTAGACTGCGTTGTGTTGTTGTTAAGGCTTTAACACACGAGCAGCAGTTTGCTGTCGACGTATGAACTGCAGTCGACGTTAGGAGTCGGTGGCTAGCTGTCGACATGTCGTCGGCAAGCTGTCGACGTTTCAACTGCTTGCCGCAGGTAGGTCGACAGCTAGCTGCCGACTGGTGACGTCGTCTGCAGTTACATACGTCGACGGCAAACTGCTGCTCGTGTGTTAGAGCCCTTAGTTTTAATGGTATGAGAGTTAATGAAGTAAAGAAAGAATCGTAGCCCATAGAAAGCTGTGGCCCGTGGACCTCGTATGTTGATAATAATATATATGTAATGTACGTACATACCTATATATAATATTGTGTTTATTTAACCATAAAATGTTAGATAATAATTTAAAGTTAACGAATAAAGTTGTATTACACGTATTTTCGTTAAATTATGGTAGGTATCTATGAACGTGGATTTTGTCTGTCATCAATATAATTGTATATCAAATCCTGGGATATTATGACAAGCTCGAGTGAGTTCCGTGTCTGGCACTCTCTGGCCGCTACCGTGTGCTCGTGCTTTTTGTTGGTCACTAACTTGACCTAACCGAAGCTCACTTCTATACCAATTTAGTTCGATTCTGCAACTCACCTCACCCCACCAATCCTATTCCGTACATCTACTGTAGTATCTACATATCGTAAACAAACTCTCTTACGCGTAAACAATCTCTTAAACTCATAAACACTATGTAAGAATTATTTAGTTAAACATTGTTTTGTCTACGTCACACAAACGTCATTTTGAATGTGAGCGAAAGTGTCGAAACTAAACGCGCCTAAATCTTTATACATCTACAACCTTAATTCCCCTGCGACATATACACACGGTACGGTATCATATTATTAGGCTAGACAGGTATCATACAAATAGGAGTTTTATTTTTGTAAAACTTTTGAGTGTGTATTAAAATAATCAATCATACATGCTTGAAACCACACGCACTCAATTTATATTTTCTACGTTTTACATGTACCTACTTCGATTTTAAGTATAGCGGCTCTTCTCATAACTTTCGTTTCCGTTCGTGGAATGAGCGTCGTAAATATTTCTGTATCCGCGTTCGGGAACAGTCGTATATTAGCGGGCCAAAGCTCACCCTTCAGTCACACTGCGGCTCGCGTTATATATCAGATCATTATCGGCAGCTGTTTACTTGCTGCGGCAAATTCGCCGGCTTAGCCGAATAAATATGAAAGAAAGCCCTCCGTAATCACAGCTCGCAACGATACGAATCAAATTTCAAGCTGTAACCAGAAAATGGCAGTAGGCAGTGAAGGTAAATGCAAAAAAAAACAATATTATTGCAACCTACCTTTTCCTGAAGACGGCAACGGCACGGAATGAGTCGAGCGAAATGACCTGAAAATGAAAATATTTTACGACAGCAGCCCCGTAGTAGGCGGTCCGGTCAGAGTTTATAATGCGGTTCCGCTTTTTACGAGTCACGAAATAAAAGACGCGACGTAAAATCCCCGATGGATGGATGATTTGCAGCGCGGATTTAAGGCTTACATCGAATTAAGAGAGATTTCTGCGGAGAGACGGACGGATGGGCTCCACCAAAGGGTGTAGGAGCCCGGGGTACCTCGGTCGTTCAACAAACACAATTACTTTGGCCTTGATCTCGTCTGCACTCCAACGGGAAATCTTTAATTGGGAGGCTTTTCCGTGCAACGATGTGGTTTACGGAACTTAATAGCTTTCTGAGTTTGTCTAAGACCCTAAGAAGTTACTGCTCGCTCGTTCAAATCAGATGGCGGACCTCTCCAAATTATAAGACTTTACAGAACATGATGAACAGATGAGTAGATCTAGAGACTAGTTTCTGCTAGAACGACCTTTGTTCTATCTTTTACTCGTAGGTCTGCTCGAACGAACTTTGTTCCATCTTTTACTCGTAGTTACTAGATAAGTTATTGAATTGGTAACTAAGAAAATAAAGGGAATCGCCTATTTCGGCCTGGTTTGAACAAGTTGCTAAGTAAAAAGTATTGTTACGAATAAATATAATAAATTAATAAATAATTATTGGCGCAACACTCATCGCAGGAAAGTGTTCTGTAAATAAAGTTGTAATAAAAAGTATTATCGCCGATTGCACGCACAAAGCCCCGCTATTTTATAGTTGCAGGCTTGCAAGCCCAATTTTGGGTTACCACATGAACGCTAATACGATATCATTAGTTTTATATATGAATAATCGATTTCTAGTACATACTAGACTCAGAAAATGTTTTTTTTGTTAAAAACTTTTACCAGTTTGGTACAGATTTTATAAAAATTTCACTGTAATTAGTTTGCCTGGCAGGCCGAAGAACGGTGGGTTGTGCTGTGCTCACGTTATGACAATAATGTGGTATTTAAGCTGGGCAAGGTACGAACATAATACTTATTACACCACCTGCCCAGTTTCTAGACAATATTTTAATTACAAACGATTCTAAATAAAACCAATAAACGAAATAATGTTGTTTTATTTTATCCGTTAATTAGCGGATAATGATCGTATACGTATACGATGGTTTTATTCAGAATCGTATGTTATTAAAATATTGTGTAGAAACTCAGTCAACGAGTGTTATAACACTTCCTGACAATTAAGATTTTTTGTTTCTTTACACATCCTTAAAAGTAAACCTCACATAAATAAGTAAATATCTTTTACGTAAAACTATACTTAACTTAATATTAATCATGTTTTAAGAGTTTTAGTAACAAAATCACAATAATAAGCATGATATGTAGATATGGCATGTTTGTACAATTTGCTGCAACTTTGTTATGTTATTTAATTTTTTTTAGGTATGAAATATTTAAATAGGAATTCATTTATTATAATAGTCAATGTCCACGCCAGGTCAAAGCACCCTAACAAACTGATCAATTCCCTTTGATAAAGTAAACATCTTTATTTGGATACTGAGTGGTACAATATTAACTGAATATCGTTACAAAATAAATAACTTACAACTATAAATAACAAACTAACAATCCCACCTGCAAAGAAAATAATATACACTACCATGTGAGGTAAACATCTTTTTCAACGTTTCGTTATTTATGAGTTTTTTAACGCAAATAATCAAATATTACGAAACTAACTACTCTTTTTTTTTATTATTTGGCAACGGATAAGCACTTGGCCTTCATCTCACCTGATGGTAAGTGACAATAAGGCCGAAGGTGGAAGCGCGCTTTCACCCGGAATCCTCAACCACTGAGGAACTGGCTATCTTATCTCTAACTGCCGGAACACAACAATGGTATAAACATCGTTATTATGGCGACAGACTTAGATAAGATGGTGGTAGCTAGCCAGGCGGACTTAACAGCCCTACCACCAACCAAACTAAGCACACAAAGATGTTCCCCCCGCTGGGAATCGAACCCGGGACCTCTGGGTCTGAAACCGGAGTCTTAGCCACTAGACCACAGAGGCAGTTAACTCAAAAATAGCAAGTAAAAATAAAATAAAAGCACATTAAGTACCTGTACTATACTTACATGTATATGTCGCAGGCAGATTGCATAATTCGGAATTTTACAAACGGCGTCGTTTGTTTGCAAACGCTCGCTAGTTTGTAAAATGAAGAAGGCAAATAGTAAAATACCTTGTAATTTTGTAATAATCAACGAAATCCAAATGACAATTTAAACGCTGCGCCGTTTACAAAATGCCTCGTCAAATTGAAATAATTAGTTCCATTTTATACCGCATGTGGCGCTGCTAATCAAAACCAAAAAAAATGGCATCGTGCAATGCAAGTATTATGAAATAAAAAGTGGAAACGGTGTGGTATAATGCAAGAAACGAGTGACAATAATTATATTATTATACCTTTTATTACATAGAATCAAATAAAGTTTTCTTATCCCGGCGGGATCGTTGAAAATGATTGTAGACAAGAGAAAAGTTTTTGAGGTTATTCGAAACGTAAAAAATGCCAAAGTGTCCATAAAAACTAGCGTTCGACGGACTCTTGCGGAGTATTATTGGTATTCAAAAAAGTATTGTTGAAAAAGGTTATTTGACTGTGAAAAAACGGTAATTATGTAAAATATAGTAGAAACGAAGTGACTGAAAGAGGATCTTAAAAAAATGCAAATTTCTAATAAATACTGAATCACTGTTCTAACATAACCTAATCAAAGCTTACATTTTTTTACCTTATAGTATGTTACTTTTTATGTGAATAACTACCGGATGATTACAAAAATGTGACCGCTATTTTATTTGTTAATAAACAATCGTTACCCTAATATATGACTATTGGCCACATGAATACGATCATCAATTTGCCTTCGGCATTTTACAAAACTGCGAGCGTTTGCAAACGGACGGCGCTGTCTGCAAAATGCCGAATAATACAATTTGCCTGCGACACATAATTATATTATTATACATATGTATGTACCATACATGTATGTAGTAGGGTTAAAGAATAATAAGGGGGCGCTCCCCTTTAGCATTTTAGTAGAAATCGCTGCGTTTCCTCGCTCAATAACTAATAGTTTTGCTATTCCTAATCCCAAAAGAAAAAAGAATATGAATAAAACTAAAAACATTACAGATCCAATAGAAATAGGTTGCGAATGTTATAGCATTAGTCCTCTATACAGGTAAATACAACATATTGTATAATATACAATGTGATATGGGTGGTACTTCTAACCTGTTAAGGCTAAGTACTACATCTAAATTCATCGACAAAAAAATAATATGGACTTATAAAAAAGTGATTTTAAATCACAAAATAATTAAGTAATTTTTTTTTTCTTACCAAAATAATCTTAAACATACGAAACAAAGTAATTTATTAGTTAGCCAGTGTCATTAGCTACCTTTTGCCATTTTTTCATGTTTCTCCGACGTATGAAACCTTTGATATCGCATAAAGTAAAAATGGTCATAAGTTTTATATATATATTTTTGTCGATGAATTTAGTTGTAGCCTTAACGGGTTAGAAGTACCACCCCTATCACATTGTATAATATATAAAGTACCTACAAAATATTTAAAAGGTCTCGATGTGATTATTTGCATTGTATTCTGTTTTTTATAAATCACGCACGTTTTTTTGTATACAAACACTAATGTTTAATGTTTTTTTGTAACTACAAACAATCTATTGATTTGATATGAAATACTTAATTTATTAAATTCAATTTCTCGAATTGAAAAGTAACCCCTTCGAAAAATCAAGTGGTGGGTAAATTATAAGCGTTCCGAATCCTGGGACCATCCATTGAATTGATATTACGTCATTAACGCCCTTAACTTTGATCATTGAGCCGCCGACGGATTAATTCGATGAACTAATTCACTTTTATCGAATTGGATATCTTGCTTCCTAGCGTAGTTTAGCTGAGTTGTCTCGTTCATTAAACACTTGCGTTGGACAACATTTAAACCTATGAGTTGTTACTTTTTTGTAATTTTTTTTAGTACCTACTGAACAACCTATGCTTACCTCAGCGGCGGAGTAGCGAAGCGATAGGCCTCATATCCGGTGGTCCAGGGTTTGATTCCAAGGTCGGGTATGAGTATGTTTCGGGTTTTATCGATGCATCCCGGGTTTATGATTAACCAAAGGCAAACATCACCCGCATTTGGCAAGCGTGGTGATTATGTCATTTTTAATAAATTTTTAAAAATAATAATAATAAGGTTGGGTCAAGGGTCAGATACAGAAGGCAGTACTCCTTGACACGGCACGTATTGTGAGGAGGTTCCTCACTCTGCAGCCCTAACCACCGATAGCTTGGGTCTATCCCCGCTGCCGGTGGCAGGCAACCTAGGTTAAGTTTTTTATAATATTTTATATTGTAAATATGTTTTTTAATAAATGTAAATATTGTAAAAAATTTTTTTTAATATATAATTTAAATAAAGAGAATAATAATAATAAACACTTTATTTGCACAAAAAGAAAAAACACAAAATCAAATAGGCGGGCTTATTGCTTAAAAGCAATCTCTTCCAGGCAACCTTGAATGGAATTTTAGAATATAAACTTTAACCTTGAATTTTCGTAACCAATGACTAATGATTTTAGTGATAACTTTAACCTTGAATTTTCGTAATTAATGACTAATGATTTGATTGAGGGTGGCCTTTACCAGCAGCATTGGAAACTTTAATAATACTCGTATATCCGTATATCATAACTAGATATAATAAACATTATTACTTTTTAAATTTATAATTAATCTATCAATTTATTTATTATTATGTATTACTTATATATTAATTTTATAATAGCTAACAGCCTATAAATGTAAAGGATAACAACAAAAATAATAACTCGAAACTATGAACAAGCTACCACATTTAAGAGTTTTACTAAACTTTATACCTAATAATAACTAATTCAGTGAATCATTAATTCCGTTGCTCATAATTAAATAAGTACATGTTTTATTTACCTATTAAAATATGTTATAAACCTATGTATACTAAGTAATAAATAAAAATATAGACTAAAACCATAAATCATTATTCATTTATTCCGATGTCTAGTAAGTGGTCTTATTTTCCGGTTAGCCGCGTCACAGCCACCCGGCTCAGGACCATTTTTATAACTCTCACTTTACCGCCAAAATCTTAAATCGCATGTCATAATAACTATGCCGATATCGAAAAGTATTATTTTTTTTTTTTTTTTTTTTTTTTTTTTTATAAAAGAGGGAGGCAAACGAGCAGGCGGGTCACCTGATGGAAAGTAATCACCGCCGCCCATGGACACCCGCAAAACCAGAGGAATCGCAGATGCGTTGCCGGCCTTTAAGGGAGGAATAGGTTTAAGGAAGGAATAGGAATTGGGAGGGGGGGGGGGGGGGGGAAGGGGCCTCCGGAACCCTCACTGGTCGAACGAAACACAACAGCACCAAGTGCCGTTATTTCACGCCGAATATTCGTGAGAGGGTGGTATTACGCCGGGCGAGCCGGCCCAATGCGTGCTGCAACGCAGCGTGGCTCTACCACTCAGTAATGCCTTGCAGTTTTATTTTATGCCGTGGAGACACAATCTTACTGTCACGGACGCCAAAGATTCTCTTTTGCTTCAATCTGTGATGAACGCATATTTTCCCAAAAAGAAGTGCAAACCGTGTCGCGTATATAGCGGTAAAGGAATACTAACACCCCTCTCTTCTCTTGGGTGTCGTTAGGCGACTAACGGACTAAAGACTGCACTTACATCCAACAGCATAGAGCGGCGATGGGCTCACCACCTGTCACGCTTAGCAGATTTGCAGTCGGTATTTGGTGAAAAGTGGACTATGGCAGAAGACTGCTTTTGCGGTTCCTAATTGCTTGGTCTCTGACTAACCCTTCGGGGATAATAGTCATGATTGTATGGATGTAAAGAATTGCAATCTTATGTAAAAATCGTTAAAGTTTATCAACACTTGGTAGTCATCTAGTAAACTTATCGAAGTTGGTCAAAGTAATAAATACAGTCCAACTTGCTTCCTCCGGAACGATTTTACTAAGAAACCACCTGAAGATTACCAGCGTCTAGCAAGATATGATGTAGGTAGTCGATATTGGAACATGTGAAGAACTCATTTAAAACTGAGCTCCGATTTAAAACGAAGGTGATCATATTACTTACTAGCGGCCGCTCGCGGTTTCACTCGCGTGGTTCCCGTTCCCGTGGGAATATCGGGTAACATAAAAAGTAACCTATGTGTTAATTTAGGTTATAAACTATATATATGCCAAATTTCATCCAAATCCATTCAGTAGTTTTTACGTGAAAGAGTAACAAACATCCATCCATACTTACAAACTTTCGCGTTTATAATATTAGTAGGACTATATTTAGTTTATCTTTTCAAATAATTCACACTGCAATAGGGTTCACTATTTTGTCTTCTAACATTATTGTCTGTAATATAAGATGTCTATATTTTTATCACAATCATCGTGTCCGAATGATTACTCAATTTTAGATAATACCACATGCTTTAAAATTGGAATCCCTAAAATTAAGATGCCCTAATTATGTTTGTTTTAAATAATATAATCAATGTTTTCTATGTATTAAGTAAGTTTTATTTGTATGGTTTCATGTCTTGTGACATGAAACCTTTTATAAGTTTTGCAGCACGCAAGCAAGCTTTGTCATCATTAGCCTATAAACGTCCCACTGCTGGGCACATGCCTCCCACGTGAACAACATCACGTGGGGATATTGGGCCATAACCCACCACGCTAGCCCAATGCGGGTTGATGGGTTTTAACGACTGTCATCTCACGACAATAACCAGGACCAACGGCTTAAAGTGCCTTCCGAAGCACGGAGGACCTTGAGATATTTTAAATTTGGTCACCCATCCGGCGACCCGGCAGCGGCGTTGCGAAAGTTGCATAACGGGAAATATCGCAAGCCGAACGCGATATTCGCTGAGCTATTGAGCTTCTCAAGCTTTATACCGGTCTAGTAATATTATTCTGTGATACCGGCACGAAACCACAGAATAATATTACACGAAACCACATAACTTAATATCACAGTATTCTCACAGGGAATTATTAAAAAATAAGTATTGTTATAATATGCCTATGTATAAATATAGGTACCTTTACGTACAACAAAACGGGCCTATGCTTTCATTACTGGCACGTGCCAGTAACGATAGCATGTGCCCGTTTTGTATTATAATAATTGAAGCTTATTAAATGTTAGTACTTAATAACTAAAATGTTAACTAGCGTGAAATATCATCGATTTTCATCGCAGCGAAGGTAGATTAAAATAAATAATCAAATTTTCATGAAAAAACCATAACTTGCATTAATTTTATTTAATTTATAAACAATAAAGAAACATACAAACGACTATATAGATTGTAATCCGAAATATATATTAATTATTTGTTAAAATAATTATTATGATAATACTTAAAGAGTAATTAGCACTTACACTAAGTTAAATCAATTAGAGCGAGCTACTTCGGCGGTATCTAATTGGATCACTGCAGATGTTAGCGGTTTGGTAATAAGGCAATTAGCAACCTCCAAACGTTACCTTTACATGGTTAGTTTGAATTAATGAACGGCCAATCATCATTATCATCTGCCTATTAACGTTCCACTGCTGGCCACAGCAGACACATTACACACGTGGGGATAGGTCATAACTCACCACGCTGGCCCAAAGCGGGTTGGTGAGCTTTAGCGACATAGGTCATAACTTCACCACGCTGCAAGGTCCAAAGCTGGTTGGTGGGCTTTAGTGACATAGGTCATAACTTACCACGCTGGCCCAAAGCGGGTTGGTGGGCTTCAGCGACATAGGTCATAACTCAAGCTGGTTGGTGGGCTTTAGCGACATAGGTCATAACTTCACCACGCTGCAAGGTCCAAAGCTGGTTGGTGGGATTTAGTGACATAGGTCATAACTCACCACGCTGGCCCAAAGCGGGTTGGTGGGCTTTAGCGACATAGGTCATAACTCAAGCTGGTTGGTGGGCTTTAGTGACATAGGTCATAACTCACCACGCTGGCCCAAAGCGGGTTGGTGGGCTTTAGCGACATAGGTCATCACACCACGCTGACCCAAAGCGGGTTGGTAGGCTTTAGCGACATAGTTCAAAACTCAAGCTGGTTGGTGGGCTTTAGCGACATAGGTCATAACTCACCACGCTGGCCCAAAGCGGGTTGGTGGGCTTTAGCCACATAGGTGATAACTCACCACGCTGGCCCATAGCAGGTTGGTGGGCTTTAAAGACATAGGCCATAACTCACCACGCTAGCCCAAAGCGGGTTGGTGGGCTTTAGCGACATAGGTCATAACTCACCACGCTGGCCCAAAGCGGGTTGGTGGGTTTTAACGACTGTCATCTTACGGCAACAACTGGGGCGACGGCTTTACGTGCCTTTCTCCGAAGCATGGAGGACACGGGATATTTTTATTTGGTCACCCATCTAATGACAGGGTATCGCGAATATTGCTTAATGGCAAGATCGCAAACTAAAATCCTTAGCCGCTGCGCCATCAAGCTACTCAAAAAAAACATGTTAACTGTAATTTTTAGTGAAATAAAGGCATTTAGACTTTTATGTAGGTATAATTATATAATTTGGATCATGTAGGCAAACCTAATTTATTTATATATTATTTGAGGTGAACCATACTCCTTGACCTCATATGAAAGAGTGCAGCACTATGTCAAACTAAGTACCGCTACTGTTAACATTATCAACATACTATTATGCAATGCAATCTTCAAAGCACTCACTAAGTCTAACTCGAAGCTCGCAGCCAATAATTTTACTACGAAAAACTAGCTATTGCCCGCGACTTGGTTCGCAAGGACTACACACATGATACTTTTATAGGAATTAAAAGTACCCTATCTCCTGGTCATGGCCATGGTCTCCAAAACATTCTCAGAGATGTAGTACTATTAGTTATTCTTATTCACGGCAAATCCAACCATCACCTACATAAATGGGGCTTGAGGGAACTCATTGAACTGATGCTCATTTGAACCAAACCCTATCACATGTAATAAATGACTGTCCCCTTCATCTTTTACCAGGTGGTATAACCGAGCTCCACACTATGACGGATGCGGCAGAAACTTGGCTGAGGAGTGTAAAAGTAGAGATATGATCCACGCAGAATCAATTTCGCCATACGCAATAATAATAATAATTAGTTATTCTGTGGTGATGCGTGATGCGAATAAAATAGCCTGCGTCCTATAAGCATTTTAAATCGATTCTCGGTTCAGGCACAGAATAACTATAAATTGTAAGCTTTTCAAAAAAATCTATGTAAGTATTACATATGTTATTGTTCTCTACCAAAATAAATAAATGTTTTAATTGCTTATTTATTATCTTCTATATTTAGGACACAATGGTTTTTCGATCAAAATGACTTTGTAATTATTCTTCGGAGAAGGAAGCAACGCCATCCTAGCTATCCTCCAGTTGGTGTCAATAACAATTTATTTGCATAGCCTACAGAATGTAAGATAATGTTATTAACACTTACAAAACAAATAGGTACAATTTATTTTCTATAGATATTAAGATTCTAGATAGTGATCTAGAGTGTGTGATAGAGTAGTGTGTTTCTACGAGTAGAGTGATTGGGATAGTTTGAAGAGAAAGACCTCAACGAACGTACTAAGATCAGATCGGTGTCCTTCTGTTCAGACAACTACGAAGTTTTACTTTACCTTCACTGCGTCCCTGTCAACATTCTCGTTAAAGGTCAGTGGCCTGATTAACGTATTTTGTAATAGTCAAAATGTTGCGTACATTTAGAAGTCGTCCCATTAAAAAACTGTCATAAATCCGTATTCAGTTCACCTGTCATTTCGATAGAACGATTACTCGATTGGATCGCAACTTAGCGATTTGTCAACTATTTAAACTTAATGTTGCCATTACAATCTACCAAATAAATTCAAATACATTTTGTTAACAAAACCTGCAGAAATGTTTTTTTTTTCTAACGACTTGGATATTGTCTAATTTGACATGTAATCGCTGACATCCGATCAAACTAAACGTCAAAATAATAGGTGAATACCGCGGAGGCGATGATCGAAATTCGATTAATGCCATTGAGGTACAATATACTAGAGAAGACACCGCGAAGCAAGTTTGTGCGCAACTAAGGTGCAGCCGCAAGGTCCACAATCGCTTGAATCACGCGCAATCGCTGAGGCGTTTGCAGGCCAAGTGCTGCCGGCAGGCCGCACTTGAACGGAACACATTAGTGGTGAGCGGTGTCTTCTCTATACGTAGTAATATAGCTTAATGATTAATGCTCGTGAATACGCATAAACAAATCGTGCGATTGATACGTGAACACAAAAAGTGACTTCTGCTGGGCACGGGGTCCACGCAAACGAAGTCGCCGGTGGTCTGCTAGTTGATAAAAAATGCCCAGTCATATCAACGTGACCAGTCAGCTAAATAACTGAATTGTGAAGCCGACACCAATTTTTCGTCCCATCATATTTTTGTACCTGTGATATTTTCAGCCAAAGCAATTTCGCCGGACAGCTAATGACTTAAGCGATTAGGGAAAATGATGTGACATGAGATTGTTGTAAAATAATTAAATGCACATTCTGGTTACATATTATAGCATAAAGGCGCGATTAGGGGTTCAGATTACATCTACAAAAAATTCTGAATAGAGAACCCTTTTAGTATAACTTATCATTAAAATGTATTTTTTACAGAAATGTCTCAAAATACGTACTTAGTACTTTTTCAAAATGGAAAGCTGTGGACCCTCCGGGAAATAAGCATTATCTTATAATAAGGCGTTCCGCGGCAATGCCACACCTTAAATAATTGTAGATGCAAGATTTTACTGAAAGAAGACTTTATTTTGATTTTGAAATCTATTTGAACTAGTTTATAATAAGATGAGCAAGTACATCAATATTCTAAATAATTCCCTACAAACAACTGAATAAAATACAGCTAGATTTTTAACAGCGCTCAGCGCAATATCAAGATGATTTGGGTCAAGATGCAGACTGGCTAATAATAAGATGCGCAAATACCTCAATATTCTAAATAATTCACTTCAAACAATTGAATAAAATACAGTGATGTTTTAAGCGGGTTCAGCGCTAAGTAAATATTTATGATCTGGGTGCAAGCCGCAGACTAGCTAATAATAAGATGTACAAATACCTCAATACTCTAAATAATTCACTTAAAAAAATTTAATAAAATACAGCGATGTTTTAAGCGGGCTCAGCGCTAAGTAAAGATTTATGTTTTGGGTGCAAGCCGCAGACGAGGTACCACGACTTCCGTCCGCCACATTTGTTTGCTCCCATTGTAAAGTTCCACTTATTTGCGTTTGAAGTCAGATGCATGCCAACGGCTGCCTTCGAACAAGTCTCCGTTTCTGTTTTCATTTCGACGCGAATTAAGTGGCTTTAGTACTAGCTTTGGGACTGTTAGCTTTGTATTTTCACTTTCCTGGGGAGCTCAGTAATCTTGCGTTTGAAATGTATCTTTTTGCTTCTCCGTTTTCTGGATCACGGTATTTTTATAAAGTATTCAGGAGGATAAATAAAAAAAATATGTTATTTACGGTGGTTAATCATGTTTTTCTTTTTATTTACGGTATTGACGAATTAGAATTTTTGTAAAAAACTTGCATGGGTGTGTAGTTACTTATGTGATTGTTGTTATATACTTACTTAGTAATAACAGATAAAAATACTGATTTCAATGTTATTTTAAGTGATCTAAGTATATTATTTCAGCTTATGTTATTGTTGATTACAAAGCAATTAAATTTAATTTAAAAAAAAATTCTTCTAGCCTGCCTTAGTCACTGCTCCCGTTTGATTAAGTAACATGGCATAATACCTCACTGTATTGTTAAAAGTTATTATGCGAATGGTAGAAAAAAATACTCGTATAGTTAGTTGCAAGGCCAAATAAAAGAAACCTTATTTCCCAAAAAATATTTATTTACAGGAAAATTTACTGAAACCGTGTGGTAAAGCGGCTCAATAAAATAATACTATTAAAATCCCTCTCTCTTCTTTGGGTGCGGTAAAAGGCGACTAACGGACTAAAGACTACACATACATCCAACAGTATAGAGCGGCCATCGGGCTCCTCGCCTATCACGCTGAGCACATGTGACGAGCGACGAAACAAAAATAGCTATGTACAAAATGTCTAGATTCTGGCAAAATGCTAAAAACTGTTAGTTGTATACCATACCAATGAAGAATTTTACTTTATGATAGGAAAAATAGTAGAAAAAAAACTATATAAGTGAAGCTCTTCAAAAAAATTTGCTGTTTAAATATAGCACTTATATCTAGTTTTTTTTAAATGCATCTAACCAATTTTGATACAACAAAATTGTACTTAACTAATTGTGATCTAACAATTAACACTTAACTAGTTTTGATAGATAGTAGGTATTTTGTATAGGAATTAGCCAGTTTTGTTAAAACAATATCGTTTATAACCATTTTTGTTCCGTCGGTCAGATTTTTAGGTACTTTTGTATTGAAAATAACTGATTTTGTTTGGACTTAAATCAACATCGGGTAGGATTTAAAAAATGTACGCATTAACATCTGTGTCGTGTGATTTTCTGCCTCTTGAGTAGTTAACTATTTCCGTCGCTCCTCATGTGCATTTTTGTATGGTAAAACGTGGATGGCATTGGACTATTTTTGCTGTCCTCGTTGTCTAGTTTATGGCTAACCATTGTGGATAAAAGTAGTGAATCTATTGTATGTATGAAAATTTACTGAGTTTGCGTATGATAAGCTGCTTTCAGCTTTGAAAAGCACTCTAAGTGAGTCTCAGCTGTTGCTGCGAAATGATTTTTTTATTGATAAAATAGTTATATTTAATTTACAAATTTACCTTTCCTTTTTTTCTCATGTCCATTGCGCTAACATTAAATTACACTAGATCTAAAAGTATTTTCATGAGGTGCCAGTATCTCATAACACGGGGTAAAACCTTTTAAGAGATCAGTTCATGCATTGTTTGTGTAAAGTGTTTATTTAATAATGAATTATTATTATTATTAGGTAGGTATGTATGACAATTTACTGAGTTTGCGTATGATAAGCTGCTTTCAGCTTTGAAAAGCACTCTAAGAGTCTCAGCTGGTGCTGCGAAATGGCCGTCGTTAGTACACAGCAAGTAGCATTGATCAGAAACATCTTTTGTGTACCGACACAAAGGAGCTTCGATCAAAATGACTTTTTAATTATTCCTCGGTGGGGGATGCAAAGCTGTTCTCCATTTGTTGCCACACTAATTAAATTACATAGCGCACAGATAACACATTGTATTTTACACTCACAAAAACAGTGCCATTTTATTCTTAACAAGCTCTTGCCCGCAGCTTTGTTTAGTTTTATGATTACACCTCTTATCAGGGATAGGTACATTGAAAAAATAAATATGCAGACTTTGAATATTTGTTTCACACCATCCCCCCTCCCCCTCTCCCTCATTTTTTGTGTTAAAAAGTAGCCTATAACCTTATTCAGGCCCCCGTCTATCAAGATCAGTAAATCGGTTTAAGCGTGAAAGCCTAACAACGAGATAGCTCAATGACAACCAAACAAACAAACAGACAGGCAAACAAACTCATTTTCGCATTTATAATAAAGCGACTTGGGATTGCAGAAGGTAATCAGATACGCAAATTATATTGCGAATATTAGATTACGTTCAAGAGAGGCTTTCCTTAAAAAAACTTCCATTTAAAAATTGTGATTCTCTAAAACAAAAAAGGTTATTTGCCTGTTCAACAACTGCACACTAAAGAAAGAGCGAGTTATAATTAAAATTGTTCTACAACAGCATTCGGCAGAGTGCAAGAGTTTTTTGACCACTGAGCCGATATTACGGCCGGTGCAGTGCGGCAAGGCATGTTGCTCCATTGTTTCTTGGAAGTATCATTACAGGAAAGTCAAAACAATATTTCATCTGGCTCCAGTTTTTGTTCTTGAGGACGCGGTTCATGTTTTTTGTCGCCCTTTTGTTGCGTATAATTTAACATTTTGCGTGTCATAGCTGCGTTGCATCGTTTGGGCGTGAATTTGTTTTGAATTAGCATTTCAAGTATAATTATTGGTTATATAATATTATCTGTTGAATTCAGCTTAAAAACAAATCTCGCTTATCGTCGAAGTCGAATAATATGTATTTATCTATTTTCTGATAAGTTTTATAAGTACTTTGAATTAATTGAGTAGCTTTTCAGCTTCAGTGAGCTTTAAATACGTTACGATTATTACTGAAATGAGAAAACATACTCTACACAAAATATCATACAATTATTAATTATAGACTATTTGCAGTGCATTACCCTAATGAGCAAAAATTTAAATGTCAAATGACGACATTGTACAAGAGGTCCGCCCGCCGCCGAATTTCCAAAAAAAATCTGTCATACAAACCTTGTAAGTATGTTAAATGACGGCATTGTACTAAAAGCCCGTCCGCCACCGATTTTCCAAAAAAAATCTTTCACACAAACCTTGTAAGTATGTCAAATGACGGCATTGTACTAAAGGCCCGTCCGCCATCGATTTTCCAAAAAAAATCTTTCATACAAACCTTGTAAGTATGTCAAATGACGACATTGTACTAAAGGCCCGCCCGCCACCGAATTTCCAAAAAACTTTTAAGTATGTCAAATGGCGACACTGTATTAGAGGCCCGCCCGCCACCGACTTTCCAAAAAAAATCTTTTATACAAACCTTGTAAGTATGTCAAAGGACGACATTGTAGGTACTAAAGGTCCGCCCGCCACCGAATTTCCAAAAAAAATCTTTTATACAAACCTTGTAAGTATGTCAAATGACGACATTGAACTAAAGGCCCGCCCGCCACCGAATTTCCATAAAAATCTTTTATACAAACCTTGTAAGTAGGTATGTCAAATGACGACATTGTACTAAAGGCCCGCCCGCCACCGAATTTCCAAAAAAAACTTTCATTCAAACCTTGTAAGTATGTCAAATGACGACATTGTACTAAAGGCCCGCCCGCCACCGAATTTCCAGAAAAATCTTTCATACACACCTTGTCCTGATTACAAACACATAAAAAAATGCCAAATAGATGCAGCTGTTTTTTAGTAATTCGTGAACATATATTCGTGGCAATTAATTTTATTTATGTAGATACTTACAATTATTAATAATGTATACGAATGAATAATTAGAAAAATGAACCCAAATTAATATTATATTATTATAATATTAATTTGGGCTCGCTTACAGTACTTTTTGTTTGCTTAAGCTGAGACATTGTCACTTAAGGGCGACTGCAGTGACGTTATCTTACTTCGTCTCTCGCAGGGCTTAAGACCGGGTCTGCGGCGCCCTTTATTTATTTTTACAGCGTTATGTCAAGTCCACGCTCCCGCAGGCATTTGTCTGACGCGCGGCCGCATTATCTATCTCTCGTGTGAGACGTGTTGGCGCTGTCTTACCCATTGTGCTGAGTGAACGACAACGACAATTTAACACCGAAGCGAAGCAATGCGACACTATGAGAAAATGACAAAATCTCCCGCTTAAAATGCACAGCTACGTTATCTTTGAGACACGTGGATTGCCTTACCTATTTAATTGCTCTTGGAAAAGTCAACAGGACGGTACCAAAGCGTAGCATAGCGACACCAAACGGAAATAATAAAACTTCTCGTGTTAAGTGCACGACTGCATTATATATGTCTCATACAAGAGACCTGTGCGTTACATTACGCATGACATGGTACATTATGCTGCTGCTTTATATTATATCTCTCATGGGATAAATTATCCATTGTCTTTGGTGAACGACAGCAAGACGATACCGAAACGAAGCAATGCGACACTATGCGGAAATAACAATTCCCGCATAAAATGCACAGAAGCAATAGAACCTAAGGAACGCGTAAACAATTGAAATTGAACTCGGCACGACGATACCGAAGCGAAAGCAATGCAACAATATGTTAAAATTAAAAAAATTAAATACCATTCCGATTCTAAAATAACAAAACTAGCCACGTAAAATGCGCGGCCGCTTTAATGTGTGTTATCAATGAAAAGCACGATCCGTCCACCCTATAAAAGTATGATTAAGAAGTAGTAAAGAAGTGTAATATGATGATAATATGTATATGTATGATCTGAACGATTTATAGTAGATTATGCACCAAGGGGATAAAGTAGTGTCTTATGTAGCGGGCGCCCGTATTTAATCCCGAGCGAAACGAAGGATTCTAGCGCTAAACCCGAGCGTAGCGAGGGTGTTTAGAGTTAACTCCCGAGCAAACCGAGGGAGTTAAGACAAGAATCCTGAGTAAAGCGTGGGATTCATGGTCGCCCAAGACAAAGGCACCTTTATCCCCGAGGAGCATACTCTACTTTTCACACTATCTACGAGAGTTACAAAGCAATAGTAAAACAATAGTAGATTGTTATACAAGGAGCTAAAAAGACCCAAACGGACTAAAGACTGCACAAAGATCCTACAGCATAGAGCGGCGATGAACTCATCAAAATAATACTACCAACCAGTCTCTTCTTTTCGGTGTCGTAAAAGGCGACTAACGGACTAAATAAATACTGCAAATACATCCAACAGCATAGAGCGGCGATGCGCTCATCAAAATAATACTACCAACCCCTCCTTTCCCTTGGGCATCGTAAAAGGCGACTAACGAACTAAAGACCGCACATACATATACATCCAACAGCATAGAGCGGCGATGTGCTCATCAAAATAATACTACCAACCCCTACTTTCTCTTCGGTTTCGTAAAAGGCGACTAACGGACTAAAGACTGCACATACATCCAACAGCATAAAGCGGCGATTGGCTCATTAAAATAATACTACCAACCCTCTCTTCCCTTCGGTGTCGTAAAAGGAGACTAACGGACTAAAGACTGCACATACATCCAACAGTATAGAGCGGCGATGGGTTTATCAAAATAACACTACCAACCCCTCTCGTTCCTTAGGTATCGTAAAAGGCGACTAACGGACTAAAGACTGCACATACATTCAACAGTATAGAGCGGCGATGGGTTTATCAAAACAACACTACCAACCCTTCTCTTTCCTTCGGTATCGTAAAAGGCGACTAACGGACTAAAGACTGCACATACATCGAACTGCATAGAGCGGCGATGGGCTCATCAAAATATTTCTACCAACCTCTATCTTCTCTTCGGTTTCGTAAAAGGCGACTAACGGACTAAATCAATACTGCACATACATACAACAGCAGAGCGGCGAATACTAACAACCCCTCCTTTCCCTTGGGCGTCGTAAAAGGTGACTAACGGATTAAAGATCGCACATACATCTAAAATAATACTACCAACCCCTTTTCGCCCCTTGGGTGTCGTAAAAGGCGTATACGGACTAAAGACTGCACACCTACCTACTAACTTGTCTTATAGTAAACAAGCGGCCGCTCGCGGTTTCACCCGCGTGGTTCCCGTTCCCGTGGGAATATCGAAATAAAAAGTATCCTATGTGTTAATCCAGGTTATAAACTATCTGTATGCCGAATTTAATCCAAATCCATTCTGTAGTTTTTACGTGAAAGAGTAACAAACATTCATTCATACGTTCCCGTGGGAATATCGGGATTAAAAGTATCCTATGTGTTGATCCAGGTTATAAACTGTCTGTATGCCGAATTTCATCAAAATAGATTCATTAGTTTTTACGTGAAAGAGTAACAAAATCCATACATACTTACAAACTTTCGCGTTTATAATATTAAAGTAGGATGTTCGTATGCGATTTCTATTTATGTTCAAAATTCATAGAAAGAAAAGTTTTTTTCACACCACCTGCTCGACAACGTCAAATTATATGTCATGCAAACCTAACTTAAAGTAAGTCATTAAAGACCTGAGGTCTAGCAGGGCATATTGTACTGAATTTCATTATGACCCGCTGGTTAATAATGTGATTTGAATTTGGAACATAAATAGAAATCGCATACGAACATTTACTATAAGTAGTAGGTAGGTGTGCAGCCTTCCGGGACTTAGCTGTTCACATGACTGAATGTCTAAATGGTCCGATTACATGTGTGCCAAATAATGTAAGAGTCAAAATGTATAATAGACATATAGTACGATTGATAAGAAGAACGAATCCTAAATGCATTACTAGTCAGATAGTTCATTTGTCAGAACGAGTTAGTATCAAAATGTACTAATGTTACAAAGAGCAAATGTGAGAACGATCGAGTGTCAGAATGTATAACAATTTTAAGGATATTTTGATATGACGAATCAGAGTCAAAATGTACTGTTTGTATTAATGTCATAATGACTAAAGGCAGGACCGCATTTGAGCGGCGCGTCGCTTCACAGCACCTATCGCACTATATAACTGTAGGTAGCAACAGATTTTTTGGGTTTGTGGGTTAGGCCCCCAGTGTGTGACGACCCCATAGTAGAGGCCCCCGATTTTCAACAAAGCCGAAATCGGGGGCCTCCACCACGGGGGCGTCATACACTGGGGGCCTAACCAACGAACCCAAACTTTCACATTGTAAGATTCAGTCATTCAGTCATTGACATGATTAGCTACTAAAATATTTAAATACTAAAATATTGTAATATTTTAGTATTTAATCACTGACATGCTTTGACATATACACATTTTAACGTTTTTACATAGTGGCAGAAGCATAATTTATCACAAATACAATGTGAACTTTTGACATTTTATCTCTGAAACATGTTAACCATTAAACTTTGTACATTTTGACTCCTAATACAATCAAACCATTTGGACGTTTAGTCATGTGAACAGCCAAGTCCCGGAAGGGTGTGCAGTATTTAGTCCGTATACGCCTTTTACGACACCCAAGGGAAGAGAGGGTTGGGATTATTATTTTCATGAGCCTACGCTGCTCTATGCTGTTGGATGCAGTCTTAAGGTCCGTTAGTCGCCTTTTACGACACCCAAGGGAAGGGAGGGGTTGATAGTATTATTTTGATGAGTTCATCTCCGCTCTATGCTGTTGGATGTATGTGCAGTATTTATTTAGTCCGTTAGTCGCCTTTTACGAAACCGAAGAGAAGATAGGGGTTGGTAATATTATATTGATCAGCCCATCGCCGCTCTATGCGGTTGGATGTATGTGCACATAGTCTTTAGTCCGTTAGTCGTCTTTTATGACACCCAAGGGACGAAAAGGGGTTGGTAGTATTATTTTGATGAGCCCATCGCCACTCTATGCTGTTGGATGTATGTACAGTATTTAGTCCGTTAGTCGCCCTTTACGACACCCAAAGGAAGGAAGAGGTTGGTAGTATTATTTTGATGAGCCCATCGCCGCACTATGCTGTTGGATGTATATGCAGTATTTATTTAGTCCGTTAGTCGCCTTTTACGAGACAAAGAGTAGATAGGGATTGGTAGTATTATTTTGATGAGCCCATTGCCGCTCTATGCTGTTGGATGTATGTGCAGTCTTCCGTTCGATAGTCGCCTAGTCCGTTAGTCGCCTTTTACGACATTGAATGGAAAAGAAGGGTTGGTAGTATTATTTTGATGAGCCCATCGTCGCTCTATGCTGTTGGATGTATGTGCAGCCTTTAGTCCGTTAGTAGTCTTTTACGACACCCAAGGGAAGAAAGGGGTTGGTAGTATTATTTTGATGAGCCCATCGCCGCTCTATGCTACAGGATGTATGAGCAGTCTTTAGTCCGTTTGGGTCATTGTAGCTCCTTGTATAACAATCTACTATTGTTTTACTATTGCTTTTTATTGCCTCTTAGATGGTGTGAAAAGTAGAGTATTCTCCTCGGGGATAAAGGTGCCTTCGTCTTGGGCGACCTTGAATCCCACGTTGCACTCAGGATTCTTGTCTTATCTCCCTCGCTTTACTCGGGAGTTAACGCTAGAATCCTTCGTTTTGCTCGGGATTCAATACGGGGCGCTCGCTACATAAGACACTACTTTATCCCCTTGGTGCATAATCTACTATTATGTTTTTTTATACTACAACGGGTAAGCGTTTGTCCTTCATCTCATCTGATGGTAAGTTACGATATAGGCCTATATAGGAAGGTGGTAGCGCACTTCCCCGGGATCCTCAACCACTCAGGAATTGGCAATATTGTCTTAAACCGCCGGAACACAACATTGCTATTAATATCGTTCTTATGGCGACAGACAGACAGAGATAAGATGGTGGTAGCTAGCCAGGCGGACTAAATGTCCTACCTCCAACCAAATCAAGTACACCACACAAAGTTGTACAGCCCGCTGGGAATCGAATCCCGGACCTCTCGGTCTGAGACCGGTGGCATAGCCATTAGACCACTGAGGCGGTTCTTATCAATTAAGTTTTCTTGGATAAAAATATTTAGACTTTGACTTTGACTAGGGTGTTATCTGCGCTTGTCAGCGCTCATCAGTAGGTACTTGCCCATGTAAAGTCTGATCCTCTCGCCCTAGGGAAGTATGATAGAATTAATGAAATTGCAGTACTGAGAGCGCTGGCCGCCGCCGACCGCTAATGCACTGCTACATAGTTTTAACACGGAACGGCCACTATGTGATAAATTTCATGTAACTTCTTGTCTAGACGAAGTTTTCTCATATAACCGTTCGGTCGACGACATTAACGGGCCGCCTGTATTTAACTTGCTACTAGTAAATTAACACTGAGAATTAAGTGAAGGCCTGAAAGTTTGCGAAACTTTCCAATTTGATTATGCAAAAGTATTCCCGAAATGGCTATACCAAGAAGGGTACGGTCTGCAGAAGGTCTTAGCCCTTTGAATGTGGGTAGGTAAGGGTGGGTGAGGTACCTATGTGTTGTTTTTTATTATTTCCGTTTTATTAGTTTTCGTAATACTTTCTTATATCTGTGGCAATACTCATATTATGCCTTGTTAGGTGTGTTGGTACCAACTTCAAATACAGTAACGGATAGCATAATTTTGTGGGTGGTCATGTAAATTAACCAATTTTGCATAGTAGTGCAACCATACCTACAACCACGACTATTTTCCCCAAAGGGTTAGTCAGAGACTAGGCAATGAGGACTATTTTTACAAGCTTTTATTTGACTTCCCCTGTTTGTTAGTTTCTGTGGGACAAATCTTGCAACTGAATTTAAGACCAGTTTTCCTCAACCGATAGAGCTGAAATTTGGTATACTTATGTAAGTACGATGACAATGCAATGTGGTACCATTGAGCTGGTCTGATGATGGAGTCTGGAGGTGGCCATAGGCCTAAACGAAACGGCGGAATCGCATCGAGTTTGGGTTCGTTGGATTTGTCTTTTCGAGCACTTTAGTGCTAGATGATGTCCAGGGTTCCGATGATGGAGTCGGGAGGTGGCCATAGGAACTCCTAAACGAAATGGCGGAAACTCATCGAGTTTGGGTTTGTTGACATTGACATTGACAACATCAGGTAATATTAACCAGGTCTCTCAAAATAATCTATTCCTTTCTAATACCAAAAACTAATACCAATGGTATTTGTTTGTAATCTTGATTCATTTTCTATTCCGGACGAATACCACTCATAAACGAATCTCAAAATACGTTAAATGTAATGAGATACAGCCAGTAACAAAAATGGTTATTTATGTGATTTTAAGTATTGTTTGTTTATACAGAATCATTCTTAGTAAACAAATCAAAGAGTAGTTTGAATTCCAGTGATTTGCGCACCGCGCTTATATTACAAAAGAAAACAATACTTGTATCTAGATAGAAGATATCGTAAAAGATATCGTAACTTTCTAAGGAATTAACGTGGTTTTGAAACAAGGAATCGTTACAGAATAAGGGCCCTGGATGGGTAGGCTAAAACAGGTTGGTGATATCCATATACGATATACTTATAAGAATGACTTGGTTTCTATAATGGATACTTTTGCCCGGCACTGGGACATAATAAAGATTTATTACTTACTACATTTTGAATTTGTCAAGTCATTCGGTGGCAGAGTGGTCAACCGCTCCGCTCGATATCCAAAGGTCCCAGGTTCAATTCCCGGTCAAAGATTGTTTACGGATTTATGATGCATAGCTGTCGGAGATTGTTCAAATCCATGCAACAGGACACATAATATGTCACCATATTTCACTCAAAATATGAAAGATACAAGTAATTAGTAGTAATAATGTAGTATTTTGGAACTGGGCATCTAATGATACGTACCTAGTGTTTTTTACTGAGATTAAAGTAAGTGCATGTTGTGTTTGTATAAAATGGATTGTACAATTATATTATAATTTATGTATTTTTAGAAAGTAGCAATTGGTTGTAACAATTGTTAACCAACGCATTACAAAAAATAGCCCGGGTTTGTGATTACCAACCAGCCCGGATTTAGTAAGCGTGGTGATAAGCCCACGGAAAAAGGGGCCTAGGCGGTAAAAACGGAAAAATGGCTGTTTTCTATTACCTAGCTATTATTCAAAATATTTTAGATATATCGCACTGAAATTTTCAATGTGTAATACAGAACGTATGTGTGAGCCAAAACACGATTGGAAACATTTTGCACGATAGAAAAAAATCCTGAAGTTACCTCTAAAATTTCATATAAATGCACATTACGGCCGTGTTTTACAATAATAATTGCTATAAAATCATAAACGCATAGGTGTTTATCTTTTCGATTTCTTGACTGAATTGGATTTCTAAAAAACAAAACATTTTTATCAACTTTTTGATAAAAATGTGAATGGCTCTTACGAATTACCGCGGACCCCGCACCGCGCAACACCCGCGAGGCAACATCCAAATTTTCGCTGAACGCCTAACCCCCGATAGCGATGCCTGCGCATGTGTTTCTCAGCTCATACAGTCCCGGGTCTTTTAAGCGGGGCGTGAAACGGCATTTATGCAGGCCGTCATAAAAGGGTACGCTCGTTACCGTGCTTATTCCACGATGGGGAGCGCTCTCATTATTTTGGACTGCATCGGCTGCCCATGGCATCAGGCAGGATGCAGTCACTATGACGAGTCATAATAGAAAAAAAAAAGATGATTGATTTCAATGGAGGCCTTTGCCTTCCAGTGGAACAGTTCGCATTCTGTACTTTACTTTACTTTATTACTAGCGGCCGCTCGCGGTTTCACCTGCGAGGTTTCCGTTCCCGTGAGAATATCAGGATAAAAAGTAACCTATGTGTTAATCCAGGTTATAAACTATCTGTATGCCAAATTTCATCTAAATCCATTTAGTAGTTTTTACGTGAAAGAGTAACAAACATCCATCCATACTTACAAACTTTCGCGTTTATAATATTAGTAGGATTAAACGAACCCCGAAACTCACAACACAACAATAACCGCTTCGTATAATAACTGCGACACAGTTATTTAAAAAAACGCTCATTAGAAGCAATTACTGCAACGGGGATACTAGTTTAAACTCGTTTATAGCAGAGAAAAATAGTTTAACGACAATGTCGGTGTCCAATTTTGTCATAATGTTGATGGAGTGCCGATATCGCACCCGAATGGCCATCGTATTTCTATGTTAACAACCATACTGCCTGTTCACAATAATATAAAAAGTAAAATACAGCTTGTCCCATTGCAGGGCAAAGATTTCCATACATACATATTATAATCACGTCTGTTATCCTCGAAGGGTTAGTCAGAGGCTAGGCAATGAGGACAGCAAAAGCAGTCTCTAACATAGTCCACTTTTCACCAAATAGCAACTGCAGATGTGCTCAGCGTGACAGGCGGTGAAACCATCGCCGTTCTTTGCTGTTGGATATGGTCAGTCTTTAGTCCGTTAATCGCCGTTTACGACACCCAAGGGAAGAGAGGAGGTGGTAGTATTCTTTCAGAGCAACTAAGCTATGAATATTAGAGTACCTATCTGTAGACGTATGCAGTATGTATATTTATTTTAATGGTGATATTCACACATCGTCTTTGATGCGTGTTTTTCCACCGATATGTTCAATGTGCGAAACGGTACCATTCCTAGTAACCTACTTTGTGGATATGTAATTTAAAACAAATTTCCTTGAAGCACACATATGGACATTACATACGAGTATAAGTCCATTAGCATGCGTATCTGAAAACCAGCCAGAGTTATAAATAACCTTCTCCTTTCCAGATTATAAGAATATAAACTCGTTATTATCATTGCTATGCATTCTAAACAGCTTTCTTTAAGTTTGATTAGTTTTGAGCGGCGACTTTCAGCAGGTAATAAACACTTTATATTACTGTATAGTGTATATAAAGCACCCATTTAACCTGTGTTTCACCGCTTTTAGTACCGCATGAACAAATTGGAAGAGTAAACACTTTTTTTTCTTTAAATTTCAGCAAAAAAATGAAGAGATTTATTTGAGGAAATACGAAAATGACATTATAATTAACTGACCAAACTCGGCAAACAGTTCAGGCGTTTGACACCGTTTTAAATTAGAAATCTAGGTACACCCGATGCTTCCATTAAACTTCGGTTTCAAGATATTATTTTATTAAAGTGCTCGAATATCGTTGTTATGACAACTTGGGAACACTTTTCAAAGTCAGATCATAATCAATCAATAATAAGTCAGATTTAACGATTGATTTTAACATTTATAAACTTCTACTAAAAGTTTATCGAAGTTTATATACAAAAAAAGTAAATTGCAAAAAAACCTACATAACACTATTTTTTTAAAGACCAGTTTTTATATTAGCTCATTAACTTATTGAGGTAAAACACTTAGTACAGTCAAACAGTTTATTTCATTTGTAATTTTGTATTGCTAATAAAATGGGATAATGGTATGTACTTAAGACTCATTTCTGTTTGCTGAGCCAGCGAAGTAAGAGCAAATACGCACGTCCAAATTTTTTTTCTACATTATAGACTTATCACTGCAAGACCAAAATATAAATATGCAGCCGATAAAAAATAATTGACAGTATGTATGCAAGTTACAAATTAATTATGATACGACCATTATCTCTAATTCCCTGCAAACACGGACCCAAAAAAGAGTGCGAAACGCCTGAATAAAATAATATAATGTAGTTATGTTATAGTGTTTCATTTCAAATTGCGAAACATCAGAATTGCTCTACCAGAATCAATGTTCGCGTTTATCTGTTCACAACTTGAACGAACGTGACTTTCCAACGAATGTTTCGGAACACACATGCAGCGCCTCGAATATCAAACAAACATAAAAAAACCGATCGACAAATATTACTGAGAGCTTTTGGAGCAATATCTGACGGTATGGGTTGTTTTGATGTTTATAGACCAAGTACGAGAAACTCTCTTTGCTCTTAGTTTTAGTTGATTGAAAGCACACGAAGTGTAACCAATATTTCTAGTAAACATTTTCTATCAAATAGACATTTTATCGCTAACGAAGGATGTATCACTTTTATTAACCACCTTAAAAAGCTTTAATGCGGGCCAAACACCAAAGCTTTTCAATAGTAAAAAAGCAATGCAGATTATTAAATACGCTCCTATAAAATAATGTTAAGAAAATATTGTAGTACGAGTATGAGAAGGACCTTAAATATATTTTTTTTATTTATTGCTTCACCAACATTTGTTACATTTCACACATGCATAAGTAATACTTAAATCATACTATAGCTAAACGTACAAACAATTACAGGTGAATACCACGTAAATCCACTAATAAACCTAAGAAATTAAGTAGGTAGGTAAGTATACAATACAACATATAATTTAAAGTAACATAATAATATAATATGTATTTTAACTGAGTATAACAAAGCAAAATGTGAGATATACAGGATGTCCCAGAATCAAAGTCAAGCCGAAAATGGGCAATAGGCCAAGTCGTGTTAGTTATAAGAAAAATATGAAAAAAAATCTTGGTCTTGTACTTCTCAAATTATAAGGATTTAAAAATAAGTTCTAAAAATTTACACCCTGTGATCTTTCAAGTCCGGTGACTACAAATATTAACTTTTCGTCAGTTTTTTTCTGTGATGTAACCATGAATAACCCTTCTGTAATGTATGTTACTTGTCAAAACAGTGTAGTACATTTTTTTTTAAGTGCAGTCGATTAAAGTTGGTTGATGTAATTATTTTGAAGCAATGTTGGGCATAAATGTAATATTTTATTTAAAATTGAGGGAGATATGTATTAACTTTTAACTGTAATTTACAGAAGGGTTATTCATGGTTACATCAATCAAAAAATACTGACAAAAAGTTAATATTTGTAGTCACAGGACTTAAAGGTCATCACGGGACGTACATTTTTAGGATTTATTTTTAAATCCTTATAATTTGAGAAGTACATGACCAAGATTTTTTTTCATATTTTTCTAATAACTGACACGACTTGGCCTGTTGCCCATTTTCGGCTTGGCTTTGATTTCTGGGACATCCTGTATAATTAAAATTAAAAATAATTCATAGGTTTAAGTTTTAAGTCCACTAAAAAGTCCGAATGTGCTTCACAAATGTATTTAATGACACTTTTTTTTTAAAAAACAATGCCTATTGATTGCATTTTTATGAGTAAAAAAATCTCCTTCCTAACTTTAACCTATAGTACTAAAATTTTGATCCTAACTTTAAAAATTGGGTTAATCAAAGCAGAATGGAGTTATCAACTTCGATAAAAAAAATTAAAAAAGATTTTCCATAGCTTCTGACTAGCCTTAAAAACTGCCCAACCAAATATGCTTTTATACTAATACAAAAAAAGATGTACTAAATGAGACTTTTTTTGCTGAAATCTGTCGTTGAACGTGGTAGATCGGAAATGGTGTAATTTTCATCTATACCTATATTATAAAGAGGAAAGATTTGATTGTTTGTTTGTATTGAATAGGCTCCGAAACTACTATACCGATTTAAAAAATTCTTTCACCGTTGGGAAGCTACACTATCTCCGGGTGACATAGGCTACAATATATTTTCAAAAAAATTAGGGATCGTTACTAAAACTCTAATAAACTCCTTACATCGTGTGCGCTACGAAAACTATTGATGATAGAACAAATGCGATGTAGGCGTCGTACTGGAATACGCGAGAGGAGTCATTTTGAAAATTCGTCACGGGGTCCACGCGCGAACGAAGTCGTCGGCGTTCTGCTAGTATTTTATAATTTCTTAGTATCTTTGCATATTCTTGTCTATCAGGAGATTAATTATCCCTTTACGTTTAAGAAGAACTTAGTTGATACTAATAACATACATTTCATACCTACTACTATCCTCAAAATTACCATTAATATTGAGAGAGCCAAAATAAAACTCAAAATGCATTAAAAATTTAACATGTTCAAAATGCCGGCCACCAAACGATATGCACATTCGGCACCGCCGCAAAATGTCTTTCTTAAATTTTTGCGGCGGTGCCGCATTTTGATTGTTATTTTGGCCCTCTCATTATTAATGGTAATTTTTTATATTTAAACTCAAAAGGCGGCACCGCCGTGATTACGCCTACATCGCATTTGTTCTATCATCAATAGTTTTCGTAGCGCACGCGATGTAAGGAATTTATTAGAGTTTTAGTAAGGATTCCTAATTTTTTTGAAAATATATTGTAGCCTATGTCATCCAGAGACAGTGTAGCTTCCCAACGGTGAAAGAATGTTTTAAATCAGTCTAGTAGTTTCGGAGCCTATTCAATACAAACAAACAATCAAATCTTTCCTCTTTATAATATTAGTATAGATGAAAATTACACAATTTCCGATCTACCACGTTCAACAACCGATTTCAGCAAAAAAAGTCCCATCTAGTACATCTTTTTTAGTGTTAGTATAAAAGCATATTTGGTTAGGCAGTTTTTAAGACTAGTCAGAAGCTATGGATAAACTTTTTTAATTATTTTTAACTAAGTTGAAAATTCCATTCTGCAACCTGATTCTGTATCGCAATCTATAGATTCCACACCTAAACCTTACCGCGCACAAACGTCAAACTCATACGTTTTTGGGAAGATATCGTAACTTTTTAAGGAATTAACGTGGTTTTGAAACAAGGAATCGTTACAGAATAAGGGCCCTGTTCTGATTAACCCAATTTTTAAAGTTAGGATCAAAATTTTAGTACTATAGGTTAAAGTTAGGAAGGAGATTTTTTTACTCATAAAAGTGAAATCAATAGGCATTGTTTAAAAAAAAATATCACAGAAAAGTCGACCCAAAAAAAAGATATAATTTTTTTAGAGCCGTCTCGTCATTGAATTATAAACTAACAAAAAAAAATTATAACTCGAATACAACAAAAAATCGTAGAACATACATAGGGGTAGAATGGATAGGTATGGTAGTTCCCTATCACCATACATCGGCTTGACACCTTACAAGAAACACGCTGTATATTAGCCCTAATGTCAAAAACAATCATTTTGAAGTAAAATAGTCTGTCAGCGTATGCTTATTTCGAAAATGCAGTTCCTTTTGAGCGTGACAAATTGCGAAGAAATCTTTTTTGCAATCTCTCAATTCTTAAAGCGTGCGTGGCATAGTGTGGACGCCAGACAGTAATTCCGTATTCAAGTATACTTCGGACGTAAGAGTTATAGAGTAAAATCTTAGTCGATGCATTGCGAAACATTTTACTGTTTCTTAGCACAAATTCTTGATTCCATTTTGATCGTTCTGTCTATACCTATGTGGAACAAAAGTTAATTTACTGTCCAGCAGAACACCTAAGCCCATAATCTCACTTGACCTCCCTCCACATCATAAGTTTACAAGCAATACGTTTGTCCTTGCGAGAAAGTTGTATATAATGACATTTCTTTAAATTTAAATTCATATGATTATTATTACACCACTGAACCAAGCGATTTAGATCTTCCTGCAAGGGAGAAACATCATCCTCCGTTCTCACAACCCGTGCAAACTTTAATTATACCTTTTTTATTTAATTATAAGTTGGATGTCTTACGTAATTCCGAATTATGGTAATAAGTGGTAATATTATATTTAGATAGCAAATCAGTAATCTACAGATATCATAATAGATTTACATTCATATATTTTTAGACCATTAAATTATTGAAAAATGTAGAAATATTATTCTTAATTTATTTGACCAGGCGAATAAAGATTGTGTGTTATTTTCGTACTTGATACTCTTTTGTTTAAAACTGTAAGGCTAATAAAATTTAAAAAGCCTATAAATTTTTGCTTGGAAAAGTTATATTCGTTTTCTTTGCACCACAAAATGAAAGGTTTAATTAGCTATAAAGACCTAATTTAAAAAAAAATCATAAACTAGTTCTAAACAATATTATTCATAATTATTCTGGTAACTGTTACCGTCTTTTATACATGTCACTTTCTTCTAAATAAGAATAAAGTATTAATTATTCTTCCACGACACATTCTTCAGGAGCAAATCTTTTTTTTGCACAACATTATAGTATGAATGTGGCCGTCTACGAAGTTATTAACTTATGATGGAACGAAATAGAGACAAAGATGGATTAATTATTTTAAGATATTAACTCGTTTCCTTTGCTTTTGGTTGTGCACAGTAATATACTGTTTAGACTAGTGTTAAATTAACATATTCACTGAAGTGAAAAAACCTTTAATATGTCATAACGAAACGTTTAAAAAGACCCGCCTGAGGTAGACATTTTATTCAACGATTATTTGAGCGTTTTTTAACGCAATTAATCAAATATTACGAATCTATAAAGCAGACACAACTTAACTGAATATTTAAAATATTGTAAAATATTTTCATTCAGATCTCTAAGAATGAAAAATTTTAAGAGGTTTGATAAGACAACTGTTGCTATAATAACCAATCCCTCGGTGGCGGAGTGGCCAACGCAGCTGCCCGAATTGCCGAGGACGCGGGTTCGATTCCCGCTTGAGGTAGACATTTTTTCAACGTTTCGTTATCTTTGAGTCTATTTGAGCGTTTTTAATGCAAATCAAATATTACGAATTTAATATGTCATGTTATAAATGCTGTATACAGCCGTCATGTCTAACAATATCGGGTTAATGATGTGTACTTATATAATTATGTTGTTCAGAAGGTACCAAAAACCTTCGACCGTTAATCACTTTTATCGGAAAACAGAAAACGGAAGGTGCGAGGTTCGATTCCCGCCTGAGGTTGTCGTCTTTTTTCAGTGTTTTAATTTTTACTTAAGTATATTTAAGCGTTAATAAAACGCTAAAATATTTAAAAAAAAACATTAATCGATGATGAGCTCGAGGTTGTGATATAGATTAATCATGACGTCGAAAATATAGGTAGGTCGAAGGTAAGGTTCAGAAAGACGAAATAACCTCAAATAATTAAACAAAGTATGGATATTTATAAAATACAAGAAAAGCATGTTAAAATGTTTTTTTTTATTTTTCCGAAGATAGTAATTATTATCAATTGCATATGATTCCCGTTCTAAGCCTTAATGTTTTAGGGATGATTTATATTAGAGCGGGCCGTGCACGGGGCGTGCCCCGTCCGGGCCCGGACCGGACACGGATCATGCACGGTGTAACATGAACTACTTCATACAAAATGTATGCAACGTCTCAAAACAGTGGTGCCGTCCGGGCCCGCACGGGGTACGCCCCGTGCACGGCCCGCTCTAATATAATTCATCCCTTCTAAAGCTGGCCACTGACGATCAGTTTTGCGCGTCAGTCCAGGCGTAAAACTGTGGCGTCACTCGAAATGGTTTTACGCCAAACAGATTTCCCCACTCACTGGCGTCACGCCGGCTCGTCAGTCTCGACCGGCCGGTACAATCAATTTTGAACTTTAGTGTTTAGCTCTAAGGATCAATATTCATTGGAGAAGTTCGAACTGACGCGAAACAATCAATTTTGAACTTTATTGTGTGGTGCTAAGGATTAATATATTCATTGGAGAAATTCGAACTGACTCGATTGGAGTGACGATCACACACTCACGGTCAGTTTGGCGCGACGCGCCGGCTTTACGTGTCGCGCCGTCAGTTAAAACTCTGGAGTGACGATTCGACATTCACGATCAAAGGACTGACGTCAGTTCAACTGATGGGAAAAACTGATCGTCAGTGGCCACCTTAAGAACGCAATGTCAACATATACTTCTAAAGCTACCCTATTCAACGTAGTATTTTGTAAGTACAATTGTTTATTCGGCATTTCTAAATACTATTATAAATAGATGAGTTTTATTAGACTAACTTAGGCGGCCCTCCCGTGACTTTGTCCGAGTGAAACCTCTTCCCCGTGCATATTTCCAAAAAAATATTTCATTCAATCCTTGTCTTGACAATTACAATCACAACAAAAAAAGAATTTGCTAAATAGGTGAAGCCATTTCGAAGTGTTGCGCGTACAAACATTGGTGGCAATACATTTAAATTTAGGTACTAGCGGCCCGCCCGTGACTACGTCTCTGCGTGAACCCCGTAACACATGAGTAAAGAACGGAACAGAGACAAAGCTTCATACAACGCGCCGTCGCGAGTCTCTCCGTTTGTCCACTGGCCGAGCGAGCGTAAATACTGTGGTAAACCGATTATCCAGTGGCGGCGCATACGCGAGTACGCGACGCAGCTGCTAGTAGACACGCACACATGCGCCGTATGCTTTTAGTAGTTGACTCGCGACGGCGCGGTTGTATGAAGCTTTGTCTCTGTTCCTTTTCTCTTTACTCATGTGCCCGTAGCATGTGACAAGTTTCCAAAACATTTTCTTCATACAAACCTTGTCCTGACAAGTACAAAAACAACAAAAAAGAATTAGCCAGATAGGTGCGCTGCCGTTCTGAAGTGATGCGCGTACAAACATTTCGGCAATTGATTTTTATTAATATAATGTCGCAATAATTCAATATGGCGTAACGTTTATTGGTCATCAAATTCTTTTTGTGATGTTCGAAATTATTAGGAGAAAGTTTGTGTGAAAAAATTGTTTAACAAAAAAAAGGGATAATGTGAAAATTTTGATTAAAAAATCTCTATATAAAGTGATTAAGTGAGTGAATAGAAGACAGCAAAATAGATGTAGATAGATAGATAGGTAGATAATACTTTTATTGTAACATAATAACACCAACATTTACATAAAAGAGCAAAAAAAAAGGAAAAAGAAAAACAATGTTACAATTTGGCGGTCTTATCGCTTAAAGCGATTTCAGCCAGACAACCAGTCGGATGGAGAGATGATGTAATTACCTTATGAAAAAAGTTGGAAGATATTTAAAAAGAAAATTGACAGAATTGATTTTAGAATGGACAGCTTGACGTTATTGTTCAGTTTCTTATCCTTTATGAATTTTAACTATAAGTTGAAACTACATTTATTGATTGTTAAGCGGTACGAAGTTCGCCAGGATAGCTCGTATAAAATAAAAACAATATGTTGTAGTATTTAAGTACATAAGTAAGTAGACATTTATTGACAATCACACAAATCACATACAGTAGGTACATGTAACAAAAATAGGACACAAAAAAAACAATGAAACAGTAGGTATAGTAACAAAAAAGGATGTGTTGTGTGTGAGAGCCAACTAGTACCCTGCGTCAGCTCATGCCGCTGCGGTGCTGAGAACAGACACCACAACGACGCTGGTATTCTGACAGGGCCTAAGCATATTATTCATTCTGTGGCCTAAATGGGTATTATCGAGCAGCGTTAGGATTATGCATGCGTGTATAGATGGTGCATACTTAAACACATGTTTATAATCTACTCTTATCTGGGAGGACCTTATAATTTATTAACTGTATGTTTGTGTTATCGATATTTAAAATTATTATTTTATTAGCTGGTTGTTTTCCATAATTAAAAATAAATTAAATATATCATTCTGTTTTTAGTCTAAATATCCCTGTACATGTTTTTATATTATTTTTAATTTAAAGGTTAAAGACACTTAGTCCCTTCGACGTGGTTTTCTTTTCACCCTTCTCAAGTTTCCTCTCTAAAGACCTCTACTGTATTTGAATTTGGCGTTCTCATCATTTAACGTTCGAGAATCAATTTAGTCGAGAAATACTGTTTCGATTTGTATATTTAACAAAAAGGTTGTATCATCGCATCATTATTTTTTTCATTTTAATTTACCGTAGCTTCTCGATAGAAACTAAGAATTACTTTATCGTTACCTATTCAATGAAACGCGGTAGTTTGCATACCTTACTACCGCGCTTATACTTAACATAACATAAACATTAAAATTGAAACGACCGTATAATAAACGCCGGGACATTAACTCGATTAAAAGGGAAACAGAAACGTTTATCTAATTGAAACTGGAGCCTCCAAGATTCAATGCTTAATTCTTTTATCTCCCAGATAGGTATGTTAATAAAAATCGCTCGCGTTGCTTCCCCCATTAAATTAGAGGATCTCCGAGAAAAACGTTTTTTTTTGGTAGGAACTTTTATGTATTTCGTATTGTTTCATGTTACTTGTTCACGGGTGCCTCATAATTTTCAATTCTGTTACACTCCGAAAATGGTATTAACATTTATTTCTTAAGTGGGTTGTATTCTAATCTTGAGTTACACACAAAAGCTTTAGTACCAATAACAGCTTGTGTATAACGATTCCCACCAAAACGCTAACACAAAACAATTTTCCATTTCATCTGAGGACATTTATCCCGTGGCGGAAACAGGACCCAAACCGCAGAGTAAAGCTTAGTGAGTTGACAACCTTGCTCCACGCGTAATCCACCCTGTATCGACAACGGGACAATTCGAATACACTTCGTGTTAAATTTCCCTCGGCACCGTTTTGGATCGCAGAATTTATTTTGTGCAGTTCATTTTAGAGACAAATGACAACATTTTAAACTATCATATTTCATAATCGCATTACCGTGTGTTAAACATACATACATACTTATTAAACTCACGGCTATTATCGCCTAAGGCTTAAGGGTTAGCCAAAGATTAGGGAACAAGGACCGCAAAATCAGTCCTTTGTTTACGTTTCACCAAATTACAACTACACATGTGGTACTCGTAGGTAGTGAGCCCGTCATCGCTTTATGCTGTTAGATGTATGTGCAGTCTTTAGTACGTTAGTCGCCTTTTACGACACTGAATTGAATGAGATGGTTGAGAGTATTTTTTCAAATATCTGCCAAACCACACAGCATTTTGGTTTCCCATACAATCTTCCAAGTCTTAGTCGAAATTTTTAAATACCTATAAGTCATTTTTTATGAAAATATGCATGCTAAAGTAAAATACGGGAATCTAAATAGTTTGTTGAAAACATTTTTAATAAACATTTTTTAGCTGATTTATTGCGATTTAAAAGTCCAAATCCAGTGAAATCGCAATAACTCCACGAGACTGGCTGGCTGCGCGACGCGAAAGGAAAAAATCACGGCGTCCCCGCGCGTCTCTTGTTGTGTACCTATACGTCCTTATTATTCGCTTATTGTTGTACACTTCAATCCTATCCTTCCTACTAATATTACAAACGTGAAAGTTTGTAAGTATAGATGGATGTTTGTTACTCTTTCACGTAAAAACTACTGAATGGATTTGGATGTAATTCGGCATACAGATAGTTTATAACCTGGATTAACAGATAGGATACTTTTTATCCCGATATTCCCACGGGAACGGGAACCACACGGGTAAAACCGCAAGTGGCCGCTAGTCACATATAAAAACTATATGCACAAAAAGAGTACGTAGTGATATGGTTTAGGTACGCTATTCGTTTGGTAGTGTGCGAGCTAAGTGACAACATGACGAATAGCTACTTAAAAATAGCTAAGCGAGAGTAAATTTTATTCTTAGATTAAATCATAAGTTATGCGAGAGTAAATGAAAATTAGGTTTTACCACGCACTATTCTCAGAGTAGCTTGCCTATTCGGGAATAGTCACTATACCATCGTTCAGCGGGGAATAACAGAGTTAATCCGAGAGTACTTTAATAGCGTCCGCATACCATAATGTTTTCTTTAGGTGTTGTTCTCTGTATCTGACATCTGTATGTATTGTCATTTGAAATAGTCAAGTCAACGCACTTTACAAATTAAATTATTCTCGTTTATATTTAAGTTTGGTCGAATCCACCCTTAATACGACAAATGTATACAGGGTTACTTTTGGAACCCCCGCCAAAAAGTAGATATGGAGTAAAAAAGTAATATAAAATATTTGAAGTAAAAATAATAAAAGTTTTTTTTTATTACTATTTTGCCTGCTTTTTAAATCCTAAAGTTCTAGGTGCGTAGGCTTACCCTCGCGATCAAAGCGACGCGACGGCGCGCTGTCATTGGTGCACGTGGTGAATAATAGCGGAGACCGTTCATGCGCTTTGATGGCCGCGCCGCGCGCTAGGTGACAATAATTTTAATTTTCTTGAGGAAAAAATGAGACAGAAAAGTAAAAAAAAATAATGCTTTTTTATTATTTTATTTGGTTGTTCTGCTGAGCTATAGGATCACGTAAAAAAGGGGGGCGGGTGTCCAAAATTAACCCTGTATTTGTAAAGCTAGACATACAATCCTAGCTATTCCAATTCCGCTACGGTTTAGAAAAGGATTGTATGTCTAGTTTTGTATGTTTGATGTGATCGAAGGTAGATATTTTTCTAATAAAGGATTATTTTACTGTTCACTGCGGTGCCTCATTTCATCGTAGTACTTTAGCATCGTAGTAAACACCGGCGTGTTCGCCGCCATAAAGCCGCCTCGGGCCGTATTAATATGGCCGTCATTAGTGATCCAAACGATAATCCAATTGCTTGTCTTTTTTGCGTTGTCTATGGTACATGTGCAGTTGGGGAGTAATCGCCGGCGGCCGTTGCTCGATTGTCATCTTATGTTACTTATTGTATTTGTGTCTGTTAAGATAATCTGTCAGCATACAGACATAATTATTTGTCAGCAAGGGGAAAACTTCACCTCCAGTCTATTCGAACTTCGTCGTACAATGCGCACGCGCTGCTTTATTTTTCATTAGCAATTGGCACTTTACACAGCAGTATACGAATTACTAATATACAGGGGGATGAGCGTTTACCACTTGTCTAGGCCCTCAGATCGGAGACGTTCTCGTTAAAGGTTAAGTCAAGAGTACCTTAAACCGACAAGCATGTGAGAAGAACCAATTTTCCTTTCTTACTAATAATTTCAAATTAATTATGTCATAAAATAACCGTGTCGCGTAGCGGTGAAAGAATACTAACACCCCCTCTCTTCCCTTGGGCGTCGTAAAAAGCGACTAACGGACTAAAGACTGCACATACATCCAACAGCATAGAATAACAGCATAGTGATGGACTCACTATCTGCCACGCTGAGCAGATGTGCAGTCGCTTTTTGATGAAAATTGGAATATGGCAGAGGACTGCTTTTGCGGTCCTCGTTGCCTAGTCTCTGACTAACCCTTCGGGGTTGTGATTATATGTACGTGTATGGATGTATTTTTTTTTAATTAAAACTTTCCTACAATCACACCTTATCTAGCCCAAGAGAAGCTTCGAAGAAACTCGTTAAATGGTTACTAGACAACGGATAAACATAGTTAAAATACTTAAATACATACTTATTATACATAGAAAACACCCAGACCCGAGACAATTTAGAAAAACAATAATTTCTAAATTGACCCGACCGGGGATCGAAACCGGGACCTCAGAGATGGCGACACCGTACAAACCACTCAACTAAGGAGGTCGTCATTTATGTCATTTACTTGAAGATATTTGTCAGGATCGCAGCAAAGGAAGGTTGGGGTCTCTGCCTACATTGAATACCACCTGAAGCAGTTCTTTTTAAGTGTAATTTTCAGTCTCATGTAAAAAAATATTTTTATTAGTAAGCGCAAGCCACACTCCAGACTAGGACTTCCAATTATTTTTAGCTCGTGTAGCATCAAGTGTACTCGTTTGGTAATTAATAAGCAGTGCACGTGTTTGGTTTTTCAGGAAACAATGAAAGGATTTTTTTGACGGTAGTCCAAACGTTAAAATGCTGACTCCGCAGTGTGTCTACACGCGCATTTCCTTATCTTAACGTTAAAGTGCCATTAAATTTTCGGTATTCATGAGAGTTATCAACAGCTAAGGTGGCGCGGTGGGCGGCAAGCTCGCCCTGCCAACTTTACGAATACATTATCGGAGTGGAATTGAATTAATGTTCCCCTCTTCCAACATCTAATGGTACACCTCACTTACCTTCCAACTCATTATTTCAACAAAAAAATCTGTAAAAACCTCTCAAAGCCCGCCTTTCGCGTTTGGCGAACTTTTCGTTTTATAATCCCGCGAGAGCTCTAGATTCAATAGAGTGAATTATAAATATCATTTAAATGTGTCATTTTTCTTCGCAAAGGTTAACGAGCACTTGGCCGGTTGTCGGGCCCCTGTTTAACCAGGCGTATCTCACGGATTAACCTTTACGAACATTTCAATCCTTCGCCCGCTAATTAAGTTAGATTTGATTGAAATTCTTATAAATATTTGGTATCTGTAGCCGATTTTTTAGTATGCTCTGAATTATACGAATTTTTGGGTGTCATTTATTTAAACTGATTCGCAATATGGAATGCACACCACCACCAACATTTATATTTTAAAACTTGTAAGTAATCACGATTTAAGCATTATTTTAAAACGTTCCCAGCTAGCAAAATACCCTTAGAAACGAAAGCTTTTAAGAGCTAAGTCCTTAAATAATTTCTATATACGTTCTGATTAAGATAGAGACTCTAATAATGGCATATTATAAGTCTATTTAAGCTATAAGAGCATATATACTTGTAAAAAATACTTTTAGAAGTATATAAGAAAACGAGAAATGACATCAATAAGACCAGTAGTGTTATAAACGCACGCTGTAAGCCTAATTCTTAAATAACACTTATACATGCACTATGTAAGTCCACTTAATCTTAAAAGTGACTTATCAAAGTATTTTATTAGATATCGGCAGTTACACTTATAACTTATTCTTACAGACGTATATAAGCAAACTTTATATAATATTTATTAGAGCAATAGTATTATACACGCACTTTATAAGCCTAATTGCCCTTGAGTCTTAATTAACACTTATACATGCACTTTGTAAGACCACTCGATCTTAGAAGTGACTTTACTAAGTATTTTGTTAGATATCGTATGTTACTTATAACTTATTCTTAAAGATGTATATAAGCTTACTTTATATAACATTTGTAAGAACAGTAGTTTTATATGCGCATTTTATAAGCCTAATTAACCTTGATTCTTAATAAACTCTTATGAATGCATTTGTAAGATCACTCTATCTTAGAAGTAACTATTGTAAAAGATAGTAAAGAGTACTAGCACGTCAAATGTCTTAGAAACTTAGATAAATTGCAGTTAGAATTCTAATGCATTGCAAAAAAGTCAAAAGGTGGTCGACCAGGAACTTCCCTGTTTGTCTTTTAGCCTACTTTTACTTTAATAAGGAACCCTAAAGGTTATGAGCAATGGCCGCGTGGATCAAAAAATGTGGTTGAATTTGATTTTAGAAGTGCGGTGTAAACCTTAAGCAATGGTAATGCACTTATTTTGGTTCTGTTAAAGCCACTGTAAGGCATGATTGGTGATAATGGCGACATTTCCATATTTTTCATTTTTAATATAATATTTTTTATTATTAAAGATACATTGTTGAAATGGCCTGTAAAAATTTGTGATTGTTATTTCAAAATACTCGATAAAATCGACTTCGCAATTAAATAACAGTTAGTTATGCGTAATAAACATGAAATTATACTTGCACATTTTGTAGGAAAGTGAATTAAACAGGACAATACATAATACTTACGTTTTTAATACTCTTCTTAAAAAAGTTTCACGAGCACTTGGCAATCCTTTCGGCGGACTGTGATTACATGTGATTACATGTCTTACTAAAAGCTCGCAAAGAGCACTACAAGTAATATCACACTTAGAACAGCATTAGTAAGTGCATTATAAGGGTAAATGCCCATAAAGAATGCCTTTGTAAATCATTTGTAAGTCTGTTTGGTATTATAAAAGCATCAACAAGAATTTTGTAAGATTGGAAATACACTTCTCGAGACCATTTTAAGATATATTTAAGGGTAAATAGACTTGTTAAGTGCGCCCAAATCCACACTTATAGTAGTCTATCGGAGTTACATAAGACTGGTAAAATTATATTCTTGGGATGTGTGTAAGAGGAAATTTTGCTAGTTGGGTTATTTTCTCTCTGTTGCTCAAATTCAAAACAAAAATTGTGTGACTAAATAACGCTTAAATGGTGGTTATAATTAAGACCGTATTTGCTTAGTACCGATATATTTTCAATTCAAATCGGTGCTTAGGACGTTATTTTCAGAGATTTTAATTTTACAATAAAAAATAATAGATGCTACAGGATCATTAACGTTAATTGACGTCTTTGAGTGCGGCACTCAAAGACACAGAACACTAAATATAACACTGGTAAGTTTTATTCGGTGGCTTATACTTCTTTTTTATAATTTTGCCACGTTTGCACCAATTAAGTCTAAGTTAAGCTTCTTTTGAAACTTGTTTTTAACCTTTTAACTAGATTACCGATAAAGCGTGGGTCAAACCAGATGCGTTGCGTAGCATCACAGCACAGCGCAGCGCAGCTCATGTCGTTGTAATATATGCATTATTATGAGACATGACACACCAAACGCACGATGCTGCACAGCGCTGCGCAGCTACGCGCGTCCCCGCGCATCACGCCACGCAGGGACAAACCGAGCGCGCGTACGCGCGCGAACGCAGCAGGCGGTTTTGCAACATAGCGCGCGCTACGTGCCATGATGACGTAGTATTATATGGCTTTCTATACTGGACGTCACACCGCGGACGACTACGCGCGTAGACGTGCAGCGCCGTGCAGCAGGAAAACGGTGGTTTGTATTTAAATACAAAAAAGGATGCGGAAATTTAAGAAAAATTAATAGAACTAGTTCGGAAACACAAAATTTTATACACTGGCCTGCAAAAATAAGTAACACACTTTTAAAATTTCATTTTTTTAAACTAATAGAAGTTAGAAATTTAAAATAAAAAAACCTTTTAAAGCAAAATTATCAGCTTTCTTTGAAACTATAGTAAATTATACAATAGTAACATTTTTAACTGTTGTGTGTCTCGTTTATCTTGTGTACTTTAAAAGTTATTACAATTTTAAAAGTGTGATACTTATTTGCAGGCCAGTGTATGTGCCGAAAGACAAGAACTACAAAAATACGTATTATACGCAGATGCCACTACCCAACCATCATTCGTCAGATTACTCAGAAATGCTCACACTATCTTCCATTTCTCAAACGAAAATGGCCGATATGCAGAGCGTTGCAGTGCAGAGCGTTGCAGCACAGCGCGTTGCGTTGCGTAGCGGCCACTTGCGACTGGCCGCGCGGCCGGTGTGACCTCGCTACGCAACGCGCTGCGCTGCAACGTGCTGTGCTGCAACGCAACGCATCTGGTTTGACCCACGCTTAAACATTAACAACAATACCCAGACTCAAAATGAATTGAACCTGGGACCTTAGAGATGTTCCAGAACCGGTGTGCTAGCCCCTTGACCATGGAGGTTGTAAAGCTTGAGACTTTAAACTTTTGCTTTGCATAACTATATTAACACAGCTTATAAGTGCGTTTTACATCATTAACGTTTATGAGACCGACCGACCTGCAAGCCTCCCACGTGTACAATGGGCACGTGGTGATATTGGGCCACAACCCCGCTGGCCTAATGCGGATTGGTGGGTTTAACGGATGTCATCTTAGGAACCGGGACCAATGGCTTAACGTGCCTTCCGAAGCACGGAGGAACTCGAAATAACTAACCCGTATTAGGCCAGAGTAGTGGATTATTTCATTTCCCCTTGTGCTCTTGTCCATGTGGAATGACTTGAGATCAGTAGTGGGACGTTTATAGGCTGATAATGGCTACGCGTTGGTTTAAAAAGCTCTCCATATTTATTTATTTAATTTTATTATTTATTAATACGGACAACAAAAAAGATAACGAAACGTTAAAAAAATTGGGTAACGAACCTCAGGTGGATATTGAACCCACATTCTCCGCAATCCAAAGGTTAACCACTCCGCCACTGAGGTAGTCATTTCTTTTACCGTTTCGTTCGTTTCGTCGTATCTTTGATTTTATTTGAGGGTTATTGTTCCGGACGGCCAAGACTAAGTAAATAGTTCGTTGAAAATTAGCACTTTTTAGCATAAGTTTTGTATTTAAATAGGAATAACTTTAAAATTATTGATAGTAACTAAATGATTAAACTTTTGTAGCAAAATATTTGTTAAGATTGAATAAATATTAGTATGTCTCGGCCTTTTAATTACCTCATTAATTAAGAAACTTGTAATTAAACTTAGATTCATAGAACAAATTTTATCAATAAAGCGCCTGCTAAACGTTGATAAGGGGTTCTCTGTATGGTATTGCCTCATTAGGTATACCGAAAAGGTCTTCCCTCTCGCCTCGCAGTGTAGTCCTACAGCCGTCTTGCAACACGCGCGTGCTCCGCTTAGCGTCGAGCCGTACGAGTTTCGCCGGTAGTGGACTATTTGCTTCGAGTTGTCCTGTGCCGTGCTGGTGTGTGTTCCGCGTCGCGTGCGTGAACGCCCGGCCGGTTGGTTCTCCTCGAAGTAACCCCGTTCGTGGAAACAGTTCTCCGTGGCGGGCCAGTACCGCTCACGTTGAGACATTTCCACGAAGCCCCCGTTCGTAATACAGCACCTTACTTCCGCCGCGATATAGACGCAAGTGCCGCAGTGAGTGTGTGAATGTGAACTTTTGCGCGACACCACTATATTTTTGATAAAATATAGTAGGTCCAGCGTACTCCGTTGACTCTCGTGAGCCGGAGCTCCCAGTGTAGTGTTTGTGTTTGCGTTGTTGTGCGTGTACCCACTTAGACAGTTTATGTTACTCTGTGTAGTGCACATGAATCAAGTACCGCGATGAGCGATCGCGAGACCGCTCCCGCGGTGCACCGCGACCCAACTTCGGTGGAGCAGCTCCCTGAACCCCAACCGGGGCCGTCGGGTCGAGCGCCACCCAAACCTCCCAGAACGTCCCTCTCGACACAATTGGCAGACGAGCCTTTCCTCTCATTCGCCTCGGCCGGCGGGGTTCTTGGTGAACTCCTAGCCGCTGAGCGTACGCGGGGCAAAGGCATAGACCGCCTCCGCAGCCCGGACAGCGACGACGCCGAGAAAGAGGACAAGCGTCCCCGCACCGGCCCGTCACCGCCCCACCGCCGTCTCAGATCACCAATACCGTCACCCTCACCACCAGAAAGGTACTTTCCGGGGTTACAATACCTCCCTACACCCACATCGCCGGACGCGCCCATTGAGGGCGGCGGCCAGGCAGATGCCTCAGAACTAGACAGCGGATCACCCCGCTCTCCGATTGAGGTAGGAATGACCCACTCGACGGAATACGCGTCGATTGCCCACGCAGTGGGCGCGAAAGGAAGCGCACGCCACTCGGCGTCATACGCTGATGTGGTGTCGGCGCCCGCCTCGCCCCGCCCTACCGTGACTGATACAACCACCGCCGCCCCCCCGACTGCCCCCGCTACGCAACAGACCGAAGCGCGCGGGTACCCGCCTATAGTTGTCGAGAATATGCCCAACTGGACGGCACACTTCTGGGAACTAACACAAAAGATAGGCCGTCCGCCTAACGCCCGTCCTTATCAAAACGGGATCAGGTTCCTCCCTCGCTCAGCCGAAGAATTCCGAGCGATCCAGGCCCACCTGATACAGGAATCAACCCGCGACTCCAACATTAGATGGTTTTGCTATTCGCCGGCAAATGAACGCCCCTGCAAGGTGGCCGTAAGAGGGCTGCCCGCAGATACCCCTACTGAAGAGATAAAGGAGGCGTTAGAACAAAAGGGCTTCTCTGTGGCCCATTTGAGGCACATCCCGGCCCGCCGGGACCGTCCTGGCTGCCTCTTTTTCGCCCAGCTGGATCACCTAGACCAACAGGAGCTCTCCCGCTTGTACGCGGTGACGGAGCTCCTATTCATGCCCGGGGTGGTAATAGAAGCCTGGAGGGGCCGAGCCGGCCCCCCACAATGCCACCGCTGCCAACAATTTGGTCACGCATCGGCGAATTGTCATCGCCAGATCGGCTGCCTACGATGTGGAGGCGAACACATGGCTAGAGACTGCCTACGCCCCAGAGAGGAGCCACCGACGTGCGCTAATTGCAAGAAAGCACACACGGCCAACGACCGCCGTTGTACCGCTTTCAAGAAAGCCGCCAGAAAAAGAGGGTTAAAGATCCCTCCCCCCTACCCCACCAAGCCGACACAAGCGCACAATGCTGCGCCATTAGTCCCGGCATCTGTTAATATGCCGGAGGCCTGCGAGGGAGCAACTTTGGCGCCCCCGGCTAACCTACCTACCGTCCGCGGCGCGCCTCCCAAGGCGAGACGTCGCCGACGCCGAGGCCGCCGCCGCGGGCAAGGTCCGACAGCGGCCTCTACGCCCACACCGCCGGCAGCCGCACAAGCGCCCCCCCCCCCCTCACTCCCCAAACGCCTCCCCCGCGTGCCCCCACGCTCCCGCCCCCCACCGCAGCCGCGACCGCGCCTGCGCCCAGGCGACGAAACGGTCGTTCGCCCGCTAAAAATCTTCCCAACCGAGCCGAGCGCGCACGTAGACGCGCCGGCCCAGCCCCCTGCCGGCCCACTCGAGGCCCACACATCTGACCTCTCGGTTTTACTGGAGGTATCGCCCCCGCGATACGAAGCGCTGCCGGCGCACTATGTTGCGTCGCCTGAGCGCTTTGAAGCGCACCCGGCGCCAGCGTCAACACACTCGGCCGCACTTCAGACGGCGCACACTACATTCGCGGACGACGCCGGTAGCGGCCTGGTCTACATAACGAGGATGCTGGACGTCGTCTGTGACATGATAGCCAACCACGAGATAGGGTGGTTACAGATCCTACACTCATTGATTGCCGTACCTCAACGCGAAACACCCGAGCTGGGGCTCTCACCTCACCTCTAGAGCAGGCCGCGAGCTACTTCAGATCACGGAAGACCTGGGAATCAAAGCATTACACCGAGGTCTCGCACATTCCATCAGTGTTGAGGCCTTGTACGACTGCGACACCCAACACTTGCCCGCACTCGTCACGGTGGTTGCAGGCGCTACTACAGTGCTGCCCCGCCCCCCAGCCTCCAAGGTAGATTGGAACACTTACACGGCAGAGCTAGAGAGTCTCGCCGTCCACGGGCCGTTATCTACACCGGCAGATGTCGAGACGGCCTCTCGGTACATCACGCAGGCGATGTGCATAGCCAAGGAAGCCGCGACTAAACCGTCCTCGCGTCCGACAGCCCGTCGTATAGAATTACCGCCTTCACTCGAAGCCATGAAGCGCAAAAAGCGGGACCTGCGCCGCTTATGGGCACATACACGATGCCCGCGAGTGAAGGCGCAACTCAACAAGACCGCAGCGGATATGGCAGAGGCAGTGAAGATATGGCGCGGAGATTGCTGGGAGAACCACATAGACACGGTGGACGGCAACTCCGCCGACCTCTTCCGCCTCGCCCGCCAACTCACCACCACCCCAACACCAACGTACCCACTGCTAGACAGCACAGGTAGGCGCTGTTTTCAAGCGCAAGACCGTGCCGAAATAATGGCGGACCATCTGGAGGCACAGTTTACTCCACACGCAGCTGCCACAGACCCCATCACACTGGCTCACCACGACACCATTAACCAGAGGGTATCAGCATTCTTGAGCTCACCGCCAGCGACGCTAGATGGCGTCGAATTTATTTCGCCCAGCGAGACAGTGAAGGCAATCCGCCGTTTGCCAAAACGGAAGGCCCCCGGCCCAGTCCGACTACCAACTACAGCCCTAAACCGCCTGCCTTGGAGGGCAGTGGTAATATTAACCCGGCTCTTCAACGCTATATTGCGCACCAATTTCTACCCATCCACCTGGAAGATAAGGCGTGTGATAGTCCTGCCCAAGCCGGGCAAGGACCGCCGCCTACCAGCAAGTTACCGGCCCATCACGCTGCTGTCCCACACCGCTAAGCTGTTTGAGCGCCTCCTACTGCGTCGAATCCGTCCCTATACTCCCCTCAGGGTCGAGCAATACGGATTCCGCAGTGGGCACTCTACAACGCTCCAGCTGACACGGGTACTATACCACCTGGCCGACGAGGCCAACAGAGGACACCACACTTTCGGCGTCTTTTTAGACGTCGAAAAAGCTTTCGACCGAGTATGACACACGGGCCTAATTTAAAATTGGCCGGTAGTGGGATGCCACAAGCCCTCACCCACCTTATTGCCAGCTTCCTACAGGACCGCTGCTTCACGGTAGCGGTCGATGACGCCTGCACAGAACCAAGACCCATCATCGCCGGCGTTCCACAAGGCAGCTGCCTGTCACCTCTCTTATACGCCGCCTACACAGATGACATCCCAACGTTGGGCGGCCGACTTAGAGAGGGCGAACAAAACGTCACGCTGGCGCTGTTCGCAGACGACAGCGCCTATTTCGCTTCCTCCGTCAATGCCAACATCGCGCGCTGCCGTATGCAGCGCCTACTTAACATCCTTCCAGAGTGGCTCGACAAGTGGCGCATAGCGGTTAATACCACCAAGACCGCCGCACTGTTTGTGAGCCACAAACGAAAGCCTCAGCCGCCACTATACTTGCGTGGGCAACCTATTGCCTACGCACAACATGTAACATACCTGGGTTGCAGAATCGACCGCTCGCTGCGCATGGCGCCACAGATCAATCACGTGATCAACCGCGCCAAAGCCGCGCGAGCCCTCCTGCGCCCAATCCTGTCATCCCGCCTGCCGCTGCGGACGAAACTTATGGTTTACAAATCATACATTCGTCCGCAGCTCACCTACGCAGCACCCGCATGGTACGCACTTGTATCTGCGACCCAGCGCAAGCGACTCCAAGCTCAACAATCGGTGTCCCTGCGCGCTATCGTCGGTGCTGGACGCTACGTCCGCAACGATACAATAGCCCGAGACACCGGCATGCCATCCCTCGAAGAGTTCGTGGTCCGTCTGGCGCGTCGAATGTACGACAGCGCCGATAACGGACCACACGAACACCTGCACAACTTGGCGCCACTACACGCTCGACCGCCCGACAACCACACGCGGCGCCTGCCGCGGTCCATATTAACCGCGACAGCCGACGCCGACTCCGACGGCAACACCGCCGTCGCGACGCCCTCCACCCAACAGCGACAGAAGACGCTGACGACGCTCGTATCCACACCCGCGACGTCGGCTCAACCTGCGGCGACCACAACGCCGCCAATACGACCCACATTACCTCAAATCCGGGTACGAATCGTACCGCGCCCGGAATAAACTAACCAGACCCGCTGCCTAACTGACCCATGCCCCCCAAGCCGCTGTCCGCTCGCTGGCGGCTCACCGGGCCTCGGTCAACACCGTCTCACCCGGTGGGTTAGCCGCGCCGAGGACTGCGCAGGGGAAGGGAAGGAAAGGCAGCACGTCCTACAAAAACTACTAAACAAAGATATAAAAAGAATCTAAAAAAATATACAAAAAAATACATAAAAAAAGTAATTAAAATAAATATAAAAAAAAGAAAACAACAAAAAAAAAGTATAAAATGAATATAAAAAATAAAATATTGCCACACTGTCGTGCCCCCAACACGATCCAACACCCAGTTGCTGAGAAGAAGCCCGGGCAAAGAGGCCCAGCCTCGACGCCCGAACCAGCCTCAAATGGCTGAAGACAACCAAGTGAAGTGAAGTCTCGCCTTTTGTCTCGCTCGCACCGCACCCGTATAAATACAGAGCGTTCCAAATCGGACTGCATTAATCAAGACGCATTCATTCACACGCATACAAGACGCGACTCCATAAGCCCGCCTGGCTTCCCTCGCTTTCCGAGCTCTCCGAGACGACGCGATATAACCCCGCTTGGCTCACCACGGACCGCCTTATCCTCGTCATAGCAGCTCCAGTCTTTACAAGAAACGAAGTATTTTATTTCTTCCTCAATCCAGCAAACCGTCTTATACAGTTATTAAGGCTAGGTGTTAGTGAAAAATTAAAATAACACGTCCTTAGAATTAATTTTTGAAGTAGTAAACAGTAAAATTAAAATCTACAATAATTCAAAATATTGTTGAGGTTTTATTCTGTGGAAAATACCCGATGGAAACACGATTTGATAAAGTTCATAGATAACTTGAGGTATTACCGATAGTTTATTTTATTACATCTACCTATCAATTTTTCAAAATATAAAACGCGCCTTTTCGTGCCACTTCGCTGTTATACCCGTCCCTTACCGTCGTACCGTCGAGAGAGCGAGATAGAAGCGCACGAAATACGTCCCCTTATCGCAAATAATTAAATATTACAACAAAACAGAACAGATAGCAACCCAAAGAGATTTAATGTCTTTGTAGCAACCAAATAAAATTAAAGATAAAACGTTTAGGTACTTACTACAAAAAAACAGTCTCAGGAAAGCTCGAATAGGATTTGAACCCATGGCCCTTTGGATCGCCGGTCCGCTGAATATTTTGTCCTATTTCTAAGTACTTATATAGCATTGTAAAAATTAAATATTAATTAATCTACAGAGTATTACAAAGTTCTGTGCTAGATTGCAATTCTATTATGTTGACACATCCATTTTACAACTATACTCTTCACATCATATTGTAATGCAACAAGATAGTTTGAAACCTAAAACTATTACCTCATATTCGTACTGTTTAAAACCTACGAATGGGTCTTAACGCTTGAAACGGTCGTGCCGTCCGTATTCCATCTCATCCTTACAATGTATTGTGTAGGTTTTTTATCTTAATCTAGTTGACAGTAGAGCACGTTTTCACCTAGTGGTCTTTTGGTTGTACCGGTCTCAGACCCAGAGGTCCCGCGTTCAATTCCCAGCGGTGGATAAAATTGTTAATGTACTCCGTTCAGTTGGCGATAAGGCTTGTTTTAAGTCCGCCTGGCAAGTTACTATGGTCTTTTAAGTAAATATGGTCTTTTAAGTAAATATGTCTTCATTACATAAATAAAACTATAAATGTGGTTTCAACATCAATAGATACTCCGCCATTTCCTCAGTATAGCTGAGAACTACACTGCAGGCAAAGTACGCATATACCTACCCCCTTAATGTCTTTTATCGCCAGGTAAGATGTTGGCAAAGAGCTTCCCTGTTGTAAAATAAATGTTAAAAAATAACGTAAACAAAAATCCGTAAATAAAACAAGTGAAGTCTCGGCTCCTTTTTCTCGTTCGTCTTTCCTCCGGCTTTTATACAACTATATAAAACAGATTAAAACCATTGCTTCTTAGGCTACTCGTTGTTTTAACTTCTGATTAAATTCAAGGTAGGGCCAGATTTCCCGAGGGCCCGCCGACTGCAAAATTCTGAGTACCGACGTGTGGTCCCCACTGTTGATCGCAGATTAAAAAGGCGCACGAAAAAGAAGCTTTTAGTAAGAAAAAGTCTCTCAATTTTGCTGGCTACTAAGCTGACGGTGCGGCGTTCGATTTCCGGCAAACAGACTTTTTAAACTTCCGCGTTCGGAAAAATGTTTTGACGGGGATTAACGCAAACTATAGGGAGGGAACAGGGACACCGGTAACGTTGTGTTCGGCGGGAGCTGGATATAAAAAGCCTGTCCTGGCTTTTTTACATACATACATACATACATAAAATTACAGCCAGAATAGTCTCTGACTAACCCTTCGCCAACGAGGGCCGCAAAAGCAGTCCTTTGCCATTGTCTACTTTTCACCAAATAGCGACTGCACATGTGCTCAGCGTGACAGGTGGTATGCCCATCGCCGCTCTATGCTGTTGAATGTATGTGCAGTCTTTAGTCCGTTAGTCGCCTTTTACGGCACCCAAGGGAAGAGAGGGGGTGGTAGTATTATTTCACCGCTACGCGACATGGTTGACAGCGAGGACAAGGTTTTTATAATATAAAATATTTTTTTGGAAATTTACTCGGGGTACGAGGTGTTCACACGTACGAAATCGCGGACGGGCAGCTAGTACTGAAATATTAATTAAAGTAAACCAAAGAAATTGTTAAAGTTACCATACGAGTAGCACCATATAAGCCGCATGGGTTGGAAATTGATTAGTTCCTGATTCGCCGGATTCCTGATTCGCCGGATTCTTGTTTCGCCGGAATCATGTTTCGTCGGATTTTTTGTTAAAGGACAACTATAGAAATATCGTGGCTTTACTATATACTTTACTTTACTTACTTTCTTTTGCTATCTATTAAATTTCTAAACATTAAAAAAATATTTAATTATTCTTAGTTTAATAACGTAACAGATGAAGAATGTTTAAACACCATAACTAAAAAAAAATATGAATCGGACCCATTTCTAAGTAACTAGGTAATATAAGTTATGTCCGATAGTGGCAACAAAATAGTAATTCATTCAATAATAAATATAACTAAGTACATGTTTTCTTTACTTAAGTGATATTATTGCATATTAATATTTCCGACGAAACAAGAATCCGGCGAATTAGGCATCCGGCGAATCAGGAATCTAGCGAATCAGGAATCCGGCGAATCAGTAACTAATCTGGAAATTGTCTACATCAAATATGCCAGTGAAAAATACATCACTGTAAATATGTTTTTATGAAATGGTGTTTACAATTGGTATACAATTGGAGTGGTATTATTTGGCGGACTCATAATACGTACACACTTTAGTACCATGTCATAACAACTACTGCGTTGATTTATAATGGTTGCACAAGCGCGATCGTACCGAAATCAGAATGTAAGTGGCACCAATATTAATTACAAAATTGTTGAACAGCACCTGATGGAGAGTATAATCACCGCCGCCCATGGACACCCGCAAAACCAGAGGAATTGCAGGCGCGTTGCCGCAATCTAAGGATGGAGTAGAGTTGAGGAAGGAATTGGAATTGTGAGAGGGGAGGGGGGGAATTGGCCTCCGGAACCCTCACTGGCCGAACCCTCACTGGCCGGACGAAACACAACAGCACCAAGTGCCATCATTTCAAGCCGGATATTCGTGAGAGGGTGGTATTACCCCGGGCGAGCCGGCCCAATGAATGCTGCAACGCAGCGTGGCTCTACCACTCAGTCAGTGTCACTCATTTAGGACCACCCAGGGATCACGTGTAGGGTCTCAAGGGTAAACCTACGGACACGAGTAACTTAAATCCCCAAAATTTTAAAGAAAACAAATTGTCTTATGTATAGATATTTTGATGTGGCGTTTTGATTCCCGCAGGCAGACATGAAGACACTTTGAGGATCCCATATGATAAAAGTGATCAAATCGCGCAGATGTCCTACTACCACCGAACGTCTTACCATAAACCTCTCACTATAGTGGTGTACTCGTGCATCATCTTTGTGTTTTAAAAAGTTGCTTGTTTCAACTTAAACGAGTTTTTGTTATCTAAAAAAAATTCTAAGCTTCGTTGCGGCTTCTATTACCTTTAATCTTAATACCTGATCGCTCTAACTTTTTTTCTTCCCATCAGTTGAATTATTTATTTCGCCTTTTTTACGCGGACGGCTGACGTTTCCGTCAACTTAGGGCATTCTACAGTAATTTGAGCTATAATTTTTACCCCGCCTCTCGGGTTTCATCGAAGGACGGAAGACCCTACTTGCATTTTTAATATGTGTCACGGACGAAACCTTATTAAGTTGTCTGGTAAGTTCATGGAGCTTGTCGATAACCACCATTTTGCCTCTATTGTTGCTTTAGAAATTCATGATTAATTATGCACTGTGTGCGGTGGAGTCGACGTAGGATATGCTAATAGTGAAAGGGTCAGTCAATGCGACACGTCTTACTGCCGGCTAACGAATCTAGGTTAGGAAATCCATCCAAATTGATCCAACCCAAAGATGGAGGATGGATCCAAGGATGAATTGTAAAATGTTAAATCATGTAGTTTTCGTGTCGCGAGGAACGTCTATGCCAGTGCATGGATGGTGAAGCGCGCTCGTGCAGGTTATGAGTGTAGCTGTCCACAGATGGGCATACGGGCGTCAGGGTGGATCCCGTGGTTCAATTCCATAGCGGACAGGCCCCGCGGCCTCCACTTTACTCGAATTTGCTCCAGTGTTTAGTGGGTAAACTTCCCTCCCTCTCATCCCTGATTAATTATTGTGCTTTCAGTTTTAAAAGGGAGATGGATGGAGCCCCACATAACCTTGCCTCCCTTCTGGGGGTAGGGTATCCATATGGTGGACTCAATGAAACAAAAGAAATCGTCCCAATTAAGATGACGTCCGAATTAAGAACAAGTCCTCCAACCCCCGCATTGGACCGCGGTGAGCTATGGCCCAATTTCCTCACGTGTTGTTGTCGATGTGAAAAGGCCTATGGCCAGCATTGTGACGGATAAAGGCAGATGATGAAGAACGACCATGGATTTTATAATTCTATGTTTTTCCTGTAAAATTGCCTAAATTAGAATAGAATAAATCGGCTAACCTCACAATTGGACGCTGTTTGAATCAACTTTTACAGATGAAAGAGGCCTATGATGATGATGATGACGATGATCAAGTCGGCAGCCTTACTCGTCAACAACCGTCCCATGTTGATGTATCTACACATATGTACCTAACTAATAAGTTTTTTGATAAGTCTTTCACTTTTCAAGCTGCCCGTCTGTGGAATGCATTGCCGACAGAAATAAAGCATGCACAATCTCTGGACAGCTTTAAGCGACATGTTAAAAAGCACTACCTGTCACTGTTAATGTCTCTATGATTTTATTATTTTAATTCCTGTAAAGAAAACTTAGGATTTATTTAGATATTATGATATAGGTAGCTATTATAATATGTATATATATATATATATATAATACGTTTAAGCATATATAAATATAAATATAAGTAAGATATGTATGATTTATGTACAAGCTTAAATCTATATAAACACCATGACTGCCCTTTCAATTTTTAACTATTTCTTTTATCCAGTCCAACATGGCTGCTTGGAAGAAATTGCTGTTTAGCGATAAGGCCGCCAATAGTAGACAATAGTGGACAAACACATAAGTAGTACATACACATGTATGTACTACTTATGTGTTTGTCCTTTTGTATGTTTTCTGTGGTGTACAATAAAGCATATTTTATCTTTATCTTTATAATTAAAAATAATAAGTGACTTTGTTCGTTACGCTTTCACCGGTAAACTGTTAAACTGATTTAAGTGAATTTTGGTATCGAGTTAGATGGGGTCCTGAAAATTGTTACATTTGGGATTTTGTCCCTCTTGGGGAAAAGAAAGAAAATCCCAAACGCAAGCTTCAGTGGATTGTTGTAAAATAAAATCATAAAATGTTCAACAGCTAGGTAGTATATTGTAAAAGAACAACTAATACACTCTAAATTTCGATCATTAACAATAAAATAAAATTATAAATTTTAAGTCACTTCTATTATCTAAATAGGGGGTTAGTAACAATTTTTCCTTATATTAAATTAGGTAGTAATCATTTACATTACTCATTCTAATTTATGAGACCGAAAATACCAAAAAAAAACTATCAGTCGAAATTGCCCCGGCGGATCAATTTCAAATTAAATTCCAATAAATTTTCTAATAATTTTGTCAACTTTAATTTACTGTCTAAATTAATCTAAACCTTATTACAAAGCTATTACTCACCCTAAAACACAAGAAAATTCTGTGAGTCAAAAGTGACCCAGTGGATCGATTATAATTTTAATTTTAAATAAATTTTATAATAGTTTCCTTCTACTACCTAACCAGCCAGCTAATATTTCAGCGGTAAGAGCTATGGTCGTGGGTGGTTGGGATAAAACCAGTACCTTAAAACCAATAAAAAAATTAAAGTTTGCGTTTAACCAGATTAACCGTATAAAAACCTAAAACCGTGGAACCGTGGGGTTATACCGAAATAAAATTAAAAATAATGGGCGCCAGGATCGTATAGTCGATCCGGACCTGGGAGACTACGTTAACCAACAACTTCTCAATACAGGTCGAACTCGCAGATCCTCAAAGGTTGATAAGTTTACCAACTCTCTTAAATTGATTGGAGGGTATGATTCCCTACTTAAAAAATTGTGGTATTAAAATGAAAAATGTGGGGTTAAGAAAAAACGTCTACGCCTGCTACTCCGCTAGGCGGTGTCCGCTCGCCTTCCAGCCGACTCTGGAGGTTGCGGCTGGGACCCCGACGAAACAGGCCTCGCGTCCAGGCTTTAGGGACAGCTCTGAAACCTGGTGGCGAGACGGGCTTCTCGAAGCACCTGGAATTATACGGACAATACGGAGTCTTAGCACTACATACCACACTTAGGTCCGTATCGTTGAACGAATTTGGTCCCGTCGTCTTCCATCTTAAACCTGAGCATCAACCTGTCAGATTCAGGGACTCGCTACTCAACTGGTGTGTTCCTAGCATCCCTGCGTTGTGGTACAACTATAAACTAATACTAGTCCACTACTAGTTAACACCATTTTTTAAGTTTAGTGTTTTTTCACATTTAACTAGGACACAAGGTACAACAAGGCTTGGGTGATGGAGTATTCACCTTCTAAAGAGAGCTGACACATATGCCACATGGCCTGGCGATACAAGTTGCCACGGAATGATTCGAAAACCTTCAAAATCGAATTTCTGGATTCTTAGTAATAGTTGAGTCTATGGGTCACAGAGCTTGAGGGAAACACTTATGAACAATGATTAAGTTATACTTACGCGCTGTGATAAGGCTTACGTGGCGCGTGGCGGCCGGGCTGCAAGGCGGCTGGAACTTGTGATGTGCGCACGGATTCCTGGAATTACAACACACTGTAGATCATAATGTCCCAACACTCTCTCTAAAAAAACCCTTTTACTTCCCTGATATCATTTCACAATAAAATCCTACCTCAGTAAAATGATTCTCTCAGCGTCAATAACCTCCAAAAGAATGCCTCCATTTTGCCGGTCTCGCTTCTCCGGAAGTGTCAAACATAGAAGACCATCCTAGAAATTTTCCTCTAATAGTGGTAAAATTATGAGCCATAAGTGTTGAAAATAAAATTAAGAAATACAACCAAAACGTCTAATATGCCGTTTTGCCAACTTGTCCGGGAGCTGAAAGAATTTGTCACTAATCAAACTACATGCATTCTAACAACAAAAAATAATGTTTAGCTATGTGAAATCCGTTATTTACGATGTCTGCGCACAATTTACAGTATTCACTCTGGCAACCCCTGAATTCCATTTTACGCAATTCTCTCATATTCTATCTATAATAAAAATGTTTTAGTTCCTGTCATGTTTGAATTTAATTTAATTACCGAAAGTAAATATGATAAATATTTATTTATTTAGTAGTTTATAATCCGTTGTCGCTACGGTGGCGGTAATATCGTCTTTGGCGTTATGTCAAAATAATTCAAAATGTAAACAAGCACAGAAATCAACTTAATTTCTTTAAATCTAATGTAAGTCTTGCCAAAACGGATTTCAAAAGGTGTATTAATTGAAAACGCAATAAAAGTGTGTCTAATTAATGCGTCAGCCAAAGCTACTTGTCTATATTATGAACAAATAATGGATTCAATTCAAACAAACTACAATGATTCATGTTTTTGGAAACCCGATAATTTACCAAGTGATTTCAGGTAACTATTGTTTAATTATTGCGAACCTTTATTGTAGATTAGCAAAGGCAGACTGGGACCTGAATTTACAACGTAACAAAATAGGTTTCTATTTTAGAATTAGAATGTAACAAGTCACAGCTGATGCTTGGCTGATGCTTAAAGGAAACACCACACTCACGGCGAGCATTCAAACTCAGTTTGCATGCAGACGCACTATTCTAGGGTTCCCAGCGCCAGTTAACGCTTGCCTCGGCTATTTTCCCCTCCCGAGCAGAGGGTATTAGCTGCTGATCCCTACAACAGGAACATTTCTATTGAAATCGCGAATATTTTTTTGCAACAAGAATGAGCCCCCTCGTCTTGCCTGATGGTAAGAATGGTATGTGGTCTATGGCAGAGCTGATGAACTATTAACTACATGTAAGTGCCATTTTTCTCTAAATGTTCAAAAGAAAAAAGACAAGTCTACAAAAAAATGTTACTTACCGCAAAAATTATAAAAAATCGTCACTTCCACACTCAGAGACATCAACCAACATTAATCATCCCTCGGCATCTATAATTTTTCAATGTAAAAAGTTGCCTTTTTTCGTTAATAGGGATTATTTTCAGTTCCAGTTGTTCCAGATTGTCTATTCCTGTATCATGGTTGATCTAATTCAACCTGACGTTACCCTAAAAACGAAAACAACAAGAGAATCAAGAATAACTTGTGTGTTACACATTCATTATTATAATGAATGGATGCAGGCGTCACAATTAAAATATTAGGAAGTGTTATTTCATAAATTTATGCATATAACAAGCTTTGATGCAAAAGGGTATCGGTTTGCAAATTATGTGCTTCAATTATCTCTCTTTTTTCATGTGCATACATTTCAGGCAGCTGCATTCAGGCTAGAACAATAACAACGATATTTATAGCATTGTTGTGTTCCGACAGTTTGAGATAAGATAGCCAGTTCCTAAGTGGTTGAGGATTCCGGGTGGAGCGGCTTCCACCTTCGGCCTTATCATCACTTACCATCAGGTGAGATGAAGGCCAAGCGCTTACCCGTTGTGGATAAATAAAAAAACAAGTATTTATTCCGTTTAGTGTTTATTGTCAAAGCGCTTGGCCCGATATCCACAGAGGGCCTACTCTATTTCTCCGAAACAAAATTGCAGCCGATTTGGTTTGCTATTTACAGCGGTGACCATTCCTTCCAAAATTTCGTTCATACAAAATAGGTTTGGCATTTAGATTATTATTTTATATACAACTAGCGGCCCGGCCCGCGCCTTCGTTCACGATAACTTAGAAAGACCGTCATAGTTCAGCCATTTAAAAAAATATATCTACAAAATAAAAACAAAAGCTATCCTCAGTTAACGCTCTATCTACTATTGAAAACCGCAAAAAATCCATTGCGTGGTTTAGGAGAATAGTGCGGTGCCACAGACAGAGGAAAACGGCGACTTTACTTTATAATATGTAATGATTGTTTGAAATGTTAAAAATAATGGAAAGCGCTATAAATAATAGCAAACGAAAATCGGCCGAAATTTCGTTTCGGAGAAAGAAAGTAGGCTCCCAGGTTCTGGGTTCACAAGTGTGTTTCGGATATTTCGATGTGCGTTTCCATCCCTAGGTTGCCTGGAAGATATCGCTTTTAGTGATAAGGCTGCCCATTGTACGACTTCTTTTAAATTGTGATATTTTATATTTTAGGTTTTTTTTGTGTACAATAAAGAATATTCTATTCTATTCTATTCTATTCTGCAGTCCGCGATTGTGATCACCACCCCACATTTGGCAAGGGTGGCGTTTGGCGATACCCCTTAATTCAAGCCAATACCCATTGATTGTGGCTTTTTTTTTGAAGTGTGCTTGCTGTCGATCGCAGATGACCTTTACAGCTTAACCGGGCTTGTTGAGGGGCGGCGAGAAACTTACAGATACCTCAAGCCGTGAGACCGAAACCCAGAGGGTTTCTGGCGGGGGATAGAATCTCGCAAGCGAGTCTCCGATCCCCCCCAGATTCTCTGGGGGTTTGAGTCGGTTCGAGAGCGGGAAATCCGAGGGCGCCTCGGTACCGTGTCGTGGGGGGGACCTTCATTGTGGCGATGACTTGATTTCAATGATAGATTCTTCACCGAGCAGTGGGACTGCTACCGTTGCTTCTTTTGAATTGAGTGTATCATTGATCACGGCACCAGCTGTCTCTCGAAGTTGTCATCAACACGTAATTTTACGGCATTCTGGAGGGAGTCGCAACAGGCCCTACTGGAACTGGACTACTGTCGAAAAGACTGACTGGTTCCAGTCCTAAACCGCGGAGTGGAAGGAGGATAGAAAGGCTTTGCTCAGCAGTGGGAGAAGCTGGGCTGAATAATATAATATGGAGGTAGCCTTTTAATTAGACGCCTAGAATTCGTAGTATTTAATTATTTGCTTTAATAAACGCTCAAATAAACTCAAAGACAACGAAACGTTGAAAAAATGTCTACCTGAGTCGGGAATCGAACCCGCGTCCTCTGCAATCCAGGCGGCTGCGTTAACCACTCTGCCACCAAGGTATTGCTTAGACCGACGAAATTTTTCAACGCTTTTGACTTGTTTTATAGCAACAGTATCTTATCTGAGACTCCCCTGGTTTTGTGTACATGGGCGGCGGTAATTGCTATCCATCAGGTGACCCGCCTGCTCGTTTGCCTCCTCCAATAAAGAAAACCTCTTAAAATTTACATTCTTAGAGATCTGAATGAAAATATTTTACAATATTTTAAATATATGTCTAGAATGCTAGAAACATCCAATTTAGAAGCTACATAAGGAGTTATGAATGGCACTTGATTAAAAAGTAACCCATTCGACCGGCACCCACTTGCACGCCAATGACTATTACACAATCATGTGAGCTCACGCTACTCACTATATTTTCATTCCATATTTACGACGTCTATCTGTACTCTAAACGTGTATTTAATACGAGTCCTCTTCAGTTTTGGAACAAAAACGAAATTATTTATTGCACCGGAGCGGCGGCGGCGCTGGGGAGGGCGGCGGCGGGCGCGCTTCCGCTCAACTTTGCAGATGATTTATATTTACGTTGTCTCCGTGTGATAAAACTTTGGGAAACTAAAACCTGCTTTAATGACGACTGCGTTGGGTGATCCTAAGCCGGCGGTGCGAGCTGCTGACTCGATTTGGGCAACAAACTTTTCCTTATATATGACCTTTTCCTTTTTTAAATAATTTAATGTTTTGCCGTGTAGGTTATTTATGTGTGGGGGCTTTACCGCGTTATCGGTTATGTTTAATAGTGTACAAAACTTAAAAAATTTACAGTTTACAGTTATAAATTGAAAAAGACATCGAAAAATGTCCAAGAGGCCATGTGCTCTTTCCAGTTGAGCTACCGTGAAACTTACCCAGCCCGCCGAAACTAATCAACACCATCTTTATTTTTGTACTTTGTAAACCAAAGGCTTTTTTGTTCAGTATTTAGTTCGTTAGTCAACTTTTACGACACCCAAAGGAAGATTATAATATGGGTTATTAGTATTCTATTAATAATTAATGAGCTGCCACCACACAGCTTCTAACATCATCATCAGCCTATAAACGTCCCACTGCTGGGCACAGGCCTCCCTCGTGGACAATAGCACGTGGATATTAGGCCATAACCCACCACGCTGGCCCAATGCGAGTTGGTGAGTTTTGACTGTCATCTTACGACAACAACCAGGACCAACGGCTTAATGTGCCTTCCGAAGCACGGAGAAGCTCGAGACGTTTTTAATTTGGTCACCTATCCAGCGACCCGGCATTGTGAATATTGCTCTCAAGCCGAACGCGCTAGCCGCTGCGCCATCGAGCTCCTCATATTTGGTATATTAATAGTTAAATAAAAATAATATGTAGATAGATTGGAATCTGTTATTTTGCCTACTAGAGTTAGGAATTTGACATCATTTGTATGGCGTTTAAGTCAATTTTTTTACTATATAAAACAAAAGATAAGTTTCTTAATTGTTGAAATTTTGCATTCACAATGCTATATAGTCCGGTCGTGGGACATTAAATTCCATAAAGAAGTTTTGATAATTCTAAAACTTTTTGTTTTTGCTGAGTGTATAGATTATGTGGATTGTGAGCTACTTTTAGAAACCCACAGTCCACCCGTGACCACGGCCGGTGCAACTCGGTCGAAACGTCGGGTATAAAAAGGTATGCGTAGAATGCCTTTACTAAGTAGTTTTGCGTTAAATCCCGTCTAAATATATGTGCATAATTGAACGCGAAAGTTTAAAAGTGTATACTTTTAAAAAGTTAGAAGGTTTATGACTGTGCTTTAGGTATGGTTTAGGTATTTCATAATATTTCGTGTAACGTAATGTATATAATATTAAAGTTTCAAATGTTGAGTGTTTCTTATTAAGAACTATCTTATCTATGTGTTGTAAAAAGTTTAGAAACATAATATATGTGGAACTTTGAAAATCACAAAATCACTCTTTTTGTCTTTGAATAAAATATTAAAATTTATGAAATAATATTTAAGACCTTCAGTGGTTAGTGGTATACATGTTGAACAAAGTTTAGAAAGTTAAGTGGTGTGCTTCTTTGATAATTTCATTTTTCTTTCGTAACACACGCAATAATAAATTAAAATTGACAGAATCGCTCATACATGGCCTTTGTAGTGCTATTTTATACCACACAAAAAATTAGAAACATAAATGCAGTGCATTTTGTTTAAATCACGAATAAAATATTTCGCTAACATACTCGTACCTACGTAACAGTTTGTTTATGTGGGACGCGGGCGGCTGCGGGCGCGGCGCGACTGGCAGGCGCGGGGCGAACGCGGAGCATACCTACTTACACTCTATATGACAGATATTCCACTCGTCACGTCAGACGAGTGTGTATGTGATGGGCGAACATAATACAAGAAGACGTAATGCAGAAAAGTAAACTAAGTACCTTAACCTACTTACTTTACATCATAGCTGACATCAATACAAACAAAACATTATTAAATGGCAAGTTTTGAGTAGTTAAGTACAGATGGCGCAATTCTTCTTTCAGATAAGATAATTCTACAATCATCCGAATCGGATGAATGGGATGAATACGTACGTAACGTAAACGGATGAGTATGTAACGTATATTCTTAATTAAAAATAATAATTAATGATTAAATAAATTTGTTTACGCTCACACCAATTATCTAGACCAAGATGAGTATTCTTGTGAAACTCGTTAATATGGTAAGATAACGGATAAATATTCATAAACATAGGAAAAACACCCAGACCCGAAATCAATTTAGAAAAACAGTTATTCTCTAAATTGACCCGACCGGGGATCAAACCCGGGACCTCAGAGATGGCGACACCATGAAAACCGGTGTACAAACCACTCGACCAAGGAGATCCTCAAATTATCATCAATTATCATTAATATCATTAAGTACTTAACTGTTTATTTTGCATTTTGGTTAATCAATCTATCATCCTGTCATGTTCACAAATCACAATAAGAAAGTAATTTTTAAGATGTACAATAGACTATAGAATTGCATATCTAGCTAGGGCCACATCATACGATTAAAGTTTTTTCCACAACCCTTACGAGTTTTTTTGACAATTAATTAATTAAGAGCTTCAGGTAAGTATGCAAAAGTATTTCCTAAATTATAGTAAGGTAAGTAGGTACTTACTCTTATTATCATTAAATCATTCATCACTACCTACCTACTTATTATAAAACAAAGTCCCCCCGCGTCTGTATGTCTACGTAAGTACGTAGGTACCTATTTACTTAATTATGTATTATAATATCAATTCTACTAGTCACCTACAATTATTAACCCTTTACTTGACAGTGTGCATTCTTATGCACATAGCACTTCTAAAAAATCTGCGTACTAACCTATTGCATAAAACTTGTATTTTTTTGTATATAATGCTGGGAAATACACTCCATTAATGGTATAAAATGATTGTCTGATGACTGGCAACGCCAAGTTGACAGTAGAACGCAAGATGGCGGACCGCGCGCGTGCGTCTACGCATAACAAGGTAAAAAAAAATGTTTTATTATTATTCTGACAACAAATCAACTGTTGAATGATTGTTATGGAAAAGTTACAATACTAACTGTGATTTACAACATTTAATTGAGCTCTGGATGCATTGTAACAATGTGTAAAACACCGTTTTTTATGTATGTATCTTTAAATGCACACTGCCCGCTGTAGAGAAATGAACGTTTACTTTGATATGTCTCTTTAAATGCACATAGCCAGCTTCAGGGTGTTGTTCTGTTTATTATATTTTTCTTTAAATTATGTGTAAGCATGCAAGTAATGTACATTACATTACAGAATATACATTAATTGCATAATATGTGCTTTTTTAGATATCACAAACAAAATTGCAACAAAAAAATAGAACCCGTTGCACTTGTACCGAAGGCAGGAGCCAGATCAGAAATAGATGACAGTGAATCTTCTTCAGATGAGTTAGAGAACAACATTCTTCACAGACACTCCCTTAGTAGTTCACCGCCTCCATCCTTGCCATCTTCACTTAAAAATATACATAATTATTAAGCGAAAGTAAGAATAAAGTTGTTGAAGTGATGAATACTGCTTCGCCTTTACAACCATTTCCACAAGCATCCCCATCAAGTACTGGTGTTTGTTCTCCGTCGATTCTTTCACCATATATACCATTTTCACCACAAAGCATTTTGCCAGTATCTCCAATAGCTAGTACATCGAGAATATCAAGACTCATATCAGCTACTGTCAGCACCAGATACTATACGGTACGACTAAGTTGGTCATATTACAACATTTACATACAAAGGAATGTGTAAACTTCGCACCAAAGGGCAGGCCAAGTTTTTTTGTAACAAATGTAAAATAAGAATGAAGTCGTTGAAGTGATAAATGCTGCTTCGCCTTTACAACCATTTCCACAAGCATCCCCAAGAAGTACTGGTGTTTGTTTTCCGTCGATTCTTTCACCATATGCACCATTTTCACCACAACGCATTTTGCCAATATCTCCAATAGCTAGTACATCGATAGTATCGAGACTCATATCAGCTACTATCAGAACCAGATACTATATGGTACGATAAAGTCGGTCATATTCAAACACTTACATCCAAAGGAAGGTGTAAACTTTGCACCAAAGGGCAGACCAAATTTTATTGTAACAAATTAATGTAAAATAAGGATATGTTTGGTAAAGGATCGCAATTGTTACCTGGCATGTCATACCAAGTAAAGAGTTTTTTTATTAACTGATCTGAATTGACTTATATTTTTAGTAGTAAGTAGACTACAGGAAGGCTGTTTGTTTGATTATAAAATTTGAAACAGAATAATTATAGAGTTCGTTTGTAGTTTTTCAGAAGACTGTTGATTATTCAAGTTATTTTTATGTTAACCATATGGTTTTGACTGATTTTATGAAGAAGTTTCATGTTTTTTATTTAATTATTCATTATCTTATAACTATTTTACAACTCCATGTTCATGGCAGTGTATCTCCTGGGATACACTCACATTGAAATGTTGATTGTATTTGATTTGGCAGTGCATATTTAAAGATACATTGAATTACACAAAATATATAATACACAGATTTTTTTTATTATTTTTCCCACACCTCTTAGACCCCAAAGAACCCGAAAATAAAGTTAAAACATATATTTTGTAAAAATAAAATTCCTGCCAAGTTAAGGGTTAAGTACCTACCTATATTATTACAATTTACAAGTACCTAACTAGGTTGGTAGTTACTAGGGCTTGCTCCTTGGAATTCCCGGTACCGATTTTTTCTGGTATTTCCCGGGAAATTGACTTTTTACGCAGTACAGGAACTGAGAATTTGTTTCCAGGGAAATTCGGTACTTTCGGTACTTTTGTTATAACTTCAAATTACGCCAATATTAGGCTCCGCGTTTGCGGTAGTCGTTACCGGTAACCTCGGCATATGCTCTTAGTTGCAAACCATACAAATTTCGTAGCGTTATCAAATTTTTATCTCCACAGTTCTCAACCGTGACGTCACCAGTACTATTTACTGGGGAAAAAATTAAGTAACTAATGTACCCGTACCCTACACCGTACGGTTTCATCGTCATCGCACTCCAATGATTTGATAATTCCATTTAAATAATTTCTTTTTTGTTTGCTAATTTAGCTTTACCTTCCAAATGACCTCGAAACTGAACGTCACTCCAAACATCGACGACAAGGATTCCAATAGTCGGATTGGTATCAAGGAGAGCACCCTCAAAAGTTCAGAGGTACGACTAAGGGATGTTTTTTCGCAGTAAATGCGCAAACTTGTATTTTGGAGGTGTTACAGTAGACTAAGTTATGTCGGCCCCAATTCAAGACATGACTTATTATGTTCTTGGTGTCAGTCACAAGTTTATTCCGGCTCTCAATGACGCTTTCCCGAGAAATATTAGCTCGTCCGGTGTAGAACGTTACTCCCTTACTGACGTCCGCGTAGCAATGAATGCTGTTGTTATACAACATGTCATTGATATGCAGAAGAAACAGAGTATGGGCTAACCCTGTGGGACTCCAGCATTTAAGGGGGTTCATGTCAGAGCACGAACCATCGACTACGACTCTGATGCTACGCCCAGAAAGAAAGCTGGCCACCAACGAACACAATTACTCAGGAAGCCAGTGTGATGGAAGTTTAGAGAGAAGAGCCCTGTGCCATACCATGTCAAAGGCTTTCGCTACGTCCAAGCTAACTGCCAGTGCCTCCCCTTTACTCTCGACAGCTTCCGCTCATCGGTGAGTAAGGTACACTAAAAGATCATCAGCCGAACGACCGCGACGAAAACCAAACTAGCGATCGCTTAGTTTTATTTTAGGTACCTTAAGATCTGGCGGTTTGTAATGGACTCCATTACTTTGGAGAGCAAAGAGGTGATGGCTATTGGCCTGTAGTTGGACGGATCTGAGCGATCGATTTTTATTGAGAATCAGGTGGAAAAGGGCGGTCTTCCAAGAGCTCGGGACAACGTCAGTAGTGTAAGAGAGCCGGAAAACTCGCGTTAGAACCAGGGGAGGAACTGCACAAGGTCCACTCGACTTATGGGTATCAAGGGAAAAAGAGCCTTACGAACTGACCTTTTTAGGAACCGGACGTTTGGCATTGAACAAGCGCAATGCGGTATGGTTGGTGGAGAGTTTTTCCCATCGTCCAAGGTCGAGTTTTAATGCGAAAAGAGTGCCCAAGAGATCGGCTCTCTTCTTTGCAGTATGGGTCAGACAGTCATCGGTCTTGTGCAATGGTGGTAGAGACAGCTGACAAAAATTCCCTAAGATAGCTTTGGCGAGAGACCGGAACGCACGCGTACCCGAAGGAAGACGTACTAGCCTCTCGCCAATTCCACTTATGAATGATGACTTCGCCTTGGCATCATCATCATCATCAGCCTATAAACGTCCCACTGCTGGGCACAGGCCTCCCACGTGAACAATAGCACGTGGGGATATTGGGCCATAACCCACCACGCTGGCCCAATGCTGGTTGGTGGGTTTTAACGACTGCTGTTCCCTCGGGCGAGTGCGAGGTGGTGATGATGGGAGTTCCATGGCGATGGTAAATAACGACTGCGTCTCTTTATATGATGTTGTATATTTTCAGTGACTACATTGTGACTAACTTATTATCTAAACCTTACAAGACTATTTATACAGTAATACTACGTAGATGTTGGAGGGAGGATGCCGTGACATATCTTTATCGGATCTGCACGCGTTTAGGAATGTGCTTACAAACTCTTTAACCGATACGTGATGATAATAAATTATGTGGCGACTCAGGCCGCCACAGTACTCCCCCTCTTGAACAAGGGAATGAAAAAACCATCAGTTCTTCAGCTTGGAGATGCCAGTGGTGCTCTAATCTACGTTAAGTCGTGATGAGCGTGCTCAAGTCTTCATTGAAAAAACGAGCGTTCTCCGGTCTACGTGACTCGAGACGAGCGTGTGCTACCATGTCTGCTGTGAGTCGAGACGTGTGGAGTGCGACGGTACTTATTTTGACCGTCGAGTGATGCCGAGGATCCAGGAAGCGTTACGTTGCTGCGATGGAACCTTATGGCTAGCTGGCTTGCTGAATGCTGCTAAGAGAGCTGTTTCCTTGTATTTGAACAAAATACTTATTAAAGGTATATCTTTTAAAAACGACCAATTACACGAATAATTTTATAAAAAACTAGATTTTTCTTTTAAATGAATAAAAGTCCTCTCAACATCATAATACTGTTACTAGTATAATTTTTTATCACGTTATACCAAGACTATATTATACACACAAATTAAATTTTTAAATGACATAAGTATACACTTAAAATTACGCATATTCTAACAAATTAACAATAGACACGTTAATAATAAATTGATAATAAACAGAAATAATACCAAAAAATTTAAATCAGAATTGACTAAGATTAAACATTAAGTACATAGAAATAAGACATGTTGCTTTCAATATACATACTTAATATAAGGAAATAAGTGCCTAGCTAAAAAATATTATTAAAATTGACTAAAATCTTATTATTACATTAGTTACCCTAACATGGTTCATTTTTGTGCTTATTTATTCTACTGTATTCTTAATGCACAATCAAAGCATTTTAAACTTGTTGAATATCTTCATTTTGAGTACAACTTCATTATAGCTTCATATTTATCCTCAGACTGGCGTATTCCTTGGCTCTTTGTCAGATAACCGGAGAAATCAATTCGCACTGGAGGTAGCTAGTAGCATTTAAGTGTCTTATGAAGTGTAATAATATCTCATAAAACCATCGACTGGTAAAATAATGCTTTTATAAATATCTCTTCCCGTAAGTATAAATAACATACCTCAAACCACTTTGTCAGTTGGTAAGTGAGGCGGTTAAACGGGTGAATACTCGTTGCATACATTTATTCTATTTTCCCTTGGATTTTATTTATTTACTTACTTATCCACAACTCTGTACAAAATTGTTTCCGTATAGCAGTATAGTCATTAATGCCGTGATCTTGAATTTGCGCAAGCGTAGAGCAAACGGCGAAAAGTGCTGCGTCGGAAATTCTTGTGCGTTCGCTGCACCGCACAATTTATTTATAACGTAATGTGTACAGTTATGAATCCGTTAGTATATTCTATATCGCATTGTTTTCCTGAGTACCTTATTTCTTTGCCTTGGTCGATGAAACGTTCTTGATACGATGTGCCGGAAAGGAAGCCAAAGTTGTGGTTGTGAGAGTGATGTTAAATGACGCAGTTGCAGCTCGGTGTGGCTCTGCATAGTGATTTAATTTTGATAATCTTGTTGCGTCCGTCGCTGAACAGAATTTTATTGCCATGGTTGATGTGTAGATATTACAAATGACTCACGTGTTCTTTTCGTAGTACTCCGTTGGAAGGTTGCTTGTTGCTTGAGCGGGGTCACCAGTGTTCCCTCGGGCGAGTGCGAGGTGGTGATGATGGGAGTTCCATGGCGATGGTAAATAACGACTGCGTCTCTTTATATGATGTTGTATATTTTCAGTGACTACATTGTGACTAACTTATTATCTAAACCTTACAAGACTATTTATACAGTAATACTACGTAGATGTTGGAGGGAGGATGCCGTGACATATCTTTATCGGATCTGCACGCGTTTAGGAATGTGCTTACAAACTCTTTAACCGATACGTGATGATAATAAATTATGTGGCGACTCAGGCCGCCACAACTGCCATCTTACGACAGCAACCAGGACCAACGGCTTAACGTGCCTTCCGAAGCACGAAGGAGCTCGAGATGTTTTAAATTTGGTCACCCATCCAGCGACCCGGCATTGCGAAAGTTGCTTAGCAAGCAAGATCGCAAGCCGAACGCGCTAGCCGCTGCGCCATCGAGCTCCTTGGCAATGTCCCTCTTAAAGGACCTGGCGGCAATATTGTACCTCTTTCTGAGCACGCTGGTGTTTGGATCCTTAGATGACACTGCATTAGCCCAGGCCCAAGTTGGTAATGCTGTTGCTTTTGGCGAGACGCCATTTTGCAACAGCGACCAAACCATGGTTGGGACCTGCCGCCAATGGGAACCACAGAGTTTGGATTGAAAAGTTCCATTCCCTGCAGTATCACATCAACGACAAATCGGCGTCGACATCAAGATCATCCAGCGAGAAGCAAACTCGTAGTAGGACGCAAAGAAACTCCCATCGCATCCCAGTCCGCTGACCTATAATGCCAGACTCGACGTTTTTGAAATTTCTGTGAAAGGCACAGTGCTACGAATCAGACAGTGGTCTGATAAGCCTAGTGGTGCATTAATAAAAACTTGATAGCCGTCTGGGTGAGAAGTCAGCAGAAGGTCCAATAAGAAAGGTGCATGGCCTTTCACATCTGGAACCCACGTAGGCTCTGTTACCAATTGGGACAGACTGTAGGCCAAAGCGAAGTCATGAACGGCTCTACCTGCGTGGTCAGTTGTAAGTGAACCAAGCCATTCGACATGGTGGACATTGAAGTCTCCTAATACCACAATCTCGGCCGAGGGGATCCGTTGGAGAAAGGTCTGTCGCCGTTTGAACTGTCGCCGTTTGAACTGTCTCGGTTTAGACGAATTTATATTATTTACTCACCTTAAAACACCCACGATAAAAATCCATTGTATATATATAGACTCTTTTAAATTTAAAACATTCAACTCGGATGACTTCTAACCAATTCCATTCGACAAAGTGATGCCACAGCTAGTATAGCAATTAGCAAAACAATTTTTTATTATAAACATTTTGTGTAATATTTTGTTTTGCTCATTGATCCATATATCAAAAGTTAGTTACATCTGGGTTAAAAAAAATTCAGTACCGAAAAGTACCGAAATTTCCCGGTTTTCCCGGTACCATAGTTAGCGCAGTACCGGGAATTCTGTTTTCTCCACAGTACCGGGACTGCAAGCCCTAGTAGTTACTTACTTAATGTAGTAACTGCTAATACTACCTACCTACGAGAATTTAATATAAAATCGTAAGAAGTATAAAATCCACCCGCCCACGTCCTGCATGCCTAATCGCGTATTTAGTGAAATATTTTATTCGTGCACTTTAAGTATGTTTCTAACTTTTGTGTGGTATAAAATAGCATTACAAAGGCCATATATGAGCGATTCTGTCAATTTTAATGTATTATTGCGTATTTACGTTTTCATCCCATTTATCCAATTCGGATGATTGTAGAATAATCTTATCTGAAAGAAGAATTGCGCGATCTGTACTTAACTACTCAAAACTTGCCATTTAATAATGTTTTGTTTGTATTGATGTCAGCTAAGATGTAAAGTAAGTAGGTTAAGGTACTTAGTTTACTTTTCTGCATTAAGTCTTCTTGTATTATGTTCGCCCAGCACGCAAACACTCTTCTGACGTGACGATTGGAATATCTGTCATATAATGTGTAAGTAGGTATGCTCCGCGTTCGCCCAGCGCGCGCCTGCCCGCCGCGCCGCGCCCGCAGCCGCCCGCATCCCAATAAACAAACTTATGTTAGCGAGATATTTTATTCGTGATTTAAACAAAATGCACTGCATGTATGTTTCTAATTTTTTGTGTGGTATAAAATAGCATTACAAAGGCCATGTTTGAGCGATTCTGTCAATTTTAAGTTATTTTTGCGTGTGTTATGAAAGAAAAATGAAATTATCAAAGAAGCACACCACTTAACTTTCTAAACTTTGTTCAACATGTATACCACTAACCACTGAAAGTCTTAAATATTATTTCATAAATTTTAAAATTTTATTCAAAGACAAAAAGAGTGATTTTGTGATTTTCATAGTTCCACATATATTATGTTTCTAATCTTTTTACAACACAAAGATAAGATAGTTCTAATTATGAAACACTCAACATTTGAAACTTTAATATTATATACATTACGTTACACGAAATATTATGAAATACCTAAAGCACAGTCATAAAACTTCTAACTTTTCAAAAGTAGCTCACAATCCACATAATCTATACACTCAGCAAAAACGAAAAGTTTTAGAATTATCGAAAGTAATTTTTTTCCAGCTACGCGACTAATATAGATATAGGATAACATGTTTACTAGAAAAAAAAACCACCAGTCTCAGGAAGCTCGAGTGGGATTTGAACCCACGACCTTTGGATTGCCGGTCCACTGCTCTAACCGCTGAGCTACCGAGACCCCAGAAGACTCGTTGATTCTTTTCTAGTAGTTTGATTTACGCTGCAAGCCAGCGGTATTACGTCACTGTGAAGTCTACCCTCACATTCGAAAGAAATACTATTGCAAGTATTTAACAATCGATAAAGACATAATTGCTTATAAATATCTTAATTGTTGAAATTTTGCATTCACAATGCTATATAGATATAGGATAAAATGTTTACTAGAAAAAAAATGGGTTCGAATCCCACTCGTGCTTCCTGAGACTGGTTGATTTTTTTTTCTAGTAAACATTTTATCCTAAAAGATAAGTTGTTAGATGTAGTACCTACATAATTTGTAATCATGATGGTGCTGTATGCTCATGTACCAAGTTGAGCTGAGCACTACATAGTACTCGTACAGTCAACAAACTTAAATGCGCAATCAAAGTTGGTGATTGTGTATGGCATCAACAACTTCGTTAATAGTCGCCGAAACTGTGCCTCTACGTTGGCCTGCCTTTGTATTTACCCACAATTAACTCTAAGAGATGTTATCATAAACGATGTTTTAAATAAACCTCTAAACTGCTATAATAAACCTCAATATGATAACATGTTATAAACATTTTAAGCAGTTACCTATTAAAGTAAAATACCTACTTATACTTTTTAGGTTTCTATTCAGCTCAACCCAATTTATTGGATTGTATTATGATAAGCTAAATAATAAGTAGTTATTAGCTATGATTGTAACATATAAGCTATAGTAGATTCAGTATGTATGGTTTTACTGTAAATTATACCAAAGAATGAATAATTGTTTTTTCTAACCTTACTCACGCCGATATAAAACAGTGATTCGTACACTGTTCGCAATCATGTTCAAGACGTTATTATCGTTATTATCATAACTGACCTTTTATTTCCGCTTGTTAGTGTACCTAATGTCATTATGTTCCGTTATTATGTAATATTATGTTCCGTAGCGAATCTACTAGCGCAGTCGCGTGACGATTGCTGAGGTCAATTTCGAAATGACCGCTCCCTAGATTGGTTAGCAAGTATTAATAAATGTCATTCGTGCTCTTGGAGCACATTTTGACCTTTTTTATATCAGTACAGCAACAACTCAGTGGCTGAATGCACTTTTAAATGTCACTGCGCTATCAGTTCGAAAGTAAATTTGAGACCAAGTACTGCAAAGTGCCTGCAACTACACAAGGGCATTTCTTTTCTTCCTTTATTTACAGCATCTAATAAAAATAATAATATGCTCTTCCCATCTTAGAATAACGCTTTCCATTACAAATAAGGATATTAATTAAAAAAAATAACTGCAGCAACATGCTAAAAATGCCTAGATAAAAACCTATCCTACTAATATTATAAACGCGAAAGTTTGTAAGTATGGATAGATGTTTATTACTCTTTCACGGAAAAACTACTGAATAGATTTTTTTATATAAGAAGGAGGCAAACGAGCAGGCGGGTCACCTGATGGAGAGCAATCGCCGCCGCCCATGGACAGCCGCAAAACCAGAGGAGTCGCAGATGCTTTGCCGAACTTTAAGAAAAGAATTGTGAGGCGGGGGGGGGGGGGGGGGGGGGCTCCGGAATTCTCACTGGCCGGACGAAACACAACAGCACCAAGTGCCATTATTTCATGCCGGATATTCGTGAGAGAGTGGTATTACCCCGGGCGAGCCGGCCCAATGCGTGCTGCAACGCAGCGTGGCTCTACCACTCAGTCAGTGTCACTCATTTAGCGCCACCCAGGGGTCACGTGGGTCTCAAGGGTAAACCTACGGACGCGTGTAACTTTAACCCCCGAATTAGATGAAATTCATAATCTGAAAGTTTATAATCTGGATTAATACATAGGATACTTTTTATCCCGATATTCCCACGGGAACTGGAACCACGCGGGTTAAACCGCGAGCAGCCGCAAGTATAATATACTTTAATATACAGTCTACATAATAGTCCGCCTCTGTACAAACGTTCATAAAGTGTATTTAGTTAAGTGATTCTTGTAAATTGTCAAGCCGATGTGTGGTGATAGGGAACTACCATACCTCTATCTATTAAACCCCCTATGTATATTCAGCGATTTTCGGTAGTTTTCGAGCAATATTTTTTTTCTTTTGTACGTATTTTATGACGAATGACTTTTTATGTAAGTAAGTAACTTTTTTTTGCGTAGATATTTCTGTGCACTTTTTTCTTTAACAAAGTATTCATCGTCCTAATATCAATACAAATTACAAAAAAATAATTTAAAATGATGTCGTAATAAAATACTTAGAAGGGAAAAAAATTATAAATCGAAAACTACCAAAAATCGCTGAACATTTATAGGGGTTCAATAGATAGGTATGGTAGTCCCCTATCACCACGCATCGGCTTGACACCTTACAAGAAACACCCTGTATACTAGCGGCCCGACCGCGCCTTCGTCCACCCTAACTTAAAAACACCGTCATATTTCAGCCATTTTGTACAAAACATTTACAAATTATATAATCTAATGAGACATGAAATGAGTATAACAATCATATCGATACTTCGGTGGTTTATTCATCTTGGGTATTAATATTTCACCTCACTCATAATTCGACGATAAAAGGTGTTGCAATACTAGCAGTGTGTGTGACTAACAGAAAAAATATTCCTGATTTTCACACTGGAGTGACATGTTGGTGTGACCACGAGTCTGTACTCAAAAGAACATCATTGTATCGTAAAAATCCATTGCGTAGTTTAGAAGGCGAAAGCGGCCACAGACACAGGATAACAGCTACTTTACTTTATAATAATTATGTTTAATTAATGATATGATACTATACTACTAATAATACTGACTTTTCAAGACATTCTAGTTGACAAGTTTACAACTGTACTATGGAAAGTAATCTTGAATCTTGGACATGTAACAATTTTAATGCTACGCTGAGTGCTACGGTTCGTGCTACGACGTAGCACAGCCGACAGAACGATGTAGTGCATTGTTGAGATTGTAATACAGGAGCTTACTTACATATTGGTTTTTCTTCTGTATTTGTTTTTTTCTACGTGTCATTACGTCCCTTCTACATATCAAAGTCTACGGTGCGGAAGACCCTTTATTAAACTTAATGTGATTTAAAGTGTGGACTTAATAAAACCTATAAGTCATATATATATTAACAACTTGCTAAAGTTTGTTGGCAAGTTATTAATCTTTTAATTTTATTACACTTATCTATCACGTCTAAGTCACATGTTCCATTTGCAATTGTTAAAGTTATACTATAAAATATTGAGACAACCTAGTAAAAAACGTGAATTTAAATGAGCTATAAATTTTTCCTTAACGATAAAAGAAACATGAAGTGGCAGTCTCGTCTTGTGCCACCTGCCGAATTATAAAAAGTACCATTTTAAGTGAGTGAATTTATGTAGGCAACTTAATAAAAAAACATCTTAAAATCTTCAATATCTATTAATTCATACTTACCTTACTGGACAACGTTCCCTTTCAGTACTAATAGTAATGTATTATCAGTGCAGTGCAATACGCGCTCGGAAACGGACGCGCTCCATTGTGCAGTACGATTTTTTTTATTTGCGATTCGCGAGGCACTATAAGCCCGACAAGTTTGAGCCCGACCTTTTCGCGGATTAATTTCTTCCATGGTAGCGTCTGGCACTGATTGATCTGCCTACAAATATAAAATTTATTGTCCTACAAGGTAGGGTAATATTACAATAACTAATAGTTTTGCAAAGAAAAATTAATGCCATACGCTACCATGGAAAAAATATGATCCGCGTAAGGCCTATTCAAACCTGAGCGGTATTCGCTGCCACTTTGGGTAGAGCGGCAGCAAATACCGCTCAGGTCGATCTAGCCGCGGAACTTGATACTAAATACATGAGCGAAACCCGCGCGATATATACCTTTACCCACAGCGGCAGCGAATACCGCATAGGCCCGCGCACGAACTTGTCCGGCTATAGCCGCTGCACTGGCCTTTTTTTCGTGGCCAAACTAAAATGCCAAACTAATTTGGCCACGAGGAAACTTAATTTCTCGTAGCCAAACCGTAGTCATAGTTTATAAATAACACACTGGATATTTATGTAATAATTCTAATTATTATTATTATTTTTTTTATAGCAGAAGGAGGCAAACGAGCAAGCGGGTCACCTGATTGATTGATTGATTGATTGTTCATCACGAAAACATCCTTTTCTATTTGCTCCTTTGCACGAGGCCTCTGATATTTCGCTTTCTTTTTTACAAAGAACGTTCAACAATCTTAGCATTGTCTTTTTTTGTATGCTTGTTTAGACCATATTCAGAGCGCTTGCGATGTATTTCAACACGCTTTCAAAACAGCAAAACTTTTTAAATAATATTGAAACTTAGTTTTTTTCGTAAAAAACAAAAATATTTTTTTAAATCTGTTAGTCTCTTATTTCTCCGTGATTTGGCTATTGCATGAAGGAAATTGCTACCAGCGGTGGCGATCGAGGTGGTGGTAATCAGGAACAGAGGAAGTTTTTTTGTCAAATGATATTTTTTTTCTGTTGGTCTCTTATTTCTCCTTGATTTGACTATTACATGTACAGTGTGTGTTATTTTTAAACTATGACGGTTCGGCTACGAGAAATTAAGTTTCCTCGTGGCCAAATTAGTTTGGCATTTTAGTTTGGCCACGAGGGAAAGGCCGCTGCACGTGTTTGTTATTATGGGTTCTCAACAACTCATACCCAAAGAGCAGTTGGCGTTTATAGAAAACGCCATCGATACGATAGACGAGGTCAGCATCTTGCAGATCTGCAAGTCCAAATTTAAGGAGGACAAGATTTGCAGTGGCAAGACGCCGCTTTTTCAGACAGTCGGCAAGGCCGACCAGATGCCATCTTGCCGGAGGGATGGAACCCAGAAGAGTCTCCAGGACCTCATCACTCTGTTGAAGCAGACCAACCCGGACGACGTGCCTTCATTCATAGCGAAGGAGCTTCACAAGCTGCCTCCCGTCACGTTCGAGCACGTCGATGTCACCAAACTGCTGAAATAATATATCACCTTTCTGAAAGGAAGCCTGGCCGAGGTACAAACCGAATCAGAGGCCTCAAACAACACTGTGAGTGATTTGCGTGCCCAAGTAGCATTATTAAGCGCTGCTTCGGTAAGTAGGTCACCCGTGGCTTTTAATGTAAATACACGCCGCGGGACGCAGAATGCATCCATCGGCAGTTTTATGTCGGCGCATATGGATGCGTCAAAGTGCACGATGCCCCGCGCCCCGCCGCCCGCTTCTCCGCTCGGGTGAAAACGTCAACAAACACATCGACCCCACGATGTGACTACGCTACTGCCGCCGCTACGCAACCCAAGCGTCGACCAACTAAAGGGGAAGATAAAAGTCGCCGTGATCCCGGCTTCGTAGCTAAGTCTACAGAACCACGGCAAGACCGTTGCGACGAGGACGGCTTCATTAGGGTAGAGATGAAGAAAAAGAAACCCGCCTGCCACAACCTGTGTGGCACCACACCGACGGGACCGAACCACCTGCTGCGTTCAGCCAAGGCGGCGACGCTGCTGTACGTGTCCCGTCTTCATTACTCTATACTATACGAACGCAGAGGAGATCGTAGAGTACGTGCGAGTGAAGTCCAAGTTCTGTCTAAGGGTCGAGTGGTTGGAGTCGCGCACCACAATGTATACTTTAACTCATTTGTGGTGAGAGTCCCGACCGATCGACTATCTGTCGACCTTCATGAAAGAGGACTATTGGCCGAAAGGTGTCACGTTTCGGCGAATACGCGGCCGACTACCTGACACCGCGCAGCGTCACGCGTCACCGTCAATACGTGTGAAATAGTGTAGTTTTTAGTTATGCTTTATATTATACTAACTGGCCGCCCGCGCCTTCGTCCACGCTAACTTTAAAAAACCGTCATACTTCAGCCATTTAAAAAAATATATCTACAAAATATAAACAAAAGCCATCCTTAGATAACGCTCTATCTTTTAGTGAAAACTGCATAAAAATCTATTGCGTGGTTTAGGAGAATAGTGGGGTGCCACAAACACAGGAAAACGGCGACTTTACTTTATAATATGTAATTTTAATAATTAATGTTGTAAAATTATGTATATGTTAGTCTGTAAGATATTTATTATATCTAGTAATAGATTGTTCGTTGCCTAAAATTAATATTATTATTTTTATTAATATAGTGACCCATTGCTGGCCAAAGGAGTCCATAATTGAAATGAAGTCACACTGCATCGATACAATTGGCAGGTATTGGTTTGTGCCAATTAATCAGCACCCTTGTCAAATTTGAATTGGTGACAAACTCAGGGTACGTCTAGTAAGTAACATTCAAAACAAACTTTGCCAGACATTTGAGAATCAAACCCGGTATCTACCAGATATACCAGATATCGAGTCGAAAACTTTGCCACTTGGCCACTGGGACGTCCCATAGATATTTTAAAAACACTTTATCTACAATCATTAACATAATATAAAATTTTCATATTATTTAATAAAATTTTACCGTTAATTAACAGGAAATTGTCAGAATGACAAATTTAATTAAGTTCCGTAACGAGGTATGGCATAAAGTGCCCAGTGATGTATGTGCCGGCTGTCAATTTAAATTGCAAATCGGGCACAATCCAATTTCGTCTTACGGCCGAATTATAGATGTTCCATCACAAAAACCTTGTCTGGGTAGCTAAGTGCACGATGGAGCATTGTTTTGCAATTAGTTAGAATGAAATTTATAATTAGTTATAACGATATCTAATTAAAAGTATGGATTTTGTTTTATTTTATTTCATAAAAAAAACTTAGGTACATCAGTATAAACATTTACTATATTCAAACATAAATTACTTTAGTTAGGTACTAACGCGTTTTCACATTCAAGGGTACTTAATGGAATCAAATTATGGGATGTGAACTCTTTTTTTATTTTGTTAGTTTGGACGTAAGAGGTAAGCCATGAAACTACTTATCCGTTTAAAAGAGATATTTCTCCGATATTCGTTGCTATTTGATGTATGAGCAATTGAGCAGTCTTAAGACCGTTACTCGTCTTTTAAGACTCTATGCTGGCTTATACAAATGCTATTTAAAGTTTATATGCATACATATAATCACGACTATTATCCCCGAAGGGTATTCAGAGACTAGACTAGTCCACGTTTCACCAACTAGCGACTGCGCATGTGCTCAGTGTGACAGGTGGTGAGCCCATCGCCGCTCTATGCTGTTGGATGTTTGGGCAGTCTTTAGTCCAGTCGCTTTTTACGACACTTAATGGAAGAGAGGGGGTGGTAGTATTCATTCACCGCAACGCGACATGGTAACCTTTGAATGTACCTGGCGATTTTAAGTTTAAGACTTTGATTTTGTTAAGGCAACATTATTATTCAAGGTGAGAACTAGCCAGACTATTTAGGAATAACCCTATCCAGTCCAAGCCCAATATGTTCTCAACCTGGAAATAGACTGCAGAGTTATAGTTAAAAATATATCAACTGGGTCACTCGTTCGGTAGTTATTTCTGATAGTAGCTTAACAAAACAAAATTAAATTTAAAGGGGCTGCCTAAAAATGCCTCTTTTTCTTAAAAGTCATGTTGGGGATATACATAGTATAGTTTTATTCGGAGGCAATTCTGTATTTTTTTATATATTATTATGGAATCTCCTCTTAAAAGTACATTTTAACTAATATTATAGTAGAGCGAAATAACGAGAGCGAAGTCACGGGCAAAAGCTAGTTATACTCGTAAAATAAACGAGCAATCAAAATAACATGTAAACAACTTACAACCTATTAACTGTTTATGCGTGGAAAGAAAGACAGATCGCACTTTTATTTATCAAGATAAAACCTTTTTTTCTCAAAAAAAATAGTTTAGCAAAAGTTTGTCCATTACGCAGCTAAATAGTGAAAGTTGTAAAGACATTCGAAGCTTCAACAGCAGTAATTTTTTGTAAGTTATTATCAGCCTTTTGTATCCAGACGTATTATGATGAGAAAAACATTTGTACTTATAATAGCCATTTATATCTTATTTATGGCACACTTCTTTCAGACAATTGAACTCGATGATTAATGAGTAACGTTTAAGCTGTAATATTTAACACTAGCGGACCGCCCGCGACTTCGTCCGCGTTATCACCAATATCCCGTGATGATTTCTCTTACTTATAGTAAAACTAGCTGCCGCTCGCAGTTTCACCCGCGTGGTTCCCGTTTCCGTCTAAATATCGGAATAAAAAGTATCCTATGTGTTAATCCAGGTTATAAACTATATGTATGCCAAATTTTATCCAAATCCATTTAGTAGTTTTTACGTGAAAGAGTAGCAAACATCCATCCATACTTACAAATTTTCGCGTTTATAATATTAGTAGAATATAAAGCCTATGCCCAAACAGAAGATCCTTTCTATACCTTATATTGGAACAAGAATTTTCAAAACCGGCTGAGTAATTGCGGTTCTTACCTCCAATATCCAAGCTTTTCAACATTTACCCCTTCGTAATATTATGTAGGTTTTAACTTTTTAGGAAAAAAAAACAGTACCGTATCTCGCTACCACACCACGCTAAGCGGTTACGGTAGCTGTTCGAGATGCCATTTGTATTATCCAACCTCAATGTGTGTTAGAAATTATATGGATAAGCACGCAATCTTTACAAACGTTGTTGTCCAAACTAGAGCCAATTAGTAAAACTTATTAAGCGAAGTACTTTGAAGATTGATGCCTACCTACAATCTCGACGTTCGTAAAAAGCCCCGAATACGGCAGTAAAGTAATTCCCTATTACTGAGGAGGCAGGTTGATAAACATACGTATAAACTTAAGAGGAAACACTACGTTGACGTAACATGCAAAATTCTCATACAAAACACAGAAAAACGACGTTTAGTCCCCTATTTCCTCCTTCAGAACTGGACCAATTTTTATTACTTTTTAAGCATCAGTTAAAGAAAGAGATTTTCTCTTTCTGTTTGTTTGATTTTTCTGCATTAAGTAATTTATTTAATAACCAGGAGCCTTCAAAATTTAGCGAAATCACTCCGTTTTAAGGCGTCTTCAGAAACATAGAGTACTTAACTGGTTTAAAAAAAAAATCAAACATACAGACATAGAAAATCTCTTTATTTAACCGATGCTGAAAAAGTAATAAAAATTGGTCCAGCTCTGAAGGAGGAAACAGAGTACTACGAAACGTCGTTTTTCTGTGTTTTGTATGAGAATTTTTCATGCCACTTCGACGTAGTGTTTCCTCTTAAGAGCCAAATAGGATTGAGTCAAATCAGCTTACAGATTTATCGGAGGCTTCTTATCTTAAGCAGAAGCTGCACTTTCTGAGACTCAGGTTACTGGCACGCGGCCATACACTTATCTGTGCCTATACCATGAGTTTATTTCTCCGAAACTCGCCAGCGATGACGTCAATGGTGTCGCATAGCAAAATACTATTTGTTTTAGCAACATTATCAACAAGTTTTGTGTATGAAGATGGGATGTGTGTTAGGAAAGAAGAACCACACTATTTTTTTTATTATAGGGTATTATATATTAAAGGCTTTGGCTTGCCAACGCTTTCGTGTAAGTATTTTATTAATAATATTATGAGTTAATACATGATATGATTTCCCTACCAGTGTAGCGTATTTCTTTTAACGGCGAGAGAACACATAAACTTAAAAACGGGTACCCATCGTTTCGCACTTAGCAAGTAAGTAAAAGGTTTTCGTGTGAAACATCAATGTTTCGCGACCTGGTGAATGCTTACGAGATTTGTGCGTAAACTCTTAGTAGGGCTGCCTTCGCACGCATCGGGACTCGAGTCACGTAAACTAAATCTATATTTTCCGCGGAGCATGAATGTAACCAAGTTTTGAGAACATCTGCTATTGATGTATGTATACGTGAGTCCCTCGGAGAAAGAGCGAAACAACGAGCCCATACTTACGCTCCGGCGTGATATGTTTTGAAGAAATTCTTTATGGACTTGTTCCACCCCCTCCCCCCTTGCATCTGAAAATTTAACCATCACGTACGTGGCACTGTGTCTTCGGAGTGTAGGTAATACATAATATGTAGTATGTAAAATGTATATTTAATGAGCTGTGTGGTCGCGGCCCTATCCTTTGGGGTGTGGTAAAAGGTGACTAACGGACTAAGGACTGCACATACAGGATTAATTTTGGACCCCCAGCCAAAAGCAAATATAGGGTATTAAAAAAAGTAATAATTAAATATTTGACGTAAAAATAATGAACTCTTTCTTTAAATACCGATAGAACGAGGCTATTTGGTAACAGCGGGGCTTTTTGGAAAAAAATAATATTTTTGAACGTACGAAAACATATTAACGTGAACGCAACCTTTTTATTCTCTAACATTTGGTAACTCCATTATCTGTCAATCTCGACCAATCAGAGAAAAGAACACCGCGCGTGTGATGTTAAGAACTACATTTAGCGAAAGTCTGTCAGTTTTGTTCCAAATTAGTTTATAAGTAAAAATGTTAAATTATTTAGTGTTGACTTTTGCATTAGTGGTAAATTTTTAAATGTATGTTACCAAATATCGCCGTCCGTGTTTATATTGAAATAAAAACAGTTTATAAATACATTTTCTATGTCATTTTGTATGCATGCATACCAAATAATATACTAAATAATAATACTAAATTTACCAGAATGTGAGAGGTGTAAAATCCAAGGTTATGGATATATATAACAGTATTCTTTGTAATGACTATGATGTGGTCTGTCTATGTGAAACTTGGTTAGATGGCACAGTATATTCTAGCGAATTATTGGATGATAGGTATGTGGTGTATCGTAGGGATAGATCTAAGGAATTCAAAGAAAAATACAATAAGGCACATGGAGGAGGAGTACTCATTGCTGTAAAAAAAAACTATAAAATCTTTACATTTGCCTAACTATGCGACTTCTAATGAAGACATATGGGTACGAATATGCATGAAACATTCTTATATTAATATTTGTTTGGTGTATCTACCTTCGTATGTAGCCAAAACTGAATTTTGTGGTTTTTTGGAGGTTTGTGATGACAATATTGTAAATGCAGGAAACAATGATACCTTGATACTGGGTGATTTTAATTTGCCAGAGATTGATTGGAACAGTAAAGATTTTATTTCTACAAATAACCAAAAAATTACTGATTTGCAAGATTTTACTTCAAGAACAAATCTATCACAGTGCAATCGGGTAAAAAATTTCAATTCTAGAATATTAGACCTGGTGTTAGGTAATCAACAGTTATCTTGTACCGTGTCAGAGGCACAGACTTTAAGCCGTCTCGATAGGCATCATCCTCCGCTGGATATAAACATTGCACTAACCAGTGAATCTATATTAAAGGAAAAAACTTCGTGTAGGCTTAATTATCGCAAGACTAACTTTGAAGCTTGCATTGCTGAATTAAATCAAATAAACTGGGATCAATATTGTGATTGCTCATGTAATGACTTTGTTGATATATTTTATAATCATCTGATTTCAGTAATAGATAGAAATACTCCTAAAACTATATGTAATAAGTCTAGGTACCCATCCTGGTTTAGTAAAGAACTGATTAGTATCATCACAGAAAAGGATAAATATCATCGAAAGTTTAAAAAGTTCGGTAATCCGAGAGATGAAGATACGTTCTCTCTTTTAAGGTGGAGAGCAAAGACAACTTTAAGCAAATGTTTTGTTTCTTATATAAATAATATTGAAATAAATCTTAGGACCGACGTTAAAGCATTTTGGAGGTACACTAAATCAAAAAAAACAACAAATACTATTCCAAATCTGATGTGTTTGGATGGTGAGTCTGCTGATAATGGTGTAGATATTGCAAACTTATTTGCAAAGTTCTTTTCTTCGGTATATGGTGTGCCAGGGTCTTCTGCTAATAATTACATGCCGGAATTTCCGGAATCTAGTTACAGTCTGGCAAAAATAGTCCTCTCAGAAAAGGAAGTTGAAACCTCTTTAAAGAAACTGAACGTAAATAAAGGTGCAGGCCCCGATGGCATACCACCGTCATTTGTACGTATCTGTGCTGGAGCTCTAAAAACCCCTCTTGCAATGATTTTTAATTTAAGTCTCTCACAGGACTGTTTTCCTAATAGATGGAAGATAGCTAAAATGGTACCCATTTACAAAGCAGGTAACAAAATGAAAGTATCAAATTATAGGGGGGTTTGCATAATTAGCTGCTTTGCAAAGGTTTTCGAAGGCTTGCTGTATTCGCGTATTTACTTTCACATAAAGCCCATGATCAGTTCTAGACAGCATGGTTTTGTCAAAAATCGATCAACGTCATCTAACTTGCTCACTTACGTTCATTATGTGGGAGCAGCACTGAACAGGGGTCTTCAGGTGGATGCATTATATACAGACTTTGCGAAGGCGTTTGATAGGGTAGATCATAAGATACTCTGTCAAAAGATAAATCGCTTTGGAATCCACGGCAGTCTATTGAGGTGGTTAGAGTCGTACTTATTAAATAGAACTCAGTTGGTAACGGTACATGGATATAATTCAATTACCTTTCAACCATTGTCTGGTGTTCCACAAGGCTCAAATCTAGGTCCATTGTTGTTTATTGTTTACATAAACGATCTATTGGAGTTGATCAGCACTGAGTGTCTTGCATATGCTGATGACATAAAATTTTTTATGAAAATAACTGAGGCTACAGATTGTTTATCAATGCAAAGAGATATTGAAGTACTCTTAGATTGGTGTCAAAAAAACAACATGTCGCTTAATGTTAGCAAGTGTCATCTACTAACATTCTCCAGAAAAAGAAATCCTGTAAATTATCCTTATAGTATTAATAATGTAGAATTAACGAGAGAGACTGTAGTAAAAGATCTGGGGGTATGGATTGATTCCAAGCTATCGTTTAGACGGCATTACGATTGTATTGTGTCTAAATGCAAAAAAAAAATGGGTTTTTTATTAAGATCTGTGCGCCCGTTTAGAGATCCAAACAGTATAGTCTTGTTATACAATGCACTGGTTCGCAGTGTGTTGGAGTATTGCTCGTCGGTTTGGGCTCCATACTATGATCAACATAAGAACAGGATTGAGTCTGTACAGAAGCGCTTTTTGAGACATCTAAGCTCCAAAATGGGTTTAAGGCGAAAACTTCCGTCATATGAAGATAGGTTAAGATATTTTCAAATTGACACCTTAGAGAGTAGACGGTCTTTACAAGGATTTGTCATACTATATAAGCTGGTAAATTCGATATGGGATGCTACTGAATTGCTGAATGAAGTTGAGCTCATGATTGGAAAATACCGTACTCAGAAACTCTTTTATGTGCCTTTGACGACATACAATGTATCGCATAATGATCCACTGTTCACTATGTTTAGGAACTACAATAAGATTAGTAAGGAAGTGGATATTTTCCATCAAACTCTAAAATCATTTATAGCCTCTATAAAGTCATCCAATCAGGTTAAGGTTTAAGTTAAGTAAGGCTTTTTTTTGTGAATATTTCATTTAAGTAATGTTTTTCCAAATTTTTGTATAATTTATTACTTTACTGTATGCTCATCGAAATTAATTAACTTTAGGTATATTTATATTTTATGTGAATGTTGTGCACAATTTTAATAGGTTCCAAGCTAACGTGTGTTTAAAGTATAAGATTAATTTTAAGTATCTGTCATGGTTTGTGAACTGTTATTGTGTCTAAATAAATAAATAAAATAAATAAAATAATAGCCCCAACCTGGGGGCTATTTGGAAAGACACCTTCTTTTTTAAAATAAACCTTACTGTTTGCTCATTCTATGTTTATATTTTTGTAGTTTTATATTCAAATTTTATCACTACTTTTTTACCAAATAGCCCCCGTTCTACGGTACATATATTTGCCTGCTTTTCATATCATATAGTTTAACTTTTCTACAATCACACCAATTATCTAGCCCAAGAGAAGCTTCGAAGAAACTCGTTAAATGGTTACTAGATAAACGGATAAACATACTTAAAATACTTAAATACATACTTATTATACATAGAAAACACCCAGACCCGAGACAATTTAGAAAAACAATAGTTTCTAAATTGACCCGACCGAGGAGCGAACCCGGGACCTCAGAGATGGCGACACCATGAAAACCGGTGTACAAACCACTCGCCCAAGGAGGTCGTCATTCTATAGTTATAGTTCTAAGCATGTGCGCTCACCCTCACGGTCAAAGCGACGACGAGCTGTCATCGGTGCACGGGGTTAATAATTGCGGCCTTGCGCATGCGCTTTGCTAACCGCGATAAGCCGCATGCTTCGGTAACAATAATTTAAATTTTTTAAGGAAAAGTTGAGACATAAATGTTCAAAAATATGTGTTTTTTTATTTCAAATTTTGGTTCTACTGCAGCGATAGGATCACGTAAAAAAATTTGGCGGAGGGTCCAAAATTAACCCTTTTTGACACAATTTTTGGCACAACTGTCAACGTCAAATTTGACAGAATCGAGCATAGACTATGCGATATATTGCAATAACTATGCATAAGATGTACCACAGAACCGAAATAACTAAACTTGTTTATACTAAAGTAGTCTGTAAGTCTACGAAAACACGGTACAAAGTCAAGTGTGTTTTTGTAGGTGCGGTCTCATGGGACCGCTTTGGACCTGAGGGGTTAAACGTGGAGTGTGGCAGTGGACTGCTTTTGCGATGCCCATAGCTTCTGACTAACCCTTCGTGGATAATATTCGTGAGTGTACCTGTGTATTATTAAACAGTAACAGAGATTATAACCGCGTCGCGTAGCGGTGAAAGAATACTACCAATCCCTCTCTTCCCTTGGATGTCGTAAAAGGCGACTAACGGACTAAAGATTGCACATACATCCAACAGCATAGAGCGGCGATGCGCTCACCACCCGTCACGCTGAGTACATGTGCAGTCGCTATTTGTTGAGAAGTAGACTATGGTAGAGGGCTGCTTTTGCTGTCCTCATTGCCCAGTCTCTTACTGACCCTTCGGGAATAATAGTCGTGATTATGTGTATGTATGCAACAAAGATTAATTAAATGAGAAAAGAGTTACCGGCAGGAACTTCCTCTCGACGAACTATTTCTATTCTTACAGTATCGATTAAAAACTACAAGACACACGTTAATACGGTTTTTAATGAAAGGGCAGAAGTTAGTGAACAGTTTACAAACACAAATAAGATAAAATCAAAATCAAATCAAATCAGCCTATAAACGTCCCACTGGTGGGCACAGGCCTTCTCACATGTACAACAGCATGGGGAAGCTAGGCCATAACCCACCACGCTGGCACAATGCGGGTTGGTAGGTTTTATCGACTGTCATTTTTCGACGACAAACGGGACCAACGGCTTTACGTGCCTTCCGAAGAACGGAGAAGCTCGAGATGTTTTTTTAATTTGGTCACCCATCCAGCGACCCGACATTGAGAAGTTGCTTAGCTGGCAAGATGGCAAACCGAACACGCTAGCCGCTGTGCCATCGAGCTTACCAATATATAAGATTACACACATATAATACAAGCAACGGTTCGTTAAATACCGCTTGCTCTCTTTATTTCATCAGGAAACTCAATGAAAGGATCCAATCAAATATAGTTAGTTGAGTAACGCTTACGGAAATGGGCGAACTGATGGAATCATTAATTCGTTACATCGTAGGGTAATTAAGTGGCGGGGATGATTTATAACTCGCCTAACTGTTAGTGTGGCGTCAATTTGCTTGATGTTTAGATGCGGCAGTGTGTAAATGTAATTGACTATTAGATTTATACCAGAGTGTGACGTTTGATGTCAGCCTATTCATGATTTATTGAAGACTCTAGGGCGGGCTATTTGTCGTACGGTTTCGCTTTGCTGTCTTGGTGACAGCGATGACACATTATGTCATCAATGTTAAAGTTAACATGTCATCCGTTTACAATTAGGGTCCGGCCGTTACGGTCCCAGTCCGCTTTGCCCCCGGCCGGTACGCACCCACGTTGAAAAAATTGTTATTCCTGTTTGCATCCGGCGGGTTGTTGTTGTACATTCGCCAAAAAGTTAGTTTGCCACGTTTTTGTAACTCCATACATTGAAAGTAAATTCGCCACAAGTCTTCATAGTACATCATTTTTGCATGAAGTACCGATAGCAAGAAAAGTTCGTTTTGTGCGCTTGTAATGAAAGGTAGTTATTTTATTCTAAAATTATTGATGTTTTTACTTCTCTTGTTTGATTTTTCTACTGTCTGTGTCGAAAATAAGAGTGTGGCGAATTTACTTACACATACTTTTTTCTGTGGCAAACTAACTTTGTGGCGAATGTACAACAACCCCATCCGGCCGCGTTGCCCCCATAGTTTCGGTTATTGTCATGATCTAGGAATCAGTAGATACGGTAGACAATTGTTAAAAAGTAAAAGTTAAATAATTCTGGAGACTGCAGTTTTGGTGACAACAGAGACAGAAAGAAATATCGTTACATCGTGTTCTTTTCGCAACAACACGTGTTATTTTTAATCTATTTTTGCTTACTAACTTAATGTTCTTTTAAAACCTATATACCATTTGTTATTGGTTTAATGCATAACCCGCTAAGCCATTAATTCATAAGTATTATTTCAAAATAATATTATAATAATTCGTATAATATTCATCCTACTAATATTATAAACGCGAAAGTTTGTAAGTATGGACAAATGTTTGTTACTCTTTCACGTAAAAGCTACTGAATGGATTTGGATGAAATTCGTCATACAGATAGTTTATAACCTAGATTAACACATAGAATACTTTTAATCCTGATATTCCCACGGGAACGGGAACTACGCGGATGTAACCGCGAGCGATAAATAATAATTCGTTACATCACAGTCTGATGTTTGAGGACAACGGTTACTTGAACGGTTACTTGAGTTGGCGTTAGCGCCATTATGATTGAGTCCGTTCTGTAAAATGGCTAAATCTATTCCAATAAAAACCCAATGATATTATATATATATATATAGGCGAATGCAAGTTATAGACACCGCTGCTTGTACTGAAGCATGGTCAGTTGTCACCTAGTTTAGCAATTTCTGGTGTGACATAAAAATCCGGTACGAGTGGGAAAGGGCATTGTTTAATCACATTATTGTTTATTTGCACACAGCATACTCATAGGCTGTCTTGGTTGTAGATATCGCAGCACCACTTTTAAGAAGATCCGTAATTTTGGATGATGTTTTTGGTGAATTTTAGTGGAGTTCTCCCTCTTTCTCTACCAGTATTGATATACTGATGCTGATACTGATGCGCTGATGCGCTGATAATGGGGGTAGGTTGAGTTAAGCAAGATGCCTTACGGGTATGCGACCCCAAGCCTGCAGATTTACATAATATAATCACGACTACTATCCCCGAAGGGTTAGTCAGAGACTAGGCAATGAGGACCCCAAAAGCACTCCTCTGCCATAGTCCACTTTTCACCAAATAGCGACTGCACATGTGCTCAGTGTTACAGGTGGTGAGCCCTTTGCCGATCTATGCAGTTGGATGTATGCAGTCTTTAGTCTGTTATCGCCTTTTACGACACCCAAGGGAAGAGAGGGGGTGGTAGTATTCTTTCACCGCTACGCGACGCGGCGTAAGCCTGCAGTTTTGCGTCACGTATTTTCATCCGGCACAAAAAAATAAAAAAACCACCCTATTGCATGGGCCTCGTCGTAAAGAGTAGCCGATACCAAAAGCTTTGCCAATTAGTGAGAAAGGGATTGCACAGCACACTGATATTACTTTTGTAGTGATACTCGTATGCGCGCGTCATGTTTAATTTGATGAAATATATCGATCCCTCGGTCCGAACGTCGAGTTTCAAAGCAGAGCTGGACTTTGGAAGACAAAAGCCTAATTTTGGTGTAAAATCTACAGCAGGATGTTTCAATAAGACGCTGCAGCAATCTACTGCAGAACAATAATGTGTTTTAGCTGACAAGACAAATAGGTTTCGCTGAGCTGACAAATAGGTTTACTAAGCTGGCTGTGCTAACACTTGATTGTACTACCTGCAGATATTGCTATTTTCTATATTGAAAATGTTTTTTTCTATCAATGCTCGTTCTAATATAGCTATCTGGTCCTAAGTATGGGTGCTACTGGAGAGTTGGAGTTATTTTGAAAGGAATACGAGACACTATAACTTTTGGTTAAGTTAATTAATATTTAGCTTATACTTATTGTGAGAAAAGTGAATAGGTAATTCGTGTCATCTTCAGAAAATAATATTTTTTTACTAATGTTGTGTTTTCATTTACTTTTCGTACACATTTCATTTATAAAAGTCTCACAAAACTTTAAAAAATGCTAGTTAGCAAATAATTAGCTAATAAATTATAAAAGGTGTTACGTTGTAAATTCAGGGCCCTGTCTGCCTTTACTTATCTACAAAAGAAGTTCGCAATGGTTGAATAGTACTTACCTGAAATAATTGCTTTAGAATGATCAAATGTCCAAAAACATTAGTCCGTGTAGCTTGTTTGAATTAAATCCATTTTTCTTCACATTAAAGACATGGAGCCTTGGCTGACACATTACAAGACACACTTTTCTTGCATTTTCAATTAAAACATATTTCTAAATCAGTTTTAGTAAGACTTAAACTTACATCTAAAGAGATTTTATTCCGTGTTTACGTTTTGTATTTGACATAACACCATAGACAAAATGACAGCCACCGTAGCGACGCCTAGCGGTAGCGGGGCGAAGTAGCTGTCAGCTTTAATTTCACATAAAAGATTCAATTTTAAAAAATAGTCGAAACAGTTCTAATAATAAATTACATAATAAATTAATATGTATATTAATTACTTTAAGTAATTAAATTTAATTCAAGCAAATCCGGAAATAGAACTAATTTTTTCTATAAGGACTTTTATCTAGAACATTCGAACGGGAGTAATATTTTTTATATGGATATTGTCTCTGCCCGTAGGGGTTACCAGAGAGCAAACTAATACTCCTTAATATTAAGACAGGGTAATTAGTGAGTTAAATATCACAAAACACAATTTTAAATTAAAGAAAAATGCATTTCCCATTGCTAAACGTTAATTTTTTTTTTAGGTCGTGTGTTGTTATTGTTGGCAAGTTCTGTTAGCAGAGGGCGAGTTGTGACAGACGTCATATTTGATGTTTTGTTAGTTTGAAGGAAAATTTTAAAAGAACAATTTCTTATGAATTACCCGACAATGGGAGTATAAATTATAAGCTGGCCTTCGATTTATAAGTGTTTCCGGCGAAAGGAAAGCTGCCGAGTTGCGACGCCGAAACGAGCTCAATCTCTGGTGTGACGTGGTGCGAGGAGTTGAGATCAATGCACTCAGGTAGGCATGAGCCGTCGTAGTCACCTTTTGTTTTAATCTGAGGTCGTAATAATGTAGTGGATTTGAGGCGTCATTAGCTTGAGAATATAGTCAACAAGTGTGTGGTTTATTTACAGGAATCCGTGCCACCACCAACCGGTCGTGACGCCGCTGGCAGCCACGCGTAGATATAGAATATCCTAGCGCGTGAGTATCTCAATAGCATTGTTTAAATATAATAAGCCGTCATACTAGGAAAGCAAATCGATATTTCATGGTGTCTGAATCCTGCCTTGTCGCCAGGCGACGCAAGGCTCTTGGCCATGTGGCAGACGTGTCAAACCCCCTTTATTAGGTGGATATTGCCCCATCCAACAGTAGTCTGGCATTATTTAGTTATGTTTATTGGAATATCGTAGCCGTGTAGTGCCTTGTGTACTAGTTAAATGTGAAACAAAGCTAAAATTAAAACATGGTGTTAAATGTTAGTGTTGGAGTGTGAGTTTTTAGTTGTGCAACAGCGTTGGGAAGCTTTTGATAACCCATGGCGCTGCGAGTCCCTGGTTATGATAGGTTGCAGCCCCAGATACACAGATAGCAGACTGCGGGACCCTAATTTATGTAACAGTTAAAACTAGGCGTGTAGTGTTATAAATAGGCCCCGTGTTGATAATTTCAGATGCTTCGAGAGGCCCGTCTCGCCGCCAGGATTTAGAGCTGGGCCCTAAAGCCTGGACGCGAGACCTGCCTCTTCGGGGCACCAGCGGCCACCTGCTGCCAGCAAGCTGTCGCCAAACAGGCGTTGACGGTTTTTTTGTACCCCCACTCTGGGTTTAATCATTCGTTATTCAGGAACATATTTTTACATTAGGGTTTCGAAACCTTAACATAGTATTTTCTTTTATATCCAACTACACCAAGCGTTGGTGAAGTTGTGAAACCTTTGAGGATCTGCGAGTTCGACCTGTGTGAAGTTGTATGGTGACATCGTCTCCAGATTCGGATCGACTATACGATCCTGGCGTCCATAAATATTTATTTAATATCGGTATAACCCCACGGTTCTCTAGAGTATCGGTTTTAAATGTGTGAGAGTTTTGATACGGTTAAACGGTTTAAAACATTTAATTTAATATTTTTATAGACGGAGTAATTTAATTTTAATTTCAACTTCATACTCCGAACGGTATTGGCTTTATCCCGACCCCCACTCACGACCATAGCTCGTACGACTGAGATATTAGCTGGCTGGTTAGGCAGTAGGAGGAACAGTATTATAAAATTTATTTTAAATTAAAATTATCACCGACCCGCTTGGTCACTTTTGACTCTTAGGATTTTAGTGTGTTTTAGGGGGTGATATAGCTTTGGAATAAGGTTTAGATTACTTTAAACAGTAAATTATAGTTGGCAAAATTAATAGAAAGTTTGTTGAACTTTCATTTGAGATTGACCCTAGGGTCAATTTCGACTGATAGTTTTTATTTGTGATTTTCGGCTAAATAAATTAAAAGGAGTAACGTAGATGAATTGTACCTAACATAATATAAGATAAAATTGTGACTAACCCCCCTCTTTTAAATAATAAGAATGAAATAAAATTTATAATTTTATTTTATTGTTGTTGGACAAAATATTTGTGTGTTCTTTTACAATATACTGCCTAGCTGTTGAACATTTTATGGTTTTATTTGATAACAACCCACTGAAGCTTGCATTTGGGATTTTCTTCCTTTTCCCCAAAAGGGACAAAATCGCAAATGTAACAGTGGCGCACTCAACGTGTGTTTTGGTTAGGGATAGTGGTTATGTCTTATGCTGTAACTAAAAAGCCAGAATACCGATAGCGTTCTAGAACCGTGGGGATTATTACTTTTAAGAAAAACCGTCACGCGTGCATTGGCACGGATTCCTCCCATTTTATTTTAATAACGAATTTTTATTCGTTATTATTTTAAAATAATGTATTAATAGTGCATTTTTTATTAAACGTTCATAACATTTTTTTATATGTATACAAGTGTTAATTATTTAATTATTGTACTCAGCTGAACTAAAGTATTATTTTATGACACAATAGGTTATAGTTGACACAATTTTTATTTGAAAATAAGTGTTTTTTTTAATGCAAGTGTTTTTAGTATTATTATTATAATACTGTGTTTGTGGTGGTTTACTACTATTTTCTGTGGATTGTAACTGTATACTTAGGTTGAAACTGCCTATTGAGGAAGCCAGCTTATATTTTAGTAGTTTTTTTTTAAATCCAAAATGGAACGCCCAATTTCGTTTAATTTGCTTCATAAAGACGAGCTTACGTATGAGGTGGAGATTCGAGACGCAGCACCGGCGACAACGGTAGAGGGATTACGAGTTCAGATTAGGGAACTTAGTAAACTAGTTTGCTCAGACGATATCGTAGAGACTACTCGGGATCCTAAAGTAGAATTACAAATTATTAAAGCCAAATTGGCAGAGGTCGCCGAAGTAATAGGAAAAGATCCTTCAAATTTTAAAAAATTTAACCGTATAAAGGCTTTAAGTTCCCACCTTTTTCATCGCTTGGGTAGGGTAACTCCCCCTCCTGAACTTGATTCCGTATATCAGACTATTGACAAAGAGCTTAACGGTTATTTGTCAAAAGTTGATAATATTAACGCGAGTTTCCATGCGTCGTTTACATCGGCACCAGAGACACCGAACGTCCTTGAAGTTGAACCTACGCCCGAAGTCGTATATTATAGTAAGAAGGATGCAACAGTCAGATCTCTCGACTGTAAATTTAATGGTACCGGTTGCGTGAAAGCTTTCATAGAGCGTCTCGAGGAACTTTGCGAAGCTAGGGGTATAAGCGAATCTTCGTTACATAAATCAGCTCTGGACTTGTTTTCTGATGGTGCTTTGTTGTGGTACCGTGGTATAAAAGCGTCGGTTGGTAGTTGGTCGGAACTAAAAAGACATTTACTCACATCGTTCGCTCCGCCAGACTACGATATGCGTCTCATTTCAGAAATTACTAATAGGACTCAGGGGCAAACTGAATTGTCCTGTATTTACATAGCGGTCATGGAGAACCTCTTCAACAGGCTCTCTTATAGAGTAGCGGAACCTGAGCGTTTGGCACGGATTAAGTTCAACATGCGGCCGGAATACGCGACGGCGTTGTCAATGTTGGCGGTCAATACCCTGGAGGAATTAAAGGAGAAGTGTAGGCAACTCGAGCTAGGTTTTGTTAGCAAGGCACAGTTCCGCGAACCGCCGAAACCTACCGCTTCTTTTGTTGCACCAGACTTGGCTTACCAAGCTCCGAGGGGTTCTTTGAGAATCGAGGCCGTGCAAGCTGATCCTGCTATGTATTGTGTTCGTTGTAGGGTAAGGAGCCACTCATTATCTACTTGCAAATCCACAGAAGTAGTTTGTTTTCGTTGCGGTAAGAAGGGTGTGAGGACACCTTCGTGCCCCAACTGCAATAAAAGAGCAGTCGGGACTAAAGGTCAATCCTGTCAGAACTGCAATTCAAAAAATTAATTTCCCGGAACTACAGCCATAATTTTATTAAGTCCGATTGGGACAACTATTTAAAATGGTTACAAGTTTTTTTAAACTCTTTAAGAGTAGATTCAGTACGTTATAAGACTAGGGAGGATGGTCGGCCGCATTTAACCGTTTCTATATATAATGCGGATTATTACGGTTTACTTGACTCGGGTTCATGCATTTCAGTATTGGGTTCCGATGTTGGCCAACAGTTCATAAAAGCTGGTGCAACCTTACACTATGATGGGTGCTTGGGCAACATCGTAACAGCCAATGACTCGCGTGCAACCGTGAAGGGTTATTTATATTTACCAGTTACTCTTATGGGAGTGACTCAAGTTATTAAATTTTATATTATTCCTGATATCACCACACCGTTAATTTTTGGCGTTGATTTTTGGAAGGCTTTTAATTTAGCTCCTGAAATTTTTAATAGATTGCCTTTTAAGTATTTTCAAAACTCTAAACACCGTACTTGCGTATCGGAGGTTAGGCATTTGCAGCCGTTTGATGAATTAACACCCGTTCAGAGGTTGAAAGCGGAGTCATTAATAAATGAATTTAAGAAGGTGTCTTTTGAGGTTAAAGGGTTAGGTCGTACCCAACTGTTGCGTCATAAGATAGACACGGGTGATGTTTCTCCTATCAAACAGCGTTATTATCCACTATCACCTGAACGCCTTAAGGAACTTAACCGCCAGCTGGATGAGATGTTAGAGATGGGAGTAGTAGAGCCTAGCAATAGCGCGTGGAATAACCCAGTCCTATTAGCTCCTAAACCAAACGGAGAATGGCGATTTTGCCTTGACAGCCGAAAATTGAATGCAGTCAGCAAACAAGATGCTTATCCGCTTCCCTACGTCTCTCACATCTTAGATCAGTTACGTGACGCTCGATACCTTTCGTCAATTGATTTAAAATCTGCATTTTGGCAAATTGAGCTTGACTCCGCTTCATCTAAGGAAAAAACCGCATTCACGGTTCCCGGACGAGGTCTTTTCCATTTTAAGGTTATGTGCTTTGGGTTGACGGGGGCACCAGCCACCCAGCAACGGTTAATGGACATACTGTTTGGTCCTGAGTTTAATAATAAAGTGTTTGTTTACTTGGATGACATTATAATATGCTCATCGACATTCGAGGAACACATTTCGCTCCTTAAACGGGTTTTAGAAAAGTTACGACAGGCTAAGTTAACAATTAACTTACAAAAATCCTGTTTCTTTCGTCGGGAGTTAAAATATCTAGGTTACAGGGTAGATGAACATGGTTTACACACTGATCCGTCGAAAGTTCAGTCAATAGTCAACTTTCCCACACCTACCACCCGGAAGGAGGTGAAAATGTTCCTTGGAACAGCGTCGTATTATAGACGTTTCATTAAAAATTTCAGTTCTATAGCGGCACCTTTAAATGCACTTACGAGTACTAGCAAAAAAGCCCCGCCTTTTAAGTGGACTGCTGAGGCAGAAACCGCGTTTACTACTTTAAAAACAGCGTTGGTCTCTGCACCAGTATTGGCTTGTCCCGATTTTTCCCAGCCATTTGAGATTCATTGTGACGCATCCAGTTTTGGGATAGCGGGCACTCTGACTCAGTTTATAAAGGGAGAGGAGCATCCAATAGCATATTGTAGTCGTTCACTGAATTCGGCAGAACGCAATTATTCGGCGACGGAGCGAGAGGCCCTAGCGGTGGTTTTTGCTGTAGAACACTTTCGTCCTTATGTGGAGGGAGGTCCTGCGTTTAAGGTGATAACCGACCACTCGAGCCTGAAGTGGTTTTTTAATTTAACCAATCCTACGGGTCGATTAGCTCGTTGGGGTTGTCGGTTATCGCCTTACAACTTTGTTATTGAGCACCGCAAGGGCAAGGACAACGTAGTTCCAGATGCACTATCGCGTGCCGTTCCGGTGCTCGAAATAAAGGTGCCTGACGCAGACACTTGGTTCCAAAAGTTGTGGGACAAGTGTGTTAGTACTCCTAGGTCGTGTCCTAACTTTATTATTAGAGACAATAAACTTTTTCGTTTTTCAAAAAATAAATTCGGTGTGGCGAGTGATTATGATTGGAAACAAGTAGTACCGGAGGGAAATCGTCTGGAACTTTTAAAGAATCACCATAGTGGTGAATTATCTCCACATTTTGGAGTATTTAAAACTTATAAACGACTTGCACTACGTTACTACTGGCCTAACATGTATAAGGATGTAACTAACTACGTGGGGAAATGTGATACGTGCGCCGCATATAAACACTCACAATTGCCAACCCCTGGTCTCTTAGGTAGCGCGAAAGACTGCTCTAAACCGTTTGAAACAATAAGTTTTGACCTCGTTGGTCCCTTGCCACGGTCTAGAGCGGGCTTCACATATCTCTTTGTGGTCGTATGCTGTTTTACGAAATATTGTTTGCTCTTTCCTTTACGAAGAGCTGTGGGTAAGGCTATAGCGCAGAAACTTGAAGATGGCGTTTTCTTGGTTCACGGCATACCCCGTACGGTGATAGCGGACAACGGAACGCAGTTCACGGGCAATGAAATTAAATCTTTGTTGGAGAGGTACAAGGTACCTCAGGTTCACTTTACACCTCGCTATTGCCCCAGCGTGAACACAGTTGAACGTTATAACCGTACGATTATGACCGCCGTATCAATTCTTGTGGAAGATGACCATAGATCGTGGGATGTTAATATTTCGAAAATTCAGTATGCAATAAACACTTCCACTAATGAAGTAACACGTTTTACCCCATTCTTCCTAGTACATGGTAGGGAGGCAGTTAGTTGCGGAGAGGTTTTCGGCAATAATACCGATGGACCGCTCACCCTGGCGTGCGCTTCTCGCGGTGTATATGCGGACCAGTTAGGCGTCTTAGAGGAAATTTTTAATAAAGTGAAAGGCGCGCTTATTAAATCACATGACCGTAGTGCTCGTCATTATAACAATGGGAGGAGGCCCTTAGAATTTGAGGTGGGTGACACTGTGTGGAAAAAGACATATCCACAGAGTGACGCCTCCAAATTTTTTATGGCTAAATTAGCTCCTAAATATGAAAAATGTTTTGTTAGGAAAAAACTTTCCCCCCTAGTGTATGAATTAGAAGGCTGTAGTTCCGGTAAAAACCTTGGTGAATGGCACATCAAGGACTTTAAGTCTTCATGGGAAGACTAAGATGTATTAGTTTTAGTAATTTATCGATCATTGTATCATGGTACAATGTTTTGCTTGTTGTGAGCGGTTGAAAAGTGACGAAGGAGGGCTGTATATGCCCTGTAGTCGCTGCTGTTGTTGGCATTGGTGGCTGTATATGCCACGGTGCTGGAATTCGTTATGTGGTTTATTTTGGTTGCTAGATGGTTTAAAAGTGACGAAGGAGGGCTGTATATGCCTTTAAGTCACTGCACTTTGGGCGTTTGTGGCTGTATATGCCGCGGCGCTGGAGGCTCTTAAGAGGAGCTTGATGTTTGTGGTTGTGTTTTTGCGCAGTGGAAAGTTTCGACTTTTGGCGTGATGACATTCTATTTGTTATTAAGTTGGAATGTTTTAATTCCTTTCTTTTTTATTTTAATATTATAGGTTAGATACCTTAATGGAAGGGTTAAATCTCCGGACCGTTGGTAAGGCAACGTGGTGATAGTCCTGAGGAAGGTGGCCATTTATTGGCGGGCGTGTACGCTGCTTTGACGGAATAAGTTTATGTTGGATTTTCTTTGTGGGCGGTTAGCCAAACCTCAATCTCCGGACCGTTGGTAAGGCAACGTGGTGATAGTCCTGAGGAAGGTGGCCATTTATTGGCGGGCGTGTACGCTGCTTTGACGGAATAAGTTTATGTTGGATTTTCTTTGTGGGCGGTTAGCCAAACCTCAATCTCCGGACCGTTGGTAAGGCAACGTGGTGATAGTCCTGAGGAAGGTGGCCATTTATTGGCGGGCGTGTAGGCTGCTTTGACGGAATAAGTTTATGTTGGATTTTCTTTGTGGGCGGTTAGCCAAACCTCAATCTCCGGACCGTTGGTGAGGCAACGAGATGATAGTCCTGAGGATGGTGGCCATTTATTGGCGGGCGTGTAGGCTGCTTTGATGGAATTCGGTTTTTTTTTTTTGTAGGATTTATTTAGGGGCGGTTAGCCAAACTTTTAGGTGGTGGTGAATTTTTGTTGGTTTGGGTTGTGGGTTATTTGTTTTTGGTTTACGGCTGCCCAGCCGTGTAAGAGGTTTACTGGGCATTTCTTTAAATATTTGCTTGTTGGTAGGAGCATTTAGATGTTTGTGTATTGAGGAGGTATCGTTTGTTAGGAAGGGTAGACTTGGACGTGTAGACGATTCTAACATATATTTATTATTGTATAGCTCTTTGGGTTTCGTCTTTTCCATGTTTGTAAATGGATCAGACCTAACCTGTAGAACATATATAGACGTTTGGTGTATATATTTATTATTTTGTGCCTCTCTGGGCTTCGTCTTTTCCATATTGCTTAATGGATCAGACTTACCCAGTGGGATAACTGTAGGTCTATTTCAGTAACCTGTATAGTTAAATAAGCCATTCACCCCAGCGGATTAGTGACTGGTACCAAAAGCCTTAACGCGAGGCGTCAGTGCGGCTGGTGACACTGTAATAATAGGTTAACTGTATAGCCACCAGTTTTTATGTTTATGTAATAATATCATTATAACCAAAATTAGTGTATTTAATATATATAAAGTAATCAATCATTTATAATCTAGTATTTTGGTAATATTCATATTGAACTCCAAAAGGTTTGTCTTTTCCATATTGCTTAATGGATCAGACTCACTTTGTGAGTCTATTGTGGTGACTTTTCAGTAACCAGTATTGTTAAAAAAGTAAGCCATACACCCCAGCGGATCAGTGACTGGTACCAAAAGCCTTAACGCGAGGCAACAGTGCGGTTGGTGACACTGTGATAATATGTTAACTGCATAGCCACCAAGTTTTTAGATTTATGTAAGAGTATATTATAATTGATATTATTGTATTTATTATGTACATTAGTTTATATTCATATAGAAGTTTGTATATTTATTGGGATATACAAACTATATATATATATATGGGATATTTGTATATTTAAAAATATATATATATATATATATATGAAGAATTGTCGTACACAAGTCTGCGTTTTGTTGTTTTTTTTAACTGTCATAGCATATTGAATAGCTATTTACAGGAAAGTTTTAAGTTATTGTGTAGTGCAGCTACACGGGTAGGTTTCTTTTGGTTGTTTGTGTTTGCTTGGTTGTTTGAAGTGTAGTGTGACGCTGGAGGGCCAGCGTCGAGATTTGCCCTGGTCGGTCAAATCTCTGGTGGTTGGGGAGGTACTGTTACGTTGTAAATTCAGGGCCCTGTCTGCCTTTACTTATCTACAAAAGAAGTTCGCAATGGTTGAATAGTACTTACCTGAAATAATTGCTTTAGAATGATCAAATGTCCAAAAACATTAGTCCGTGTAGCTTGTTTGAATTAAATCCATTTTTCTTCACATTAAAGACATGGAGCCTTGGCTGACACATTACAAGACACACTTTTCTTGCATTTTCAATTAAAACATATTTCTAAATCAGTTTTAGTAAGACTTAAACTTACATCTAAAGAGATTTTATTCCGTGTTTACGTTTTGTATTTGACATAACACCATAGACAAAATGACAGCCACCGTAGCGACGCCTAGCGGTAGCGGGGCGAAGTAGCTGTCAGCTTTAATTTCACATAAAAGATTCAATTTTAAAAAATAGTCGAAACAGTTCTAATAATAAATTACATAATAAATTAATATGTATATTAATTACTTTAAGTAATTAAATTTAATTCAAGCAAATCCGGAAATAGAACTAATTTTTTCTATAAGGACTTTTATCTAGAACATTCGAACGGGAGTAATATTTTTTATATGGATATTGTCTCTGCCCGTAGGGGTTACCAGAGAGCAAACTAATACTCCTTAATATTAAGACAGGGTAATTAGTGAGTTAAATATCACAAAACACAATTTTAAATTAAAGAAAAATGCATTTCCCATTGCTAAACGTTAATTTTTTTTTTAGGTCGTGTGTTGTTATTGTTGGCAAGTTCTGTTAGCAGAGGGCGAGTTGTGACAGACGTCATATTTGATGTTTTGTTAGTTTGAAGGAAAATTTTAAAAGAACAATTTCTTATGAATTACCCGACAATGGGAGTATAAATTATAAGCTGGCCTTCGATTTATAAGTGTTTCCGGCGAAAGGAAAGCTGCCGAGTTGCGACGCCGAAACGAGCTCAATCTCTGGTGTGACGTGGTGCGAGGAGTTGAGATCAATGCACTCAGGTAGGCATGAGCCGTCGTAGTCACCTTTTGTTTTAATCTGAGGTCGTAATAATGTAGTGGATTTGAGGCGTCATTAGCTTGAGAATATAGTCAACAAGTGTGTGGTTTATTTACAGGAATCCGTGCCACCACCAACCGGTCGTGACGCCGCTGGCAGCCACGCGTAGATATAGAATATCCTAGCGCGTGAGTATCTCAATAGCATTGTTTAAATATAATAAGCCGTCATACTAGGAAAGCAAATCGATATTTCATGGTGTCTGAATCCTGCCTTGTCGCCAGGCGACGCAAGGCTCTTGGCCATGTGGCAGACGTGTCAAACCCCCTTTATTAGGTGGATATTGCCCCATCCAACAGTAGTCTGGCATTATTTAGTTATGTTTATTGGAATATCGTAGCCGTGTAGTGCCTTGTGTACTAGTTAAATGTGAAACAAAGCTAAAATTAAAACATGGTGTTAAATGTTAGTGTTGGAGTGTGAGTTTTTAGTTGTGCAACAGCGTTGGGAAGCTTTTGATAACCCATGGCGCTGCGAGTCCCTGGTTATGATAGGTTGCAGCCCCAGATACACAGATAGCAGACTGCGGGACCCTAATTTATGTAACAGTTAAAACTAGGCGTGTAGTGTTATAAATAGGCCCCGTGTTGATAATTTCAGATGCTTCGAGAGGCCCGTCTCGCCGCCAGGATTTAGAGCTGGGCCCTAAAGCCTGGACGCGAGACCTGCCTCTTCGGGGCACCAGCGGCCACCTGCTGCCAGCAAGCTGTCGCCAAACAGGCGTTGACGGTTTTTTTGTACCCCCACTCTGGGTTTAATCATTCGTTATTCAGGAACATATTTTTACATTAGGGTTTCGAAACCTTAACATAGTATTTTCTTTTATATCCAACTACACCAAGCGTTGGTGAAGTTGTGAAACCTTTGAGGATCTGCGAGTTCGACCTGTGTGAAGTTGTATGGTGACATCGTCTCCAGATTCGGATCGACTATACGATCCTGGCGTCCATAAATATTTATTTAATATCGGTATAACCCCACGGTTCTCTAGAGTATCGGTTTTAAATGTGTGAGAGTTTTGATACGGTTAAACGGTTTAAAACATTTAATTTAATATTTTTATAGACGGAGTAATTTAATTTTAATTTCAACTTCATACTCCGAACGGTATTGGCTTTATCCCGACCCCCACTCACGACCATAGCTCGTACGACTGAGATATTAGCTGGCTGGTTAGGCAGTAGGAGGAACAGTATTATAAAATTTATTTTAAATTAAAATTATCACCGACCCGCTTGGTCACTTTTGACTCTTAGGATTTTAGTGTGTTTTAGGGGGTGATATAGCTTTGGAATAAGGTTTAGATTACTTTAAACAGTAAATTATAGTTGGCAAAATTAATAGAAAGTTTGTTGAACTTTCATTTGAGATTGACCCTAGGGTCAATTTCGACTGATAGTTTTTATTTGTGATTTTCGGCTAAATAAATTAAAAGGAGTAACGTAGATGAATTGTACCTAACATAATATAAGATAAAATTGTGACTAACCCCCCTCTTTTAAATAATAAGAATGAAATAAAATTTATAATTTTATTTTATTGTTGTTGGACAAAATATTTGTGTGTTCTTTTACAATATACTGCCTAGCTGTTGAACATTTTATGGTTTTATTTGATAACAACCCACTGAAGCTTGCATTTGGGATTTTCTTCCTTTTCCCCAAAAGGGACAAAATCGCAAAAGTAACAAAGGTATGTCAAAGTCATTTACAATTTAAAGGTAGACGGCGGCGTTGTTTTTACCAGTACGGATTCGTGGTCACACCAACATGTCACACCAGTGTGATAATCAGGAATTTTTTTCTGTTAGTCACACTGCTAGTATTTTTCAACACCTTTTATCGTCTAATTATGAGTGAGGTGAAATATTATTACCTATGATGAATAAAAACACCAAAGTATCGTTATGATTGTTAAATTCAATTCATGTCACTTCAATGTTGTGCAAAGAGATGCATTATGTTTCGAATAACGTAGCCTAACCTTTGTTCTTTGGCGACCACGAAGTTACTATAACTTCGTGCTGGCGACCTACATATGACATATTATATGACTCTTATATCTGATCCACAAATCTTTTGTTTACGTAAGTTTCTGTTTTAAAAGATTTTCAGTTTACCTAAATAAAATTAGTAAACATAATCGATTTTAATTCATACATTGATAATCACCGCACTATAGTTGATAATGACAAGTAATAAAAGGTGTAGCAATACTAGCAGTGTGACTAACAGGAAAAAAAATCTGATTTTCACACTGGTGTGATATGTTGGTGTGACTAAGAGTCCGTACTCGTTTTTACGAGCTCTTCGAAATGGACTGCGCGAACAAATCATCGTGTCTTATTGCATGAAAAGCACATAATATAGAAACTCAGCACAGGCACACAATAACCGCAGCAGGGAAACTATATTAATGACCGTTATTTATATACATAAAACCCTGTCGCATAGCGGTGGAAGAATTCTACCACCCCCTCTCTTCCCTTGGGTATCGTAAAAGGCGACTAACGGACTAAAGTCTGCACATACATCCAACAGCATAGAGCGGCGATGTGCTTAACACCTGTCACGCTGAGCACATGTGCGGTCGCTATTTGGTGGACGGAGTTTCTCCCGTGTTCTTTTATCAACAACACGTGTTGTGAGACTCCATTTTATTTCCTCCATTATATCTACCATACAACATTAAATAATTATAATTTAAAAAAGGTTAACACTTGAAATTGGCCATTAATTAAGATATAATAATAATAATATTCGGTGAAAAATGGACTATGGCAGAGAATTGCTTCAACAGATTTAGCAGATAAAGAAGCGTTCGTTCAAAAATATTATTTTTTTCCAAAAAGGCCCACGGTTGCCAAATACCCGTTCTACCGGTACTTAATTTAAAATCATCGCTGGCACGATATATTATCACATATGTGGGCTATGAAAAGAAATACTCTAAATTTTATTTGCCCGACGTGGGAATAAAACCCTGGACTTCGACCGCTTTGCCACTCACACCATGTCGTTCTGGTATACCTATAATACTGATGAAAAATTGGATGTCGACAAGAGAATTCGGTTCTCTTGAGCTCTCTAATAGATTTAGAAAACTAGTTTTGCTGACGCTTGATTGCACTATCTAGTACAATATTGTTATTTTGATTACACGTAATTAGTTTAAATGTTAAATATGTTTATTAGTGGTGGAATTGGAATCTTTAATATGTCAAAATAGGTTTATGAAAAGTTTACAAAATATTTAATCGGTAAATCACTTCGATAAGTTTTATCGAAAGTGAAAATATATGTTTATAGATAATCTCTATTTACAGCTAAGTAGACATGGGCGCCGAGTAAAAAAAATCCAGCGGCGGCGCGCCTTAAAAATATGCTCGGCGGCGGCGTGAAGCCGGCGGCGTGGGATTTCTGAAGTCGTTTTTGGTTATGTAGTTAAAGGTAGAAATAAGAGTGATAAATAAAACCAACACTTCACAAAGATTTCAACAACAAAACATTATATCGTCGCCGTAGAGCAAAAAGTCACTAAGTAATTAAAATTGATAATGGAGTTCCTCCTTGCGTCGTGTTCGTCAATGCTGAGAGTCGTGACGTCCCTTCTGCATTACTTTCTCTCTTATGGTTTTCCTCCATCTGTTTCTGTATTTGGCGGTCTGGAGGGCGCTGTGAACTGAAGAGTTAAGAGTGGTGCGGATCTGGTCAGACTAACGTATTGGGCTGCGTCCTCGAGGTCGTTTCCCGTCTACTTTGCCGGTCGCTATGAGCTTCTCGAGTTTGTCACCGTCTTTCCTTGCAATGTGACCGAAGTATTCTAAAATTTTGCGAAGACATCCGAGGATGACAGCCGCGAGGAGATTTTGAGTTCTCGCAATATAGACACGTTAGTCCGAAATGCTGTCCAAGGAATACGGAGCATCTTTCTCCAGCACCACATCTCAAAAGCGTCAATGCGTTTGCGGTCTGCAGCTTTTAGTGTCCAAGTCTCAGCGCCGTATAAAAGATCGAGAAGACAAGAGTCGGTACCAGTCTGGTTTTGGTTTTTACGGAAATATTGCGATCTCTCCAGATTTTTGCAAGCTGCGACATGGCGCTCTTAGCCATGCCAATTCTCCTGCGCACTTCCTTCTTGCACGAACCATCGTTACTGATGTTGGAACCCAGGTATATAAAGTTGTGCACTATTTCTAGGTCCAATGCGCCAGTGAGTTCCAACTTCTCAGATCTATAATAGGCTAAATCCGAACTGGCAGTCACTGAGGAGATCATTGGTCTCAAGGTATGCCAGCAATCGAGAGTTCAGTACACGTTCCGTATTCATGCAAAGTATGGACTTGACTAAAATCGTCTTACAGTAAGATGGATCGGCACGGCTACCTTTTTTGGGCACAGGCTGCACATTAGCCAGCTTTCCCGACTGAGGAACTAGACCAGTCTCAAGTGAGAGGCGATACAGGTGTGTTAGAACAGTAGACAAGTTAGGTGCACACTTACGTGGGACTATGGCCGGAATTCTATCAGGACCACTAGCCTTATTCACGTTAGAGTACGGAGAGCTTTGAGTACCTCTTTGTTGCTGATGTGAGGTTCTCCCATGAAGAGGTCGGCTATAGGCAACTTAGGTGGAACCTTGCTAGTGTCTTCCAGACGTGAGTTCTTTGCAAAAAGAGTGGAATTACCTTTTCAGCTGCAGTGTGGGCAAGTGAGCCGTCAGGCTTTATCAGCGGTGGAAATAAAGGTATTTCCAAATGTTTCGCACCCATTTGTATTACCTATAGCCGATCCCTCTAGGGGGGAGCTTCATGTCCGCGGCGGGGAGGTACTTAAAGCTCTTCGTGGAAATAAAGGTATTTCCAAATGTTTCGCGGCCATTTGTATTACCTATAGCCGACCCCTCTAGGGGGGAGCTTCATGTCCGCGGCGGGGAGGTACTCAAAGCTCTCCGTGGAAATAAAGGTATTTCCAAGTGGGTGCGAAGCATGTTTAACACCGATGGGGCCGATGTGATTGAATCGTGTTACCCTACGTAATGTTCTTTAACTGGGGCTTTCTCAGGGTCTGAGTACCCGAGATTTGCGCGCTCGAGCATTAGCTCAGGCTAAGAAAGCTGACGGGGTTCCGGTTACAGTTACAGCAGTGTGCCATACGCCCCAACATTTCTAAGATACTATGCCAACGCGTTGGTGTGGACGTCTTAATGCTAGGCACGTTCGCGAAGTCCCCAAACAAAGGGCGTTCTTCTGATTCTTCTCCCTCTTGATCGGAAATAGGGTCGTTTTCGTCCTCATCGAGCACCTGAGCTGACGCCTCGCGCGGCGCCCGCACGGCCCACATGAGTAAAGAATAAACTGAGATTATTGTTACAAGAGCCTACACATTGGAACAGTCTAGTCGGCGCGAAATTTTGAACAGTCGGCGGCGGCGGCGGCGCGCCATACCTAAACGGCGGCGGCGAGCCACGGCGGCGCCCATGTCTACAGCTAAGTATTTTTCTTTTATTGGATGGCGTTTTCTTTTATTCGAGTGCTTCAATTTTGAGTAAGTAGAATTTTTTAAATAGAGTAACATCGTTTGTTATTAAACATAATTATTATTTATGTAAGCCTCATAATTTACGGAAGCATTTAAAAATGCTAGTTAGTAATTCATGAAAGGTAAGTCAGGTCACTTTCAATTTTAGGGACGGCTCTAGAGACAGCCGCAGGCAACGTGGCAGCGGCGGCGGAGGGGCGTGCCGAGCTTTCCGAAAAAAGGGTCTTAAATAATACACTGAACTGCAAAAATAAATATCACACTTTTAAAATTTAGTTTTTTTCTAAACTATAGAAGTAAGAGATTTAAAATAAAAAACGTTTTATAGCAAGTTTTATCAGCTTTCTTTTCTTTTGTTTTACAAAATTAAACTCTTTTTCGAGTCCTTTTTGTTTTGAAAGTATATCTTGTGTACTTAAAAAGTTATTGCAATTTTAAAAGTGTGATACTTATTTTTGCAGGCCAGTGTAGTATAAAAGAAAGTAAACAGCCTATAAGCTGTCCCGCTGTTGAGCGAAGGCCGCCATGAAATCAAGTTGTGCGTTTTTTTTCTAATCCCCAAACTTGCTAAATACGGATTGCTAAATAGTGATTACAGTTCGAGTTAATGTACAAAGAACTCACTCAAACATACAGACTTGCAAATTGAACTGCGGTTGAAAATACGGATATCGGGCCGTGCGTATGAAGTTAAAAATATTTGAGTAAAACCTGGGATACCAATAATGGTATCCCAGGTTTTACTCAAATATTTTTATCATTATGAAATGATTACGGAAAATTATACATAAAGCGAAATGTAGCCAATAATGCAGTTGACTATAAAACAGTGACCAACAGAGTAGTCGGCGTATCATATAATTTAAAATAAAATGAATGAAGTTAGTCTAATAATTAGGTACCTACAATATGAAGTCTCATGTCTTAAAGTTTTAATAATCATTTGGCTAATGATTTAATAGCACTCTTGTTAAATAACCACATAACGTAAGTATATTTAATTAGTATTTATGAAAGTCCTGTTTATTCTTTTATAATGCTGTTTGTAATTGTTATTATTAATCTAACTGTATTGAATATCGCCTATATCAAGTCTCCCACATCTATACCAGTTGACTGGTAGAGAATGTCTTGTAACGTTAAATCCGCCTTTTGCAGTTTATTATGTTAAGAAGCTTAAATAAATAAATAACGACTGATTTCATTAAAATACCGTCATACAATACATTCTCACGCATACAGTTAATTCGCCAATAGGTAAGCAGCGTAATACCACATTAGCTTTCCGTTGTGACTAGCTCCAGAAATCCGTTGTTTCCCTTGGGAATCATAAAAGGCAACAAGATTACGTTGGCGAATTGTGTCAGTGGCAAGATCCACCATGAAATATGGAGAGCATGCGACCGGCGTATTAGCGAAATGCTCCACCTGTTTTATTTATATATGAAAATTTCTATTACTCTCTCAACTTAATGCATAGTCATGGAAATATGTAATAGTGTGTTTTACATCATCAACATTTAAATATTCTCATTAACATTTAAATATCCCACTTACCACTTTTGATGATTTTTTCGAGGTAACAACCCATCGATCATGTACCATCGAAGAAAAGACCCGTCGAGGAAGAGATCCTTCGAGGTATAGACCTTTCGAGGTAACGAGCCATCGGTGAAGTGTACCGTTGAGGTAGAGACATCGAGGTAATGACCATCAAGGTAACGTCATTCGAACTAGAGTATCAGACCCGCTCAGGCTGTCCCCCATGATAACAACACAGAGATTGGGCCTTGGCATAGCACACCTAGCACGCTTTGCCTTACGCGGGTAGGTGCGTTTTAACGACTATTATATTACGAAAACAAACGATTTGACGTGCCTTCCGAAGAACGGAGGTGCTCAAGATATTTGGATGTATCGAGTTAGGTGTCTGCACATGCATCTATCTTTCGTTATCTATCTTTCCTACAGCAGCTTCGAGAGTGAAGCAGCCATGAAGGTCGCCAACCTTTGTAGAGACGACAATCGAGTAATGTATGTTAGTAGTATAACCATACATACATATAATCACGACTATTATCCAGGGTTAGTAAGAGACTAGTAAAGAGGACAGCAAAAGCAGTCCTCTACCATAGTCCACTTTTCACCAAATAGCGACTGTTTTTAGCGTGACAGGTGGTGAGCCCATCGCGGCCCTATGCTGTTGGGTGTATTTGCAGTATTTAGTTCGTTAGTCGCCTTTTACGACACTTAAGGGAAGAGAGGGTGTGGTAGTACTCTTTCACCGCTATACCCTTTAAAGGGCAGTGTCAAATATATTGACACCATATTTTGAACTTTAAATAATTGAGATAAGGTCGAAAACCAATCAAAAATTTCAATGTGCTGTGCTTGTTTCATAGATGATTAAAATGTATTTAAAAACAACTAACTATATTATCTAGATTATACGTATTGATGAAATGCTTTCCTATTTCACGAGCTGTAACTTGTTTTCCTGACAAAATGGCGGAATAGAATTTGTTATTCTTCCAAAAAGCACCTTGACATGTAAATTTGTAAGTTTACTACTCGCATTTAACTATACACCATCTAATCGGAGGAACACAATAACTCAATTAAGATCCATTCCAGATAGTTCAGTTTTATTACAGTGATTACACAAGTAGGCACTGCCTGGGAGCTTCCTAATTAGCATAAAGCTTTGTTGGATAATCGCCAAATTTTAAGAAATTGAAAAAGCCGTTTAGGAACTCTTCGTACAATTCCATTATTCGACAGGCACTTCGATTTTGGAGTCTTGATAAATAAAGAGAGGAAAATAATTCCATTAAGGGTGAACTACAGCAAGTAAGTAAATACTTAACTACCTACGTTCTACGAACAAGCAGGTGCTCATACAGGATTTCTTTGTGAAAAAGATTATTACTAAAAATAAAAGACAATTGTCATAAGTAAGATTATAACTAAGTAATTGGAAATTGTTATAAAAAATAGTAGATATCTAATACTTTGTTTTTTTACTACTGATGATCGTATTAGTAAATACACTAAATAGATAAAGATATAAATATTTACAAATAAACAGAGAATAAGGTCAGAATACTTATTCCGTGTTTTGTCTCTTTTACTCTAACCTGAAATTACGTTTACATGACAGGAACAAAACACGGAATAACTATTCGTAGCTTATTCTTTGTTTATTTGTAAGGCACATAAGACTTTTAAGCACATAACACAATAAATAAGAATCCTATAACTATTTTTTTATGTTTTTAGTTTCTAAGTTTACGTACGTGAATGTAATTTTGTTAAGTGTTAATTTTGAGAAAAGCCAAGAAGGACTGTTGTCTTAATTATGCTAGCTAAGGGTCATCGTTTTTGGACTGTCTTTTAATGTTAGATATATTTTGACGTGCACTCGCGGTTTTTGACAAAATGTACATGCAACAAGAATGGGCATGTTTAACGAAAAGCGTTTTGGTGCTATCGAGCCTGTTACATACAGGATCTAACAAAATCAATAAGCAAACGTTTAAGGGCGGTATCTATACATCATTCTGAATACATGACAAAAAATGGGCTCCAGTTTTATAGTGATTTTTCAAAGTTATGTTTTCTAACAAACTAAATCAAATAAAATAATGCACATCTTATAACATACTGTGTCTTTACTAACACGCACGCATACGTCAATAATAAGATAGCTCAGTGTGCTCCAAGTTTAGTGTGCATATTCGGCTATCATTGGGTGCGTGTAGTACAGCTGTACGGGTTTGGAAAGGATGTATTTTTTGGTGAATTATGATACTGTTTTGTTGATTATCTCGGTAACGAGCCTGTAGTTTTGGACCAAATTTAGTGAACATGCTCAGTGTGACGTATTGATGCTTCGCTTATTGATATTGTTAGACCCTATATAAGGATCGAAAGACTATTGGACTAACTGTGGTTAGAGTAACTACTACAAATGACAGAAGTGGCTAAAACTTGTTCCTGTACATTTCAAACGAAATGAGACCGCCAACCTACTATTTTTACTTGACAAAACTTGTTTTTCTGGTCACTATGACTGGTCTGGCAACAAATAAGATAAGATGCCAAAAAATTACAAACTTCAAAAAAGAAAATTACCAACAACGTTTTCATAACTTTATCTCACCTTCGAGACTAACTCACCGGTAGTGTTAATAATATGAGTGATAAAAATAATAATTAAGTTATGAACCTTTTCTTCCGTTCCTGGACCATGGCTTAATGTGTTCAGCGAAGCACTTCGAAATCGAAATTCCCAATTCAATCACTCAGAACTGACGCGACTCGATTTTATTGGATTTTTATTCTAACAGAAATTTTAATAGCTAGCTATAAGGTTACATTTTCTGGTTTCCTGGTACGAAACTTTTTATAAAATTTGAATTAAGATGTTGTTTTAAAGTTGTGCATGATTGTTTCTATTCGATCTTCGTTCCTCATAACTACCTTTTCTAGTAGTAGTACTAGTAACAAAGTCATTTAAACAACATTGATAGTACCAAGACCAGCTTAGTAGCGTTTAAGTAACAATCGAGAAAGCTATACAACTTTGGCAATGTCAGTTACCAAATTTCAATACGTCGGAACTTCAATATGTCAGTTTTGGAAGGCTTATTATGCGTTCGCTAACTTATATAAGATGGTGGAGCCAGACGGAATCAGAACAAGCTACCTTCCATATCCTTAGGATATATAACACTTTTAGTTATATTCGACTAGAAACAATTTTCTTTAGTTTCAAACACGACACCGCTCTAGAACTAGTATACTCCACAACATTCAATTCTCAAAATAACAAGTCCCCGAGCAATTTCTGAATAAATTGATTTTATATTACACGGGAGAACAGGAAACGGGCGTTGCGTGGAATACGAGTCCTATAGTTCCGGGGAGATGTATTCAAACGATTATTAAGTTTATACGAGCGAGTCACAAGAAATCCCAGAGAAATGAAAGGACGAACTGAAAGTAACGCTTTACTTACTGGGACAACACAAGTAGTGATAGAGACTTGATACTTTAAAGCAGTTTCATTACTTTTATTTCTAGTTTATCAATTCTTAACTGATTTTTGATGTTAGTAAGTATTATATTAAGGTTGGATGGATGTTGATGATTGTTGGTTGGATGTCGAGGAGCTCGATGGCGCAGCGGCTAGCGCGTTCGGCTTGGGATCTTGCTCGCTAAGCAACTTTCGCAATGCCGGGTCGCCTGATGGGTGACCATTAAAAACAACATTATCGAGCTCCTCCGTGCTTCGGAAGGCACGTTAAGCCGTTGGTCCCGGTTGTTGTCACCAACCCGCATTGGGCCAGCGTGGTGGGTTATGGCCCAATATCCCCACGTGCTATTGTTCACGTGGGAGGCCTGTGCCCAACAGTGGGACGTTTTTAAAAATTCATTACGGGGTTACTGGGTGTTTAAAAAAGATTTTCAATATTTTTCATTCGCTAAATCAGGTACGCTATAACCTCTCGTCTGTGGAGAGAGCCGGTCTTGAATAACAAGTTTTAGTCATTGAGTTAAACTGTTTTAGTCATGTTGGTTTTATTCGTATTTTTTATTACAAGAAAAAGTAAACGAAAGCACAGGTGTGCTTTACCAGATGGTAACTCCTACATACATAAATATTACATACATATTATCACAACTATTATCCCGAAGTGTTAGTCAGAGACTAGGCAATGAGGACAGCAAAAGCAGTCTTCAATCATAATCCACTTATGACCAAATAGCGACTGCACATGTGCTCAGCGTGACAGGTGGTGAGCCCATCGCTGCTCCATGCTGTTGGATGTATGTGCAGTCTTTAGCCCGTTAGTCGCCGTAAGAGAAGGGGTGGTAGTATTCTTTCACCGCTAAGCGACACGGTTGATATTCGTATGTATATCTCTGACTATAAGTTATTTTCAGGTACCTACTTGTTAGATACACAATAGAATTTATTCTTAATTACTTAAGCTTTAATTTATTCTTAACTGGACTTTAGAAGATGATTAAGCTCACGAGGTTGTAATAAAAAATTACTCGAAATCCCAATCTTTTCTTAGCGTTTTACATCTTCAAGGACCAGTTAATTAATTAGAACTTTCTTATAACAGTTATAAGAGAGCACTTGTTAAGTTAATGAGTAATAAAAATACTCAAGGGCCATTAGGCACTTAATGAAAAGATAAAGCAGTAATTATCAAAGGGATCAAACCATGTTTTTGTTGCTATCGATATTTCGGCAAAGTTGCATAAGCTATGACGTTCGTTTTAATATACCGATGTTCTTTTAATTTTTCTTTTGATAATTACTGAGCCGGTGGCCGAGTGGTCGAGCATTCGGCTCGATATCCGGAGTCTCGGATTCAATTCCCCGGTCGGGCAAAGTAGGTTTTCGGATTTTTTGATGCATAGCAAAGGTTTCTGATCACCAATCCGCATTTGGCAAGCGTATTTATTAATCCAATACATAAATAAATAAAATAAATAAACTTCCCTACATTCCTACACCAATTATCTAGCCCAAGAGAAGCCTCCTTATGAAACTCGTTAAATGGTTACTGGACAACGGATAAACATAATTAAAATACTTAAATACATACTTATTAATAAAAGAAAACACCCAGACCCGAGACAAGTTAAAAAACTCTAATTTCTAAATTGATCCGACCAAGGATCGAACCCGGGACCTTAGAGATGGCGACACCATAAAAACCGGTGTACAAACCACTCGACCAAGGTCGTCGCATACAAATTACAAAGATGGCGATGACTTGATTTCAGTGATGGACACCTTTGCACCCCAGTGGGATAGTATACTGACTTAAACACTGCAAATAACATTTATGAATTCGCTCAAAAAATTTATAATAAGGTACCGGAAGACATAAAAATTATTAATACCTAATCTGATAGAATTTAAATCAACCCTAAAAAATTCTTTATTTATAAAGTTATTATACGATTAATGAATATCCAAGTGATGTTAATAGTTGAGCCAATTCTGTAATTTTGACTAATACCTAAATAGAACTAAATAAAATGTAACGTAATACTATTTATTTGAATTTTTTTTTTATTTTACCTTGACATGGGTTGTATTTTATTTGACATTCTTTTACTTAATTGACATGCATTTGTATTATTAATCGTAAGCATTGTGCATGTTGTAACAATAATTTAGTAAATAATATGAATGATGAATTTTTTTTATATAAAATACGGAGGCCAACGAGAAGCCGGGTCACCTGATGGAGAGTATAATCACCGCCGCCCATGGACACCCGCAAAACCAGAGGAATAGCAGGCGCGTTGCCGCCCTCTAAGGATGGAGTAGAGTTGAGGAAGGAATAGGAATTGTGAGAGGTGAGGGGGGGAATTGGCCTCCGGAACCCTCACTGGCCGAACCCTCACTGGCCGGACGAAACACAAGAGCACCAAGTGACATTATTTCACGCCGGATATTCGTGAGAGGGTGGTATTACCCCGGGCGAGCCGGCCCAATGCGTGCTGCAACGCAGCGTGGCTCAACCACTCAGTCAATAAGTTTGTAATGTACCTATTTAAATATTTGCACTCCAGAATATGTTAGAAGGATGTACTATGATAACTGTAAAATGTTACCATATTCTACACTAAATATTTATAATTTTGATTACTTTTTGTTGAGCATACAGCTAGGCTGATAGTGTGGGGCCACCACAGCGCATGGACTCACGAATTATTGTTGATTGCCCTTTGTAACAGCAACACATCGCACACCGTGTGATATAGCCATCTCACTAAACTAATACAAGAGGAAACACTACGTCGAAGTGGTATGCGAAACTCTCATATAAAACACAGAAAAACGACGTTTCGTAGTCCCCTATTTCCTCCTTCAGAACTGCACTAATTTTTATTACTTTTTCAGTATCGATTAAATAAAGAGATTTTCTATGTCTGTATGTTTGATTTTTTTCTTTAAACCAGCCACTTAATGTTTTTGGAGACGCCTTAAAACGGAGTAACTTTGCTAAATTTTGAAGGTCCCTGGTTATTAAGTAAATGACTTAATTAAAAAAAATCAAACATACAGACATAGAAAATCTCTTTCTCTAACCGATGCTGAAAAAGTAATATAAATACTTTCAGTTCTGGTGGAGGATACAGGGGACTACGAAACGTCGTTTTTCTGTATTTTGTATGAGAATTTTGCATGCCACGTCGACGTAGTAGACTCTTAACCCATCTTGTCCCTTGGGTGTCGTAAAACGCGACTGACAACTAAAGCCTGCATATACATCCAACAGCATAGAGCAGCGATGGGCTCACCACCTGTCACGCTGAGCACAAGTGCAGTTGTGATTTGGGGAAACGTGGACTATGTCAAAGGACTGCTTCTTCTTCTCATTGCCTAGTCTCCTAACCAGTTAGGAATAATAGTTGTGAATATTTATATGATGTGTTTACTTAGTTATTTATTACGACCTCCGTAGTCAAGTGGTTATCTCGCCGAGTCTGGCGTCGGGCAATCTCTGAGGTGCCGGGTTCAATTTCAGCTCGGGTCAATTTAGAGAAAAATTGCTTTACTAAATTGATTCCATGTCTGGGTGTATGTTCTATGTTTATGTACTTATATTTATGCGTTATCTTACCATATTTTCGAGTTCAAAAGAATACTTATCTTGGTGTGAGCGTAAACAATTTTTATTTTATTTAGAAATAAGTCAATGTTCGCTCGTTGTAAGTACTAACAGGGATGAAAACTTATACATATCAGACTAGTAAAGTTAATGTTTTTATAACAAATCCAATCACGCGCGCGCTTCTCACCCAGAGCTTTTCTTATGTTCTTTAAGCCTCCCTACAGTGTAATTTCTATGGATATAAGAGATCAATGATATTATAGAAGGTCATTGATATCAATCACGACAACATGGCATCGGCACTGCAAGTAAAAGTGTGTATCTACATTGCATCATTAGATTATAGCGCAAATGTGTGCTTTCTGCAAATGTATGCCAATCTCTTTGATCACATATTATATACATAAACTAGATGAATTTTCGTACTCCTAAGTTACGACACCAGAGCTAATATGGATATTGAGTAAAAAAATACAAAACTCAATGCCATTTAGTTCACCCATTTGAATCCAAATTAGCGCTGGTGTCGTAACTTAAAAATACGAAAATTCACAATACCAATCAGATCCAATAGCGATCGGTTTCGAGAGTAAGGAGGCAGGTCAAGTGTTTTAAAAATGACAAAAAGTAGTCGTGCTTATTTCATTTTTTATTAAATAATTCATTCTGTGAATTTAATTAGATAATCTTTGAGTATCTAATTTATTTTAAAGTAATAACACAAGAAAAATAAAATGAAAAACATTTAAAAGTAACGATTATTTACAACGCGCGGGCAGCGGCCGGTCGTTGACCCAACCGTCTGTTGACCCGTCCGCGTCAGCGAGCGAGAAGTACCTACGTTATCCTGCAATGAGACCTCATTTATTTTCCTATTACGAAATGTGCGTATTTTTCTAATGTTATTGCTTTAAAATAATTTAGATACTGAAAGACTATCCAATTAAAATTCGCAATATGAAATATTTAAATAAAAATATAAAGAGCACGAATTTCTTTTTGTCATTTTTGTCATGTTTAGAACACTTAACCTGACCAGCCCTTGAAGTTTCTTGCGGTTTCTAGCAGTCGCCTTATATTTTTGACGTGCTTATATGCGTTTTTATGCTCCATAAGACAGCTCTTGACCTCGATCTCGCTTGATGGTGAGCGTAGATGGGGTCTACGAAGGAGCGAGCTGCCCCAGAAGATGCCTATTAACTCTCGCCTTGAAGGCATTCAGGTTATAAGTTTTTGGGAACACAGACGATGGCAGAGAATTCCATTTCTTGCCAGTGCGCAGCAAAAATGATGACATGAAGCGTTTAGTGAGACATAGTGGAACTTCTACGAGGTGGGGATGATATCCTTCAGTACGTCTGGAAGTTCGGTGGAAAAAGGGCGATGGTCGTATGAGTTCGAAAAGCTCCTCTGCACAATCTCCGTGGTAAAGTCGGTAAAAGACACACAGGCAGGCGACACGACGCCGGTGTGCGAGGCTGGTAAGCTTGGCCTCGACAAGCGCATCATCACCGATGAGTCTTATAGCTCTGCGTTCCACCGAGTAGAGTGCGGCCAACTGGCATTTGGCAGATCCGTCCCAAAGGTGACTGCAGTATTCCATACACGATCGGACTTAAGCCTTGAACAGCTGAGAACCTTGTTCAGGATGCCTAACTTATTTGCTGCAGTCTGAGCTTTAGACTCGATGGTTGAGCAGAAGTTGAGAGTTGTAGTCAACTCTACGCGTTTTGGCAGAATAGTAATTTTTAAGATGCTTTTCGTTATGTTGCCACATAGCTCGCACATTAGGTACTAAATGAAAGAGTACCTTAACATCTAGATAGGTACTCTTTTTGTGCCGACGTTTTGAGAGCGTTCATGGTGCATCTAGGTTTTTTATATGTGATTGAAGGTCTAACACAAACAAAAACATAAATTTTTAACTCCTTGCTAAATGTACACACATGTTTTTTTTTCTAATTGTAACAATAGCCTTTAGAAAAACATTGTTTAAGTAGAGATAGCGCGTTACCACTATAAACTAGTTATAACTGTAGGTTACATAATATATATACTGATGTTATTACACAATAGAGTTTTCATTGTCCAAGCGACCAAGATGGAGGACACTACATTTTATATCAATTTTCGCAGCGACCATAAATCTTGCTACAGTGAGATATTGTCAGTGCAGGCTGCGTTATCTGCAGCCATGAAAGATGTTACAGTTTTACAATATAATAAATATTGTATTTCACCAATAACACCGTTCACGTATATTAATAGCCAATTATGGGCCTTCACACATTTCGGTATTCCGGATACGTACTTCAAAGTCGAAAACCAATAAGCCTTTTATTATATATTTTTATTATAGTAGACATTTGTCGTGGCTTTTGCAAACACAAGTATTTTTTCAAAAACCAGGGTTATATTATAATGAAAATTTATGGCTGTTGAAATCTTTGATCACATAAAACAATCCCATACTAAATAGAATCGGAATAGTGGCATCTTTGACATTTATTTATTTATTTATTCTAATCTTTATTGCACAAAGAAAAACAAAATGTACAATAGGCGGATTTAATGCCAAATGACATTTTATACCAGTCAGCCTTAGGGCTAGGCAGAAAGAGTTGTAGGCAGTGCAATACAAAATCTTGTGAACTAACAAATAAAATACACAAATCAACTTACATACGTAAATAATCATACATTAAATAACATTAAAGGATCATGGCAAATTTTGTCCCCACGGTCAAACAGATTTGAAAATTAGTATCATTTGAAGGGTCTAGTAGGATACTTAGATATTTTTTCACTATAGCGACGTTCTTCAAATACGCGGGATTTAGGTTATAAAAAATATAGTTATTGTTTATGAATTATTTTTATCCAATAAAATAAGATTGCAAGAGCAAACCAGACTCCACAGGCGGCACCCGTTCTCGAGTATGACATGTGAGTTAGCCATCGCTTCGCTCAACCATGTTTTAGGGAACGTAACGACCCGACGCACATGCCACCACCGCAGAGACACTTTGAGAGAGCATGACACACTCGAGCAACTCCAACTAAAGCAAGAAAACAATAAAAGTTTTTTTTTTATTATAAATAAACCCAATACTTTTTGCAAATAACACAGGTACTTTAGGCCTCTTTGGGTCCCAATGAACAAATTGACACGTATCCCATGACTGTTGTAGGGGTGGGGACGGGGTTCATACAAAATCCCCCATGGTCCTAAGTAGTTAGTTAGTTTATCTTAAAAGATAAACTAAATGAACCTACTTAGATAAAATAAAGATACGGTGATAAAAAACTCTTACGGGGATGATGAAGATTCTTGGAGAAGCATATTGTAGATTGTTTACTGAGCGAAGGTGCCGTGCATGAGAGGAGCTGAGAAGAGGGAAACAAGATTTAATATAAGTGGCAGAGTGAGGATCGTTTAAAATTGAGAATAAAGTTGAGAGAATCCTGACGTTACGGTATACAACCTTAATTATTCTTAATACAAAAACAATTAAGGGTGAGTTCCACCCATGAAACTGAACAACTTTCCCCAAGAAACCGATGTGTAAAAATGACCAAAAAATTTCGACCTCCCATACAAAACTGTGCAATCAGCTGACGACAATAGTATGGGAGATCGATTTTTTTTTTGTCATTTTTGCACATAGGTTGGGGAAAGTTGTTCAGTTTCATGGGTGGAACTCACCCTTAATTGGTTTTGAAAGAAAAATTAAGGTTGTATACCTACATTTGACGTACCAATTTGTTTTGGCAGAATAGCAATTTTTACAGGAGCATTTCGTCATGTTGACACTTGCTCTCAAACTACCAAACGAAATGAGTGCCTTAAAATCTCGCTAGGTAGAGTCTGGCTAACGAAAGCCGAACCAGGAAAAACGCAGCAAATTAAAAAAAATTATGACTGGGTAACACACACAGCTGCAATTTTCCCAGAAAAATTGCAATTTGACATACGACATGACACCTCAGATAGAGACAAATTGTTGCCAATCAAATAACTACGAGGTGCAGCTTTCGTTGGCTAGACTCTACCCTTTTCTGCGGTTGTTTTGAGAGCGTAATAAGGCCTCCGTCACTCCATATACTTGCGCGCTATTATTACCTACCGCCCGGCCGAGCGGTCTCGGGCCGTTTGCGGACCAAATTCAGTGCGGTTTTCGCAAGCGAAGCGCACGCAGCACGCTGTTCAATTTTAATTGTTCCATTCGTTTGTACGCGTAACTACGATGCCTTCTGGTACCTTATGTGCGGTAGTGGGTTTGTTGTGCAGTAGTAGTTTTTATTTTACCTACACACTGACCTCTATTTACTTTTGATGATAATGTCAGCACCTATTTATAAAAAAATATATTTTATAAACGATACAATTTTAAACTACCACCTATAGACAGAACATATTCACAGTTCTCAATAAAATAGACACAAATAGTTATTTATGTTAATTTTATTTTATCGAAGAGCCAGCCCTGCGATTGCTGTGTAATTATTTTTATTTTTTTATTAATTATTATTTATTTAATTTGTCCGACACAATAAAAATAAAGGTAACCTATTCTAGGTATCCTGTGGTATCGTAATCGTAATGTGTCAGAGTTCAATTGCGCGGTCCCGGTCGATTGACCATGATTAACAGTATTTTTGTGGATATATTTGATCAATTCTAGTTTTTTGTATTTTTCACATAAAAAATATAAATTAAATCTCTAGCTCTAAATTAAGTTACTCTATTATTTAAAAAAATATTTGAATAGATATAAAAAAATCCTGTATGTTCCTTAATTTAAAAAGACACAATATTATCACTTCTGCAAAGCCAGTTCTGTGCTACGCTAAGCCAGGAGTTGTCACGATATATCGTCTTTCCACCGAACCTTTTTATGACTACAACATCTTTTGCCGGTCCTCGGCTACCATTCAGTCAGAGCTCTGCTCCACCTGCCGTCTCCTCATCTAGTCAACTACAGTGTAGTATCTCTACTGTAATGCGAAGAGCCGGCAGGAAACTCGGCAAGGGCATTTGTTTTCGGCGTCTTCTGAGCAAGGTCGCTCCATCGCTGGTCTCTTTTTAATCCAAAGCAAGCCCATTTACTATTAAAAAAAAATTCCACACAATGACAGACGTGGCTATCGACATTTTGCGTTCTTTGCCACTACACAGGCTTACAGGTTTGTCATTAACGCTTTTAATGACAATTTAAAGATTATTGTTAAGATATACCAAAACTAGTTAACCAACAAAAAGACTTTCATAGCATCGCCGCATTAAGTGTAGAAAGTAATCACTGCAGCAGTTTCATAAGTACGTGACGTCTACAGCTTATTGACAGGTTTCAATCGTATTAAACATTCAATGGAATCATAAGAGGTTTTTAAGCGATTCCATCACTGAATCCTTAATAGCGATACAAGAATCAAAGGTAAGTGGTTGTAAACTGGCTTAACAAGCATCTGTATGTGATGCGGCTTTACGACCGGGGGCGGTGTCAATCAAAGCATAAACTGTTGCTGTATCCAGGAATTTCCAATGCAATACTAACCAATGCATTTATCTACAAATATATAATAGTATTTTTTTAATTATTAATTCACAAAATAGGTTTGTATTGCATCTTCTCATAAATAACAAGTATAATGGTATAATGGCATACAAAAAATTTCTTGGTTAACGTAAATACTCCTTTAACTTTGAGATTAGCTAATGTACAAACCGCACCAAGCCATTTCATAATAAAAAAACTTATTCTAACACCAGAATACACATTTTAAACCCCCAAATAGTTTTCCTACGAGCACAATTAGAAGCATTTATCAAAGTGCACGCAGGAATAGTTTATTTCGGGTCTTAGTACTGGACTTGCTGAGTGTGGGGCAAGCTTCCAAACTCATTCGTTAGGTAAATGCGCCAGTAGGACTTCGGTCGCTAACATAGCGGTTGAGGCGTTTTATAGAACAAATGCACAACATTTTTCGTAAATATTACTGATTAAATAAATTATTAATAATTAATAATTATTAAATATGACTGACCCTTAACACTTTGTAGGCGAGGACTAATATTATCCAGATACTTGTTGCCGGGATAAAAACATTCAGTGTCATGTAAAATGTCATTTATTATAAGCAGAATTTCATTTAAATCCATAGAATAATAGTTATTATTCTATGTTTAAATCCGATTAGCCGGGCCGTTTAACAAAATATGACACTCTTAACAAACTGACAGAATGTAATTTAAATAGATAACTATATTAATTGCAATATTATCACAGGATGACCCAATCAATCAAATTGTTAATTAAATAAACACAATGGCATATAACTACTTTAAGTAGGTACTAAATTACTATTTGCAAAATTATAACAGGATGATCCAGACAATCAAAAATCAGCTAAGGTTAATAAACTATAAAGATAAATAAATACATTAGTATTAATTAACCCACAAAAACACATTTATAGACTCGCCGTATTTAATAAAAGAGTTCATAAAAGGCCTCCGCTTCAATTGATTTAAGTTTAAGTTACGTAAATGGTTGATACAGAAAGTTTATGTTACGTAAATGGTTGATACAGAACTTCTTTTATTTAAATTATCGAATATTTAAAATAAAAATCAAATACTTAGCATGACATTGTAGTTTTTCTATTATTCTTTAATCCTATTTGTTTAATTAATCTTGTGTATGTTTTAAATGACATTTTATTATTCAAATGTATTTTGTGTGCCAACACTTTGGCTAAATGTGTGATCCTCTTTTTGTATTATACCATGCATCTAACTATGTACTGTACCACAATTTTAATGCAAATAAAGAAATTGAACAAAATTGAAATATATAGCAGGATAGCAGTTTTATACGTTACGTCAACAGCTCATTGACCAATCTACACGAACCTCATCATCGGACGAGGTTGATACGTCATAAACAGGCGACTGTCACCTGTCTGTTAAAGCGTGACGTAGTTATAAATATATATATTTTTAATTTTAACCATGTCGTGTAGCGGTGAAAGTATGCTACCACCCCCTCTCTTCCCTAGGGTGTCGTAAAAGGCGACTAACTGACTAAAGACTGCACATACATCCTACAGCAATATAATAGAGCGGCGTTGGGCTCACCACCTGTCACGCTGAGCACATGTGAAGTCGCTATTTAGTAAAAGTGGACTATGGTAGAGGCTTATTTATTTATTTTATTTATTTAAACTTTTGCAACATAACATTACATGGCGGACTTAATGCCTGAGGCATTCTCTACCAGTCAACCATAGGGTGGTGCAGAGATAACATGGTAGGTGCATTTAGGTGCGATAATAAAAGTGGAAGCGTAGGTATACTTTTAAATATTTTAAACATACTTAATACAAAAACATATAAGTAGTAAAGTCTATAAACACTATATTTTGAAAGTAGGTACACATCACTTTAAATATATGCATATATAAATATAATATAAATATATACATAAACATACAATACATAATTTATAAATATGAAGTTATTGAGATGATTCTGCCATGGTTTTTCCAGAGAAGAGCAAGCGGACTTTCTTTTTAAATGCTTCGCGACCAGTGGTCATCCTGATTTCGAGAGGCAGCGCGTTCCAAAGAAGAATGGACTGAATAAGAAAGGAGGAATGTACAAATCCAGAAGTATGGGAAGGAGAGAGAAGGAGAAGATTGTTAGAAGACCGGAGATTCCTACTATGAGAAGAGCAAAGATACTGGAAATAGGGAGTTAGATAAGAAGGAGCATTAGGAGAGTTTAGTATCGAAAAGAGTGTGGTCAGAGCTCGTAAACGTCTCCGCTGGCGAATGGGCAGCCATTTCAGCTCGGACCTATACTGTGATATGTGGTCATACTTCTTCAGATTGAATATAAATCTAATACTGTTGTTGAGCAGTCTGTCGAGCTTGTCAAACAGGTCTGAGTTAAGGTCGTAATAACACACGTCACCATAGTCAACCATAGGAAATATTAAAGTTTGCGCAAGCATTACCTTCGTCTTGAACGGTAGAAAGTTCCTCAGGCGGTTTAAGGAGCGCAAAGTCCAGGTAACTTTTTGGCTAACACTAGCAACCTGAGAATGCCAGCTGAGTGTAGAATCGAGATGTAGGCCAAGATTTTTGACGGTCGTGCTAAACGGTATGACTGTTCCGTCAAACACTATAGGGGGAAGAGAGGTAATCCCCACTTTGCTTGTCAATCGCGGGCTACCAACAAGTATCGCCTGACATTTTGTGGGATTTACAGCTACACCAAACCTACGAGACCAGTCGTTAATTTCTTCCAAATCCCGATTAATTTTTACAACGGCGTCTGATAGTTCGTCCACCCTTGCATGGGTGTAAAGCTGAAGGTCATCGGCGTACAGATGATACGCACACTGAAGGTGGTGGGTGATAGAGTTAATAAATATTGAAAATAATAATGGAGAAAGTATACCGCCTTGTGGAACGCCAGCATCCAAATTACACCAATTTGATGTTGTGTCATCGATGCGGACGGACTGCTGACGCTCTTGAAGATAAGAGGAGAACCATTCCTGTACTCTAGATGAAACCATAAGATGAGAAAGGATGGAAAGGAGTGTGTTATGAACTTATGACTGACGACATTAAAGGCGTTTGAGAAGTCGATGAGTACTAAGACTGTGACTTTCGTATCCTCCATACCTTGTCTAATGTCACCAGTCACTTTCAGGAGAGCGGAAACAGTGCTGTGCCCAGGCCTAAAACCAGATTGTAGGGGACCAACGAGGTTATTCTGGTAAATGAATGTTGAAAATTGTTTATGAACACAGGCCTCGATTGCCTTGGATAGAAACGGAAGAATGGATATGGGTCGATAGTGGGAAGGCAAGGACGGATTAGAGATCTTAGGTAAAGGGCGCACATAAGCCTTACGCCACTGGGAAGGGAATTGGCTAGAGTCTAGGGAAAAGTTGATGATGTGGGTAATCGGAGAAATAACATAATTTATAATAGCGATAACCATCCGACGACTGATGCCGTCATGTCCTAGGGCTCCGGATTTGATGGAGAGGATAATCTTTTTGATTTCATCCACAGTAACAGGAGAGAAATGAAAAGGGTCAATACTAGGACGAGGTAGACCTGCAATGTTATTTACCGTCTGACAATTGGTTGCATGATCCATACTAGCAGTTGTGGTGAAATGACGATTTAAATCATCCAACGAAATTGCGTTCGGCAGAACAACACTACGCGTCTTGCCAACACCAAGGGTTCCAAGGAACTTCCAGATATCAGCGGGGGAGGACGAGGAGATGTTTTCAAAGATGTGTCGGCGTTTAGCGTTGCGTATCATCTGATTACATAAGTTTCTCGCAGACTTGTATAGACCCCAACTCTCCTCACATCGCTCTCGCTTAAATTTCCGAAAAGCCCGATTTCTACGTCGCATAGCAATACAAATCCCTCTGGTCAGCCATGGAGCAGGTGGTCGCTTAAGTTTAATTGGCTTGACTGGTGCATGAACGTCATAAAGTGAGAGGATAGCCTGGTTCAGGATGTCAACCTTCTCATTAACCGTGGGGACTGCTAACAAGTGATCCCAATTAATTTGGGATGCATCTCTGATTAACCCTTCTCCATCCATACGACCAAAGCAACGCATGCGCAGCACTTTAGGGACTGGTTTAGGGGACCTTAGGATGTATGAAAGTAAAATAAAGTCATGATGGGAAAAACCAGGAGCAGGACATTGACCGTGAGTGGATACAAGAGATGGGGTTGACGTGAGGATGAGGTCAAGCCAGGTGTCCTCGCCAGTCATGTTACAGTGCGTGGCTTGGAGTGGAAGGACATGTAGGCCGGCAGCCTTGACGATATGAAGGAGTTTACGGGAGCGGGGAGAATTACGGATGAGGTCTGTATTGAAATCGCCCATGATGACGTGATGCGCATACTCTGACCCAAACGACTCAAGAAGCAGTTCCAGATCCATAAAGTAATCCACAGCAGGAGGACAATATACCACGCCAAGAAGGGTCTTAACCCCTTTGACATAAATTTCTAGGAAGAGGTACTCTGCTGAAGCACAAGAATTTGAAACGGAAGAAGCAAGGATTTTGTAGGAAAATTCACTACGCAGGTAGATAGCCACACCACCACCCCCTCGTCCAATCCTGTCATTTCGGACAAGTATAAAGCCAGAAAGAGGGTAGGTGGTAGAGAGAAGGTGAGGTTTGAGCCAACTCTCAGAAATCAGGACGGCGTGAACACCAGTGTCAGTGAATGCCTCCACTAAGTCACTGTAGTGACTGGGTACGCTTTGCGCATTTATGTGACAGATATTTAATAAGTGTTTTGTGTTGCTACAGTTTTTACGAACGAATTCACCCAGCGTGTCAGGCAAAGAGCAAAAACTAGCGTTGTTAAATACGTCCGAAGAGTCAGTAGCAGAATGGAAAGAATCATCATCAGATAACATAAAAATAATAAATTAGATAAATAAAAATAATATAAATATGTAAAAACTATCAATTCCTAGTTTGGCGAACTCTACACCACCCGCCAGCCGACCATTCACAATCACAACAATTAATAAAAATGTATCGATTGTAACAAAATAGAAAACGGAAATAAAATAATAATAATAATAGGAATTTACAAAGAAATCAAATACCAGTACCAATCCCTGCACAAATCACTGACAGTTTAGGATCAATTAGGCTTAGAATAATTACGAATAGAAAGTAAGTCCGCGTGCCCATTTAGAAGCACTTTTTTGGAGCCTGATGTGGCTCCAAATGCTGAGTTTTCAATGTACACTACGGAGTTAGAAATGTACGTGTGCGTGTCGAATTGGTTTAGTGCTTCACATTTGTATAAAGACTATCTTTCTGTACGTAATTATTGTAAGGGTAGAGGACTGCTATTGCTGTCGTCATTGCCTAGTTTCTGAATAACCTTTCGGTGATAATAGTCGTGATTACATGTATGTACCTATGTATTTTAACGCAAATTTTGTTGCGCTAGTTAATGAGGTTGGAGGGGCTCATTTGGATTTAAAAGTTAGAAGTAATTAGTGTTGTTGAATTTTGACAGGCTGGATAAGTCCCCGGGAGTTTAATTGGAAGAGCACCTAACCCGGATTGTCAGACAGGTGCAGGTTCGAATCCTGTCCGTGTATTTTTTTTAAACCTTTTACAATTCGTGACGTCACTCCTCCCCGCTCCATTCGGAGGGGTGGCCCGCCATCGTGAGCCGCAACGCGACATCGCGTCTGTAATGACACTAAATGACGTCGATTAACAAAATTCAACCAGAATTACCATCTCCTCAATTCGACGCCGCGTTTCAAAAGGTTATAAAATATGAGACCCCGCAAAAGTTACGATCTATTTGTAGAGGATCTTTTGTTTTAGAAGAGATACCTCTATTGTTTGACTGTAATGTCGAGGTACTTAACAAGTGGTCTGGTAGCGAATACGGTTAATACAATTAAACAAACAACACATGGACAATTCAAAAATGGCTACCAGTTTATCAACTCTCGCTCACATAATGCAAAACTTTCTCTAGCTAGGTCTGGATGTTCATCCCGAAAATAAAAAACCTAATGTTACTGCAATGATTCGCGTTTCGTATTTATTTACTTTTATAAGCCCAAGCACAAGGGTATGTCGCCATATCTCGGTGCGTACAAGTAAAGCGATCAAGATACTATATAGGATAAAATGTTTACTAGAAAAAAAACAACCAGTCTCAGGAAAGCTTGAACGGGATTTGAACCCGTGACCTTTGGATTTCCGCTCCACTGCTCTAACCACTACTCTACCGAGACCCCAAGAGCAGGGTAATATAATCCAGAAGACTCGTTGATTTTTTTTTGTAGTTGATTCGCTGCAAGCCAGCGTAAGTTTATGTCACTGTGAAGTCTACCCTCACATTTGAAAGAAATACTTTTGCAAGTATTTAACAATCGATAAAGTCGTAATTGCTTATAAATATCTTTATTATATATAATAATAAAAAACTATACTCAATGATGATATCAGGAAAGGACTAAACTTGTAACAGTTGCTGGTGGTCCCAAGCCCTTCTAAATGGCAGAGACGATTTCAAAAAAATGCTTTACTTCATCGCTGAATGTTATCTATTTTTTAACAGAATAACTAAAAATAATTAACAAGATATTGAAAGTATGAAAAAAAGTTTACTACCTCTGGTCAACTTTTTGAACGTTTCAATATCTCACAGAAATCAATTTAAATCGAAGCTGCATGTTGGCACCATTGTATGAAATCGAAGCTTGCCACTTTTTTCTGTGTCAATTAAATAATAAAATTACTTACCTTAGGGAAACTTGTTGATTACCTATCTCGGTTAACCTTTCTTGTACAGTGTTTTACAGTTCGATACTGCAAAAGCAGTATTTTTTTTTTAATTCCACCTATGTCCAGTGCTGACAACGGCTAACGAAAACGCGGTCGAAAGATGGTATTTTACCATCCTCACTTTTAGCACTATTTTGACACGCAAAGTACGTAGACATGCGGCTTCTATTTAGATCTATTTCTGTGATCCAAAAGTATGTTTGAGCGTTATTCAATAAAAAAAATAACATATATCCTAGTAGACATATACATAGATAGATAATACTTTTATTGGTACATAATCATACAAACATGTAAGTACAATGCATTTACAGAAAAAAGAAAAAGAAAAACAATGTTACAATTTGGTGGTCTTATCGCTTAAAGCGATTTCTGCCAGACAACCAGTCGGATGGAGAGAACTAATATACTCTAAGAGCGGAGGTGCAAACATTGAAAATATGCTAAGTATACTAAGTAACTTAGTTACACAATAATGCGAGAGCAGAGCACAATTTCAGTCAGTTCTCAGTTAATTAGTTATCCACCAGTGTTAAAGTATTGCAAGCTGGAATGTGTCAGACTACGTTTAAATTTCACCTAAGACGCCACATCACCAGTGTTTTATATTTTACAGGACGCTAAAGCGAGGACCCTTCACTGTGAAACTCGAAGTGCCTGAAACATATTCTAGGAAAACATTTTATCGAACTCACTTAAAAATATCGGTACAGAGTTTGTAGCTTGTTAAATGTGAGAAGTTAAGTGTTGTTAAATTGGAGCGTTGATATTTTATATATCACGTCAGAGCGAAGTGATTGCGTGTTATAAGAGCCGCTATTTATACTTTAATGTTCAATATTTATCAAAGTTATACTTAGCTTTAAAGTTTTATTTATTTATTATAAAGTAAAAAGTGTATAACAACCGTGTTGCGTAGCGGCACAGATTGAAGAAGAGTTACCAGATACTTCACTCAGTAGAAAATTACCAATTACTACTGCTTTATTAGCCTACTAATATTTAACATACCGCGCGATCCTACAGCAATCGTAGGGCTGCCTCTTCGATAAAATTAAATTAACATAAATAACTATTTGTGTCGATTTTACTGAGAACTCTGAATATGTTCTGACTATAGGTGGTAGTTTAAAATTATATCGTTTATAAAATATATTTTTTTATAAATTTTTGCTGCCATCATCATCAAAAGTAAATAGAGGTCAGTGTGTAGGTAAAATAAAAAACTACTACTGCACAACAGACCCATCTACTGCACATAAGGCAACAGACACGCGTAGAAACGAATGGAACAATCAAAATTGAACAACGTGCATGCGCTTCGCTTGCGAAAACCGCACTGAATTTGGTCCGCAAACGGCCCTAGACCGCTCGGCCGGGCGGTAGGTAATTATAGCGCGCAATAGAGTGACGGAGGCCTGGTAGCGGTGAAAGAATACTACCACCCCCCTCTCTTACCTTGGGTGTCGTAAAAGGCGACTAACGGACTAAAGACTGCACATACATCCAACAGCATAGAGCGGGGATAGCCTCACCACCTGTCACGCCGAGCACATGTGCAGCCGCTATTTGGTGAAAAGTGGACTATGGCAGCGAGGACTGCTTTTGCGGTACTCATTGATTTTTTTTTGTCTAACAATTTGGGGATAATAGTCGTGATTATATTATATAAGTATGAATGTGAAACTCAATGGAACAATAATTTGTAAGGGGAATAGGTACCTCGGAACGGACCCATTGTCGTTAAAGGTCATGTCAAGAGTATATACCCTCAACCAACGAGCGTGTATGAATAACTAGTTTTAACACGCGGCTTCACTTGCTTTAATTTTTCGGGGGAGAATGAAACCTCCGTCTCCAGGGGCCCATCTATCTCAAAATCGTTTAAGCGGTTTAAGAGCGAAAGCGTAACAAACAAACAACAATCTAACAAAGTCACGTTGACATTTATAATATTATAATAATAATAATTAATAAATAAACTTTCCTATACTCACACCAATTATCTAGCCCAAGAGAAACTTTGTTATAAAACTTGTTAAATGGCTACTAGACAACTTATAAACATACTTAAAATACATACTTATTATAGATAGAAAACACCCAGACCCGAGACAATTTAGAAAAACAATCATTTCTAAATTGACCCGACCAGGGATCGAACCCGGGACCTCAGAGATGGCGACACCATGAAAACCGGTATACAAACCACTCAACCAAGGAGGTCGTCAATATTAGTTTATTAGTTTAATTAGATAATATTAGTTAGAATGTTGTGAGAATAAATGAAGCATAACAGGTGTATTAGGATGGAGCAAATGCGAAAATGTAGTCTCAGCCAACTTTTCTAGCGTGATTATGTACTCGTATGTGTGTAAGTAGTACTCAATAAAAGGAAAACCATTTTTAACGGGATTTAAGGCAAAACTACTTACAGTGCGTTTCATCAAATAGTTCAAATGCCGTCATGTTGGCATTCCTGTCTTTTCCTGTCAGTGTTGCCAACTCATTGGATTATCCACTTAAACTGGTGGTTTCGACCTCCCCTTTTAGTGGCGAAATATTGCATTTAGTGGTTAGTGGTTTTTATAGTGGATTTATAAAATTTCATTTTCAGTAGGCTGAAACATTCAACCACTTCATGACAAGAAAAAAAAATTAACTTTTTTAAATTAATTAAATATTAATTAGTTTTAGTGAAAAATCTACTAGTAATAGGTTAGCAACACTGAAGGAACAAGACAAGAATGCCAACATGACGGCATAGGAACTATTTCATGAAACGCACTTTAGTAAAGGCATCCTACCCTACCACCACAGACCACTTCTGTGCTTACCACAGACCACTTAAACCTTACACATACCATTTATACCCGACGTTTCGACAAGTTGCACCGGCCGTGGTCAAGGGTGGACAGTGTCGCAATGTATCGCCACCGTTTGCGCCGCGAAGTCTTCTTAATGTGTGCATATTTAAGAAGACTTCGCGATAATTTAAAAGTGTATAAAGTAAACATTGTGGTTCATATGTTGACGTTGAGGCTACTTAGCGAGCACGCCTTAAACTGTTGTTAATTAAACTGAAACCAACTACGCCAATCCATAAAATTGGTTTAAGATGCGCCAGTTGGCTCTGACAAGGAGACGGCCACCACTGAATTCATGAGCAGCGGAGACTTTAATTGTAAACCCTAACAGCTCCTAACTTTCAAGTATTCGCAGCCGAACCCGGTGTCTATTACGAAACTAGAATAAGTATTCGTTTGGCACGACAGCTCCATCGATTTGCGATTAAGTTACTTCGAGTCTGGCGAGAGGACGGAGTACACCCCTCAACATAATTGTTAGTGCGGTGCCTTTGGCCAAACCATTTTTTTTGAAAAGTTTGGTTTCATCCAAGACCTTTTAAAATATTTCAAAAAAGATTTCACTTCATTGTGATTAGTATATTAATGCACAATATATTTAAATCCTTCTATTATTAGTAGTAAAGCCAAGTTACAACACAAGGAGATACCTCTTCGGTTATTTTTCGTTTTATCATTTTTCAAAGTTTTTCCTTTCCGTTTCAAACTTTCACGGAAATGATAATAGCAACCCTTCACGATGAAATAATGAAGACAGCTTTAGTTATTATTCTATGGTCAATGCACTACATATTGTTATAATTTATTTACAAATCCCAGCAGTAAGTACATTACTAAAGTAGGTTGCATAGCCTGGTTGCATTAAGTCTACTTAAAGGGTGCAAACTTAAATTACCTGGGTGAATTAAGTATACTATTTGGTAGACTTAATGCACCCAGGTGATATCAAATAGGTAAATTAAGTCTACTAAACCCAACGTTTAGACATTTTGATGAATTACAAAACAATTAACCGCCCCTGTGGTCTAGTAATTTTGTGATTTTAACACAACTATCAGTCTTAAAGTCACGGATTGGATTTTCAGCGGGGTAAGTGTTTGGTATTCGGTTTGGTAGATAGGACTTGTTTTAAGTCCGCCGGGATAATCACTGGCATTAAGATAGCCAGTCCAGTCAGACTGCAATAAAATATGTTTTTGATACAGGTATATTCAATTCTTACCAGGAATGTCACCAAAATATTACATAACATCTCGTTAAGCTTCAAGACTTGCGCCCTAATCTCAAGCCCTAGGCACGCCCTAAACCAAGTCATTTAGTGTTAAATGCTATTGCACCATACTGCAGTTGGTTAGTTATTGCTGAAATTTTAATTATGGTAAGTAAATCCGGCCAACCAATTAAATAGTTTAAATAGTTTGATTAGCCTGCTGCAACTACGACCAAAGTTATTCCGTAACTATTATGGTAACAGCAGCAATGCGGTAACACAATCATAGTTATTTACTTGATTTCAATTAATTATTTTATATTATTTGTTATACCAAATAAGCGAGAACATACACACACTTCACTGTAACTAGTGTTTGCGTCTAAAAACTACTTTTCTCCCACGTGGAAAACAGCATGGGAGAATGGGCATAACGCCGCGCCGCACCCGTGGGCTCTTCCTTTGGATGTCGTAAAAGGGGACTAACAGACTAAAGACTGCACATACATCCAACAGTACAGAGCGGCGATGGGCTCACTACCTATCACAATGACCACATGTGTAGTCGCTATTTGGTAAAAAGTGGACTATGGCAGAGGACCTCTTAATAAAAAAACGTTTAAGAAAAACAATAAACGTTTTTCTAATCTATTCTATTCTCTTCTTTTGCGGTCCTTATTGCCTAGTCTCTGACTAACCCTTCGGGATAATAGTCGTGATTATATGTACCTACGTAGGTATGTAACAGTAACAGTTATAACAGTTACGTAAGAAGTAAGCTTGAATACTGCAGCACAGTTTGGTGTCCGGCCTACAAGGTACACATAAACAGAATAGAGAGGGTACAGAAAAAAATAATTCGCGTCCTATACCGGTTTAAGACTCCCAGAACCTTAAGAGCCTATACTGACCAGGTGAAACATTTTCGTTTGGACATACTTGCTGTGCGTCGTAATTATCTGAATATGTCTTACTTGCATAAATTAATTAACAACTGCATTGATAGGTCCTGTACTGCCTCAATCATTTAGCTTACAACGTTCCGTCTAGAGTACCAAGATAAGGGTATCTTGGTGGGTTGTTTAAAAACAGGTTCTGCAGAACAAAGATGGGTCGCAATTCACCAGTTGTACGTCTGGCTCGTCTGTACAACGATCTGACTAAAGAGTTACCAAAGCTTGCCATCCATTTTCAGAGCTTTTCTACGTTTCTAAAATTCCTTAAAAGTAGTGATGCACTTCAGGTTGCATGTAGTTAGGATATCAGTTTTTTTATATAATATATAGTTTTTATAGTTTAATTTGCTGTACTTATGTTAATTCTTGTTGATTTTATTTTATATGCATGCTGTGGTTACCCCTAATTGTAAGAACAGTTAGCTAAAAGCAACCTTAATTTTAAGAATGTAGAATTTAAATGCTGTTACTTATGTCGGTGATCCAACATATATAAATAATGCGGAAGGTGCGTGGTTCGATTCCCGCCTGAGGTTGTCGTCTTTTTTCAGTGTTTAAAATTTTACTTAAGTATATTTCAGCGTTAATAAAACGCTAAAATATAAAACATTAATCTATAAACGCAGCTTCATCTTAACCGAATGTTCAAATAATTGTGAAAATATTTCTTTCGGATCTCAGAGGTGAAAACTTCTAAGATTTGATGAAGCAATGTTGACTAAAAACATAAGCATCAAGCACTGACAAACTTCGACGGTTGAAAGCCAGACCTCGGTAGCCAAGTGGTTAAGGCAGCCGCCCGGAATGCGGAAGGTGCGTGGTTCGATTCCCGCCAGGGGTTGTCGTCTTTTTTTCAGTGTTTAAAATTTTACTTAAGTATATTTCAGCGTTAATAAAACGCTAAAATATAAAACATTAATATATAAATAAATAAATGTATGTGCCATATTTCGACAACAGCGGGACCAGCGGCATTACGTTCCTTCCTAAACATGTTTTCAATCCACCCATTCAATTACCCGCCATTAAGAAAGTTGTTTAGCTATCAAGATCGCAAATCGAATGAATTAACCGCTGCAATACACTTCGAGTAAGAATCGCAAAGCTAAAATAAAGTGGATAGACAAAGTACTCTTTACCCATAGCTTTTGATGTATAATATTGTTACTGAAAATATTTTTTTTTATTTTATAGAAAACGCTCTATGTAAGTTGTTTAAAAGTAATGAGTAATACGAACTCGGTATAAACACGAAGCGAACCATCCACTGCTTTCTTTCCTAATTGTTCCATCTGACCGTTCTGAACCTGCGCGGAATGTAAAGAAGCCAACATGATCGCGTGTGCAAAAGGAGCTCGATGCTTCAGAGGCAGTTTAATCAGGCCTTTATCTGTTTTGTTTCTTTTTAAAACAAACTTAAAAAAACAAGAAGGTTTTCAATTCTGGAGCTCTTTAATCCACTACGGGTAAGTACTAAGTACCTACTTGGCCTTCATCTCATCTGCTATTACGATGGTGGAAGCGCATGCACTTCTCCCGGATTCCTCAACTACCTAAGACTTATCTTATCTCTAACTGTCAGAACACAACAATGTTAGTAACAATAATGTTATGGCGAAATATTTCGATAAGATGGTAGGAGCTAGTAAGGCGAACTTAAAGCCCTACCATTTAACAAATCGAGTACAACCCCCACTCCTTCCCTCTCGAGGCAAATTGAAACAGGGACGGAACCTCTGGGTGTAAGACCGATGGTCTTACCACTGAACCCCTACTGTGTTACAGAGCAATCTTACGATTAAATACTACCAACCCATCTCTTCCCTTAGGTGTCGTAAAAGGCGACTAACGGACTAAAGACCATCCAACAGCATAGAGTGGCGATAGACGCCCTACGGCCACCTGTCACGCTAAGCACATGACTGTGTAGTTGTTATTAGTGATTCGTGTATGTGACGTGTGCTTATGGCAGCAGGACTGATTTTGCGGTACTCATTGACTAGTCTCTAACTAACCTTTAGGGGATAATAGTCTTTAGTGAATATACGAGTATATGGGGTGCCGTGCGATCGCAAAAACGGACATAAGTCTCTTAATAAACTTCAAAGCAAAATCAATCATATTGATATTTTTAATTGGAACAATTCTGCTTTGAAGTTTCAGGCCTAGTAATTTAATTAGAGCAATGTTTTTATTTTGCCATATAATATTCAATATTCAAAATTACTTTTTTAAGAAGGGGGTGCCCTGTGGTATATCAATACGATATTTTTTTTTAATTTTACTTTCATGAAAAATTATTGTTTCATGCGTAAAATTATGAAAGTTGTCGATAAAATATGTTTTTAGGCGTCATTAGATTTATGTATTGTTTGTTATTGTGTTTCAAATTTCAACAAGGCAACCTTGAGCAAAGATCAAGGTAATCCACTTTGAGCACCCGCCTAAATAGCACCTGCAGAAACAAGTGGATTCAAACCTGCCAAAAATATCAATAGAAGATATCAAAGATCAGGCTAACTTACATAAGTCATTTTATTGTAAGTATTTATCTAATTCAGCGCATAGCACAATTTCGTGCAGGACCCCCTTATAAAAAATATTAGATAGACGTACGTACACACATGTAATCACGACCATTATCCCCGAAGGGTTAGACAGAGACTATTAGGCAATGAGAACAGCAAAAGCAGTCCTCTGCTATAGTCCGCTCTTCACCAAATAGCGACTACACAATACATGTGCTTAGCGTGACAGGTGGTGAGCCCATCGCTGCTTTATGCTATTGGATGTATGTGCAATCTTTAGTCCGTTAGTCGCCTTTTACGACACCCAAGGGAAGAGAGGGGGTGGTAGTATTCTTTCACCGCTATACGCAACACGGCTATAATATAATATTAAAGGTCTAATAAGACAGGCACCTGTATTACACTGCAACCGTAACTCCGTTAACAATAAAAAACCAGTTGTAACACAGGTTAACTATAAACGCTAACTTCTCTTATATTAGCTCTGTGTCGTTCACTAAGCCGCTAAAGTAAAGGGTCTTAGGGAGCTCTGACGCATCTGATAATTGAAAATAGTCTCGCTTGTTCTGGTGGAAAATAGAATTTACACTATAGCGTAGTAGGCTGGAAATGGAGGCTTAAAACGTTATTTTCTCATAAGAAAGTGACACTATTTATGGACCAGTATTTTCAGAAATTTTAATTGCGTGTAATTAGAGCAATTATTGCACAACCACAATACACGGTAATACATCCACAATACACTTTGCCGCATGAAATCAATAAAGCTATATAATTAATTAGTATTATCTTTAGTCCGTTAGTCGCCTTTTACGAAACCCAAGGGAAGAGAGGTGTGGTAGTATTTTTTCACCGCTACGAGACACGGTAAATGATGTGGCAAGTTATTAGAAAGTCAAGCCAAGCGTATTTTCTGTTTTGATTTTATACCGCTACGTTCGTGCTTTACTTATTGTTCCGAATTAAGTTAATTGCTGAACCAACGTCTTTGTCATGTCGACAAAGACGGTAAACAGCACAGCATTTTAAAATTTATTTCTACTAAAGCATTTGTAACAATATAATTTTTTATTTTGGTGTTTGTTTTTATAAAAAAAATTCATTAATCAGAAAAGACGTTGTTTCTTATATTTAGTAAAATTGCAATTAGCAGTTAATAAGCTATTAATTTAGTGCATTATAACAGCTTCAGTAAACTTTGTCGACGACCTCCGTGGTCGAGTGGTCAGCACGCCGTCACTGCCGGCCTAGCATGCGCAACACGAGAACTCTTCTCGACCCGTTTTCTCGTGTTTTATTCATTTATCTTTTATGTCTATCGAAACTAAAAACACATGGATGCGCTTAGAACTCTACATAATATGTCAACTATAGACTTAATAGTAGTTTTTGCATAAACTCTGGTATTTTTGTCTACAAACCATAACATGACAACTTAAAATGATTTGTCGTGTGTCGTCCGCGACATATCTCGTGTGGCGCATGCTAGGCCTACTGGTGTCGCGCCATCTCTGAGTTCCCGGGTTCAACTCCCGGTCGGGTCAATTTAGAGAAAAACCGTTTGTCTAAATTGATTTTGGGTCCGGGTGTTTTTTCTATGTCTATATATATTTATCCGTTATCTTACCATGTTAACGAGTTTCAAAAGAATTGGTACTTATCTTGGGCTAAATAATTTTTTGGCTATTTGACAGTTGTAACAATAAAATATGAAATATGTCGGTTAATTTAACGATAATTATCCAATAGTTTTTTTACTAAGATAATTTCTTTATATTTTATTATTACCAAATAAATTTGCGATTTTTTATCTATTTATTACAAGATCCGAAACACAAGCGGCCATGATTGAGCTTCGTGTGCCGTCACTTATGAAGTGGCAGTGTTCGTCATGTGTAACGACTCCTTTTACACTACATTCTCAAAAAGGAATCCAATTAGAAGTCAACGTCATGGAAATAGGATATGCGCACCGAAACACAGAACGGCACACGTTAGTAGTAGCTTTTTTGGAATGGCCCACAAGATCTTTAACAAGATTTCTACAACTCTTAAGACCTTGCCCATCAATATTTTGAAAAAACGTTTGGTAGCGTTACTTATTAATAAAAGCTATTACTCAGTACAGGAATTTTTAGCTGACAAATCCTTAAAATAATTTAGACATGTTTTTCTTATTTTATTTTATTTTTTGTAGTTATTTAATATTGATAATAATGACATTTTGCTTAATTTTGACATCTAGACATGTTTTTCCAATTTTTTTTTAACTTTATTTTTTGTAGTTATTTTATATTGATAATAAATTTTAGGAAGTGTATAGAGTGCCGCTAGCGGCACTGTATCTCCATCGGTTAGGGAACCGTAAGTTTTGCGGTATAATAGTGACGCCGCCTAAGCTGCCGTAAAGTTTTTGTTAGACAACAGAAATACTAGCTGCCCTACTCCTGTAGGACACGAGATAGGTTAGAAATTTAAGACAATCGCGAAGCGCAGCGTAGCGATTGTCTTGAATTTCGAGGTTATTTTTTTTTATTAGACAACAGAAATCTAACTCTTTGCAAAAATATCTTTTGAATATTATGTCGTCTGAACATTACGACAATTAAAAAATATGTTACGGTTCCCTAACCGATTGAGATAGAATGCCGCTTGTGGCACTCTATACGCTTCGTACTAGGATGCCGTCAATTTACGGCATCGTAACCGATCGTACTATGTTGCCGCTTGTGGCACTCTATTCACTGCCTACACTTTGTACTAGGATGCCGTAATGACGGCATCGTAACCGACCGTACTAGAATGCCGCTAGCGGCACTCTATCCACAGCCTAAATTTTAGTGACATTTTTCTTAATTTCGACATTTATTATTACTAATACTTTTAGACTACAATACATTGTTTTACACTGTAGTTTTTTAAACTTGTATTTGTATACCTTAACTAAGGTGGATATGTAGTGAGACTTATATACTCATGACATCATTGTAATACCTATGTTTCACAAATAAATATTCTTTTTCTCATTCATTCTCAATAAACAAAAACTATCTGTCAGGTTTTAAGACTGGAAACCCTACGCTCCTGACGTCAAATCGATATTGAGTCAGCGTTGCTTAACGGAATATGAACGCTCGGGTCACACGATAAGATTCAATTTCCCGTGAAAGTCGTTAGAGAGTGAACCTTCTGTACGGTAGTACTATTAGTTATTCTGTGGCAGTGCATAGCTTTTGCGCTCCTCATTGCCCAATCTCTGACAAACCCTTCGGGGATAATAGTCGTGAATATATCTAACTAACCAACCGTGTCGCGTGGCGGTGAAAGAATACTACCTCCCCCTCTCTTCCCTTGGTTGTTGTAAAAGGCGACTAACGGAATAAAGACTGTACATACATCTTAAAGCATAGAGTGGCGATGGGCTCACCACCTGTCACGCTGAGCACATGTGCAATCTCTATTTGTCGAAAAGTGCATGGACTATGGTAAAGGACTGCTTTTGCTGTCCTCATTGACTAACCTCTCTGACTAACCCTTCGGGTATAATAGTCGTGCGTGATTACATGTACATTCTGTCAAAAAAGTTTCGGGAACGGATGATTTGTTTATGATTCCAAATTCAATTTTTTGTTTTTTTTTTGTTGTTAGATTGGCACAACGGTTATCCATTTTAGCGCGGAGCTTGAGTTACATCTGTTATTTAGATTTAATACAGTGCTGTTTTAGTTAGTTTATATCTAGTGTGTATTGCGAATTTAATAATGGATAAAAACATCGAACAAAGAGTTTGTCTTAAATTTTGCGTCGCCAATGGAATTTTGTGTTCGGAGTCACTAAAAATGTTACAGAAGGCTTACGGTAAATCGACTTTAGCAAAAACACGTGCTTATGAGGGGTACAAAGCGTTCAAAAGCGGTCGAGATGTGATGGAAGATTTGTTCCCTCTGGTAGGCCATCAACGTCTTCAACTGAAGTTAACATCGCAAAAGTGAAGGAAATGGTGACTGAAACCCTCATTCAAGTTTGCGAGAGATAGCCGCTCAACTTTCTGTGTCTCACGAGTCAATTCGTACCATTTTAAATAATCACTTGGGTATGAAACATGTTGCCGCTCGGCTAGTCCCAAAAGACCTGAATTTTCTCCAAGAACTCAATCGCATAAGAATCGCTGAGGACATGCTAGAACGAGTCAATTCCGACTCAACATTCATGCAACGCATTGTTACTGGTGACGAGACGTGGGTTTACGAGTTTGACATGCAAACTAGTCAACAAGCTTCGGAGTGGCGCCTTCTGACTGAACCGAAACCGAAAAAAACACGCCAAAGTCGATCAAAAGTCAAAGTCACGTTGACTGTTTTCTTTGACTATCGCGGTGTTGTGCACTCGAAATTCTTGCCGGAAGGTCAAACGGTAAATAAATAATATTAATTGAGCGTTATGCGGTGTTTAAGAGAGCAAATTCGACCAAAAGGCCAAATTTGTGGAAAGCAAATTCTTGGATTTTGCACCACGATATAATGAACGAATTTTTGACCAAAAACTCAAGAAATACCATCAAGCAACCACCTTTTTCACCAGATATGGCTCCAGCCGACTTCTTTCTTTTTCCCAAACTCAAATAACCACTTAATGGCACTCGTTTTAATTCGGTAGAAGACATAAAGGAGAATTCGCGGCGAGAACTGAACTCAATTGCGGAAAAATGGTTTAAAAAATGTTTTGATGATTGGATTATTCGTTGGCAAGTGTATCGTTTCTGAAGAAGCATACTTTGAAGGCGATAACATAAATTTGGATGAATGACTAACATTTTGTGTGCTATTGATCTTTTCCCGGTACTTTCTTGACAGAGTAGTATGTATGTATTAATTGGAAAGCTTAACCAAACTGGCTATGGCCGCTGCCTGTGCCATAGAGCTCCTCAGTGTACACATTAACACATTGCCTGCCACAAAACCATACACAATTGATAAATAATAGAAAATCCCACGGCGCCGCGTGTATTCGGCAGTGAATGTGTTAAAAATCAGAGCGTTCATACTGCACGATGTCTATCCTTTGATCGGGTAATTCATAGCCCTACTTAGTACGTAACTATCTAAGTTCCTAGTATATTAACCATTTATATTTCATATAAATATTTATTATTAACTAGCGGCCGTAACGACTTTTTTTAAATTTTCTTTTAAACAAACCTTGTTCTGACAATTACAAACACAATAAAAAAATAATTAGCCAAATAGGTGCAGCCGTTCTGAAGTGATACGCGAACTTTCATTCGTGGTAATTGATTGTTATTTTATATTGATTAATATGAAGAACATGGTGTAGACATTATTGTTGTAATATAGGTAGGTATGCACTTTGACTAATGGTTGACTGGTAGCTGAAGCTCCTTATAAGATAATCATTATTATATATTTAAATACCTACTAAATACAATAAAGTTCAAGGAAGTACATAAAGTAAAAAACATACGGGTAAGCAATAAACTAGTACTTACCTCGGAACGAAAGTCAAAGGTGAATTCTTCATTTTAGGGAAGTAATTTAAAACGCAATTTAATTTCGTATTTTCAAGTCAATGGCGATGCACTCTAAGGCACACGCGAACAATAAACGGGAACGAGGCGGAACGGGATATTGTTGAAAGCCTTAAGACGTTCTTTAAAAAGGGAGTTTTCTTCATTTTTTGCCAAGAGTAGACGGAACACGACTCCTTAGAATCCTTACAATCTTGCACCGTTTTGGAAGGACTTATTTTTGCGGACTAATTCGCTTGCAACGGCTGGTTCGCATTACAAAATATAAAATATATTACTAAAGTTGATACGGCTTCGCCCTTTCAATCCCGATCAATCTGTCCACCAAATTAACTATATTCACATTTTGCCTTCGGTTGAAAGGCAAAATATGAAACAGGTATTACTTAGGTCCGCTCTGTAATCACGGCTAAATCCGATTATTAAAATGTATGTGAGAGAAGATTGAATGCGCGCTATGAAAATGGCTACAATAAATCTCAGTGTGGCCGATAATACTGCGGTGCTTTGTGTGGTATGCATGATAACATGGGTCGGCGTATACATCTTGTCGTGTAGGTTATTAGGGGGAACAATATGTAACTTTGTTTAGCAAATTATTTATTTATCCTACTAATATTATAAACGCGAAAGTTTGTAAGTATGTATAGGTGTTTGTTACTATTTTACGTAAAAACTACTGAATGGATTTGGATGAAATTCGGCATACAGATATTTTATAACCTGGATTAACACATAGGATACTTTTTATCCTGATTTCCCACGGGAACGGAAACCACGCGGGCGAAACCGCGAGCGGCGGCTAGTAATTTATATACCTACCGAAAACCCATTGACGGGAACAAAAAATAAAATGAATAATAAAATAAATTAAGGGCGAAAACGTTAGTTTGTAAATGTTACAAAGATTTCATTTTAACGAACTCACTAGTTAGGTAAGTCTATCTCTGTCGGTTCATTACCGAAACTGCAACTTTGCACTCCCTGCATTTGGCTACATAATAGCCAGCGTTCTATAGATAATAGCGCCGGCCACAAATTAAAGCGTTGAACAATTTAAGAGAAGATATCGCAGAGAAAATTTGATGAAGCTTCAGATCTTATGCCTCTTGCACACAATAGTTTATTGCTCGTATTTCGCAGGTAACAAAATATGACAAATTAGTGTTGTGTACCATGCGGGACAGTGGACTAGTGGATTCGATTCTACTGCGCACTATCGCATAATGAGAAGAATTTTATCGAACATCGAAAGCAAAACCGTTGCGTGTTAACAGACATTGAATTAAATTATTATTTGGAACTAAATCCGTTATGCGGCATGCAGTGCGTTGCACGATTTTGCACATTAATCGGAAGAGTAAAATTACTATAAGCTTCGCTACAGCTCAGAGTTTGATCGAGACCACACCGTGGGTCAAACAAGCGACGAGCAAAGCCGTGAAAGTTCATGAATTCCTTATTTATAAATATTTATGGTTCGGCAGCTGCAACTTGAAAGTATTTCGTTAGGAAAGCTCATTTAAAATATTATGTGGCTGGTTTGCATTCAAATTTACATTTCGGACAACCTATCTACATATATACATGAAAATCAATTGACAAGTGTAAGCACATTACTTCAGAACGGCTAAAACCTTTGGCTAACTCTCTTTTCATGTGTTTCGGATTGTCAAGACAAGAATTGTGTAAAAGATTATAGAAAGAATTTTTTTTGGAATATGTCACTGGATAAGGGGTGTTTTCACGGACATTAGCTAGACTAGACATTTAGGACATTTTAGGAAGCAGACGGGCCGCTCGTTTTATATAATAAATAACAACGTCTTTTTTCTTATTACCATAAAAGAAATGGGTACCAGGTACATAATACCTAAACAAACTAATGCTAACAGATAGAAATTAATATTAATCAATCAAACGCATAGGAAACCTTCACTAAACTCTTCTTCTTAAATTTTATGTTATGAAAAGGGTTCTTCTGAAAATCAGCGTCACAGCCTTGGCTGTGGCTTTATGCTGAGAAGAATCCTTTTTGGCATTTCAAAATATGTGACTGTTCGGGTTGTGTAATATTTTACAATATTGTAACTGGATGGAATGCTAAATAAATATATTTTTATTTATTTCTTTCTTTCTAGACCTGGCCCGCAGGAGCCATCACAAAAGCCGCAGTTACCGGCTGGTACAAAACAAGACACATTAACATGTCACTGTGTTGAAACCGTCGGCATTTTCCTTGATAGACCTTCTGCTACGGAGCGGCTTCATCAAATCTTAGAAGTTTTCACCACTGAGATCCGAAAGAAATATTTTTACAAATATTTGATCATTCGGTTAAGATGAAGATGAAGCTTAAGTTAAATTTTTTCCACGATTCGTTATTCTCGAGCTTATTTGATCGTTATTAACGAAAATATTACATACATACATAAATACATACATATATAAAAATTACAAACATACATACTTACATACATATAATCACGACTATTCCCCCCAAAGAGCTAGCCAGAGACTAGGCAATGGGAACAACGGAAGTAGTCCACTGCCATAGTCCACGTTTCACCAAGTTACGACTGCACATGTGCTCAGCGTGACAGGTATGGTGCGCCCATTGCCGCTCTATATGCTGTTGGACGTATGTACAGTCTATAGTCCGTTAGTCGCCTTTTACGAGACCCAAGGGAAGAGACGGGTTGGAAGTACTTCCAGTGAGCCGTTACACACACGGCTCTAATACAATTAAATCATTATTATTTACAATGAACCGTGTCGCGTTGCGGTGAAAGAATACTACCAACTCTCTTCTCTTGGGTGTCGTAAAAGGCGACTAACGGACTAAAGACTGCACATACATCCAACAGCACAGAGCGGCGTTGGGCTCACCACCTGTTACGCTGAGTACCAACATGTGCAGTCGCTATTTGGTGAGTAAAGTGGACTATGGTAGAGGACTGCTTTTGCAGTCTTCATTGCCTAGTCTCTGACTAACCCTTCGGGGATAATAGTCGTGATTATATGTATGTATGTAATTTTTATTTATATAAATACATATATTGTATACTTTTTTATTTTCTCTGGCTTTTACGGTTACTAATTGTGGTGTTTTTCACAATATGAATGTTTTCAGAACGAATAATTCATAAGTAATGTGTGCTCGTTATCATCGGAGCTATTCGATTTGTAACGCTATTAGTTCGATTTGAAATTAAAACTTTTTTCGACTGCTAACTCGTTTAAAGCTAAAAGGTTATCAGCAGTTCATTCCACGTCGGTTGATTCAGTCGATTTGAATAGTGAAAATTGAGCTGAAATATTTCTAGCAGTCTAAAACCTTTCAGTCTAAAACAGACATTTCGACTTAGCATAATAGATTTGAATAAAAAGTAACGGTGCATAATCGAATGTTGTAGAATTATTCTTTTAGTACTTATAATAAGAACATAGACAAAATTAAATCTTTGTCTATGGTCGGTATACCTAATGCTTGACTGTTTAGACGTAACTGCTTTTTTTCCCTGTTATAAACAAATTAATAATTATAAAAGGTACGTGGAAATCCCATCCTCTCTTTGATCCTCGTTTGTAATAAAGATGGATCGTCCCTTCTGGTCCCCAGGGGCGACCCGTGAACTTGTCGAATCCGTTAGTTTGTAGCTTGTTATTTTTGACTGCTCATGTAAATTATAATGCTGATAGTGCATGAAGCATGACTAATAATTAAATTTGATTTTACCTATTTAACAAATAGGCCTAATGGTAATATTAAACCTTTTTATTTATATCTATCATCATCATCATCACCAGCCTAAACTCGTCCCACTGGGCACAGGCCATCCCATATGGTTAGATTGGGTCATTTGCTATATTAACTTGTTACAGTTTCCCAATGAATAAAGATGCTAAAAGGTGATTCCGGTGTCTATAGCATATAATTGACATAACCCACCACGCTGGCGCAGTGTGGGTAGGTGGGTTATTATTGTATTTATATCTATAGAAATGTATGTTAGAGCATCACTTGAGAACGGCTGCACTTAATTAGCTAATTCTTTTTTGTAGTGTTAATTTAATTATCAGGACAAGGTTTTTATGAAAGAAAATTTATTAATATTCGTGTTTTATTAAATTTTCTTTTATCTCGTCGCTGTTTCTAACTCATAATGCAGCCTCATAGAGTGCATTCGTACATTCTACTTAAAACAATGTTAGACTAAAATAAAGAGCACTGTTTGTTTTGTTTGTATTGGTATGGCTTTGAAGCAGCGCCTCCTGTCGAGTATCTACCTATAGTATCCCAGTTTTGCCCTTTTTCGTTTACGTGATCGAACGGTTAATACAAATCCCAATCAGTAGGTAGTCTAAAGAGCTTGCTACCTAAACCCATTCTATTCCAATTTCCATAGCTCTTTTGTTCGTCCACAGCTACTATAAAAGTAATATCTATAGTGCAATAAGTAGGTACTTATTTTTGTGTATTCCTCTGTAAAGAGGATAAAAAATAACAACTCAATACTGAAATGATAGAAGGTTATGTTTAATTAAAAACGGGGTCCCGAAGAGTATTATAGGTAGGACTATCAAGGTGTGTTTTGCCCACGGAGCAGTATTTGCTGGTTCTGCTTGTAAGCAGAACCAAATAACCTGCTACCCTATCGGGTAAAACATATGAATATGGATATAGGCTTCATTTGACATTTGAAGCCCATAATATGCCCATATAAGGACGAAATATGGGCTTCAAATGTCAAATGAAGCTCATGTCCATATCCATAATTTTTAGCCGATAGACCCGCTGGTCTGTAGACCGCAGTTAGAGAAAAATCTATTCCGTGGTTCTGCCAACCGAACATCAAATTCACTTGACGTTTCATTCTTTGGTTTGAATCAAAACCAAAACCGCAATTTCATAGTTCAACATGATCGAAGAGTCCAAGTAGAGACATAGCCGATGAGATAAGTACCTATTATCGTATTTCGACATTACAATAGTTTTAATGAAGATGACTAAGTACTCGAAATCCATTAAAGAGCCATGTTGCCGCCCGTTGTAACAATTATAGGCGGCTTGTTCTTGTCATAATGATGTCTACCGAATTACACGATGGTGCATCTACTAAGCTAAGTTGCGTTAGCATGACAACAAAGTTAAATGTTAAGGATTTCCCTTGATGAAACCAACTTTTTGGACCTGCCTGCCTTGCTAACTTGAATGTTGTAAATAAAAACGCTTTTTTTTTGTAAAAAATTTTTTTAATAAAAGTTTGATTCCTTTAATGTCAAAGAGAGCTCTTATAGAATACGTTATAGTTTGCTTATTCTTTCAAGACTTCACTATCGTTAGCACAGGTCTTAATAACTTTGAAATTAACTACTCCGACGTGGAAACGGCTGTGTAATGAGTTTGTAACTTTGCTTAAATGACTTAAAGAATTTAAACTGACGTTGTTTAACGTTTGCATTAATATTAATATCAACCTTTCTCTGTGGGCGGCGGAAGGCATGCTCTATTTTACTTTTAGAAGATTGAGTTTTTAATTAACTTTCACAGTTTTACCCTACAACAACACTTTGACTTGCGAAGTAGGTGGATTGTGTTCGCTTATTTAGTAAGAGTTGGAAACAACTACGATAGCTTTATGGTAAGGCACCTCATCTTGAATTTCAAGAGACGTGCGTTGATTCCAGACGATTGAACAGATTTTATCGTTATTTTATTAGTTTTGGGGGTTAAAGTTACTCGCGTCCGTAGGTTTACCCTTGAGACCCTACACGTGCCCCTGGGTGGTGCTAAATGAGTAACGCTGACTGAGTGGTAGAGCTACGCTGCGTTGCAGCACGCACTGGGCCGGCTCGCCCGGGGGAGTACCTTCCACTCAATAATATCCGGCGTGAAATAATGGCACTTGGTGCTGTTGTGTTTCGTCCGGCCAGTGATAGTTCCGGAGGCCTCACAACACGTGACCCCTGGGTGGTGCTAAATGAGTGACTAGGGATGGCGATCTGAGATAAATTAATCGAAGAATCGATTTCACGGGACCAGAATATAGATTTTTTGAACCGATATGTAGTTAGTACTGAATTAGTCCAGTGATCGATATTGAAAATTAAAAAATCGAAATTAATTTTTTTCGTTTTAATAAGGACCATAAAATGATTTACCGTTAGATGAATGTACTCAAACACATGTAAAGAAATAATAGTTTTTCACGAAATTACTCCAAAACTCACGAGATGGCTGTGTGCTTAGTTTTCTTCGCCTCTTCTTAGTAAATAAAAGCAAAAAAAAAGTTACGTTTGTAATCTAGAGAATTTCAAAGCCGAATGGTCTTACAGAGGAACGACTTGCCAAATTTTTTGGTACAAGTGCTGATAGTCTGCACAGAATGATGGTGGTTCTTAAGACCAGCACGTGTAGTCCGGGACAGGAAAGGAGAGGGCGGGATTCTTATCTTAGGCAGTACTGCTTGGCACTACCAGTAGTGCGTCATGGAAAATTTTGTTTTCCGATGACTCTACTTCTCTGATTGGCTCATTGGACGCATAGGTACAACAAAATTACCCGTGATATAGGTACTTTATTACCCGTGGCACTACCATCCATTGGATTTGGATTTAAATATTCGTTTGTAAACTTTAAAACTTTTTAATGAAAACTAAAGTCCATTATGTATTAAGCTTACTTAAATAAACAATTTCATATTGATGCGTTTCATGCTAAAAATCTCTATCTTCTATAATGTATTAAGCATACATAAATGAACAATTTCATATCGATGCGTATAATCATGCTGAAAATCTCTATCTCAATTTTTCTAACGTGTTACTAACCGATAATTCTCTGTAACTGAAGACTAATTTTGTGCGAAGAGCACAAATAATACCTTATAATTAATCAGGCTATTTCTATGAACTGTATGTGTCTAGAATCGCAGACACAATGTCAGTTGATGAAAGTGTGAAAGTGTTTCAGTGAAACAGGCGAAATCTCAGATTATTGAAAGGGTCGAAACCAATTTAACGGGCCCTGATTGAAAAGCGCGAATTTAGGGGTTAAGAAGTACAGAACTTATCTTCAACTTAACTGGAAGTACCTTTTAAGCTTTACTAATAGCGTTTCCCTTTAAATACAAATTTTACGTTGCGACAAGGTTTTAGAACGTTTATAAATTAACTGGAAACAAGAGATCCCTTTTGTGACATCCCGCTTTTGAGCACGCTGAGCATTCAGCGTTCAACACAATACATATACTTACTCTGTTTATTGCATGAAGCTGTTGAAACAGTGAATAATTGGAAGTCTGCATCACATTACAAAATAACTATACCGGTTTTAAGACACAGGGAGAAGATTTGTGTTTTAAAACAAAACGTGTTATCAGTAGGCCTATAGCATGCGCAAGAAGATATGTCGCGGACGATATTCTCTCTTCCTTCGATGGCGGGAACGACAAACTATATCTCGGTTACAGTTGTCAAAACTCGATAAAATTATGTTGCATGTTAAGGCCCCAGTACACATTGGCGTATGTTGGCCCACTGCCGTGCTGGCCATCGCCATTGTGTAGACGGGATAAATTGCGCGCCACTATCGACAAATTTCCCGCCACTGTACACCATTACCCCGTCTACGCATTGGCGATGGCCGGCAGCGGGCCAACATACGCCAATGTGTACTGGGAACCTCTAGGGTTTGCAGACAAAAATACCACAGACAATCAAAAACTACTATTATATCTTTATTATTGAAATGTTTGCATTTACAATGCTATATAGATATAAAATGTTTACTAGAAAAAAAACAACCAGTCTCAGGAAAGCTCGAACGGGATTCGAACCCGTGACCTTTAGAGTGCCGGTCCACTGCTCTAACCGCTAAGCTACTGAGACCCCAGAAGACTCGTTGAATTTTTTCTAGTAGTTGATACGCTGCAAGCCAGCGGTATTACGTCACTGTGGAGTCTACCCTCACATTCGAAAGAAATACTATTGCAAGTATTTAATAATCGATAAAGTCGTAATTGCTTATAAATATCTTTATTATTGAAATTTTTGCTTTTACAATGCTATTTAGATATAGGATAAAATGTTTACTAGAAAAAAAAGCGTTCGAGCTTTCCTGAGACTAGTTGTTTTTTTTCTAGTAACCTACAATTATGTCTATTTTTGACATATTGTGTATATTTTTTCTTTTTTTCTTTTCTCTCTTATTTCAGCATATTATGTTACCTGTTTTCCAATGTTGGCTTTGTGAGCAATTAACTAAAGTTTATTAATTAATTACTTTTTATTTTTCGGAATTGTTACTATTGACTGACTATTGCTTGGGGTGGAGGGTTGATACTTGTTTATTATGGGATACGTCCTAGTTCAGGTGTCAGCCCGCCACAATCTGCAAATTGTACCATTTTTAATTTAAGTACCTTATTGTTTTATATGTATTATGTTGATTGTGGTGTGAAAATAAATTTACTTTACTTTACTTTACATAACACGAGAAAACGCGTCGAGAAAATTTTCTCGTGCTGCGCATGCCAGGCCTACTGGCGCTTATTTTTACATACATAGGGTGTACATACACTCAGAACTATATTCCCCCAAGGGTTAGTCAGAGACTAGGCTACTACGCCAAAGTAGTCCTCTGCCATAGTCCATGTTTCACTGTATTACAACTCATGTGCTAAGCGTGATAGGTGGTGCCCATCGTCGCACCATGCTGTTGCATGTATGCGCAGTCTTTAGTCCGTTAGTCGCCTTTTACGACACCCAAGGGAAGAGAGGAGTTGGTAGTTAGTATTCTTTTACTGAGCCCGCTATTACCCACGGCTCATGGCAGCGTTCGACGCAATGCATACATACGTATTCTGTTTATTGCCGTCATCAAGCCGTTGTAACAGTGAATGATTTGAAGTCTGCATCACATTATAAAAGGAAGAAAGAAGTGCTGTGTTTTAAATCCAAAATATGTACTGAAATCATAGATTTTACTAAATCTATGATTGAAATGAAACACATTTTTACGGATCTAACTCGCGTTTATTACCTACATTTTAGGGTTTTTATTTTTAGTCCTGACGTTTCGGGTCTTTACAGGGTCCGTGGTCAAAGTGTTTCATTTCAGTATGTAGTGCTCGCGTAAACCTTAGAAAACAATACAAAATATGTAATCAATACTTACGCAAACACTTATATAACCACAAAAATTACAATGATAATTTTATTCTGGGTTAGAGTTATGGAACGGAATGGAAGTTTGAAGTTCTATGGCATATGCTCTTAAGTGGTCCGGTGTGACTGTAATTTCAGCTACTAGTATGCTTTAGGTTTTAACCGCTTCTGTGGTGTAGTGGCTAAGCTATACCGGTCTTAGACCCTCAGGTTCCGGGTTCGATTCCAAGCGGGGGTTACATCTTTATGTACATATTTTGGCTTGTTAAGTCCGCCTGGCTAGCTACCACCATCATCTAAGTCTGTCGCCTTATCAACATTGTTAATGGCATTGTTGTGTTCCGACAGTTTAGATTTATGATAGCTGGTTCTTCAGTAGTTGAGAATTCTGGGTAAAGCGCGCCTCCTCTTTCGACCTTATCGTCACGTACCATGTGACATAAAGACCAAGCGCGTCTAGTTTTAGATAAAAAAAAAAGAATTTAATAAACTTTTGTTTAGTTTGAGTACAGAAACTACGTTAATAATTACAAATAAGTACTAACTAAAATTACAAATGCGATAGCGAATTTGTTTGTTTGTTTGTTTGTAAGTTTGTTACGCATTCGCGCCCAGGAGACGGTTATAGGCTACTTTTAACTGTTACTATACTAACTAAACTAACGCGAGCGATTACACGAGCAAAAGCTAGTACCAAACTAATACGTGTGAGAATGCACGTGCAAAAATAGTTGGAAAGGCAACTACCAGCCGAGCACCGTAGTTAGAACAAAAAACTAATTTAATTAATTCAACATCCCTATTATAAACACATTCCGAGTGAAAAGTTGTCGGCGCTGTTCTGTCCGTCACTGTCACATGTGTAAATTTAGAGAGAGATAAAGCATAGATTCCGCGTGATAAATGTTTCGAAAGCTTTTGAGAATCAGAGGGCTGTTTGTGGAATGAGCTTCCGTTGACGGCCGCCGTTTTCCCGTGAGACCATGTTATACGGCATGAGAATTTTCAAAAGGGGAGTAAAAAGGTTTTACAGCGGCGGCAACGGGCTAGTGATACATTTTTTATTCATAATAATATAATTTTTCCAGTTGCAATGTTACAAATTGAGTATCAATAAGAAATCTTGTGAGTAGTAACCGGATATTTGACAAATAGGATATCTCGAGTTCCTCATGGTACGGTCGGTCGGTAATTCGGTATGCATGTGTATACATTCATACCGAAGAACCAATCTGCAAGGACCGGTAACGGTAGCGTGTCTTCCTCTCTTGCATAAATCTATGTTTTAGAACATATCACATAAACTATGAGTACTTAATAGTAAAAAAATCACAGCGTTTCTACATTGCGTTCTATATGTACCTACTGCTGTTTGGCGGCAGAAATGGATATTAGGTAGTGTTGTAGGGCACGGACTATTTTTATTTGGAGACCATATCACTGGCTGAAATATGAAAATACATACATAAAATCACGACTATTATCCCCAAAGCGTTAGTCAGAGACCAGGCAATGAGGACCCAAAAGCAGTGCTCTGCCATAGCCCACTTTTCACTAAATAGCGACTGCACATGTACTCAGCGTGACAGGTGGTGGACATCACTGTTCTATGCTCTTGGATGTATGTGCAGTCTTTAGTCCGTTAGTCGCCTTTTACGACACCCAATGCTACGCGACACGGTTCACATATGAAAATCACAGATAATATACGCCTGTATGCAAAACACCGAAAGGAGATCGGACCGGAAATAACCAATAGGTTTTCATTAGATTGGGCACTCCAACATCGCTCCCTTTTCACAACACCCGGCGCGATACATATAAAGGCCCTTTTATATGCTTATGACTTGGAGTATGCCAGTTGGAAGGACACACTGGAAACGAACATAAAATTGGAATACCCTATAAACGTATCGCCGTTGAAAAAATGTGGTCGATTTAAAAGGTCCGATGGTAGTATACAACTAACTAATGCACAAGAAGCAAATACATTGCGCCGTGGTAACGCTCCATAAGGCGTGTTGAATATAATCCTACTAATATTATAAACGCGAAAGTTTGTAAGTATGGATGGATGTTTGTTACTCTTTCACGTAAAAACTACTGAATGGATTTGAGTGAAATTCGGCATACAGATAGTTTATAACCTGGATTAACACATAGGATAGACTTTTTATCCTCATATTCTCACGGTAACAGGAACCACGCGGGTGAAACTAGCGACTAGTTATTCACATAATAGGTGTAAACACCTTGGTAGTTTGGTACCACCTGCGACTTGGTTCGCGTGAAAACCCTATAGACATACACACAAACCTTTTCCTGACACTTACGAACACAACAAAAAAAATCAGCCAAATCGGTCGAGCCCTTCTGAAGTGATGAGCGTACAAACATTTCGGCAATTATTTTTATTAAAGACTAGCGGCCCGCCCGATTGGTATTTAATATTTTTTAAGACTTGCCATGACCTTTACAAAAACAAACAAAAACATACGTACTTTCAGTATTTTTTTTCAGTGCGCATAATTTTGTATGTCATTCAGTAACGTTAATATACATCATTTTATTTATTTTTTACTTTATTTATTATTCATTATTTATTTAAATTTGTCCGACACAATAAAAAATTACTCGTGGATACCTGGCGAACGAAAGGTCACGTGTCGGTGCAAGTGCATTGAGCCGCCCGGCCGCCTGGTATCGTAATGTGTTAGAGTTCAATTTCGCGCTCCCGGTCGATTTACCATGATCAACGGTATTTTTGTGGATATGTTTGATCAATTTTAGTTTCTTTATTTTTCACTTAAAATAATTAAAATTAAATCTGTAGCTCTAGTTTAAGTTACTCTATAATTTAAAAAAATATGCGCACTGATGAAAAAAATCCTGTATAATCACGACTATAACGGGGATTATAGTCGTGATTATACAGGAATTTTTGCCTCTACTATTCGGGAATAGTAGAGGATCCGAGTATGCAACGACCTTCACCGAGCCGGTTAATGGATGAAAATTATTTTATATTAAATTTAATGTGTTAAAAAATATATTGTGAGTGGGTTGGCTGAAAAATTTCAGTCCAGTAAATAAAGATTAATTAAATATTTTAAAATATATTTTTTTAAACATTGCACTTGTTTCGATAATAAAAAAATTACATAGGTACCAATCGAAATTATGAAGCCTATAGAATATGCCAACGTTAGGTTGACTATTTTTTCCTGTCATAACATTGGGTAGGCAGGTGTAAACAGGCAAGTCAATATTAGTAATTTGCAACCGTCCAGTTAATTAATTAGAATTTATGTTTATATAAAGATAAGCTCATTACAAACACACACACACCAAACCAGTGCAATATAATTTTTTTATTTTTTTTATTAAATTAATCATTAAAGGTACTGAACTGAAATTTTTTAGCCAACCCACTCGCGATATATTATTTAACACATTAAATTTGATTTAAAAAATACTTTTCATCCATTAACCTTCCCGGTGAAGGGTTAGTCAGTCAGACCGGTCTCTGACTAATCCTTCGGGGATAAACTCCATTTTTCTGTCCTTATTGCTTAGGCAATAAGGACCGCAAAAGCAGTCCTCTCCCATGCATAGTCCACTTCTCACCAAATAGCGACTGCACATGTGCTTAGCGTGAAAGACGGTGAGCCCATCGCCGCTCTATGCTGTTGAATGTATGTGTAGTATTTAGTTCGTTAGTCGCCTTTTAAGACACCGAAGGAAAGAAAGGGTGGTAGGTATTATTTTACCGTTACCCGTCACGGTTACTACAAAAAACAAAAAAGCTAGTCAAAATAGTTAGTGCACCCTTTCTGAAGTTATGCGCAAACATACTTTGTTCGAAATTGATTTTTATTTTTATACATAGATGAGCGTTACATACTCACACTATAAGTGAGCTCGAGCCGAAGGCGAGGGCTAAATAGAGCCGAGGATTGTAATTACCAATGCAGATGCGTTTCATACGACGTTTTTCAACAAACTTGTGAGGAAAACACATTTTCTGAATTATATTTTTATTTAGACTTAAATGGTAATAGGCTGTCAATAACATTAACGTGCTTCACTTAATATTTCCGGCGGTAGACTGTAAATTTAGTTCTTCATTACTAGAACTAGATATATTTAAGTATTTTTAAACTTTCAAAGTAATAAGTATTGAACAAGAAGCCGCCGTATGAATGTACAAAATATAGGTATGATAAAGGTGAGAAGTCTTTCCATCTCTTCCCTTTGGTGTCGTAAAAGGCGACTAACGGACTAAAGACTGCACATACATCCTACAGCACAGAGCGGCGATTGGCTCATTGAAATAACACTACTAATCCTTTTCTTCTCTTTCGTGTCGTAAAAGGCGACTAACTGACTAAAGACTGCACATACATCCAAGAGCATAGAGCGGCGATGGGCTCATCAAAATAATACTACTAACCCTCGGACCAAATATATTTGGTCCGAGTACTAACCCCTCTCTTCTCTTCCATTTCGTAAAAGGCGATTAACGGACTAAAGACTGCACATACATCCAAAAGCATAGAGCGGCGATGGGCTTTTCAAAATATTACTACCAGCCCCTCTTTTCCCTTCGGTGTCGTAAAAGGCGACTAACGGACTAAAGACTGCACAAACATCCAACAGCATAGAGGGGCGATGGGCTCATCAAAATATTACTACCAACCCTTCTCTTCCCTTGGGTGTCGTAAAAGCGACTAACGGGCTAAAGGCTCACCACCTAAGCACATGTGCAGACTGTGCAGTTGTTTCTTGCTGAAGCGTGGACTGTGTGGGCGTGGTCTGTGTTTTCTATAGATTAAAATGATTACTAATTTTACCATAAACTTTAAATAAATATCTCAAAAAAGTTGTTGATTTGTAAACTTGTTGTTTTTTTGGGGGTTAAAGTTTCTCGCGTCCGTAGGTTTACCCTTGAGACCCTACACGTGACCCCTGGGTGGTGCTAAATGAGTGACACTGACTGAGTGGTAGAGCCACGCTGCGTTGCAGCACGCATTGGGCCGGCTCGCCCGGCGTAATACCACCCTCTCACGAATATCCGGCGTGAAATAATGGCACTTGGGGCTGTTGTGTTTTGTCCGGCCAGTGAGAGTTCCGGAGGCCCCTTCCCCTCCCACCCCTCCTCACAATTCCTTTTCCTTCCCCTAACCCTATTCCTTCCTTAAAGGTCGGCAACGCATCTGCGACTCCTCTGGTTTTGCGGGTGTCCATGGGCGGCGGTGATTGCTTTCCATCACAGGTGACCCGCCTGCTCGTTTGCCCCCTTCTCATATATAAAAAAAAAAAAAACTGTAATAAGCTGAGTCTTTATTCATGATTATTCTAATTATGACTTAAGACTTTTTCGTTTTTGTAGGCTCATTGTCATTTGACAAACAAAAATTTAAAAAAAAACTTTTATCCCTAGCGGAAGAAAAGTTTTTTCGCTCTGGCCGAGATTCTATTTTATAAACTCCATTACCGCACTAGTGTGTAATAAGCTACATTACGATGCTGAAATCGGTGTAATAAGAGCCACTTTACGAGCAAGTGTGTTGAAAAATATATATTATCTTCGACATATCGCTCACCATACGATTTATATCATAAAATACTTTTATGTAAAATACCTACATGTTATGTTCATTGTGTGTGGTGGTCCACTGAATCGTATGGTGAGCAATATGTTGAAAATAATATATATTATTTTACAGTATCTTCATTGTGTGTGATGGGCTTAAGTCGTTCGGTAGCCTTTTATGCCCAGCAGCCCATAAAATCGTATTTAACGTAACAAACCTGGGGGCTTGTTGTATAACTCAGAGTCAAAGTCAAAATTAGTTTATTCAGTATAAACGTTCACAGGCACTTATGGAAGTCAAAACTAATAAGATAACAGATAGCTAAAATGAGTTAAATCTTAACTTCGGCATCAACTACCTGTTTGGATTTTAGGAGAGCCTTCAACTGAGAAGAGCTGACTAGAAACTCCAGGCTTTCTTCAACATCTATCGTAAAACCTTTTATTTTAATTAGGTAGCTAACATTGATTCGCTAGTTTGATTGTTTTAAAATTAGTTTTAACTAAACATACTAGCAAAGCAATGTACTTGTACTTAAAAAGTATTGCGATAGGTGTTGAAGTTAGACAATTAGCCCCCCTTTTGTAACTGCATATAGGCGCAAATAGGCAGAGACAGAAGGTCGTTGGACCAATAGCCAATGTCAGGAGCGAATGACCCGTCTCAATATAGCCGTTCAATTTCGCTTACCAGGCACTTACTGAATATTTTGCGCATTGTTCAATAGTAAATTATCTATGGTGAAAGTTAGTTTTTCCTAATGTTCTCAATTTCGAAATTTAAATCATTTTTCACACCACCTGCTCGACAACGTCAAATTATATATCATGCAAAAGTAAGTCATTAGTGCGTAAAGTAATCGTATTCATTTGACAGTTCAAAACTTAAGGTTTCATGTGTCAGACGGTAAATTCTAATTGTGTATGGACTTCATCTATGGTTTACGATTATGATCGTCAATTTTAACGATGAGTGAATCTGAGGTCTAGCAGGGCATTAATATTGTACTGAATTTCATTATGACCCGCTGGTCATTAATGTGGTTTGAATTTGGAACATAAATAGAAATCGCATACAAACATTTACTTTAGAGGTAGTAGGAAGGTGTGCAGTCTTTAGTCCGTATACGCCTTTTACGACAGCCAAGGGACGAAAAGGGGTTGGTAGTATTATTTTGATGAGCCCATCGCCGCTCTATACTGTTGGATGTATATGCAGTCTTTAGCCCATTAGGCGCTTTTACGACACCCAAGGGAAGGGAGGGGTTGTAGTATTATTTTGAAAAGCCCATCGCCGCTCTATGCTGTTGGATGTATGTGCAGTCTTTAGTCCGTTAATCGCCTTTTACGACATGGAAGAGAAGAGAGGGGTTAGTTCTCGGACCAAATATATTTGTTCCGAGGGTTAGTAGTATTATTTTGATGAGCCCATCGCCACTGTATGCTGTTGGATGTATGTGCAGTCTTTAGTCCGTTAGTCGCCTTTTACGACACCGAGGAAAGAAAAGGGTTGGTAGTATTATTTTGATGAGCCCATCGCCTCTCTATGCTGTACTTCGATCAACAATTGTTGATCGAAGATGCTGTAGGATGTATGTGCAGTCTTTAGTCCGTTAGTCGCCTTTTACGACACCCAAGGAAAGGGAGGGGCTGTAGTATTATTTAGATGAGCCCAATTCCGCTCTATGCTGTTGGATGTATGTGCAGTATTTATTTAGTCCGTTAGTCGCCTTTTACGACACCGAAGAGAAGATAGGGGTTGGTAGTATTTTTTTGATGAGCCCATCGCCGCTCTATGCTGTTGGATGTATGTGCCGTCTTTAGTCCGTTAGTCGCCTTTTACGACACCAAAGAAAGAAAGGGGTTGGTAGTATTATTTTGATGAGCCCATCGCCGCTCTATGCTGTAGGATGTATGTGCAGTCTTTAGTCCGTTTGGGCCGTTAGCTCCTTGTATAACAATCTACTATTGTTTTACTATTGCTTTTTATTGTCTCGTAGATGGTGTGAAAAGTAGATTATTCTCCTCGGGGATAAAGGTGCCATCGTCTTGGGCGACCTTGGGCGAAGAGTAACAATAACGTTTAGCAGAGTTAAAAAAGTTATCTATTCTTATAAAAAACATAAACAGGATGACATAACACATAGACCTCGACGAAATTTAGATCAGCCCCCTTGAAACCGATTCGAGATTGGTATTGTGAAATTTCGTACTTTTGAGTTACAACACCAGCTAATTTGGATTTTTATAGCACGAACTAAGGGCCAGAGCAGACATGCTACTTTTAGCAGCGGCGATCGGCGATTTAGACGCTTTTTAGAAGCTGAATGCAGCGACTGAATCGCTAAAACGCACGATTCTGCAATTGAACGCAGAGAGTCGCCAAAACGCGATGCCAGTCGCAAAATCGCCGATCGCCGATGCTAAAAGTATCATGTGTGCATTGAGTTTTTTATATAATTTACTCACTACCGGCGCATTAAGAATCCAAATTAGCGCTGGTGTCATAACTTACGTAGGTACGAAACTTTACAATACATATACCGATCGATCGCGATCAGTTTCAAGAGTATGGGGGCTGATCGGTGACCTTCTCGTTAAAATCAGCGGGTCTATCGGCTAAAAAATATGGATATGGACCATGTAATATTTTGTCCTTATACGGGCATATTATGGGCTTCAAATGTCAAATGAAGCCCATTTCCATATTCATATTTTTTAGCCGATAGCAGTAGCAGGTCAGGAGTACCCTAAACCGACGAGCATGTATGAAGAACGTTATGAGAGTAAGTGAAGCAAAGGATGTACGAGTATGTCAGTGTCAGGATCGCAGCAAAGGGTAATCTCTGGTCTCTGCCTATCCCTCTGGGAAGCGGCCGTGGTGTATATATGTATTAGCCTGTTACGGACAGAAGTCTCGATTATAATATGTAATTTATATTGTTTTCTGAGGTTTAAGCGAGCACTACACATTGAAATGAAAACACTTTTTACGGATCAACTCGCGTTTAATTTACTACGAGTATTTATATAGTTTTTTTTTTATCCTGACGTTTCGAACCCTTTACAGGGTCCGTGGTCACAGGGAGACTGAGACAGGGAGACAGAGTTTCCCTGTGACCACGGACCCTGTAAAGGCGAGTTAATCCGTAAAAAAGTGTTTTCATTTCAATATGTAATTTAGTTAGATTAATACGGCTAAATAGGTATAGGTATGTGTATTTGCATGTAAATTAAGTCTCATATGTGTAAAGGTTTCTTGATAGTACATAATTATTTTGTTGTGGGTTTAATTGGTAAAGGTAAAGGTTTTATTAAAGGTAAAGGGCCAGGTAAACGTGCCCAGGGGCCTTACGCCTCTCTAAGGTAAATAAGTCTATTATAGTAAGGAAATTAAGAGATCAGCTGTCGTAATAGTAGAGATTCTATTGTGAGCAACTTCTAGGAGTCTTCTCGACCCTTCCGGGCTTTTGGAACTAATCTCGAAATACCCCATTACTCAATACGACCTAAGATCTAAAAGACCTTTTCCCATAAGGAATGAAACCCGAATGGACTTACTACCAAAAAGAGCGGTTCTCAATATATACTATTGTCAATAAGACTCAATTTCAAATGAACCGAGTCACATTGAAACTTATTCCCAAAACGTCTCATTCCCAAAATACACTAAAATATGTACACATGGAAATATCAAAACACACGATTCTCATAATTACTAATTTTCAAAACGTCCTAGTCCCAAAATACACTAAATGTTTTGATTCAGCAGGTTTGAGTGTAAATATTGCTTTTAGCACCAGATTAGTTCTCTAAAAGTGTCGGCTTATGGATTAAGAAATTCAAATTGGTTTGGTTTGGTTTGTTTTTGGTTTGGTTTGTTCGACATCATTAAATTTGTACTTAATACATATGAGTACTTATTATTTTGAGTAGAATAGATAGAATAGAATCCCCTCTCACAAGAGCCAAACCTGAAACCAGCAGGCTTTCCTAAAATTAGTAGTTTTCTTCATTCCGTGTGTAACCCAGAACTTCCAAGTTTTGAAAAAAATAACTGCCTTTTTTCGCCAAAACGCACGGCACCAGGTCTATTAAGAGGTAAAACTCAAGTTTTTTTTGCTACCTAAAACTTAACCTTTATTATCTTTTCGATAGTGTTGAAATTTGACTGATGATTTTGTCTGTCTCTAAAGATAGTTTAGTAAATTACGGAATTAAGTGTGTTTAGGGACTAGGACGTTTTGAGAATCAGTTTTTATGATAATCGAGTACTTTGATACTAGAATTTAGTGTATTTTGCGAATGAGACGTTTTGGGAATAAGTTTCAATGACACTCGGTTTATTTGAAATTGAGTCTTATTGACAATAGTATAAATTGAGAACCGCTCTTTTTGGTAGTAAGTCCATTCGGGTTTCATTCCTTATGAGAACAGGTCTTTTAGATTTAGGTCGTATTGAGTAATGGGTATTTCGAGATTAGTTCCAAACAGCCCGGAAGGTTCTCGACAGACAAGGCATACTAATGTAATTAGGAAAATAAATATGTAGGGTACCTATCCAGATTACGAGTGATACCGTAGGGTAGGAAGGTAACGAAAATACGATAAAAAGAGAAGTCAGAGCGAAAGGGATAGCTGCAAACCACATGAGCTGGGAGCTGGGAGATGTGTTTAAGTCACGGCCGGTCTAAGCAGATTTTGTAAGCTCTTCGGACCCCACCTTGAAGAATAAAGAAGCACTAATGAGAACCGAGTTTTATTGAAGAACATACAGTCCAAATCGTACAGTCCAAATCGAAGTACCTACAACGGTTAGATTGTTTAGTGGCTATAGCCTGTCACGAACATAGCCTACAAACGTCCCACTGCTGTGCATAGGTCTTCCCACGTGGACAACAACACACAGGAAAATTGGGCTATAATAACCCACCATGCTTCTTCTTCTTTACGAGTCAGCGACAGTCAATTTTTCCTGACCAGTAAGCTGCCATGTCAGCAGCCTTCTGGTTGGCCTCGACCAAATCCTCCATCGTGCATGAAGTTGAGCACAAGGGACATGTGAGCAGGTTTTGCATCGACTGAGGGGAGGCTCCTCACTTTCTAAGCCCCATTTGCTAAGGTTTTGCTTACAGCAACCGACCTACTACTATGTAGCTACCCACTATGCGGTTTCTATTAATTAATAAATACTATTCAGCTTAGCGATAATTAAATGCGTCACAAATAGTGGCCTAAATTAATTACGTCGCGCGTCCCGCCTGTCGTGTGTAGCAAATTAAATACTGAATACCTGACAATAGACAATACGTAATTAGTTGACGAAATGAAGGTACAGATTGGTTCAAATAAAAGGGCTTGACTGAAACATTTACTGAAGATACCATCGTATATCGCATTTTATGAATTCTCTGTCTTTTTAACATCATCAGCCTAATAAAAGACCACGATGGGCCTATGCGGCTAAGTCTTCATACTATAAAAAATTGTAAAACATAATATGGCGTAAGTGGTCAGTCATAAAGCTCATAAACAAGGAATGTGCGATTGCCAGCAAGTACGTGTTTAGTCCTAGTCTATGGCTTACTTAGAGAATTAAACCAACGCTCTAAGATGGCTTACTCTATGGCTATAACAACGAATCAAGTAGCGTTGTTCTGTTCTTCTGTCTCTGTCAGAAGACAGAGATGCACTATCATCTTTGGTTCTTACCCATCAGGTGAGTTAACGGCACTTTCTTAAAGGGGAATAAATATAAGATCCAAAACCTCTCCCAGTTACGTAACCTATAGTTTTACTACAACCACCAGCGACTTCGTGCGCGTAAACATTGCGCATCCTTTTCCTGACAATTACAAACACCACAAAAAAGAAGTAGCCAAATAGCCGTTCATTAGTTATGCGCGAACATACTCGTAGGTAGGTAGGTACATTAGCATTTTTGTTTCAATTTATGATAAAAGAAGGTGAATAAAACATTATTACCTACTTGTAGTAAGCTTATTGTTGCCTGTGTCGTTACCATTTATGACCCAAAAGAGGTTCGTGTTCAAAGCCTTTGTTTTGTCTGCCCGTCTGTCGTAGGTAGGTACAGTACACCACAAACAGAATGATTTCAATTTTGGGTTTTAATAATTAAAAGCTTTAATTGCGACATGATTCTTAATTATCTACACTAATATTTTATAGAGGTTAAATTTGTACGCTTGTAAGTTTCGATGTACCTACTCGTTGGATGTAGTATACTACTAATCCGATTTTTTTTGTGACTAATCTGTTACCAGCATCCATTCCTACTACTCGTACACAATCCAATACCAAATATATTCGCATAATATATCCGTTTACGGCACTGTAAACCTCTTATAATCTGCTTAGTTTCTAAGGCCGACTACGCCTTGTGTATTCAGCCATGATGTATTGCCTACGTGTACCTCGTAATAGGTAAAGTGTGCTTTGCAAGCGGTTGTTGTATGTATTACATAGAACATAGAAAGTGTGTGCCGGACTATGTATTACATAGTACATAATACAGTGTGTGCTGGACTGATGCACCACACAGCAAGTCATCGGGTCCTCAAGGTAATACAATTAAAACGAGCCACCGAGTTTGCTGTCAAACGAGAAACTAGCTCTGTAGCACACCGCCTGTACGTGGCTAATTTCTCCTTCAAACATTGATTGGACGTATTTGCTGTTCAAGACAATATAGCTACTCGTAAATAGAAGTAAGGGTAAATAAACTATTCGAATATACTGTCTTACAGTTGGGCAAAAGCATCCATCATTGAAATTAATTAATCGCTACAAGCTTAATCACCACATTTAACAAATGCGGGATGGTGACGAAACACGGGCTATGTATCAAAAACCACTGTGCCCCACTTGGGAGTTGAACCCGGGACCTCCGGATATCAAGCCGCGCGTTTGACCACACCGTCACCAATGCGTTACTGTCTTAAGGGCCCCACACACGATCTGTTCGTAGGCAGATATCGGCCTGTCAGTTAGTAGTACAAAAACAGAATAAATAATAGTACTGTACAACGCACGGGCGGCGGGCAGGCTAGTAATAAAGGGCGTCACACACGATCAGTTCGTCGGCAGGTATGTGTGGATTCAGAGTCACGCTGACCGCCCCGCGCGGGTGTAAGCGACGCGGGCCACGAGCTAGGTGTTGTCTTGTACTCAAATGTTTTTTTTTATACTAAACCCGGCAAATGACCCCACTCCACCTGATGTTAAGTGGAAATGAGGTCCAGGCGTGAGGACAACTGGTGCAGCGTAAGAGACGTAGCATCAGTCATCCTCACTCTGCTGGCTCACAAAGTTCTTCTTCACGCCTCGTTTGAAGGACCCTATGTCATAGGTAGGAGGGAATACGTGTCCTGGTAGACTATTCCATCTTTTGGAAGTGTGGCAAAGAAACGAGTCACCAAATTTCTTTGTGCGTGATGGAATGTTAGAGACTGTAAATTGGTGACTCCGGAGAGCAGCACGCGTACTCCTCTATGGAGGAAGGGAGAAGAAGGGATGAGGTCAAAGAGTTCTTCAGAGCACTCGCCATGGTATAAACGGTAAAAGACGCTGAATGACGCAATATCTCTACGCAATTGCAAAGGCTCGAGAATTTTAGTGACCTCCGCATTGCCGATAATGCGCACAGTGCGGCGCTGCAATCTGTCCAAGGCATCGAGAAGGTACTTTGCGGAGCCGTCCCAATGGTGAGAGCAATACTCCACGCAAGACCGCACCTGTGTCTTGTATAATAGACACAACTGATCAGACGTGAAGAATCGCCGCACCTTGTTCAGGACACCGAGTTTACGTGAGGCATTTTTAATCACGGTTTCGATGTAGTCCTTTTGCTTCAGATCGCAGCGGATATCCATACCGAACATGTTAATACTGCTCTACAGGCCTAGAGATGTACCCTGAAGAGAGGGAAGGGGAAGGAATGGCGACTTTTTCACTGTGAACGCGCACACCTGTGTTTTCTTGGCATTGAACTCCACCAGATTATCGGAGCCCCATTTAAAAATGAAGTCCAACACCCGATCGAGCTCAATGACAAGATTTGCTCGCTTCATAACGGTGTCTACCCGCCCAGCCGTTGGGTGCCCGTTATATCCCCCATGCACTAAGCTATCATCTGCATAGCAATGAATGTTTCCAAGAGGAAGCATGTCATTGATATGCAGTAGGAACAGCGTGGGGGATAGAACGGAGCCTTGGGGAACACCAGCGTTCACTGACATGAACCGCGAAGCGCATCCATCCGAAAGGACACGGATTCTACGCTCATGCAGGAAGCTAGCAATCCAGGTACAGAACTGAGCGGGCAAACCGTATGCCGGGAGCTTGGAGAGAAGAGCTTTGTGCCAGACCCGATCAAAAGCATTGGCTATGTCAAGGCTAACTACCAGTGACTCGCCACGCTTGTCAATAGCCTCACCCCAGAGATGTGTGACGTACGCTAGAAGATCACCCGTTGACCGTTTTGGCCGAAACCTATATTGACGATCGTGAATTAGGGAGTGATCTTCTGGGTATCGAATAAGCTGTTTGTTCAATATTCGTTCTAGGATCTTACACAACACTGAAGTTACGGCTATAGGGCGGTAATTAGTCGGATCTGACCGATCTCCTTTTTTAGGGATCGGTTGCACATTAGCTTCTCTCCAAGATTCCGGCACACAACCCGAAGAGAGCGAGAGACGGTACAGACGCGTTAACACAGGGGACAACTCCGCTGCACACATTTTCAGGACTATTGCTGGGATGCCATCAGGACCGTTAGCTTTCCGGACATCGATTGACTGCAGTTCCGCACGGACATCACACTACCTGATTTTAATATCAAACATTGTGTGGCCATAGTGAGGAATTGAGGGTGGCTGTGCATCACAGTCATCGATCCGGGAGTTAGCCGCAAAGAGTTTGGCCAGGAGATCGACCTTTTCCTGCGGCTTGTGAGCTAAAGTTCCGTCAAGACATCTCAGTGGTGGCAGCGAGGGTTCGCAGAAGTTGGATTGCACGGCTTTGGCCAGACGCCAGTAGCTACGGCTGCCCGTAGGATGCGTCAGGAGTTCTTGGCCTACTCGTGCAACGCGCTGGGCATCCGCTCTAATGTAGGCCCTCTTACACGACTTGGTGGCATTATTATAGGCTGCTTTTAGCGAGCGAGTTTCGGGATCCCCATGAGCTTTACCTCTGATCCAAGCTCGGTATGCCGTCTGTTTGCTCTCAACAGCGCTGGCACACTCGCGATTGAACCAGCGGTTGCGTCTGCCTTTGCTGATGACATAGGAGTGTGGAATATAGTATTCCATTCCTAATACTATCTCATCAGCAACGGCAGTGGCGCTAGCGGTCGGGTCCTTCCCACAAAAGCAGCGCTGCCTCTAAGGGACGGATGCAAAATACTCCCGCATACCGTCCCAGTCTGCCGACGCGTAGTGCCAAATCTGGCGTTTCGAAACCGCTGCTGGCGGGCGCGATGCCAAGGGCACTGTGCTGGATATCAAGCAGTGATCTGAGGAACCTAAAGGAGCTCGAATCTCCACCCGGTATCCAGCTGGGCGACTCGTCAGCAGAAGGTCGAGTAAGGAGGGCGCATGGCCAACTATGTCTGGGATCCTGGTGGGCTGGTTCACCAGTTGCGTCAGGTCATGCGTGAGAGCGAATGCGTAGGCAGTTCTACCAGCATGGTCTGTTTTGGAGGAACCTAACCACAACTCATGGTGGGCGTTGAAGTCCCCCAAAAACAGCAGTTCCGCCGATGGAAACTGCTCTTGCGCATCATCTGCTACCCGACTAAGATGTTCAATTAGTCGAGTTGTCTCCATGTCGCCGTTATGGGATCGGTAGACGCAGACGTAGACATGGCAATGAGAGCCTAAGTCAACGTGTACCACTAGGAGTGAGAAGGAAGGGTTCTCCAGACAGCGCAGACGGCGACAGCAAACATTCGCCCGAACGAATAAGCAAACTCCGGCTTTGGCTTTGAAGGATTCTTCAAGCACAAAGCCCGGATAGTTCAGGTAGGTGGTGTCAGCTGGGCGGATTATTTGCGTCTCCATCAGGAACAACATTGCTGGCCGTGCCGTCTCAAGATGGTGGTGGACGGCATTGAGGTTTGCATGAAGTCCGCGGATGTTAGCGAACTCCACCTCAAACGGTAAGGTTGTGGTAGGGGTGTGCACCGCTGTAGTACCAGTTTTGTTGTTAGGCGCTGTCATTTTAGGAGTGGAAAGAGAGAGGCGTGAATCGAGAAAATGATGCCGAGATGCGAATGGTCAAAGTGTGGTGGCCTGTTTCCCCAGGAATTTGCCCACAGACGAGTATTATTAACCTGCCGAACGGAAGGGCCCCCGAACCCCCCCGGGAATGGCCGCCGGGACCCCACCTTCCGGTCACCAACCGGCACGGCGGACCACCCCGAGATTATGCATGGCATGGTGAGGCAGCCTCACGAGCTGGTTCGGCTCGCTTGGGCCCCTGTGCCACGGGCGGCCAGCGGGACAACCGTTTCTACGGGTCTCCCTGGTCGGCAGGTTAACGAAGTCCTCCTGGCACTGGTTTGACGGAAGCCTCCACAGACCAAATACATCGCAGCATCATCCTCTCGAGCTCTGGTTATACGCTGGCTGATCCCGAAACGCGAACGACAAGCAGTCACTTGACGGGTTTTACACCATGCGTACGGTGGTCACCAACCAGACGGGTCAAGCCCTACCACCAGTGGAGCAGATCATCGCTCGAAAGAGTCCGTTAGTCGCTTCTTACGACACCCACCGGACGGAGAGAGGGGCGGCGATTGGTATTCTTTCTCCGTCACCGCACGGAGAACCGTCTCTATAAAACGGTACAAGACAACACCTAGCTCGTGGCCCGCGTCGCTTATACCCGCGCGTGCGATCAGCGTGACTCTGAAACCACCTTATCAGTCTGTCGGTTAGCACTAGCTGCCCGCCGCCGCCCGTGCGTTGTACTACTAACTGACAGGCCGATATCTGCCGGCGAACTGATCGTGTGTGGGGCCCTTTACAGGTGGACAAAGGCCTCCATTATTGAAATGAAGTAAACGTATTGAGTAAACGTATCAAGGAGATTGATGGCGCAGCGGCTAGCACGTTCGGCTTGCGATCTTGCCCGCTACCAGGCATTGCAACTTTTGCAATGCCGGGTCGCTGGATGGGTGACCAAATTTAAAACATCTTGAACTCCTCCGTGCTTCGGAAGGCACGTTAAACCGTTGGTGATGGTTGGTTGGTTGGTGACGACAAGCCCAGATAGAAAAAATGAAAAATCCGGGAAACTTTGCCGGAAATTGAACCTAGTATTCCGGAGTTCGGGCCGACCGGCCATCGAGGCAACATGTATGAAAACGGTATGTACACAGTAGTTTTATTTATAAATGTGATCTGTGTGGGGGTGACTAACTAAGTAACTTTGTCATAATAACTTTGCTTGTAGTTGACCACTGCCAGTCAAATAATTTAGTTGTTTAGACAAAGTTCAGAAACATTCCATGCAAACTGTAACGACAGCATAAAATTAATGTATTATATTATAGTATAGTACCATAATCCAATTTCTAATTGTTAATACCCTATCCATTTATACCATTAATTATTCATTAATCCATTATTAACCTTTAGAACAGATTATACACACATAACGAAATCATTGCAGTAAAACAGGAATAACCAATAACGGGCATACAAAATCGGAACACAAGGTAAACCCACTCATAAAAATTATTATCTTTTTCATCTCGTCTCGTTGCATCTTGCAATAAAATCATATTGCGCGCTCATCCGCATGCAGATTAATAGACTTGCTTTCAGTTACAACTCCAAGAGCGACGGTAAACTTTAATCACGGAACTTTGCGAGCTTTTTAATATGCGCCAATCTAATATTATTTTATATTAACGGTAGGGAAATGTTTCGGCATCCGTTTTACAAGCGATATGAAACTTGCTTTTTGTATCAGTAGACCATAGCATTATCAGTAAGCCGTATTACCATCAGTAGGTAACGCTTTTTAATATGCGCCAATCTATTATTATTTTATGTTAACGGTAGGGAAATGTTTCGGCATCCGTTTTACAAGCGATATGAAACTTGCTTTTTGAATCATTATACCATAGCATCATTAGTAAGCCGTAGTATCATCAGTAGGTAACGCTTTTTAATATGCGCCAATTGTTTCGGCATCCGTTTTACAAGCGACATGAAACTTGCTTTTTAAATCATTATACCACAGCATCATCAGTAAGCCGTAGTATCATCAGCATGTAACGCCTCGATAGCCGTGTAACGGAGCGGAGTAACGGAGGAGTGACACAATGATGAGGAGTTGGAAGATAATAAATACACGACGAGTTCAGAAGTATATTATTTAATGGCAAGTATTTGACCGCGATCTCACCTGATGGTAAGTGACGTGACGTGATAATTGTTATAGTTATAAAATGTTTGTTGCATTATGCTTGCGACTAGGTGTAGGTTTAGGTTATAATACTTATAATAATTGTTATTATTATCAGGTCGTATGCCTGGAATTGCCTAGTTATTGTAATGCACTATTCACTTATAATAATATTTTCTTAAGGATAACAATAATTAGAAGAAGCTCTTTTTAAATAGCTCCGCGGATGAATTTGAACTGCCTTTTTCATGAAAACAGAGGCTAGCAGAGAAGACAAGTAATATTTGAATTTTATATTTAAAACTAGACACAAAAGAACCGTTATTCGGAAAAGAGGTCAGAAAAACCAACAAGGCTTTAGCTGCCTCGTTACAGCCGAGTGATTAAGCGTTCAGCTCGACAACTAGATAGAGGTCCCGAATTCAATTCCCAGGTTGGGCAAACTGTGTTTTCGGATTTTTCAATAGACATTTGATAACATTTAACTACTGTTAGTTAAGTTTCTTTTGTATTTTATTTTTTTACTGCATTAAGTACCTGTAAAGGTTTATCTATGCTAATATTACAAAAAGGAAATATTCGTTTCTTTGTTTGTTTGAATGAAATAGGCTCCGTAACTACTGGACCGATTTAGAAAATTCTTTGACCATTAGAAAGCTACATTCTTCCCAAATGACCTAAGCTATATTTTATCTCGATATTCTTACGGGGACGGGGTATCATGCGGGTAAAACCGCGAGGATCCGCTAGTATTGAACTAGTATTGAACCGCTAGTATTGAACTGTAGCATTTGACTTTGACTTTGGCAAGCGTGTTGATAAAGCAAATACCCATCAATTTTAGCGATGACTTGATTTCAATGATGAAGCCCTTTGCCCTGCAATGGGACTGGCTGTACTTTCTTTCTTTCCATCAGTAGGTACAGTCGGCAGTCGGCCTCAGGCCTTAACACTTTTGTAAATGTCAAACAACTCGTTCGGAACGATCGTGCTCGTGAACCCGCTTTGTACGATCTCAGTAGTTAGTGCGCCATGATACATTATTTCAAAGCATCAATCTCGCTTTTAAAATGAAACATTATTGAATTTTGTTCGTATGTTATTGGCATATAGTCAGTTCTTTAATTAATTACCAGTAATTGCTACAACGGCACACACTGTCAAATTGACGTAAATCAAAAGCTTTAATGAAAATGTTCATTAATTTTATTGGTCTACGCTCAAAAACTTTTTTTTTATTTCAATTTAGAAAGAGAGCCATGTGTATCGCATCAACAAACGAGTCGCACTCGTACCTACTAGTAAGCATTTTGAGTCTGCTCTCGACAGTTCTTAGTAATTCGCAGAGCAGCAGAGCAGGGTAACATTCTTAGTAAGTAGCAGAAGGGATTTATTTATTTATTTTAATAATTAAAACGGTACATGACCAATTACATTAATTAATACAATATTTCAACAAATTGACAAATCACAGAAATACAATAAATTAAAACAATAGAGTAAATTGAAAACGGAAAAATATTGATAAAAAATACATTAAAAAAACAAATTCATTAAAAAAGTAAACTAAATTTATTCACAATTTCATACATGTATCACGCTCGCTGAATTTCAAAGAATCCGATACCTAATATCTTTGCCCAACCGCAAACAAGTCACTGTTGGGGTTAAGATTGTGGTCCAGAGAGAGCACTACGTCGACATGACATGCAAAATTCCCATACAAAACACAGAAAAACGACGTTTCGTAGTCCCCTGTTTCCTCCTTCAGTGGCCTGATTCACGTATTTTGTAATAGTCGAAATGTCGTTTACGTTTAGAAGTCGTCCTATTGAAAAACAGTCACAAATCCGTATTCACCTGTCATTTTGCTAGAACGATTACTCGATAGGAACGCAACTCAGCGATTTGTCAACTATTTAAACTTAATGTTGCCATTACAGTTCTACCAAATAACTTCAAATACTTTTTGTTAACAAAACATGCAGAAATGTTTATTATACTTTTCCAACGACTTGGAAATTGTCTAATTTGACGTGTAATCGCTGAAATCCGATAAAACTAAACGTCAAAATAATAGGTGAATACCGCGGAGGCAACGATCGAACTTCGATTAATGCACGTGAATCTTAGAGCATTCAACCAACGTGAATACGCTTAAGCAAAACCGACTTAAACAAAATCGTGCGATTGATACGTGAATACGAAAAGTGACTTCAGCGATCAAATCGCTTGCATGTCGTTGAAGTTTTGTTACGTGAATTAGGCTACAGAACTAGACCAATTTTTATTACTTTTTCAGCATCGGTTAAAGAAAAAGATTTTCTATGTTTGTATGTTTGATATTTTTGCATTAAGTCATTTATTTCATAACCAGGAGCCTTAAAGATTTAGCGAAATCACTCCGTTTTATGGCGTCTTCAGAAACATTAAGTGTCTAGTTTAAAAAAAAAAATCAAACATACAGACATAGAAAATCTCTTTCTTTAACCGATGCTGAAAAAGTAATAAAAATTGGTCCAGTTCTGAAGGAGGAAATAGAGTACTACGAAATGTCGTTTTTCTGTGTTTTGTATGAGAATTTTGCATGTCACATCGACGTAGTGTTTCCTCTTAAGTGCGGCAAGAGAGCGCGGCAGGGGCGATTTTGCGCGGGCGACTGTGCGATATGCAGGCACGGCCAACTATTTGTGTTTCCGGCTCCTGCTATAATTATCGGGGACAAAGAATCGACACAGCCCGGTGCTTAAATCCTGTGCATCTATTTTACCTCGTAACAGCTTACAGGCAGTCGCGACGTGGTCGTGGGTTCGCCTGACTTCCAGTAAGTTGTAGCCCAGGCAACCAAGAAGATACTTGATAGGATACATGTATGGGTAGTAGCCATGTGTCTACCTTAGGAAAGCCTTATGGACCTTTTCTAGAAGTATAACGTAGCTACCTTTATGGGGATTCCAAACAGATGCACTGGTTTCAAGCTTACTTCGGACAAGGGCGTTAAAAATTAAGCTCAGCACGAGATTGTTTATAAGGTCCTTGGCATTTCGAAGAACCAAACCCAAACGCCTATATGACTTCTTTGATAAGGTAACTATATGGTCATGAAAAGTTAACTTCCTGTCAAAGGTGACACCCAAATCTTTTATTGTAGTCATTCTAACTATAGACTGATTGTTTATCTTTTAATTAAAATGAATCGGGTGCCACATTCGACAGAAACTCATAGAAAAGCATTTTTGAAAACAAAATTCCATCTTGTTAATAACGCTCCATTCAAATATCACTTCGACATCCTTCTGTAGCGCCATACAGTCTGCTTCCAATTTTTATCCTCAGAGTACTCTAGTACTTATAGAGTTTTATGTCATCCGCATATAGCAAGCTTCTAGCACGAGTTACAACTAATGGGAGCGAAGGTAGTCCGCAAGAAGCCGGAAATTCCGGGGCAAAGCCTGTAGGGAAAGTTTCGCCAGCAGTATGTCGTTATTAACCATATCAAACGCCTTTCGAAGGTCAAAGTAACGTCACACACGCTCGGTGCCCCTCTCTCTCTTTCTATTTCTATATGTTATCAAATAGACTGTAATGGGACAGGAACAGCTATCAGACTAGTTATAATTGTGTATCAGAAAATCTAAAAAAAATGAAATCGGCTTTAGATAATTTAATAAACAGGCCAGACAAGTATACTGTTTTGGCTAACTTAGCACCTAGGAGCAGTTACAGGACCTGTCTGAGGCAAGCTAAGTACTACACTGGGAGGTAGTAACTTAACCCATGCTAGCGGCTGCAAAAGGCTGCTGGGCAATTTCCGTCCGTCATTACAATCAAGTCATCGCTAGAGCTGGGTGTTGGCTTACGGTCAAAATCAATAATAATCAATTCAGTAATTATTTTATACACAACAGTACCGAAAAGTGTATCTAAGAGGACAAATTGGTAGGATTTTAAAAAGTGTGTCTTACAAGAATAAAAGCGCAGTTTTATTAAAAGTGTATCTAAGGGGAAAGCGTATCCCTGGGGAATAGTTCTATAATATCTGTTGCTTTGCCTATAATTGCAGTTAGAAATGCCCACGACTTTGTCCGCGTGAACACCATACGATTGACGAGTTTTTTAAAAATTGTCTTGTCAATTACAAACAACAAAAAATTAATAAGCCAAATAGGTGTAGCCGTTCTAAAGTGATTTTTATACACCTTTAATTTTTATTCACAATAAAAAAGGGTGAGTTCCACCCATGAAACTGAATAACTGGAAAAAGGATTCTTGAGAGGAGATAAGGAAATTTATTCAGTTTCATGGGTGAAACTCACCCTAAATTATTTATGGTGAATAAAAATTAAAGGTGTACATATCAAGTGACATAAGCTAACTCTAGTAGGCAAAACGACAGATACCTACTTTGATTATTATCTTTGGCTGTTAGTGATTTGTTACAACGACTTACGCGCTATCCTAAAGATATCCTCATTCCAGAATTTACTGAGGATAGATTTGTAGATCCAACCCCTTTACAGTTTCCACTGGCATCTCTAAAGAGTTCCTTTTAGGCCCCCTCCTGTAGATGCATTGATGATGTGATGTAACGAATATATTAAAAAATCTCTTTACCTAATGATGCCGATAACATGAAAACTTTCATTAGAGTAATTGATATGAACCACTGTTATATAAAGCAGGAAGATTATAACCGTCTATTCTTGCATCACGAAAGAATCTTTGAAGATGACAACCAAAGTAAGTAAGCGTAATAATCCCCTCTAGACGTCGTCGTAAACAAATAATAAAGTATCCCTTTATCAAAGGTAAGTCTTATTGAAAGAGCTGACGTCGTTCGGGTATAGTTTTTCATCAGAAACTTCTTATGGATAATATATGTACAAATAAATAGCATTGTTGATAAAGCTTACAAAAAACTTTCGATTCTTGAAACGTGTTCACTGACCTTTCACTGACGTGTTATATCTAAAACCAGTGTGTTATGAATGTACGAACTTGTAAGAAGTAGTACTTAGCGATTTCTAAAGTGTCCCGGGAATCAATTCTTTTTTTACTTATATTTTAAATTGTAGTGTCTTCAGCTGTTATTGGAATTTGGTACTTGAAGATACAGTAGACTTTTTGGCGGGAAAGTGAAGCATCATTTCGGCAGTTTTGTTTTTTTTTGTACTTTTTGTGTTGTTGAGTACATAAATAATTCGAACCCATGAACTGTGGATTGCTGGTCCACTGCTCTAACCGACGTAATACTTGCTTGCAGCATAAATCACAAGCAACTTAAAAGAATTTAATGAGCCTTCTGGGGTCTCGCTAGCTTAGCGGTTAGAGCAGTGGATCGGCAATCCAAAAGTCATGGGTTCGAATTGAAATCCCATTCGAGCTTTCCTGAGACTTGTTGATTTTTTTCTAGTACTTAAAAATTTTATCCTTTTACTCAATCGCCAAAAAAATTGAGAATTTATCGCTTTTTAGACGTATCGCGACGACCTCCTTGGTCGAGTGGTTTGTACACCGGTTTTCATGGTGTCGCCATCTCTGAGGTCCCGGGTTCGAACCCCGGTCGGGTCAATTTAGAAATTATTGTTTTTCTAAATTGTCTCGGGTCTGGGTGTTTTCTATGTATAATAAGAATGTATTTATGTATTTAAAGTATGTTTATCCGTTGTCTAGTAACCAAATAACGAGTTTCTTTGAAGCTTCTCTTGGGCTAGGTAATTGGTGTAATTGTAGGAAAGATTTATTTATTTATTTATCCATTTTATGACAAAAGAAATTAACACCAAACTTTTAAAAACTATTGATGTACTATAGCTCGCATAAGATAAGATTAGACCTCTAATCCCGGTTGCTATCACAATATGGTAGTCAGTGACGAACACGCATTATCACAGTGGCTTATATATTCCGATCAGCCAACGTGACCTAAGGGCCTCTCTGTATAAGCGCAACCGAAACTTCGTTGGCATTTAATTCGTCGTATATCCCTTTAACAGACAGAGGGATGTATATTCCCACCAAATTTTGAACTTTATACAATTGAGATAAGGTCGAAAACCAATGAAAAATTTGAACATGCTATGACCGTTAAAGGGATATACAATGCACGCGCGCTGTTGTTTTTTTTCACTAGCTATTGGCAGTGCACTGCATACACAGCCGTGTACGACAAATTACGGGCAGACGAAGTCTCGGATGCGCTTAGAGTGCCTCTGTGCCATTGTCATCGCGACGAAGCTTGAGACCAGCAGTGGAATGTTTATAAGCCGACAGTGGTAATTAGTAGGCTCCGAAATCTATTTTCCATTGAGTAAGCTTTGCTTTGATATTACACTTCCGCCCGAATCCCGAAATTAATAACTTATCTCTCTTTGGTTTTGCCTACAAATGAGAGTCAAAAATTTGTTTTTAGTAGGCCAAACAACATATAATAATAATAATAATAATGCAAAAGGCAGTACTCCTTGACACGGCACGTATTGTCAGGAGGTTCCTCACTCTGCAGCCCTAACCACCGATAGCTTGGGTCTATCTCCGCTGCCGGTGGCAACCTAGGTTAAGTTTTTTTATAATATTTCATATTGTAAATAGGTTTTTATATAAAACTAGTTGACCCGACAGACGTTGTCCTGTCTTAATTATGAATATGGAAAAAAATATTTAAAAAAGTGTTTTTTTTATGAACCTTCTCCTGACAATAACAAACACAACTAAAAAAGAATTAGCGAAATCGGTCCAGCCGTTCACGCGTGATGTCGTGACAACGGAAAACGGGTTTCATTTTTATATATATAGATATTGTAAAAAATTTAACTTAAGAATAATGTTAAATAAAGAGAATAATAATATCTTTATTAACATAAAAACATATAACATTCATTTTGACAAACATGAAACAAACAAATTTACAAGCAAAAATTATATACTACTTACAATAGATCGGTGTTATTATTTCCGGTCGTAAATCATTACATATTAGCAATCTAGTAATAATTGCTAATTGTTTTATCCTTATAAAAAATGCAATGGATTTTTATACGGTTTTTACTGATAGAAAGATCGATAAAGGACGATGGTTTTTTTAAAATAATTTGTAGATACAATCTACAAAATGGCTGAAGTATAACTAATGGCTAACGGTGGTACCTATAATAACCGCTAGTACAAATGTTGCGGCGGACAAACACCCAATGTTCCGTACTTACATAATTATAATGTAAGTAAGCTCTCATATTTTTTGTCGAAAAGCATCTGCATCACCCTTTAAACGTCCCACAGGGTTAAACAAAAGCCATACAAGCCGAACTTTTATTTATTTGGCCAGACACAACTGTAAAAAGCCGGACACCTGGCAACACTGATGCGAGTGTCTTGGGTTAGTACCTATTTCCGTTGAAAAGTCGGAAATAAAGTAGAACACCGTCAATCGATCTAATACATAACGCATTCTTACTAAAATACTGACCTAACTTGAAATTATCTTTTATTTTATACTAATTTGTAAACTCCGCACTTTACAGTCAATATTTCAGTAAATCAAAATTTTAAATTTAGTCGAAGTATGCAAGAATTGGTCCTAGAAAATGTCGGTTGTGTGTAAACTTACTAAGGCGGCTAAGCCGAACTTTTATTTATTTGGCCAGACACAACTGTAAAAAGCCGGACACCTGGCAACACTGATGCGAGTGTCTTGGGTTAGTACCTATTTCCGTTGAAAAGTCGGAAATAAAGTAGAACACCGTCAATCGATCTAATACATAACGCATTCTTACTAAAATACTGACCTAACTTGAAATTATCTTTTATTTTATACTAATTTGTAAACTCCGCACTTTACAGTCAATATTTCAGTAAATCAAAATTTTAAATTTAGTCGAAGTATGCAAGAATTGGTCCTAGAAAATGTCGGTTGTGTGTAAACTTACTAAGGCGGCTGGCTAGCATATTATTGTGTACTAAGAGGTACCTATACTACATCTCGACTGTGATTTTTGCGTAAAATGCCCATTTACGCATTTTGTTGAAATTTTGCAGTTGTATGTATCGTTTTTATCGAAATAGATTAATAAAATCATGCTTAATATTACAAATGTCCACTCTGCGAGGATAAGCTGAGTTCGGACGGCCGGCGCATCGCATTTTGAAGTAATTTTGCAGTTCTATTTATCGTTATTATCGAAATAGCATAATAAATTCATTATAAAATCTTTATTCATCATGTAGTAACGATTATTCTGGTATAAATTTTGCTCAATAATATTATCGTAGATAGGAAAAATTCACAGTTAACTTAAAGCGACTTTCGAAGTTTTTTGGTTTAGAATAAGATTTTATTTCTATATAAAATCAATGATATCTAAAAATTCCGAGGCCACTACGTACTATACGACTACATAAGAGATAACATTCTGTTTTTTTATTTTATTTGTTTGGAACAGTAGTTCAATCTAGAAGCTCTAAAAAGTGCCTTCGCGCATTTTATGAAAATCTTTCTCTGCAATTTTGGGTTTAATTAAAAAGTTAAGCAAAATTTACAAAAAGCGAGGCCGCTACGCACTAATCCAATAGCTATTCTACACTATACAATTCGTCAAAATTGTTAATGTATTTTGTTTTGTTGTCTGAGATCCATAACGCCAAAATTGGACATTTTACGCAAAAATCACAGTCGATATGCAATAGGCCTCTTAAACTAATACCATGTACAACCTGTATTTGCTGTGTCCGACAGGGTCCACAAAGCTATGTCAATTTATTTAAGTCCTGATTCATACATCTTACATATAATCACGACTATTATCCCCGAAGTGTTAGCCAGAGACCAGGCAATGAGGACCGCAAAAGCAGTCCTCAGCTGCCATAGTCCACTTTTCACTAAATAGCTACTGCACACGTGTGTGGCAGGTAGTGAACCCATCGCCGCTCTAAGTATGCTGTTAGTTATATGTGCAGCCAGTTTGGTCGAATCCACCCTTAGTCCGTTAGTCACTTTTTACGACGCCCAAGGGAAGAGAAGTGGTGGTAAGAGTATTCTTTCACCGCTATGCGACACGGTTACATTGTAACTACAACTACTACATTGTAGTTAAGCATTAATAATAAATAAGTAGGTATATGGTTTATAAGGTTTAAGCGAGCACTACACATTGAAATGAAACACTTTTTACGGATTAACTCGCGTATAATTTTACTATATTAAGTACATAGTTTTTTAGTTTCCTGACGTTTCGAACCCTTTACAGGGTTCTTAACGTCAGAACGGTTCAGAGTCTCCCTGTGACCACGAACCCTTTACAGGGTTCTTAACGTCAGAACGGTTCAGAGTCTCCCTGTGACCACGAACCCTGTAAAGGGTTCAAAACGTCAGTAAACTAAAAAAATATGTAATGTAGTAAAATTAAACGCGAGTTAATCCGTAAAAAGTATTTCATTTCAATAAATAAAAAAGATTGCTTCCCAAGAGCCAAACGCGTGACACGCGTCAAAAGCGATGACCTACCAAAATAGTAGATAGGTACAACAAGATATAAACACCAGCGATGACCACCAAAACAATACGACAAGATAGATACAACAATGACGTACCGAGAAGATAAATACGCACTAAAACACGACAAAAGTTAGGAGTAGCGTGCAGCGGTAACGTCGCCACGACACCACATGAATTATACATTTTCGCAGTGATAACGGGCGCGGCACTTACGCGACTGTGTACTTACCGTAACTCGCAGTATGCCGCGACAATGTTGGCCGCTTGCGTGGATGTTATACAAACGAGTGTTTAATACCTACTCGCAGCGAACCCGATTAGTTACAACTCTAATTGGAAAAGGAAGTGAGGAGTGCGGATTTTCGTAGCGGCCTGCCGCTACGAAAGTTGCTGTCAGTCACCGGATGGGTGACCGAAATGAAACTGCTGGAGGTTTTTACGTGCCTCGGAAGGCGTTTGAAGCGGCTGGTCCCGGTGGTAGTTGTAAAATGGCAGATGTTGTTAAGACCAAAACGCATTGGGCCAGTTTGGTGGGTTATGACCCGATCTCTCTATGATCTTATGTTTTTGTGTAAAGGCTTGATCCCAACAGTGCGACGTTTATAGCCTGATGATATTAATAACATTAAAAAACCTTCTGTTTTAATTTACTATGCGACATGTTTTTTTTTAAATGTTACTGGCATAACCGTGTGGCGTAGCGGTGAAAGAATACTACCACCCCCCCTTCCCTTGGGTGTCGTAAAATGCGACTAACGGACTAAAGACTGCAGATACATTCAACAGCATAGAGCGGCGATGGGCTCACCCCACCTGTCACGCACAGCACATGTGCAGTATTTGGTGAAAAGTGGACTATGGTAGAGGACTGCTTTTGCTGTCCTCATTGCCTAGTCTCTGATTAATCCTTCGGGGATAAAAGTCTTGATTATACGTATGTATGTATGTTACTGGCATACAGCCGTCTGATGTGCACCGCCACCGCAGCCCATGGACGTGCGCCACACTGAAGTTTCAGTTCTCAAACTTCTATGTAATTTCACTGGATTTAGTACCCTTCAAACCGGACATGGCCATTATGTCTGTCAGTTTGCCATATTTATATATATTTACCTACTACTCTATAAATCGCTGCATTAAGTTACAATATTATACCACCTAAACTAAAACGTAACGTCTGAACACAGAAACTTGTTTGAATTAATATTGTGACTAAATCCACAGAATGACGAATAGTACCTACTACGTACAGAAGGTTCACTCTCTAACGACTTTCACGCGAAATTGAAACTTATCGTGTGAGCCGTGCATTCATATTCCGTTAAGCAACGCTGACTTGATATCGATTTGACGTCATGACGTTACAGAGCGTAGGGTTTACGCGCGCGCGCAGGGATTACGAGTCGACGCGCGACGTGGAGCGTGCGTCGCGAGCGGCACCCTTTACTGCCATGCGCCTAGGCGGCCTGCCTGGGAGGCTCGCCGGCCGGACGTACCTAAACTGCGAAGTGACACCCCCTGCTAAAACTAAGGGCTCCTACACACTAGCAGCAGTTTGCTGTCGACGTATGTAACTGCAGTCGATGTTAGGAGTCGGCGGCTAGCTGTCGACATGTTGTCGGCAAGCTGTCGACGTTTCAAATGCTTGCCGCAGGCAGGTCGACAGCTAGCTGCCAACAGGTTACAACGTCTACTTGCTGTCGAACTGCCTGCGGCAAGCAGTTGAAACGTCGACAGCATGTCGACGAAATGTTGTCGTGTGTCATTCAGTGTGTTAGGACCCTTGTGCCGACTTTTCCTGTTTGCCGACTTTATTGAAATATCATACAACGATTACCCTTATGCCGAATTTTCAAGTTTCTTTGAATTTGGTTCCTTTATGCCGATTTTCACTTGATGCCGACTTTTATAATTAATCCATGTTTAGGTTTAGAATACCGAAACAATATATATCTACGGTATTAACAACCGCAATGCCGACTTTTTGAACAGTCGTGTGCAGTAGTGTCTTGTAAATAGTATAAACAAAAGAATGTTAATGTGCGTTTATGTTAAATAACAAAAAAATAGATCCTTTCTTACGGAACAAAAATAAAAATACCATTAGGTACTTCCATAAAAAAATATTATATATATATATATATAAAGTTACTAATCGTCCAAAGTAGGTACTTACCAATTTCTACTTAAATAAAAATATCTTTAGGGGCATATCTTAACGGGCACGAAACTAATTTGACTTACCTTTTTATTGTGGAAGAAGGTTAATCACCTATTGTTGTACTCAATATAAAAAATATACTTTGCTAAGCATGTACCACAATCTCTGTGAAACCCATTTATAGCTCTACTCTTTGGTGAAACCACAGAATAATAACTTATTATTCTGAGGGTGAAACCCTTACAATAATAATTAAAAGCATATTCTGAGGTGAAACCTTAGAATAATATTGGGTGGATGAAACTATTCATTACAGTCATGTCAGTATTTATTAATCATCTATAAAGATAAGAAGGCATTTATCTAAATGAGATCGCATTTATTTATGTAAGGAGAATGTATATATGTTTGATCTCTATTATTCGTGGCATTTAATTATAATAATATTTAAGGATAAGTTTAAAAACACTTAAAAAATTACGTTCATGACTGTATATAAATCGGCAAACTAAAACAATAATACCTAAATTTTTAAAACTTGTCAAAACGGTAAGAATGAAATAATTATGAAGTCGGCACAAAGGAACCAAACTCAAAGAAACTTGAAAATTCGGCATAAGTGTATTCGTTGTATGATATATCAGTAAAGTCGACAAACAGGGAAAGTCGGCACAAGGGTCATCCATAACTTATTCAGTTACATACGTCGACAGCAAACTGCTACTCGTGTGTTAGAGCCCTAAGTTTAAAGCTCCATCCAACAAACAAACTAGTGACCACTAACATTCGGATTTGGACCGCAATCGATCTTCAATTCATGTTGCAAACTGCGATGCTACAACCTTTATTGCGGTTTTTAATCTGGTAACGAAAAATAATATTCGGTTTATATTAATTTGGCTTTCGTTTCTTTTAATAAAACATTTTCTTCAGATCCGTGCGGTGACGGAGAAAGAATACCAATCGCCGCCCCTCTCTCCGTCCGGTGGGTGTCGTAAGAAGCGACTAACGGACTCTTTCGAGCGATGATCTGCTCCACTGGTGGTAGGGCTTGACCCGTCTGGTTGGTGACCACCGTAAGCATGGTGTAAAACCCGTCAAGTGACTGCTTGTCGGTCGCGTTTCGGGATCAGCCAGCGTATAACCAGAGCTCGAGAGGATGATGCTGCGATGTATTTGGTCTGTGGAGGCTTCCGTCAAACCAGTGCCAGGAGGACTTCGTTAACCTGCCGACCAGGGAGACCCGTAGAAACGGTTGTCCTGCTGGCCGCCCGTGGCACAGTACAGGGGCCCAAGCGAGCCAAACCAGCTCGTGAGGCTGCCTCACCATGCCATGCATAATCTCGGGGTGGTCCGTCGTGCCGGTTGGTGACCGGAAGGTGGGGTCCCGGCGGCCATTCCCGGGGGGGTTCGGGGGCCCTTCCGTTCGGCAGGTTAATAATACTCGTCTGTGGGCAAATTCCTGGGGAAACAGGCCACCACACTTTGACCATTCGCATCGCGGCATCATTTTCTCGATTCACGCCTCTCTCTTTCCACTCCTAAAATGACAGCGCCTAACAACAAAACTGGTTCTACAGCGGTGCACACCCCCACCACAACCTTACCGGTTGAGGTGGAGTTCGCTAACATCCGCGGACTCCATGCAAACCTCAATGCCGTCCACCACCATCTTGAGACGGCACGGCCAGCAATGTTGTTCCTGACGGAGACGCAAATAATCCGCCCAGCTGACACCACCTACCTGAACTATCCCGGCTTTGTGCTTGAAGAATCCTTCAAAGCCAAAGCCGGAGTTTGCTTATTCGTTCGGGCGGATGTTTGCTGTCGCCGTCTGCGCTGTCTGGAGGACCCTTCCTTCTCCCTCCTAGTGGTACACGTCGACTTAGGCTCTCATTGCCGTGTCTACGTCTGCGTCTACCGATCCCATAACGGCGACATGGAGACAACTCGACTAATTGAACATCTTAGTCGGGTAGCAGATGATGCGCAGGAGCGGTTTCCATCGGCGGAACTGGTGTTTTTGGGGGACTTCAACGCCCACCATGAGTTGTGGTTAGGTTCCTCCAAAACAGACCATGCTGGTAGAACTGCCCACGCATTCGCTCTCACTCATGACCTGACGCAACTGGTGAACCAGCCCACCAGGATCCCAGACATAGTTGGCCATGCGCCCTCCTTACTCGACCTTCTGCTGACGAGTCGCCCAGCTGGATACCGGGTGGAGATTCGAGCTCCTTTAGGTTCCTCGGATCACTGCTTGATATCCAGCACAGTGCCCTTGGCATCGCGCCCGCCAACAGCGGTTTCGAAACGCCAGATTTGGCACTACGCGTCGGCAGACTGGAACGGGATGCGGGAGTATTTTGCATCCGTCCCTTGGAGGCAGCGCTGCTTTAGTGGGAAGGACCCGACCGCTAGCGCCACTGCCGTTGCTGATGAGATAGTATTAGGAATGGAATACTATATTCCACACTCCTATGTCATCAGCAAAGGCAGACGCAACCGCTGGTTCAATCGCGAGTGTGCCAGCGCTGTTGAGAGCAAACAGACGGCATACCGCGCTTGGATCAGAGGTAAAGCTCATAGGGCTCCCGAAACTCGCTCGCTAAAAGCAGCCTATAATAATGCCACCAAGTCGTGTAAGAGGGCCTACATTAGAGCGGATGCCCAGCGCGTTGCACGAGTAGGCCAAGAACTCCTGACGCATCCTACGGGCAGCCGTAGCTACTGGCGTCTGGCCAAAGCCGTGCAATCCAACTTCTGCCAACCCTCGCTGCCACCACTGAGATGTCTTGACGGAACTTTAGCTCACAAGCCGCAGGAAAAGGTCGATCTCCTGGCCAAACTCTTTGCGGCTAACTCCCGGATCGATGACTGTGATGCACAGCCACCCTCAATTCCTCACTGTGGCCACACAATGTCTGATATTAAAATCAGGCAGTGTGATGTCCGTGCGGAAATGCAGTCAATCGATGTCCGGAAAGCTAACGGTCCTGATGGCATCCCAGCAATAGTCCTGAAAATGTGTGCAGCTGAGTTGTCCCCTGTGTTAACGCGTCTGTACCGTCTCTCGCTCTCTTCGGGTTGTGTGCCGGAATCTTGGAGAGAAGCTAATGTGCAACCGATCCCTAAAAAAGGAGATCGGTCAGATCCGACTAATTACCGCCCTATAGCCGTAACTTCAGTGTTGTGTAAGATCCTAGAACGAATATTGAACAAACAGCTTATTCGATACCTAGAAGATCACTCCCTAATTCACGATCGTCAATATGGGTTTCGGCCAAAACGGTCAACGGGTGATCTTCTAGCGTACGTCACACATCTCTGGGGTGAGGCTATTGACAAGCGTGGCGAGTCACTGGCAGTTAGCCTTGACATAGCCAAGGCTTTTGATCGGGTCTGGCATAAAGCTCTTCTCTCCAAGCTCCCGGCATAGGGTTTGCCCGCTCAGTTCTGTACCTGGATTGCCAGCTTCCTGCATGAGCGTAGAATCCGTGTCCTTTCGGATGGATGCGCTTCGCGGTTCATGTCAGTGAACGCTGGTGTTCCTCAAGGCTCCGTTCTATCCCCCACGCTTTTCCTTCTGCATATCAATGACATGCTTCCTCTTGGAAACATTCATTGCTATGCAGATGATAGCACAGTGCATGGGGGTTATAACGGGCACCCAACGGCTGGGCGGGTGGACACCGAAATGAAGCGAGCAAATCTTGTCATTGAGCTCGATCGGATGTTGGACCTCATTTCTAAATGGGGCTCCGATAATCTGGTGGAGTTCAATGCCAAGAAAACACAGGTGTGCGCGTTCACAGCGAAAAAGTCGCCATTCCTTCCCCTTCCCTCTCTTCAGGGTACATCTCTAGGCCTGCAGAGCAGTATTAACATGCTCGGTATGGATATCCGCTGCGATCTGAACCAAAAGAACTACATCGAAACCGTGATTAAAAATGAATCACGTAAACTCGGTGTCCTGAACAAGGCGCGGCGATTCTTCACGCCTGATCAGTTGTGTCTATTATACAAGACACAGGTGCGGTCTTGCGTGGAGTATTGCTCTCACCTTTGGGACGGCTCCGCAAAGTACCTTCTCGATGCCTTGGACAGATTCCAGCGCCGCGCTGGGCGCATTATCGGCAATGCAGAGGTCACTAAAACTCTCGAGCCTTTGCAATTGCGTAGAGATATTGCGTCACTCAGCGTCTTTTACCGTTTATACCATGGCGAGTGCTCTGAAGAACTCTTTGACCTCATCCCTCCTTCTCCCTTCCTCCATAGGAGTACGCGTGCTGCTCTGCGGAGTCACCAATTTACAGTCTCTAACATTCCATCTCGCACAAAGAAATTTGGTGACTCGTTTCTTTGCCGCACTTCCAAAAGATTGAATAGTCTACCAGCACACGTATTCCCTCCTACCTATGACATAGGGTCCTTCAAACGAGGCGTGAAGAAGCACTTTGTAGGCAGAGTGAGGATGACTGATGCTACGTCTCTTACGCTGCACCAGTTGTCCTCGCGCCTGGACCTCATTTCCACTAAACATCAGGTGGAGTGGGGTCATTTGCCGGGCTTAGTATAAAAAAAAAAAAAGATCGTATATGTAAACTCAAAAATATGTGCCGAATACACATTGCGTTTAAAATATTGTTAGATCCTTGCTACATATTTAAATATGCTTTTAAATGTTTAAAAAGTTTATTTATTTTTTAACTTCCAATAATAAAACAGTCAATCTTCGAAACAAAACTATGTGACATATTTCAAAAGCATTTACGTTAATAAATATTTTAATAGCATGTCACAATTTCGTCACTAAAATAGTATAAGTAACCTAAAAAACCTTATCCAATAAAAGAATCTAAGTATAATTTGTCTGAAGGTTACCCGAAGGGAGCATAGGTACCTATAAACACGAAAAGTTACCTAGGTCAATACTTACCCTGTTATAGATACTTACGTGCCAAATAATAGACCCACATCCGTTAAGCAATATTTTAAGTAATTCAAAAAGTCAAACTACAATTGGGCCTTATTCATAAACACTATTTAAGGACTATTGTTTGCCAATGTTTAACTAAAACATTAGTTTGTAGCCAAACTGATGTTTTAGTTAAACATTGGCAATCAACATCATTTTGAATGTTTATCCTAATAATACTTTAATAGTTTTATGAAGAGAGTTATGTTTTAATTTGCTGCATTTCTGAAGCTCCTGGGATAAACTTGGCTGTATTTTTTACCCACTCACACCATGAGTAAGAGAATAGGTACTGTTACAATAAATAGCACAAGTGCACTGGCTAGAAAACGATAGTTTTAGATTTGTCATAATAAAACCTTTAGAAAATAATAGGTAAAGCTGGCCGATTATTAGGCGCGGACGTGTACATTCAATACAAAATTGGTATTACTGTGCAAAGAGGAGCTTAACGATACAAGTGATTATCCTTGATATTGCTCGCTATCTCGGGTTCCCAGCGGTCGCCGTTTGTTAGCAACCTTTCTTTGTTGTAGAGTAGTTCTTCGCGGGTCTCTGTAGAGTATTCGAAGTTGGGGCCTTCGACTATGGCGTCGACGGGGCAAGCTTCCTGACAGTAACCGCAAAATATGCATTTGCTAAGATCAATGTCGTACCTGGTGGCGCGTCGGGAGCCGTCACAGCGCTCCTCGGCGTCAATAGTAATGGCTTGTGCTGGACATATAGCCTCGCAAAGCTTGCAAGCGATGCATCTCTCCTCGCCAGAGGGATATCTCCGTAATGCATGCTCGCCTCTGAACCGTGGCGAGAGGGGTCCTTTCTCAAACGGATAGTTGATAGTGGCCGGCTCTTTAAATATGTGGCCGAGCGTTACCGCAAATCCTGCGAATTGGAAAATGTTTGATGTGGTTTTACAGGTCGTTGTTGGTAACCTATTATGTAATTTTGGGTTTATTTAGACTGGTTGTTCTTTGCAATATCATGTTCATGCGGACGAAGGCGCGAGCGGTATTTAATAAATTTATTTTGTTATAATATTTAAAAAATGACCATCAAGCTGACAATAACACAAACAAAATACTTATAAATCGAAATATAATTGTTTGAATAACATTTATTTATACTTCACTATGTAAAAGGGCAAAGTTGAAGCTCACATAAATTATAAGTACCTCTATAAAAGTTTAAGTACTGCTTGAGCCACAAGTCCTTCGAACGTGAAATTAGGAGGGTAAGATCCTTTTATGAGAAAGGTAACTAATAAGATGGGATTCAGTCAGCTGATGAGAACAAAGTCGCGGCGCACCACAAAGTCACAACTTGTTTAATTGCTTAGAAGCCAACATTCAATACAACTAACATGAAATTTATTTAGCAAAAAAGTTATTGATAAATTAATATAGGCATGCACATATTAATTTTGAGTTTTTTGTCATAAATCTTTCAAAATAAGTCATTCATTATACACATAGTCTTCGGCTGTTGTCAGCGCCTTAACGCACTTCGGTTTCCCAAATAATTTTCCAAGTTCTACAAACTTTTAAAATATTTTCCACAAACTATTTAGATCTCTGTACTTTACTTTAGCCATTTGTTTGTAAAAGTTTCAACTTGAAAGTTTGTATGGGAAACCGAAAATCGAATGGTGAACAAAACTTGCACCAACTCCGATGCAATTTGCCGGAAGATTTCGTTTAAAATCTTCACCAGCATCGGCCGCTGCCATAATGGAGTTCTCCCTAGGCGGTATTCAGCAATCTTTATTAGGACGTTACCAGCCTTTTAGCTTGAGCTAAACTGTGTTTTATAGTACCTACATGCTATCAATTTGTCATTGATGTAAAAAATATCTTTACATTTAGGTAACGTAAGTAGATCTTTTTTTCCCGTGAATCCGCTTGCTTGTCTATTTTTATAGCGCTTTTGCTCATAGTATGGGGACTGATTAGATGACCTACAAAATAATTAATCACAAAAAAACACATTTAGGTAAACTGTGATAATGTTTTCATCTAAATATAATTGTTGTCAATGTTTATACCTAAATAACTGTAAAAGTATCTATCTAATCGTATGCCAGTATGGTTGTTTTTCAACGAAACCAAGGTATTTATAATCCGTTCTGGTTTGCTGGCTTGTTAGTTAAGCCTCACTTTAAAGCTTTTAATGTTTAATTACGGCTCAATCGTTGACACACTTTTAAGCCCAAAAATAGCGAAGCGCTAATGGAAGTCGAAAGTTTCATTTTAATATCTCACTGGCAAATAATGTTTCCTTTTTTACTACGGATAGATTCGATAATTGCTAGATCAACCTTAGTCTACTTAAAGTATTAAACGCACAATAACATTAATTAAACATACTTATCTATTTGACTAAGTTTCTGGTAAGTGTGTATCACAATTTTAGCTATTCTATTTTTATCAGTGAGGACCAGAAATTGTATTTCTAACTTTATCTTACGTTGTAACATCTTATGTTACAACGTACCTTTGATTATAAACATGTATATAGTCAATATATAGTTATAACATAGCTAGTAAAAAATAAATTATTTATTTATTTACTTAAAAGAACATACACAATCCTTTCAGAATAAATCTAATGCGATAGATGGATTCAGGACTACAGAATGCCATCTTATTCTGAATACGTTATAGCATAAATTTATATTTGGCCTCACGAGGAAACCAAATTACGGCGTTACATTCTAAATGGCTCCTAACGAGCGCATCGTAAAGCGCTCATAAAGCCCTTCGTGAAACCAAAAGAAAATAAAAAAATACCTCTTGCTAGTTCTGTCCAGAATATGATCTGGGACGCCCTGTCGATGAAGTCTCTGGTGGTGGTACCAGGCGGCTTGTCGTTGACATACACGAATTTCACGTCATACTTGGTCCTGGGGCAGCACTGGTGCGGGGGGTACTGAGGGTGGTCACACGGAGGGCAGGGAGGGCACGGAGGGCAAGGTGGGCACGGAGGGTAAGGAGGACACTCGGGGACACAAGGGTTGCAGCACCCTCGCGCTGTGATAGCCACGGTCTTGATCCAGCTGATGCACGGTTTGTGGACGTACGATTTGGCTAAAATCATATTGAAATGTTGGCACTAAAAGATTTGACAGTATTTGACTGTTTGTAGGATTGGTTTTCAAATACTTAATGTCAACCATCAACGTTTACAGTAAAACCTTTTTAGTGAAATCAATTACCAAAGACAGAAACTATCAAAAAAGTTGTACCACATAGAGTCTGACCAACGAAAGGTGACTAGAAAGAATGGCGGCAAATTCAAAAATTCTTGGGGTGTCAACACTCATTATGCTCTGAAAAAACGACGTTGATACTTGTATTTTTTTATTAAACTCTAGATCAACCAAACACATAGTTTGTAGTATCTAACAATAAATAAGAATAAAAATCTTAAGAATAATTGAAGAAGCATTTGTGAAAATGAAAATACTATAATTAATATTAACCGACTTACAAAGTAGAATAGAATAATTTTATTTGTTGGAAAATGGGTCTGTCATTGACGATATTGTTTTCAAACATTGCGTTTCACTAGATAAAACTCTACTAAAGTATACAGAATTAACCTAGAATTGTTTACGATTATAGTAAAAATGTAGTTTTTTAGAGTAAAATGTAAAATAATAAACGAGAACAATAAATGAAGGTATTTTAAGTATCAAAATTATAAATTCAAGTACACAAAACTAACACAATCGTTTGACAGCTTAAAAATGTTGCCATAATAAAACTTTTCAAAATAGACCGCGTCACGTTTCGTTGGTCAGACTCTACCACCGTATATTAATCACAGACGTTTAATTAATAATTCACCGTAAATAAAAATAATATTTATCACAGTTAATATCTTCTGACTGCGTTGCAGCACGCATTGGGTCGGCTCGCCCGGGGTAATACCACCCTCTCACGAATATCCGGCGTGAAATAATGGCACTTGGTGCTGTTGTGTTTCGTCCGGCCAGTGAGAGTTCCGGACGGGTGTCCATTGGCGGCGGTTATTGCTCTCCATCAGGTGACCCGCCTGCTCGTTTGCCTCCTTCTTATACAGAGTGCTCATTTCGATTAAGGAAAATTTTAAACAACGATGTCATACCTTAAAATAATGGTTTTGTGATCAGTGTGTACATTTACTACGTTGCGTAATAGTTTATTTTCATAAAAAAATACGCCTCTAGTTGTAATAAACAACAGTGGCCTGATTCACGTATTTCGTAATAGTCGAAATGTAGTTTACGTTTAGAAGTCGTCCTATTGAAAAACAGTCACAAATCCGTATTCACATGTCATTTCGCTTGAACGATTACTCGATAGGAACGCACTCAGAACAATAACTAAAGCTATTGTTCTGAGGGAACGCAACTCAGCGATTTGTCAACCATTTAAACTTAATGTTGCCATTACAGTTCTACCAAATAAATTCAAATACTTTTTGTTAACAAAACATGCAGAAATGTTTATTATTTTTTTCCAACGACTTGGAAATTGTCTAATTTGACGTGTAATCGCTGAAATCCGATAAAACTAAACGTCAAAATAATAGGTGAATACCGCGGAGGCAACGATCGAACTTCGATTAATGCACGTGAATACGCTTAAACAAAACCGACTTAAACAAAATCGTGCGATTGATACGTGAATACGAAAAGTGACTTCAGCGATCAAATCGCTTGCATGTCGTTGAAGTTTTGTTACGTGAATAAGGCTACAGGACAACAAGACGTGTTTCACTCAACTAGGGATGTGACCGTGTCCGTTTTGTGGGCGGGCACGATATTCACGATGAGTTGTAGGTAGTATCTTAAAGTCAGTCCGAGCCACACCGAGTCCATTGCAATAATTTAATTATTTTGTATGAAAACGGAGAAAAGCAAAAATGCAAGAATCGCAATAATATTTTTCTCATGTAATCAATTAGGCGGTCTGACTTACTAGACAACCAACTCAACAATAGCTGCCTACCTAGCTGGATACGTTTCCTCCGTGCTAGGTTATGGGTTGTTGCTATGGGGGAACTCGGTCGACTCGGACAAAGCTTTTAGGGCTCAAAAAAGGTGTATTCGTATGCTTGATAATGCATGGTATTTAGAAAGTTGAAAGCCCTTATTTCATAAATACAAAATTCTCCCATTGCCCTGCATGTACTTAAAGGAAGTATGCCTATTCGTTCATTTAAATGGAAACTACTTTAAAAATCGCTGTGAAACTACTGTGAGGCATACAAGGGCCCAGTACCGAAACCTGTTGTATCAACCTTCTTAAATAAAGACATCTTTATCTTTTTATCTTTAACAGTATACATAGATTTAAAAAAATCGGCCAAGTGCGAGTCGGACTCGCCCATGAAGGGTTCCGCAGCAGCAAGTAACATAATATAAAAGTTCTTGTAGTTCGTTATAACTTTGATCGATGTTTTAATAATAGTGTATTTTTAATAAATTAATTAATTTATGACGAATTAAAAAAAAACTACTTACTAGATGTCGTTCAAACCAATTTTCGGTGGAAGTTTGCAAAATAATGTACTTTTTTTTTAGTTTTATCATTCTTTTATTTTAGAAGGTGTAGGGGGGGGGGGGGGCACATTTTACCACTTTGGAAGTGTCTCTCGCGCAAACTATTCAGTTTAGAACAAAAATGATATAAGAAACCTCAATTTCATTTTTGAAGACCTATCCATAGATACCTACCCCACACGGATGGGTCAGATGAAAAAAAAATGTTGAGTTTTCAGTTCTAAGTATGGAGAAACCCCCAATATTTATTGTTTTTTTTCTATTTTTGTGTGAAAATCTTAATGCGGTTCACAGAATACATCTACTTACTAAGTGTCAACAGTATAGTTCTTATAGTTTCGGAAAAAAGTGGCTGTGACATACGGACGAACAGACAGACAGACATGACAGATCCATAAGGGTTCCGTTTTTTGCCATTTGGCTACGGAACCCTAAAAATGTTCTTTTTTTTAGTTTAACGTAGTGTAACAGAACGTTGTTCATTTGTGCATCGGTCGGCTTTTATTGCACAATATATGCTGAAGATTTCCGAGCTAGTTAAGATAACCGACCATAGATAAATACAAGTATCATCTTTATTTGGAATGCTAGTAAATAGCGAAAATGTTTTGAATAAATGTATTTTACTAATGTCTTTTGTATAATATGGTTATCAAGTAAATAAAGTAGTTTACAGCTTACGTTCTTAGAGACGTTTCGTGAGTGATTTGAGTGAGATGAGTAGTGAGAGTAATTAGTCTTATAATATTTTTATGTAAAATTAAGTAATCAAGGAAATAATACGAAAAGTACCATTTTTGCCCAGATTTGTGATGAAGCTCTAATTTGGTTTGTTTACTTATATAAATTCTTTCTCGAGTTTGGCTGGAGGATAGGTAAAAAAATTCTATTGGCCCAATATATAGGTTGCTATTGATTGAGACCTCAATATTTATTATGACCTATTAATTATTCTGCAGATAATAAATTATTCTGAGGTTGAGACAAAAGTACACAAACTGCAGTGCCTCGGACACATTGAAAAAAGGGGGGAGGATGGACCAAGTCGCCAAGGATCTACACGAACTTCTGAAACCAGTGACTGGCAAGAGATCGCGCAAAATAGAGAGCAGTGGCGCCACCTGTTTCGGAGACCGAGACGCACTTCGGGTCACTGAGTCATCGAAGCAAGTAAGTAAGTAATTAAATAATTACATATTCACTGAAGGAAGTACATAGTTGTAAAGTTTGAATTAATACAGTTCCTGCATTAAATAAATAATGGATACAGAGGCCACCTACAAATAAGCTGCTTACCAATCCATTATTAATTTGATGCGGTAAGTATACTCTATCTCCGTTACAATAGGCTGCATAACATACCGATATGAGCGTGTTCAGATAGTTTTGTATGCAAACGGTGTTCCATATCAGTTTGCTTTCGAATATTTTGTGTTCAAATATTACACAATGTTACAAATTTTCTTTAAAAAACTTTCTGCTTTGTAAAAGCTTTTATTTAACTTGCAATGTAATTATGTATGTATGTCTTTTGTTCGGTTGGAACATTGCAAATTACAACTCAATTTTGAAGCAGATATCTTCAACCGATTGAGCTGAAATTTTGTAAACATGTGTAAATCACGTGATAATGCAATATTATGATGACATGGTGCTGATCTGATAATGGAGCTTGAAGGTGGCCATAGGAACTTCGCAATGAAACAACATAACCTCATCAAGTTTAGGCTCGTTTGAATCGTCTTGGCGAGTAGTTTGTCTTTTAATGGTAACCAGGGTCTGATGATGGAGCTGGAAGGTGGCCATAGGAACTCAGTAACTAAACGACATAACCCCATCAAGTATGGGCTCGTATGATTCTTCTTGACGAGTACTTTGTTGCTAGATGGTAACCTTGGTCTGATGATGGAGCTTGAAGGTGGCCAAAGGAACTCAGTAATTAAGCAACACAACCGCGTCGAGTTTGATTCGTTTTAATGGGTAGATCGTTTTTATGGGTAGTGATAGTGGTTTGGTGGACATGAATAAATTCTATATACCTTCACGTTCAGTGAGATGAACAGATGAAAAACGTGTCCAGGGATAACTAAAACGTAAAAAATAAGTTCAAGGAAAAAATATTTTTAAAAAACAAGTTTTTATCTAAATGCGCTAAAAAGAAAAAAAAAATAACTTTAACTTTAAAACTTTTACTAACAACTTATAACGTCATTACACAATTTATATGATATAAAAGATTGTCGCGAGATTTATTATATAAGTACTATTTAATGTGTAAATAGACAAGTAAATTAAATAACTTGATGTGATTGATTTTAACCATTAAAATTCTCAATCTATGAAAATCATCATCATGATCAGCCTATAAACGTCCCACTGCTGGGCACAGGCCTCCCACGTGGAATATGCACGTGGGGATGTTGGGCCATAACCCACCACGCTGGCCCAATGCGGGTTGGTGGGTTTTAACGACTGTCATCTTACGACAACAAACGGGACCAACGGCTTAACGTGCCTTCCAAAGCACGGAGGAGCTCGAGTTGTATTAATTTGGTCACCCATCCAGCGACCCGGCATTGCGAAAGTTGCTAAGCGGGCAAGATTGCAAGCCGAACGCGCTAGCCGCTGCGCCATCGAGCTCCTTGATCTATGAAAATACGAGTACTTAATTAAATCTAACAACAACCTTTTATATCTTATAAACTGTGTAATGACGTTATAAGTTGTTTGTTAGTAAAACTTTTAAAGTAAAATTTTCTTATTTTTCTTTTTAGCGCATTTAAACAAATGTTTGTTTTTTAAAAAGGAATTTTACTTTTAATTTTCTTCCACATATTCAGATTTTAACCGAACTAGTATTTCTTTTCATACATAGGTACCATCACATTATTATTAGCCTACACTCAAAACAATAACTTTTTGTTCTGAGGGTTAACATGCCACTATTCGACTCAACCTTTCTATTTCAACAGGGAGAGATCAAGCCATAATCCAAACTCCTGGAATAAAATGTCTGCTTACTTGCTCGGCTCTCCATATAATGATATTATAGCTCTCTATATCAAATATTTTAGAAACCTATTCAACACAACCTTGTCGCATCGCGGTAAAAGAATACTACCACCCCCTCTCTTCCCTTGGGTGTCGTCTAAAAAAAGGCGACTAACGGACTAAAGACTGCACATACATTCAACAGCATAAAGCGGGCATAGGCTCACCACCTGTCACGCTGAGCATTGTGCAGTCGCTATTTGGTGAAAAGTGGGCTATGGCAGAGGACTGCTTTTGCGGTCCTCATTGCCTAGTCTCTGACTAACCCTTCGGGGATAATAGTCGTGATTATATGTACGAGTATGTATGTATTCCATACAAATTATTTCCGGAACAACTGACCAAAACAAAGGCTACGTGGAAGTGCCTATGTAATTAATAACTTTGAGCTAGATAAACATCGCCGGCATCTCTCATGTTTACTGAATCCTTTAATTCACTCCATACTCCTGTCCAAATTTCCCCGAGGACTTGTTTTGTATCTCGGGTTCTGTATGTGGTTCATGATTGCTATCTATAGCTAAACAGAAAGGTAAACAGCGGTGGGATAACCATTATTGAAATCAGAAGATATTGCGTACGATTGTTTTCGGACATTTGGAAATTGGAAGCCGTTAACAGACCGTTAAACATTTTGGTAAGTATTTTACACAAAACGCAAAGTTTATTAGCAATCTGTGATGACGATAATATTATTTATAGGTATATGCTGTTGCGTATTGTTTTTATTATTAATTAATAATTTAATTTGATTCGTAGTACAGTAACTAGGTGTAAGTAAGGGTGAAAATGTATAAAGGTCGAATTTCGTCTGCTGGGCGACCATTCGTATTAGATGGTCGTTGATGTAGTGTATAAGTAGTGTGTAAGTGTAAGTTTTTGTGTATACGTGTACCTATGTAATATGTTTAAGTGTGTATTGTTGTTGCTTTGTAGTTGTGCTCCCTCCCACACTATGGTGTTCGCGGAAGACCAGCGTCAGGTTTTCCTATAAACTAGGATTCCTGACATCATGCTGAGCGGGCACCTGTTAGTGCCACTTATTTTGTTTCTTTTTAAATTTTAGATGTAATGATTTGTGTGTTGTGTCACTAATAAATGTTTTCTATTCTATTCTATTCTAAAATTAAATATATCTAATTAAATGTCATGAAACCCGAGTTTCATACGTTAACGAGTAACTCCGATATATTTTGTTCTTTTTATTATATTTAGATTCAGGTAAGCTTTTAGCTTCCGCTGTTTCATTTAGCAGGAATAGTATTTTATTCGGTCGCCGTTTCGTTTTCAATTGTTTTAACAAATTTTGATGCTATTGTAATCTATAAGTAACTTATTCAACTATATTCTAAAATCAACATATTTGTTGTTTTGTCTACTACATACGAGTACATACATACATATAATCACGACTATTATCCCCGAAGGGTTAGTCAGAGACTAGGCAATGAAGACAGCAAAAGCAGTCCTCTGCCATAGTCCACTTTTCACCAAATAGCTACTGCACATGTGCTCAGCGTGACAGGTGGTGAGCCCATCGCTGCTCTATGCTGTTGGAAGTATGTGCAGTCGTTAGTCCGTTAGTCGCCTTTTACGACACCCAAGGAAAGAGAGCTGGTAGTAGTATTCTTTCACCGCAACGCGACACGATTTATTTACTACAACGAGATAATTTGTAATAATACAAGTGGCCCGCCCGCGACTTTGTCCGCGTGGACATCCTGTATCCCGTGACAAAATTTCCAAAAAAATTCTTTGATACATATCTTGTCCTAACAAAGAACACAAAAAATAATCAGCCAAATCGGTAGAGCCGTTCTGAAGTGATGCACGAAAAATACAAACGTTTCGGCAATTGATTTTTATTAATATACTTAGATGGAGCTCTGGTCGCATAACCGGGTCGCTTAGCGGTGGAAGAATACTACCACCCCCTCTTCCCTTGGGTGTCGTCTAAAAAAAGGCGACTAACGGACTAAAGATTGCACATACATTCAACAGCATAGAGCGGCGATGGGCTTACGACCGGTCACGCTGAGCACAAGTGCAGTCGTTATTTGGTGAAAAGTGGACTACGGCAGAGGACTCCTTTTGCTGTCCTCACTGCCTAGTCTCTGACTAACCCTTCAGGGACAATAGTCGTGATTATATGTATGTACTAGCGACCCGCCTCGGCTTCGCACGGGTTACTACCTATACCCGAACCCGAACCTAAACAAATTATAGCCTTCCTCGATAAATAGGCTATCTAACACTAAAATATTTTTTTAAATCGGATCATTAGTTCCTTTTTTTCTATGTTTTATTCGGAGAAAATGCTTCTCTGCACTGGCATGAGGCCTCGAGAGGAACGTGAGACACCCCATGCACTGTCCAGGGCTGGAACTCATATGTCCCCACCCGCCCCCCTAAGGGAAACGCGTGAGTAAGGCCACACGGGCCCGACCTGGTAAAAGAACCGACATACCTTCCTTCAGAAAAGTGACGCGGCGCCTTGGTGCCATATTACAATGCCCCGGGAAACGCCGCCCGCTACGGACCCAGTTTTACCTGGGTCCCCTGCTCCAGGGTACCAGCCTGGTAGGTTCAGACTGCTCCCAAACGGGAGGAGGGCTTGTGCAATTCAGCCTAGTGCTCCTCAACACTAGGCCGCGGCCCTCCTAGGGGGGGAGGAGGTTTCCCTCGTCCCCCCCCCCCCCTCCGCTTCTTCCCTGTGTGAGATCGCGGCCCCCCGCGCGAGCCGCGGTCTCGCACAAGGAACAACACCAGCTTGTGCAACCTATGCCGACCTCCCCCCGCCCTCGACCCCCCCCCCCCCTCCGCCGGTTTCATCAGTAGTTCCTGAGATTAGCGCGTTCAAGCAAACCAACTCTTCAGCTTTATAATATTAGTATAGATTTATGTTATTATTATGTAATCTAGTCAAATTTCTAACTCTAGTAAGCAAAACAACTGATGGATTGTGTATTCGTTTCGGCCGTTAGTTTGCTTGCGTAGGGTCGTCCGGTCGCTTTTCGTATAACGTCAACGATTGGTGGGGTGGCAGAGCAAATAAAATTAGCGAATGAGGAGGGTCTGCACTCTCGGACCCTTTAACTATAGCTGTGCGTTTATCCGTTTATTCGTTTCGACGTGAATGTGAAATATAGAGATCTAATAAACGCACTCTAAACGCACTCTCGCATTTACATACAGTTACCTAACGTCAGTATTAATTTAGTGTTTCGAGACTTTAATACAAACCCCCTGTTTCAAAACTAACTCGTTTATAGTATTGAAAGTACAGTGGCCTGATTCACGTATTTTGTAATAGTCAAAATGTCGCTTACGTTTAGAAGTCGTCCTATTGAAAAACAGTCATAAATCCGTATTCACCTGTTATTTCGATATAACGATTCTCTATTGTTCTGAGTAACGATTACTCGATAGGATCGCATCTCAGCGATTTATCAACTATTTAAACTTAATGTTGCCATTACAAATCTATAATTAATTTTAACCAAATAAATTTAAATACTTTTTGTTAGCAAAACATGCAGAAAATATGATTATTATTTTTTTCTAAATTGTCTAATTTGACGTGTAATCGCTGACATCCAATCAAACTAAACGTCAAAATAATAAGGTGAATACCGCGGAGGCAACGATCAAACTTCGATTAATGCACGTGAATACACTTATATCGTGCGATTGATAAGTACGTGAATACGAAAAGTGACTTCAGCGATCATCTCGCTTGTATGTCGTTGTAGTTTTGTTACGTGAATTAGGCTACAGGTATACAAACAACATTAGTGTATAATCAAGTGGGGAAATCTTTATAAAATGTACAAGATGGTTCCTGCCTGTTTTTATATGGTATCTGCAGAATTACCAGCGCCGATACTTGTACTTCGGCTTAAGCTGAGCGGGCACCGGTTTTTTTTTATAGTGGTATATAAATGTCAAATAAACTTTTATTCCTTCGTTCATTCATATACTGAGTTGTGCACAGTGTTGGCATCACACAACAGGGCGCAATGTATTGTTCTATTATTTATAATTTTATTATTTATTTATTGTTCTAGGTATATATTATATTGTACATTTGTGTCTTTGTTGTGTGATTTCAGTAAATGTTTTTTCAATTTCAATTTCATTCATAATACTTATAAGGTTCATGGTAATATATCCATCTAACATTGAATCGTTACACGACTGTATAAAGCCTTCATTTTATTTTGACGCCTACAATAACGTGACCAGTTTTTCTTCTGTCCATGACCTACATTGAAACCAAGTGAAAATAAAATTCATGGGTTCCGCAGAAAATCGTGAGCAAAGAAATACAGACTCGCACCGCGACCGGGGCGCGTCTAGTCGATATTATGAGAATAAATAAACACATAGAAATACTTAGATGTAAGTATATGGCGTGCCGAAGGAGACGTGTTTTATAAAAAAATCGTACATCGTACACATTAACGCGTATTCGTAATACAGCGTACACTGGCACATAATGTATTTCGTTTCATCTCTTATTTGTATTGTTACAAAGTCGTTGAGAATAAGATAAGATAGCTAATAGCTTATTACTACAAAAAGCAGAAGAAGTTCTTTTGATATTATCAATCGCTACATACTCGTATGATAATTCGTCAAATTGCTTTTTTTCATGATTCTGCAGATAAACTATTGCAATAGGTTTGCTTAAGGTACGACCAAATAGTATTTATCTCAAAGAAAGTACTTTTAAATACAATATGGATGAATAGTTAAGTTGAGTTAAGTCACCAAACGCGTTATACGAATACCGTAGACAAGAACTAATCTGTTGTGATGGGTATAAGTTCCTTAACAACTGTCACGGTCAGCTTTATTCCTTCCTTATTAAAAGTGACATTTGTGAACATCGCTGATTGGTGAGCCATACAAGCAAGGGCAAGATAGCTGTCCATTTCTAAATTGTGTCGTCAGTATTATTTTAGCTACGGTTTTTGAACCTTGCCCTTTCTTACAAAAGGGTCAAGATCCGTAAATAGTGTTTTATTTCAATGATACACTTATAAGTGCTCCGCCTATCCTTTGGATCAGAAATAAGGGATGGTAATGTATTTACGAGTATACCTGAAGACGTAAACGATACCTGCCAATAACAGCCACGCTACGTACGATATCCCTTTGAATGGACGATACTAAGATAATTTTGCAAAATACTTCAAGGTTCAGATGTAATAATGTAAGCGTCGGTAACCGAACGAATATGTGCACGTTGAATGCGAGAAGTCTTGGTTAAACACACATAGCTCCGTTAGCCCTTTACTTTAGTCTACATGAACTCATACATCCTTATTACCTTTCTGGATTCCCATCCATAGGACTATTTGCAAAAAGCGGTTTTGTATGAAATACCATCATACAAAACCGCTTTTTGCAGTGCGTTCAGTAGGTACCCCAAGCACGAACAATTATGTTAGGTAATCGTAATCGTATTATTTTGTAAACCATAAAGTTACTAAACCTTTTTCATACAAAATAACGATTACCTTAACTAGTACCATAATGGTTCGTGCTTTGGGTACAGTTGTAGGTACCTACCGGACACTGCAACCAAGTTTTTATATTATGATGATAAAGTGTCTAAAGGTATTAATACCGCATTAAATATTAGTTCAGCTTACTTTCTGATATTAGTGATAACTTTTTTTGGAACATTTTCTAACTGTCATCATCACCAGCCAATATACGTTCAACTATCAGGCCTTTCCACAGGAATGGTATCTTGTATGGTATGGTATTAGAAACCAAATGTAAGACTAGGTACCACGCAAGCCCAGTGCAGGTTAGTATAATAAGTGACAACCGGAACCAACAGCTTAACGTGTCTTGCAAAGCACAAAGAAGCTCGACAATTAAAACGTCGTAACCACTTAAGTTCTTCGCTATCCGTTGAGTAGCCATTACGAAAGTTACTTAGCTTTCACGATCATAAACCGAACGTGCTAGCAGCTGTGGTAACATGCCTCCCGTATTTTCATGTAACAGAACTGAAGATTACCACAACACCTTATTTCATAAAATATAATAATATCTCTACAGAAATAAGGGAAAGCAAAGAAACGTATGTCGTACATTCATTTTTCGTGAAGTCTGAAAATAAGCAGCCCGGTGAAGACAGAAGGCCAAAAATTTCTCATCTTTAAGCGTCATGCTCTCGACATATCTCTGTTATTCCTATGATTTGTGGTGTGGCGCGGCGTATGTGCGTAAATTTGCCACAGTGAAACCCTTACATGATGACTTACAGTCATATGTCTAGGTAATAGTTAGCAAAAAGGCTATGTTGCGATATGATAAAAAAAATATGAGACATTTTAAATTAACATACTGCCTTATGCACACGCATACAATACTTTAACATTAATAAACCTACGTACGTTCTACACAAACTAACATTATAATTTTAAAATAACCATCGTATTGAAATTATAAAATCATAAATCCATATTGAAAATACAATACTAATAATAATAAAGTGCACTATGAAGTGTTCACCCACTTCGTCGCACTTCCCGACATGTTCTCAAATTGTTAAATCTACTGAGTGCCTGCAACACATATATAACGCAGGGAGCGTCGTCACGTGCTCTCTCTGTAGTCGTTAGGTGGTCGTTATGCTAATAGCCTCAACGCGCTCCTCCGCGAACCAATCGATTTGCAAATTAGTCATTTCTCTTTCATATATAAAGTTTACTGTGTTGAGGCGAGAGTGAATGGGAGTGTTGGAATGGGCAGATCTCAGTGCTGCGTGCTGCGGACCCAGGATGACAGCGTTCTTCTTCGTCATCATATATATACATACATAGATAAAACAGTACAGAAGCGTTTTATTTATCACCATACATATTCTGATAACAAATGCCGCAGCCTGAAATCCTACACCGAACGCCTCACTTACTACAAAGTAACACCACTGCATACCCGACGGAAAATATCCTATTAATATTATAAACGCGAAAGTTTGTAATGGATATTTGTTACTCTTTCACGTAAAAAACTACTGAATTGATTAGAATGAAATTCGGCATACAGATAGTTTATAACCTGGATTAACACATAGAATACTTTTTATCCCGATACTCCCACGGGAAAGGGAACCAACCGGGTGAAACCGCGGGCGGCCGCTAGTCTGATATAATTTTCGCTTGCAAATTACTGCATGGACTATTGGATTCTTCTAGTGTTCTCGAGCAACTGACATTTTCTATCCCACGTCTCAGCAGTCGCCTACACAACAGAAAAACCTTTGACTTGCCTATGTTCAAAACGAACTTGGGTCAGCATTCACCACTACCGTATGACATCAAGCTGCAATAGTGTTCGCGCCGATGTCAATATATATTGCGCTTCTATCGCCTCTATTAAAACTAATTTAATAAAATTATTAGATGTAGGTTAGGTTAATTAATTTTATATTCATTATTTATTTTAAGTAATTGTTCTCTTTTTTTTTTCTTTTAAAAAATGTAACTTGATATCTTTATACAGCTTAGGTAATCAGTCATCATTCCTATAGGCACATGCGGTGTTTGCATCTTGAAGGTCTTACAGTAACTGTAGTATATAATATAAGTAAATTATTAGATTGTGAATATTGTAACACCAGTTTTGCAAACCAAACAATGGAAAAAAATACATATAATTACTACTATTATCCCCTAAGGGTTAGTCAGAGATTAGGCAATGAGGACCGCAAAGTATAACTACATGGACAAACCTCTATAATTTTTACGAATCCAATAAGTTATATTGAGCAGTACAACAAATAAGACTTTTTTCGACCCTTCTGTTATAAGTATAACTAGATGGACTAACCCTTTTACCATAGTCTACTTCTTTACTAAATAGCGACTGCACATATGCTCAGCGTGACAGGTGGTAAGCCCATCGCCGCTTTAAGCTGTAGGATGTATGTGCATTCTTTACGACACCCAAGGGGTGCAACCATACATGAACACAGTATTTGATATGATTTGGTACTAAAGAGTAGGCTAGCTAAAGTTTATCCCACGTACTCGATATGAGAAGGTCATCTTGTACATCCGTACAGGCGGCGTCAGATCAACCTACCCTAAACTGTAAAATTTCTCCAATGAATATTGATCCTTAAAACCAAACAATAAAGTTCAAAATTTAATTGTAGAAATTTGACAGTTTTGGATAGGTTGATCTCACGCCGTGTGTACATAGATTCACGACTATTTCCCCCAAAGGGTTAGCCAGAGTCTAGTCAATGAGGACCGAAAAATTAGTCCTATGCCCACATTTCACCATATAACTCTTCGATCAACAATACCAACTAGATAACGCGTCACGTACAAAATCAAAGCTAAATTCTGTCCACGTGAATAAATACTTTTTTAAAGCAATATATTACTCCTGTCACTTAAAAAAGAAAAGACGTCAATAACATTTAGTGGTGAAGTCAACCTTAAGCGGCAACAAACAAAGTACTTTTTCCTGTTATGCCTTGCGAGAAAATAAGAGCTCACTTCTCAAGTGCGCTCTTATTTACCGAGACACATTCTTAGTTGTATTGTTGATCGATAACTACTGCACCGGCGCTCAGCGAGATAGGTACAGGAACCAATCGCCGCTTTATATTATTGGATGTGTGTGCAGTCTTTAGTCCGTTAGTCGCCTTTAATCGAAGAGGTGGGTCAGTAGTATTCTATTAATCAGCCGCCACACATAGCTCTCGTTTTAACTCAATCGTTGAACTACAATTATTATAGGTCTCAGTTTAGAAATAGGTGTTTCGGTCGTGGTTTCAACAACAAACGTGCACCTCTGCTGAATCGTCGGATATTTCAAAAGGTACAACCCGGGGTCGGGCGCGGATTCCCTAAATAGCAATTCGTCTGATTATCTAAATTACCAGTTTCTCACTTCGTACACATCGCAAATCGTCTTAGTCGCAAAATGTTTCAATTTAAAAAAAAGTATGGATCGGGTCGGGTTGGCGTAGATCACCCAAAACCTCATTTTCTGAATTATATCTGATTCATATTTCGACTTTATACCGTGTAAACCGTATTTTACACCGTAATATAAATTAAAATAAGCACAAAATTTTCACTTTCACAATAAAAAAAAGTAAAACATTAAAACCCATTCAAAGATAAATAAACCTTTCAGATTAATTAATCATCGATATCGAATGTGTACAAATGTGTTGAATAAAATCGCAGTTGATAAAGTTTTGTTCTTGGTCGTTTTGTTTCAGCAAAGCTTATACCCAGACCAGGAGCCATTTGTCCGAAACTTTCAGCAAGCTTTCGTGAATGTTTGTATTCTTTTAAACAACACTATACATATAGCTGTGGTAGAACCTCTTTTTTCGTAGAACTATAATAAGTTACAAAATGAATTTAGTAAACGAACATTGAAACATCCTCAGAACAAATAGGTTAAGTTATTGTTCTCAGAAAACACCGTGTTAGTAAATTATTGTTTTGATCCAAGTTATTTGCTACATGACTGAGCTGTCAACATGGTTTTATTGAAGTTGTTTGATGGCTTTGACCTATCACAAAATAAAATATTATCATAAGCCTTCATACGAGTATATTGAGGTTATTAACACTGCGGAATGCTTACTTTGCAACAATCGCAAAAGTTCAGTTCAGTACTTAGCAGTAAAAAAACCGTATTTTTTTCTAACACGTTTTTTTGAAGTTCAGTGGTATTAGGATACGCGAGATTCACTTAGCACAACAGAGCAGTGAGTATAGGCTACACTTTTTTTGAGATGAAGGCCAACCGCATCCCTGTTGTAAAATTAAAAAAAACATCAACTAGACAAACAAAAAAAAACAATAATCCTAGTACCTACTTCATAAAACCAGAATCACTGCGAATCACTGCTTTTGTAGTATGCATTTAGATAATAGCTCGCACTTGAATAGGTGGTCGTAATACACTGATAGACCTCCTGAAACGCCGCGGGGCAACGAGTGCAAATCGGTATTAGCAAATCCCCTAAAATATTTGGCAATTAGAGATATAGCGTCGGTGCAACGGGTGGCCGATTCAAATGTAACAGTATCAAATGTATTAAAGCACTAAGTGATTGGTGTTACAAAGCTACTTACTGTATTGTTGGTTGGTGCCGCATTCACGCTAAATACGGTTGGGCTTAAGGTGTAACAATCAAACATCGCCATATCCGTATGTGGTACTTATCCACTGCATCTATGCCATTGACAGCTAAAGGGTATTGGCCGGTTATCATCACAGAACAGGAGTTTTCGTCTGTCTGTGATTATCATATCATATCTCACTGAGCCTGCAGCAGCATTTATGCGTTAGCTTGTTTTTTTTGTTAAAGCATCACTTCGCGTCGGTTCCTCTGATATGAAGTCAGTTTTAATCCAGGTGTAACTTTGATAAGTCTACATTTATTATTAACTTTGATTAGTCTTTCAAAACTGTTGTTAAAATAGTTAGTAAAATATAAGATAATAAGGCCGGGACTCGAACGAGCCGTAGCTCTAGGTACACACGGCGTCAGATCAACCTACCCAAAACTGTCAAATTTCTACAATCAATTTTGAACTTTATCGTGTGGCTCTAAGGATCAATATTCATGGGAGAAATTTGACAGTTTAGGGTAGTTTAGGGTAGGTTGATCTGACGCCGTGTGTACCTTTCTAGCATCAAGTGAAAATAATAATGTTGGTAAAAGAAATAATGTAATAATGTATTCGCAACTAGTGTAATAATGGTATAAATAAAAAATCTGTTTGTTGCCAAATGTTATATTTTGGAGTGAATAATGTAATTAGTACGATATACACAGACGGATACAAAAAATGTTAGCGTGACAATAATTTAAAAATATAATTTTGGTGACAGCTTAAAATATTCTGTAGGTATAATTTATAAATAAAACTTAATATTGACTTAGATTGTGCCAAACCTTAGACCGTGATCAATTTCAGTAAAAATCAAAATTAGTAGTTCATTATTAAGGTTTCTAAATTATTCTTCCAACTTACACTACAGAATTCTTATTTCCAATAAGCAAAACAGATATGTTATTTTATCACATAATTTTAAAATTAGGTTAGGTAAGTATAATACTGTAATTTATCAATTTGTCAAAACAATTTTCTTCATAAACAAATTCATGACCTAATTAAGTTAAAAAATATCTGTTTAATTAATTTCAGGACCAAAAAGATATAAATTCCTTCGAAAGGTCAAGTCAATTTGCTTAAAATCTACTTACACAGCTAGGCATTACAATATGCTAGATAATAATAAAATGAAAAATAAATGGAACTCCTAAATTAAGTCCTTAAAAAACACAATTATACAATTATTCGTTTCTTAGAAAACACTTCCATAATTTACATTGGAAACAATAAATATTTAAACCATACCAATAATACCACATACATAAGCACACATAAATGAAATGTTTTGTTCCTGGACTACCATTACGTGAAAGAAAATGAAACATACAAATATGTGGACCGCTTTCGTGAAACAAAGATTCGAAATCCAACAGTTCTCGGAAGCCAGGACGGTATCAACACGTTGAAGGAGATAATTCCAATAGTCAATTGATAGTCAATTACTGCACCATTACTGCAACCATTATTCGAAAGAAATGCTTTAAAAGGCTTCACACGGTGACCTATACAAACTTCGAAAAACGGTACTTATCTAAATCAATAAGCCAATTCTAGTGAAGTTTTTAAGCTGAAGGAAAATACCGAGATCAAATGAGTGAAAAGACAATATCTAAAATATACGTTAATTTATGTAAATTTCTTTGCAATTTGCAATTTACTATTTTTAAAAGGCATTTTAAATCATAGACTTATTAGAATAGACTAATTGAACCAAAATATGACTTTTAAAGTTTGTATGGGTTACTTTTAAACTTCTTCTATCGAGACTGCTGACCAGATTGTTTTTGTCAATAAAAGTGTTGTCAACAAAAACAATCATAACAATCGGTTTTGAGTCTCAAAATAAATATATTTTATATATTTTGCAGAAAAGTATCGTTTTCCGTGTGAACAATTTCATTTTAGATAGCAATCATTTACTGCGTCAATAGTTTTTAGAAAACCTTTGGGCTAGTCTAGCCTAAGTTGCGAAAGATCCATATCGAAATACCAAAAAAGTGTTATTTTCTTTAAATTCAACGTGTTAAACACAACAAACACAAGGCTGTTGTGTCAGTATCCCATAATTGATGCAGCAGTAATGTATATTTCTCTTTTTTGTTGAACCACAAAATTTAAATTACAACTACTTATTTCTTTTATTTTAATTTTTTTTAAGTTTTTTGTTTTGGCTAAATTCAGAAAAGAAACCTAGGTTAGTGAGTTTTAATCGCTAGAAAACCGTCCAAATTATCTTAATGTGTCACACGTAATTTGAATGGAAATAAACAATATTAATTATTTAAAATACTAACTGTAAAATACCAGCTTACACACATTCTGTAAAGCACGAAATCAATAAAAAATATGAACATACTTCTTAAAATTGCATATAAAGTTAAGTCTACCTTTGATTATTTCCTCCTGTCTACTCACTGTCAAATTATGTATTATCAATCGATTACACAAACTATTAATTACTTATTGCAATAAATTATCCTTATATGCTAACATAATAAGCTATCTGTAAAAAAATTGTGCGTATTCAAAGAATACCAGAAAATTAAAACAAGGAAAAAGAAAATGCCACTGCTTCAAAGTAATTTCGAAATCACATTTATAATAAGTATTTTACTTAGTTGCCTATACGTTTTATAAATAAAGAACTCTTTTAAGAATTCTTACGATTTATTATATATACTAATTTTATAGCAGACAAAACTATATAGTACATTTGTCTGGAGCATCATATCTTAGTCTCTACAGTCACTTTATTTATTCGTAACTTCAAAACACGCAAGCAAACGCAGCAACAAACATAATTTATGGAAATAATGGCCCTGACAAAGCAGCACATAACAGTACACAACATGATTGGTTAAACAAGTGAAATATACACTCGGCGTCAAAAAAATCGCACCTCTTAGAAAATCACTTTCAAATGTCATTTACTCTTGATATGCACATGCAGTCGCATTAATTATGATTTTATTTACAAGGTTACTTAATTAACTTAATAAAAAACATTACTTTTCATTATCAAATAAAACCTAATGCAACAAATAAAGTGTCACAAAAATTCGATGCAAATTTTGCTACCCGTGAGAGTTGCTAGTTGCGCTTCCTTTGTGGGTATAAAACGGTCAACACGGGTTCAATGTGGGTCATTCGCTATTCAACCGTTGAAGAGGACACACGCACAGATTTTGATGGATACCACAGCTGATAAAGCCGCTCAAGTGGTTGCACTACTGCAATCAGGGGTGCGGCAGTGTGATGTCGCCCGGCAACTGAACCTGAGCCGTTATTCCGTTCGAAGAGTGTACCAGCGCTTCATAGAGACCGGTGGCTATATCCGCAGACACGGTTCGGGTAGACGTCGCTGCACTTCGGAAAGAGACGACCGGTTCGTTGTGTCGAACTCTTTGAGAAATCGTTTCTCCAACGCTGTTGAGTTGCAACAGCAGCTCCAGGCAGTTCGCAGACGCACCGTAAGCGTATCTACGGTTAGAAGAAGATTGAAGGAGAAGAAGATAGCGGCCCACAGAGCTGCTACGGGTCCAAAATTGACTGCAGCGCATCGGCGAGCCCGCTTGCAGTTTGCTCATGACCACGTCGATTGGACCCTTGAGCAGTGGAGAGCTGTTCTCTTCTCAGACGAGACGCGAGTGTGTCTTTTCTGCAACGACCGACGGAGAAGAGTATACCGGAGGCAGGGTGAACGTTTCGCCCAAGCCTGCATCCAGGAGACGGTGGAATATGGTGGCGGATCCTGCATGTTCTGGGGCGGTATGTCTGCTGCCGGCAAAACCGACCTTGTCTGCGTCTCCCGGACTGGAGGTGCTCGCGGACAAGGGTCGCTGACTGCTCGCCGCTATGTCACTGAGGTCCTGGAAGTGCATGTGGTCCCCTTTGCCGAATCTTTTGGCGAGGGGTTCACATTAATGCACGACAACGCTCGCGCTCACACTGCAGGCATCGTGAGCGACTTCTTGCAGAGGTCCCAAATCTCTGTGATGCAGTGGCCAGCGCGAAGTCCGGATCTGAATCCTATAGAGCACCTCTGGGACCATCTTAAACGTAAGGTTCGATCTCGGGATCCAGCTCCTTCGACTCTACAGGAGCTCCAAGACGCGGTGATTGAAGAATGGGGGCTTATCCCTCAAGAAGAGCTCCTGAAGTTGGTGAGGTCCATGAGGGACCGTATGGAAGCCGTGATCAGGGCAAGGGGGGTAACACTAGATTTTAAGTTAATTTTAAGACACTTTTTGTACATTTTTCTTTGTAAATTATCTGTTGTTAATTAGGACTTAATTAAGGATTTTTATTATTTTATTAATTTTAATGTTGTTTGTATAATTATAATTAAACAGAAAGTTAAATTTAATTGTTTTTTGATACTCCTTTTTGTTACCTTTCTAATGATACCCAACACTATCCTCTACATAAGGTTTAAGAATTTTTAAAGATGATTTTTAAAAGGTGCGATTTTTTTGACGCCGAGTGTATAAGTAGGTAGCTCAGTACTTGCGACAAATCATATTTTTCTACACACATTCATATATTAGGTATATTCAATAAAGAAAAAAATTTCATATTTTTAAATTGTCAGTAAAAATGTGTACTGAAGTTGTGTGAAACGATTAAACTCAAAAACTATATTCTTTTAACACATTCATTTTAAATTTGTATGCCTTACATTAAAGATCTAGTGCAAACTCAATCCTTCAAATATTCAGTCGGTAAGCCGGACAGCCGTGTACTGTTTAAAAAAATCTTAATAGTAAACCTTTTTGACGAAATAACCTTAGATCATATATAAAATCAATAATCACGAAAAGCACAAAATTTACAAATCCAAAGCACACACAGTAAGTAGTAATATTTATCTCTTTTTATAATAACATTATTCAAAATTGAGTAATGTAATTTTATCTACCACTAAGGGACGCGATAGTGGGAAACAAAGTTTTTAACTTTTTATGGAGGGTAAAGGAACAGTCACAGATACTCGTAAAGAACAAGTTATTTAATATTGATATTTTTGTTTTTAAACACAGCGGACACGCAATAATGATAATGGTATGATCAGGAAGAAGATGAAGTGATTGAAATATTAACCATATCTATTTAGTCTATGGCAAACTTATTAAGAATCCTAAGTATTATAGACACTGAAATATTATTATTTGTATTAATAACATACTTTATTCTTACTTACTAACTGGAAAGACTCATGAAATACATTTAATTTTCTCAATCTTACGTAAACTCGTAAAATATTTAACAAAGTGACACGGTACTATTCAAATAAATTATAAAGAGTTAATAAGTGATCGGAGCGCTAAGTAATTAGTTTCATTTTTTGGTATACATAATTTAAATATTTTAAAACTATATCTATTATTGTCGCAAAAAGTAAGGAAAGCTTATAAAACGTATTTAAACCACAGCAAACGACCAAAATAATATTTTAAAAAAATATATATAAAGAGCTTTGATGCAACTGAACTGAACTGAATTTGAATGAATTTGGATAATTGTTAAATAATTACTTATAATGAAACCTACCTTTCTGCTACCTTGCCAACTGTTTTCATAAATAATTGCGATAAAATAATAAAACGGAGAAATAATAAATATTTTCAGTAAATAAATAAAATTTGTAATTGTAAACCACATTGCGATAATAAAGTATAAGTATAATGATGAGAATTTTAAAAACACCATTAACATAAAAACAAATTTATGTAAAGTTATTTTAATTAATATTTATGTTTAATAATAGCTTATATTTGAATTCAATTCATGGTGGTCTACCTCAGATTAATATACTATTATTTTGTATATTAATAAAACATTTCATTACTTGTTAGGTATCTGGATAGCCTTAGAAATAAATTTTCCTCACACAATACTTACTTAATAATATATACTTACGTAATATAATTATAAATTATTAAACAGACGCCATAATGGTTAAACATAGTATAAAGCATATATAAACGAGTAGGTAACTACATAATACATATCCAAATTATATAAAGCATATATAATTTGGATATGTATTATGTAGTTACCTACTTATGTTTGAAACCTATATTTTTGTAATACTAAACGAAACGAAAACCTGATTGATATTATTATGTATTTTAATCACCATAAACAAAGAATTTTTGATGCAACTAATAATAAAACAATTTCATAAGACATGATTATGTTCCTATTTATTCTATATTAAGTCCACCGTGGTCTATATCAAATTTACATATTATGATTGGTATATTGATAACTTCATTACTAACTAGCTGGAAAGCCTTACAAATTAATTTTACGCATTCTATCTTACGTAATATAATTATAAAATATTAAAGAGACACCGTAATAGTTAAACAAATTATTAAGCATGAATAAGCAAAAAAAGTTATCGGTTAATTCAATGAAAAATAATTTGAATTATGTAGTTAAAATGTACGTGAAACCATTATATTTTTGTGTTGTTAAATGAAACGAAATCCTGACATAATTCAGATTAGATTTTCAGAGATTCAGATTTCATTTAAAACACCATAAACGAAGATGTTTTGATGCAATTCAACATGTAACATGCTTACGTAATTATTATCGATATTGAATTTATTTTAATTGTAATTTTTTTATGACATGATTATGTTCCTACATTTAATGACCTTTCTGCTAGCCTGCCTACTGTTTGCAAGTTCTTAAACTATTAAGACCAGCGTTTATTATCAAATTTAAAGAAAATATCAACTGGTATTATAACTAAAAACCTAAAAAAGGAAAACAATCAAAGGACAATCTGACTACAACTACTATTTTCAGCATTGTCAATGCACATAGGGCACATTGATATAAATTTAAAAAATACGCAAAGTTAGAAACAAAGATTTTTGAAGTTATTTTCATATTAATGCGGTTCGATACAGCTTGTATTTATATTCACCTGATTTAAATTAGTCTTTCCCATACTAAAAGTAACGAATCTAATTTTAGATATATTTTTTACAATCGTTCAATAAAGAAGTAAAACAACAAACTGTGACCTAATACTATTGTCAATAAAATTTTGTAAATAAAATAATTAAAATCCTTAATTTTTAATAACTTATTTAAATTCAATCCCGTGCAATCTACGTCAGATTTACATGCTATTTATTATTGGTGTATTGTTAACACACTTTATTACTTACTAATTGGAAAGCCTTATATTAATATTAATCACTCAATCTTACTCAAAAGAATTATGAGTTAATAAAGGGGCATTGCGATCATTATAAACTATAATGAGTATTAAACAAGCTAAGTAATCCGTTGATAATTTAAAATCATATCATATTCTAGTTAATTTATTTTAGTATATTGTAATTATATCTTTTTGTAGCGATACGAAAAACGAAACTATAGATGTATTTAAATCACAACAAACAAACAACAAACTATTTATGATCCTAAAATCTTACATTTTAGTTAAATCATTTCTTATAATATGGTTAATATGTTCTTATTTCTATATTTGTGCAAGCCGACCAACTGTTTTCAAAAATAATTAGGGATGACAACTCTAACAAAATAATTTCGAGGTAAGGAACAAGAGTAAGAGACATAATAACTTTTTCAGAACCTATACTAAGCGAATGTTATAATGGTATAAACCAGTCAACCAAGTCATTTTCGTTTTAGAGGGATTGAACGGGTTGTATAAATTATTAGAACTCAATCCACAGCGGTCTAGCTCGCTCCTTCTAATGCTATGTTTGTAATTAAACGATAAACCCCACTCGAGTTCGTCTCTCTCTGTTTGAACAAGAAGGATGATAATATTCAAAGGTGAATATTTGTCGTCTAGTGGGTTACAGGTTTCAACATTCGAATGAAGCTCGAACAGAGGCTTTAGTTACAATTTTTAACATCTACTGATCCAAAAGTGGTTAGGTATGTACGAGTAGGCATTGATCTAAAATCTCTTGAAGTCTCAACGTCCTGTTGTTTTACGATTTGTTACTAAAGGTCGACTAGGCTGCGGTAAGCTTTTTGTATTTATCACTATAGCGCCAACCGGGCTAAGGCTGCCTTTCCACCAAAGCTGTGCGAGGTAGCTAAGCGGTGCTCGAAGACATACTCCACCAATGGGATCGCTCGCCTCGCTAAGGCGTTGTGAAATGAAGTCATTCTATTAGTGGATTTTTTCTCGCGCACCGTTTAGCTACCTCGCACAGCTTTGGTGGAAATGCAACCTTAAGATCCGCCTGTAAGCGGGTACCATATGCAGTTTCCGTAACCCATGACGTGTGCAACAAAGAGGTCTCCGGACGAATTGCTTGTCGTTCTTAAAGCGGCCACCTCTCGATATTCTTTTTTGTGGCTTCAATCTTTGCTACCAATATGGTGGCTATTATGAACTAAAAATTTATTGTGTTTTGATTTTTTAGTTATTTGCGTTAATAACGTCTAACATCAAGTTTAAAATTGTGTTTTATATTGGTTTGAGTTAGACATATTGCAATGAAATGTAATCCGACAGAGTTAGACGAATTTGGGGGTTTACCCGTAACACTTAGTGACATCATATTTTTTGTTTTTTAAGAGTTTATTTTGTAACAACCAATATAATATTTATATTCTGAATGTAACATTTACCTAAGTGTAATAATTAGATAATAATAAAAAATATTAATAATGAAATAATAATTTCCGTCGTTACTATTTTATTTAAGAAGACAACATGGCTTTAGGCCACCTTACCGATAGACTGAGTTCAGATTTTAAAAACAATTTGTTTCCTTACTGTTAAGTTAGTGTGATTTATTACAAAGTATTTCAGTGTACTTTTTATTTTTGAAAAAGCCAATAATTTACTTTATGTTAAAAATGTCATTATGACCTAATACTATTATTGGTGCATTTTTAACACTCTTTAGTACTTACCTAAACTGGAAAGGCTTATAAATTAATATTAATCACTCAATCTTAGTCATAAGAATTATGAGTTAATAAAGGGACATTGTGATCATTATAAATTATAAAGAGTATTAAGCGAGCTAAATAATCCATCGATAATTTAAAATCATATCACATTCTAGTTAATTTATTTTAGTATATTCTAATTATATCTTTTTGTAACGATAAGAAAAAAACTATAAATAAATGTATTCAAATCACAGCAAACAAACAACAAACTATTTATGATCCTAAAATCTTACATTAGGCGTTATTAAGCTTATATTATAAATAGCTTTGACGCAACAGAAATTAAAAATTACTATATTTACTATCGATATCTGTCAATAGTACCTACTTGGTAATAGTTAAATCATTTCATATAATATGGTTAATATGTTCTTATTTTTATATTCGTGCAAGCCGACCAACTGTTTTAAAAATAAATAGGGATGACAACTCTAACAAAATAATTTCGAGGTAAGGAACAAGAGGAAGAGACATAATAACTTTTTCGGAACCTATACTAAGCGAATGTTATAATGGCATAAACCAGTCCACCAAGTCATTTTCGTATTAGAGGGCTTGAACGGGTTGTATAAATTATTTAAACTCAATCCACAGCGGTCTAGCTCGCTCCTTCTACTGCTATGTTTGTAATTAAACGATAAACCCCACTCGAGTTCGTCTCTCTCTGTTTGAACAAGAAGGATGATAATATTCAAAGGTGAATATTTGTCGTCTAGTGGGTTACAGGTTTCAACATATCTAATGAATTAGTTCGAACAGAGGCTTTAGTTAAAATTTTTAAAATCTACTGATCCAAAAGTGGTTAGGTATGTAGGCATTGATCCAAAATCTCTTGAAATCTCAACGTTCTGTTGTTTTACGATTTGTTACTACCTCGCACAGCTTTGGTGGAAATATAGCCTATAAGGCCCACCTGTAAGCGGTTATCATATGCGGTTTCCGTAACCCATGACATGTGCAACACAGATATGGATGCATTGCTTGTCGTTCTAATAGCGGCCACCTCTCGATGTTACTTTTTGTGGCTTCAATCTCTCCTATCAATATGGTGGCCATTTTGAACTAAAAATTTATTGTGTTTTGATTTTTTAGTTATTTGCGTTTATAACGTTATCTTCTTGTTTAAAATTGTGGTTTATATTGTTTTGAGTTAGACGTATTGCCATGGAAAGTAAATCCAACAGAGATAGACGAATTTGGGGGTTTACCCGTTACACTTAGTGACATCATATTTTTGTTTTTTTAGGAGTTTATTTTGTAACAACCAATATAATAATTATATTCTCAATGTAATATTTACTCAAGTGTGATAATTAGATAATAATAGAAAATATTAATAATGAAATAATAATTTCCATCGTTACTATTTTATTTAAGAAGACAACAGGACTTCAAGCCCCATTAGTTTGGCTGAATTCAGATTTTTAAAAAATATTATATTTTAAATATTTTAAAAATATTTTTATCCTTTTTGTTATGTTGTTATTGCAAAGTATTTCAGTATAATTTTTGGTTTTTGAAAAAGCCAATAACATTATGTTATGTTAAAAATGTTACTATGACCTTTTTTATTTTTTTATTTTATTATGACCTAATGTGAAATCGATCACTAAATGGTATTTTAGGAATAAACTTTAACACTTTAACGACGGACAATGAAAATTTAATGTAAAACGGAAATATTTAAGCAAATTTAATTTAGGTTTATTTTCATGTTCAGAAACAAATGCATAAGGAATTAACAAATATGCAATACCAATTAAATTATTTGTTATTGTCATAAGATAAGTAACGCAAGCAAATATCATTTAAAGCAAGTCATAAACAAAATTAATAAGAAAGTCAAGTAGAGTCTAAGTTTAGAAATAAACAGTAAGTATACAATGTATTAAAGCAATAAATAGTACCATTACGGTCATTAATTGTTATGTTGCTATTGTACTCACTTTACAAAACTTTATTCTTCAATAATAATAATAATATAAGTAATCTGTTTCATAAAAATACGCGACTCAAAAATGTATTTATTATATTTTTTATAAAATAATATTTTTGCACAAAAGATCCCATTGGGTCAACGTGCCGCTGCGAGAGAGAAACCTCTGCAGGCCCCACTAAGATAAGATTTTATAAAATAATTGATTAAATAATTATCTTAGAATAAATCATTATGTACAAATTACTCTGTCTCTACCATACCGCAAGAAAGCATTAAAAAAAATAGAACCACACACAAACACAAACACTATTAGTTATAATTAAACACAATTAAGTCATTTATTAAAGTGTGGGTGTAACCCGCCAAATATACTATAATTAATAGCATACACAACTCATATAAGAGTAGAAGATTAGATATAGCAAACTTATCTTATTAATCTGGTTATTATTATGCGTCAGTATGATAATCCTATTGGTTATATGTATTATATTTATTAATCACTTCGGACACCTTTAAATGTATATTGTACATGGTATACGAATTCATTATTTCCTATTGCATATTGTATTTATAAACTACTTTTTTGGTGTTCATCTTACAGTGCAATCGTTACCGATCGCCGAGAACGAAAAATTATAATTTAACGACAACGAAATTTATACTCTTTTAAAATGTATCCAATACTATTATGTAATATATCTCTGCTTAGTGTATTTTTTTTTATTTAAATGTTTTTTAAGATCTAGTTCCTATAAGATAAATTGTAATAATTATTTTTTTTCTTTTAACAAATAGCAAGGAACCTCTGGGAAATTGTAGCGTTACGTAATGAATTGATTGATGATGAGAGACTCCGCTGTGCCAACGCAAAATTGTCGAAAAAATAGAATTAGACCATTATTATTAGGATGTTGGTTAATCACTGTATTGCATGCTAAACGAAGGCAGTAGAAAGGAAATCTATTGCCCTTATCGATAGTTAATACGTGTATTTACATTTACCTTGTTTATCCTCTATAAGCACACAGCTCAACAAATGTAACGAGTTGTGCCAAATCGATCCAGGCCGATATCTACTAGTCTAAGATCCGAGTATAGAACGACCTTCACCGGGCCGGTTAATGGATGAAAAGTATTGTATATCAAATTTAATATAATAAAAAATATCGCGAGTGGGTTGCCTGAGAAATTTCAGACCAGTACTGATTAATTTAATACTAAAAAAAATATGTTTTTTTTCATTGCACTGGTTTGGTGTGTGTGTGTGTTTGTAATGAGATTTTCTTTATACAAACATAAATTTTATTTATTTAACCAGACGGTTGCAAATTACTAATATTGACTTACCTGTTTACACCTGCCTACCTAATGTTATGACGAGAAAAAATAGCCAACTTAACGTTTGCATATTCTATAGGCTTTTCATACTTTCGATTGGTACCTATGTAATTTATCTATCATCCAAACCAGTGCAATGTTTAAAAAAAATATTTTTTTAAATTTAATTAATCATATACTGGACTGAAATTTTTCAGCCAACCCACTCGCAATATAATTTTAATACTTTTCATCCATTACCGGCCCGGTGAAGGGCGTTGTATAATCGGATCCTCTACTATACTAAAAACGGCTCCTTTAGCGCTTTTCGGTGTAATGCTAGGCCCATTTTCTTGTTACTATCCTTTTTGATCAGTATGTATAGAAGTGAATTGAGTCGTTGCATACCTACTCGTTAGCTCACCAAAAAGTTTCAAGAAAAAATGATTTTTAGTTGTTTTGTATTAGTCATTCTGAAAGTAATTTTAGTGTAGGTGCTTTTTATTATTTTTAGTTTGTTTTGTATAAATGTATCAGTGTTTTTATTGTTCCTAATTACATAAATAAATTGCGACAGAGGCTAACGTTCATTTGTGTACCTATTACATCTTATCTGATGTCATCCAACGTGAGGCTTGGATAATTTTAACATTCGAATCAACATTGTGATACTGTTTTACCGCGTACTATAAAACTTTAACTATACTAGTAGCAACACCATTAAGCAATGCAATAAGCTAATCAAAGACAAACACACTTGAAGTTGAAATCAATCCACACATATTATTTATTAATAGCGCCAATTGAAAATGTTGATCAACTCTTAACCACCTATCCTATGTCGTCATAGAACCAAAATAATCGAATTATTTTTACTTTTTTTTTACTTCGTCAGATGTTGAGTCAACATATTTTCTGTTTTTTTTTAAATGTAGTTTTTGAGACTATGGATGGGGCGTTAGTTAGCGTAACAAAATTACATTTGATAGTGTTGGTGGTAAAGAGTCAACTATACAGGATGAGCTATAAAATCGGGTCAGTATGGGAAAGCACGAAACTGTGAGAGATAAGGTTTGTCAAATATAACCTTGAATTTAGGGATAAGCAAATCGCAATAAAACAGTTCACACGTAGAGCACGGAATCACAACTTAGTACTCAAAATAATAACAAATATTTAAAATTATAAAAAAAAAAAAATTGAACTTTATGATCTCTTGAACTAAAAATGTTTTTCTTTAGTCGATGGTTCAAATAGTGTTAATTTTAGTGGATATAAATTATATAAGCTATATTATTATATTACTCAACTTAAAAATCGGCTACATATAGAATTCCTTATTACTTAAAGTGTTGTACTTACCCATACTGACCCATTTAGTTTGCTCGCTCTCTATATACCTACTAAATACTAAAATACTACAAAACACAGCAACAAACAAACATTAATTAAAATGCAATGTTCTTAATTAACTCCAAATGTTCCGTGACATATAAAAACCTTTACATAATCGAAACTGAGCGAGCACCAAATGATTTAATTATAAAATATACGACTATATAAACGCTACAATGTACAACAGTCAATTTTATTATTTTATTAAGATACGCTATTTGTCGGACGATGTGAAACAGAATGTGAGACTGGAAGTGGCCTAAAGACGTCCATTTGGTACACTGATGGCTGACATTATCCAACGGGGCCCAGGTGTGAGCATTATATTATACGAAAGCCTCCCCGACTAGAACGGCTTAAGATATATTCATGCTAAATAATAAAAACTTTTGATCTAGGCTCTTAAAGCGTTATCACTCGATAAAGTAATCACTAAATTGTAATTAATTATTAATTATTGATAAACACCGAACTGGCTTACCTATACGAAGTCAAGAATAAGAGAAAGAATAAAATTTATTATAGGCACTACTACATCGGAGGCAAAAGACTTAAATCAAAAGCTAACTAAATAAAATAAAACTAAGGAAAAATTAAATTTAATAAAGGCACTAAAGACGTGCCTTTATATTCCACTCACTTTTTAAATAAAACAAAATATTATTGGATGTTTTTGTACGGAAAATTATATTTGCGCAAAACTGAATTGAAAAAATCATAGTTGAGAAACTCACACATTTCTTACTATTATCTAGTGATAGTGCTTGAAGGTTTTTAACTGTCTACGATACTATAGTATAGAGAGATCCTTTGGCACTAAGCGCATAGCTGAAGGTAGGTAGGTATATTGTGTATCTTTATATTAAACATCACTTAATTAATATAATTACTGTTAATCTCAGTGAGCAAATCATTAAGCCTTTACATTAAAATTTTATTATAATATATTAAGCCTTAGTATATCTCTTAACTAACTTAATATTAAATTACTACAATTTTATATATTGGTTTCATGCTCTTAACTCTTCGATTTTGGCATAATTAAATAATTTGTATACTTACTAAAGAAAACAAAAATGAAGAACCACCTAAGTGCTTGATGTAGGTTGGTAGAATAAAGCGTCCCTTGCTCCCACATGGCTATCCTTTGCCGAACAAGTTACCTGGGCATTTGTCTAAGATATCCAGGTGTAACGGAACAAAATTTGTGTGATAAATGAATTTCGTTTCTATCTTTGTCATGGCGTGTCATCAATGTTTTTATTATTCAATATTGACATAAAAAAAGAGGAACGGCGAAATAATAGAACTACGAGCGCGTATCCTAGAGATTACAACTACCTATACAAATTAGAGAATAAAAAGTTTGTTTAAAAATATAAATTTTCCAAAATAAAGAGATTAAAAAATATTCGTTTTGGTGCAACGTCTTTATTTCAATATTACACAATTTTAAAGAAGCTCCTCGGAGTTTTTCTAAAGTTTAGAAAACATAATATTTTGTGACGTTCATGAAATCAATTCGAAACATATTATTACGAGTAAGAGGAAGATTAGTATAAACGCAAGCATACTTTTTTTATTCGGAAGGAGTGCCACTTAAACATTTTCAGTTTTGCACGTAATTTGATTCTAGTTACGCCAATCACGTTTTAAAGTTCAATTCTTAATGATGAGACCATGTATTTTTTAATTTCCATATCTTTAAAATCCGCCGTATTGTGATAAGGACATAACTTAAAGCAATTAACTTCCGCTTATTGTTTAAACCAAACAATGAAAACTTACTCGAGAGAGGAATCCTTTTAAACGGCCTTCCTACTCCTTTTAGGCCTTCCCTTTACCTCCAATATGATGTATTTTTAATGACCATAACTATAATAAAAAAATAAGAATAACAATACTATAGATGAGAGTAGGGGTACGATTTTTAAAAAAGGTGTTTTATTTTATTTATTTTCACACTTTTAAATCCAAATTTTAATAATTTAGTCTACAATATTAGAATGCTTATGCAAACCATCGGTTTGCAAGTGTAACGAAGAACAGTTAGAAAGAAATTTAGCAAGGGCCTTCCTTTACTCCCTTTCTTTACTATCAAATAAAAGTTGCTAAATGCCCATCCAATGTAGAAGTCACTTTCCCTTTTCCAAATATCATTTACGATCATTTATCATTTCCAAATGGGATCCCATGCATTCGTATTCGAAGTCACTGGTAATTGTACTCACCTAATATTTTGGAATAGTTAGTTCCTAATTAAACAATTATTGTAAATAATGCGAATAATATTCGTAGTGTATGGTTGGTTATTTTTATTTCAAGTTCGAATATTATATAAAGCATACTAGGTAGAAAGCACTTGAATTCGAATGAGTGCCACTTTTGTATTTCCAATTTGAAACATTTTTTTATTCTAATAAGGCAAATCATGTATTGCCGTCATTCGCGACGATTCATGATTAATAACGATTTTGTGCATTTTATTGTATTTATGTTGTTGTTTATATTTCGTCATGCCGTGATTTTGATATGACATACTTAAAGCAAATTGACTTCCGATTAATTTTGAAACCAAACAATGAGGACTTACTCGAGAGAGGAGTCCTCGTTATACGGCCTCGCTATTCCCCTTGCAGCCTTCTATTTACCTCATAAATAATTATACTTTTAAATAAACCTGACTGTCCCTAACTATAACGACAAATTTAGAATAACAGTATTTTAGATGCGTTTGGAAGTGCGAATATTGAAACGGTGACAATTATTCTAACGCGATAATATCCAAATTACAATAATTTATTTAATTTAAGCTTTAAAAGTTGAGCACTTATGAAAGTTTGCCATCGGTTCGTAAGTTCAACTGAGAAGAGCCAGCAAGAAATTCAGAAACGGCATAATTTTCCCTTTCTCTACAGCGTCAAATAAAAGTTGGAGAAGCCCATCTAATCATAGAAGAACACTTTAATTTTTCCAATTATCATTTACTATCATTTATCATTTTAAGTTACTGGTGGCTGTATCCACAGAATATTCTCAAATGGTTAGTTACTAAATAGACAATAATTGTAGATAAAATGCATTAAAATATTTATCATTTTTAATTTGAGTTCGAATATTATATAAAGCATACTAGATAGAATGCACTTTAATTCGAAGTGAGTGCCAACTTTTATTTTCCAATTTGAAACATATTTTTGATTAAATTATGAATTCATGTATTTTTGTTATACCTATGTTTTACAGTAAATTTTGTTGTTTTTATCGTCATGCCGTGATTTCGACATGACATAAACAACTGACTTCAGATTATTTTTGAAACCAAACAATGAGGACTCACTCGAGAGAGGAATCCTCGATAAACGACCTCCCTACTCCCCTTACAGCCTTTCCTTTACCTCCTAACTAACTATAACAATAAAATTTTGAGTAACAGTATTTGAGATGCTATTACAAGTTGAACCGATGACATACTAGGTAGAATGCACTTTAATTCGAAATTAGTGCCACTTTTGTTTTTCTAATTTGAAACATATTTTTGATTCTAATTAGGCCAATCACGTAGGTATTGCGATAACTCATTTTCGATTAACTGTGAATTCATATATTTTTTATTATCTTTATGTTTTACTCTAAATTTTGTTGTTTTTATTTCGTCATGCCGTGATTTCGACGTGACATAAGCAATTGACCTCTGATTATTTTTGAAACCAAACAATGAGGACTCACTTGAGAGAGGAATCCTCGTTAAACGGCCTCCCTACTCCCCTTACAGCCTTCCCTTTACCTCCTAACTAACTATAACAATAAAATTTGAATAACATTGACATGTCTTATCCTGAATGTAAGTTTAGATCTATACTGATAACCGAATTAAATAATCAATTGCCTGGAGGGGCCACAACCACAAGGTGATTAATACAAAATCGGCTTGTGGTTTCTTGAATAAATCTTGTAGTTCTTAAGTAGTTTGTTAAGTGAATGATAGTGTGTGCATAGTTTGCTTCCTAATTTTAGTTTTTGCATGTCGTGGCAACCTCTAATTAAGACAGCGCTTTAAAATGTAACCCAATATCTGTTGTTTTATAAATGTACATGGTGTTTGTTTTGTTGGTTGTCCTTAAATAAATAAATAAATAAATAAATAAATAACAGTATTTTAGATGCGGTTACAAGTTTGAATATTGAACCGATGACAGAAATTCTCACACGATGATCTCCAAATTCCAATCGTTACTTTAATTTAGAACACAATAATTAAGCACTTATGGAGGTTCACCTTCGGTTCGTAAGTTCAACTGAGAAGAGCCAGCAAGAAATTCAGAAGAAAAGGCATTCCTTTTCCCTTTCTTTACAGCGTCAAATAAAAGTTAGAAAATTTCCATCCAATCATAGGACACTTTCCATTTTCAAATAATTATCATTTTCGATCATTTATCATTGTAAGTCACTGGTGGCTGTATCCACAGAATATTCTTAAATGGTTAGTTACTAAATAAACAATAATGAAGATAAAATGCAAAAAAACTATTATTTTCATAGTGTATGGTTTATCATTTTTATTTTAAAATCTTATATTTTATAAAGCATACTAGGTAGAGTGCACTTTAATACGAGATTAGTGCCACTTTTGTTTTTCGAATTTGAAACATATTTTTGAATCTAATTAGGCCAATCACGTAGGTATTACGATCACTTATTATCGATTAACTATGAACTCATATATTTTTTATTATCTTTATGTTTTACTGTAAATTTTGTTGTTTTTACTTCGTCATGCCGTTATTTTGACGTGACATAAGCAATTGACCTCCGATTATTTTTGAAACCAAAAAATGAGGACTCACTCGAGAGAGGAATCCTCGATAAACGGCCTCCCTACTCCCCTTACAGCCTTCCCTTTACCTCCTAAGTAACTATAACAATAAAATTTTGAGTAACAGTATTTGAGATGCGATTACAAGTTCGAATATTGAACCGATGACATACTAGGTAGAATGCTTTTTAATTCCAATTTAATGCCACTTTTGTTTTTCCAATTTGAAACATATTTTTGATTCTAATTAGGCCAATCACGTAGGTATTACGATCACTCATTATCAATAAACTATGAATTCATATATTTGTTATTATCTTTATGTTTTACTGTAAATTTTGTTGTTTTTATTTCGTCATGCCGTGATTTCAACGTGACATAAGCAATTGACCTCTGATTATTTTTGAAACCAAACAATGAGGACTCACTCGAGAGAGGAATCCTCGTTAAACGGCCTCCCTACTCCCCTTACAGCCTTCCCTTTACCTCCTAACTAACTATAACAATAAAATTTGAATAACAGTATTTTAGATGCGGTTACAAGTTTGAATATTGAACCAATGATAGAAATTCTCACACGATGATCTCCAAATTGCAATCGTTAATTTAATTTACAACACAATAATTAAGCACTTATGGACATTCACCTTCGGTTCGTAAGTTCAACTGAGAAGAGCCAGCAAGAAATTCAGAAAAGGCATTCCTTTTCCCTTTCTTTACAGCGTCAAATAAAAGTTAGAAAATTCCCATCCAATCATAGAAGGACACTTTCCATTTTCAAATAATTATCATTTTCGATCATTTATTATTGTAAGTCACTGGTGGCTGTATCCACAGAATATTCTCAAATGGTTAGTTACTAAATAAACAATAATGAAGATAAAATGCAAAAAAATATTATTTTCATGGTTTATCATTTTTAGTTTTAAAATCTTATATTTTATAAAGCATACTAGGTATAATGCACTTTAATTCGAAATTAGTGCCACTTTTGTTTTTCCAATTTGAAACATATTTTTGATTCTAATTAGGCCAATCACGTAGGTATTACGATCACTCATTATCGATTAACTATAAATTCATATAATTTTTGTTATCTTTATGTTTTACTGTAAATTTTGTTGTTTTTATTTCGTCATACCGTGATTTCGACGTGACATAAGCAATTGACCTCTGATTATTTTTGAAACCAAACAATGAGGACTCACTCGAGAGAGGAATCCTCGTTAAACGGCCTCCCTACTCCCCTTACAGCCTTCCCTTTACCTCCTAACTAACTATAACAATAAAATTTGAATAACAGTATTTTAGATGCGGTTACAAGTTTGAATATTGAACCGATGACAGAAATTCTCACACGTTGATTTCCAAATTCTAATCGTTAATTTAATTTAGAACACAATAATGAAGCACTTATGAACGTTCACCTTCGGTTCCTAAGTTCAACTGAGAAGAGCCGGCAAGAAATTTAGAGAAGGCATTCCTTTTCCCTCTCTTTACAGCGTCAAATAAAAGTTGGAAAATTCCCATCCAATCATAGAAGGACACTTTCCATTTTTCAAATATCATTTTCGATAATTTATTATTGTAAGTCACTGGTGGCTGTATCCACAGAATATTCTCAAATTATTAGTTACTAAATAAACAATAATTGTAGATAAAATGCAAAAAAATATTCTTTTCATAGTGTATGGTTTATCATTTTTATTTTAAAATCGAATATTATTTAAAGCATACTAGGTAGAATGCACTATAATTCGAAATTAGTGCTTCTTTTGATTTTACAATTTAAAACATATTTTTGATTCTAATTAGGCCAATCACGTTCACTCATTATCGATTAATTATGAATTCATGTATTTTTTATTATCTTTGTTTTACTGTAAATTTTGTGTATTGTACGCCGTCATGCCGTGATTTCGACATGACATATAAAGCAATTGACCTCCGATTATTTTTGAAACCAAACAATGAGGACTTACTGGAGAGAGGAATCCTCGTCAAACGGCCTCCCTACTCCCCTTACAGCCTTCCCTTTACCTCCTACATGTTTATTCTTTGAAAGAACTACGTCGATAAAATAAGAATAAGAATATTTTAGATACGATCAGAAGTGCGAATATTGAACCGGTGACAATTTATTCTCACATGATGATTTAATTTACGAGTGGGACCCCATTTGTACTCGATTCGAAGTCACTGGTACTTACCAGTGACTTATATTGTACCAATATACATGTGAATATGGAAACAAGTGTTTCCACACAATATTCACAAATGGTTAGTTCCAAAAAACAATTTGTAGATTAAGTAAATAATATATTATAATTTATTTAAGTATATTGTTTTAATTGTGTTCTCATTTCTACGGCGACGATGTGTTCTCATTTTAATTTCAAATTCGAATAAATATAAAATATGTAGCTACTAGGTACGACACAACTTTATTTATAATGAGTGCCACTTTTGAATTTGCAATGTGAAACATATTCTGATTCTAATTAAGACAATGACGTGATGTTATAATTTTATCAAAATATTTTATTTAGATTTTTCTCTTTAATGATTTGAAGCTTTAATGATTTTAATTTTCTTTGAATGACTTTTGAAACCAAATAATGATGAATTTGTCGATATAAAAATCCTCGTTATACGGCCTCCCTACTCCCCATGCAGCCTTGCCTTTACCAGCGATATGATTATATTCTTTATTAATAGCCACAAACTATATGACATTAACTTAATAAGAGTTGCGAATAGGGGTGACATTTTACACCGATTAAATAATTCTCAAACATTGTTATCTTATCTGTTACAAGTGTCATCCTATTTTTATTCGAAGTCACCAGTGACTGTATCCACAGATAATTTTCGAATGGTTAGTATCTAATCCGACTTAAATAATGTAAATAAGATTTTTTCATGGTGTAAGTAGCTCGTGTTATTTTAATCAATGGGTGTTTTTTTATCACCGATAATATTAAGAAATAGTACCCCTGCATCGAAAGTTACCTTAGTATTCTTGTTAACACTTAATATCTATGTCGTAAAAATTGTGAAGTGCTCAGTAAGTGTCTATGTTGTTATGACAAAGTTTTAAAGTGTTAGACTACTTCCTGTAGATACCTGAGACTTAACTTTGGCGTACTCTTCAAAGACATTAAGATCCGACGAGCGAGCACAGTTTAGTTAAGTATGGCCAATTACTTTGATTGATTATTTATGTAAATAATTGTTGTTTGACTGCAAGGTCATAGCGATATTTTTTTAGATAATTTAAAACCCAATTAACGGTAGAAATCCGGGGCTCGTCATAAAAAAAATCAGGTAGATAGTCGGTTGCACCAAAACAGCAAAATAAACTTTATACCACACGATGTACGGTTACTATTCCAAAATAAATGTTTAAAAATCCGCACACATTTCGGGACGTACCACAACCGAATTTTACGCATCTTTTACGGAATCCCTATAGCATAAGTAAGCTTTGATGCATGTGTCCGATGTTTAGAACTAGATTTACAACGACGGTATATGGGCCACCACCTCGCGCAGTATATATTGCAGTTTTAAAGCTAGGATTCCCGAGCACAGAAACTAGTAGGGGACGGATTGATTGCACATCGCGATTCGCGACCGTCAACTTAGCAAAATAGGTAGGTAATTTTAAAAATCAAGAATTCTTTTTAATTTTTTTAACATATAACGGCTGAATGCCTTACCTATTCAAAGACAATTATTTTCGTATATTTTTTATTAACTAAAACCAAGTATAATGCAAGTAATACGATATTTGAATTTTACGATTAGACGGATGTTTGAAATTTTATTTGATGCAGTAAAGTATCACTAATAGAGTATGTAATGGCCGAAATGACTAGATAAAAGACTGTGGAATAACATATATTTTTTCCAAATTTTGAATACTTTAAAATACCCTATTTTCTGGAATTTCTGGAATCCCAGCCCTATGGGGCTATTCCGAACCGAGCTGCCAACTGCAACTGTCGACAGCACGTGCAGCGACTGCATGAAGTCGGCCGCAACTGTACTACCATAGTCTGCACTATTTCACATAAATACATACAAACCAGTAACGTAAACGTGCTGTCGGCAGTTGCAGTTGGCAGCTCGGTTCGGAATAATAGCACCTGTAAACTACTTACTGCACATTCAAGCAAGAGCAAATCGCCGAATGCACGGCAATGTTTATACTTTTCAACGAACAATAGAACAAGAAATAGTTTTGATTGACAACTAAAATAATAAAACTGTATAATGCAGTTTATTTTGCATGATCGAATGAGTAAAGATACTTACTCAACCCAAAATTTTATATGTAGCCAAGCCATAATCACAGAGTTAAGATAAATGTTTAGATCAATAGAAAATATTTTAGTCAAAGATGGTTTACTCGTATATATCTACTTACTTCCTATAAGATATCTACATGTAACAGTCCTGTTCCAGGTAAAGTTTGAAAACTTACAATAAAAACTCTAATTGTAGAAAAATACCTCTTTTTTTAAATAATTTGAAGTCGTTTTCTAACTAATGTAAGTATCAACAATTTTACAATCTTTATAAACAATTTTGCTATCACTATTTTTATTAAATAGATAGTTCGTAGCTCATTTTCTTTGGCTTTACACTAGATCGTCTTCGAAATCATATTCGTATCACATATCGTTGGAATCGAGTATCGGCGGGGGCGGTGGGGGGAAGTAGCGAAGGGGGATGGCGTCCAGCGCCGGCGCCGGCACGGAAGCCGAGGGGTACGACCGCGGGTGGTCAAGCGCTACTCGCAGCCTGCGTACGGCGGGTGGAGGCGGCGCCGGCGCCAGGGCCGGCAGCAGGCTGCGCTGTTAGCTCCCTTTAGAGACCAGGTGGTAGGGCGCGTGGATGGTGGCCACGCTGCCGAGTTCCGTGCGGCCCAGCAGCTCCTCGGGGTGGTCGTGCTCGTGCTCACGGCGCTTCTCCTCGTTCGTGTAGTACTGCGCTGCGCGCCGGCGCGTGCAGCACAGCGCGCCTGCCACCGCCGCCAGCACCGCGATACACAACAACATCAACCCCGCTATTACGCTCATTTGCGCCTCGTGTGTACTGGGGCACGGATCCAATCGATCGAATGTCATATCTGCGAAACTTTTCCCTCTCAGTCTCATTGGTGAGTAACACTTGAGATTTCTTATTGTTCCGTTCAGCACTGTAGTCGTCATATAGACGAGCATTGTTCCGGTCGAACATTGGCCGCAATGCCAAGAATTTTTTGATAAATTTATCTGCGGTATCGCCTCCAAACGCTGCAAATCTTGTTCGCTCAACGTTTGCAACCTGTTGTGCGATATGTCTAATCTTTGTAGGAATTTTGTCTTCATGAGCAATTTATATGGAAATTTTGTTAATTTATTCCATGATATATCTAAAGCGACCAAATGTTCATTGTACGTAAAGAAATTTGGAGGAATCTCAGTCAGCGACAGGTTCGCCAGTCCTACTCCGTGAATGTCTGGTAAAGTCTGCAGCACAATGGCGATTTCGTTGAGCGGTAAGTTATTGCCGCTAAAATTGATGGTCTTCAGTGAGTCTATGATAGGTGCGAAGGTCTGCAGATAGAACCTGTCGATTTTGTTATGGCTGATGTCGAGGTGCACGAGGCCGGTGAGGTTGGTGAGCGCGGCGGGCGCCAGCAGCGCCAGCCGGTTGCGCGCCAGCGTGAGCATGCGCAGCTCGCGATTGCGCCCGAACATGTGGTCCACCACCACTGACAGCTGGTTGCCGTCCAGCCTCAACTTCTTCAACTTCTTCAAACTTATAAATTCATCTGGAGTGAGATATTTAAATAGATTTTCTCCTAAATCCAATTCCTCTAAATGAGGTACCAAATGATAAATCTGAGTATTAACTCGTCTAAGTAGACATCGTCTGCATTTAAGCACTCTTAAGTGTTGTATGTCTTTGAAAACCTCTGGGTTTAATTCAGCCAGTGGATTATCGCTTAAATCCAAATAAGACAGTTTCGCCAACATCCGAAATAACCTAGGCACCAGTGTCTCGATTTGATTATCCGATAAAATTAAAGTTTTCAGAGCGGTGAGGTGGCGGAACGTTTCGCTCGGCATTTGCGCTATGTTGTTGTGGTCGAGGTGCAGCTCGGTGAGATTTATGAGGCCGCGAAAGTTATCGGCGTTAATACTCGTTAGGTTGTTGTAGGTTAAATTGATAAGTCTCAAATTTTGGAGGCCCCAGAAGGAGTACTGGCCGATAGACGGGATGTTTGAGTTGACTATGTGTAGTTCGCGGAGGTTTGTGAAAGGTGTTGGTTGTGTGAAAATTGGTCCGATCGTGAGAAAGTTGGGTCGGTTTTCTGGGGCGGATATCGAGATGATGCGTGCGTTTCTGTCGAAGAAGTCGACGGGAATGGAGTGCATGTCGCCGCGCGTGCAGGCTACTCGCATTACGCTCCCCTCCTCCCTGTCGTAGGTTGTGCGACAGCTGCATTCTTCAGGGCATGAAATCTCTGCCCCCTCGTTACCAGCTGCTAGCAGTAAAGTCCACCCCAACAACAGCAGGTTCCGCCCGATATATCTGAAACAACAAAGAAAATCAGATAGGAATTTCTTTCTTCTAAGTTATAAAGAAGACGGAACGATCCTTGTTATTAAGTGATTTAATATTGTAAATACAACACGCAGGTAAAATATCAGTTAAGAACACTGAAGTGGGGTGCTTTGGCGGCGCGCCGGTGGCGTAACAAAACAGTATAACTTTCATATCCATCACTTTCACCGTTCATAATACAATAAAGGCAGTTATAATGGTTGGTGGTTAATTGTTCCCTGGAGATCTGTCGAGGCGGTCAGAATAAATCAAGGAGAATTAACGTTGCAAAGTGTAAAAAACTTGCCTAAATCCTGTGAACTAGGCGAGATTAGAGTCTTGTGAAATATGCGGCTCGCTTTGTCCGCGGAATCTAAACCCCCTGAAATATAACGTGCAGATAACAAAGGGCTTTTTGACGCGACGACTAAGCGGCCTCCATTACGCGAAATTCCGAAATATTCATTCGTACCTTCATAAAAAGAGAAATTTTTAATCTTGTCTTGTTTAGGCCTAGCGGTTCACTTGCAGTTTATTGGCACCATATACTAACCTAGTATAAGCGACTGTCAATTTATTGTCTTTAGACTACACTCGTCATTATCACATTTTATTTTATAATAAATGTGTGTACAGGGGATAAAGAAATATTAAAGTAAGTATATTATATTGTTTGTATTTCTATCGCCTTGTATAATAATATTGCCGCATAGGCTTAGTTGCAGGTGCTGCAGTGATTAAAACTAATTGAAGATTAGATGCACTGACGTATAGATAAACGATATTTCAATAGATAACGAATTGCATACAAATTGTCACCAGGAAACTTCGTCAATTTAAACTAAAGGAGAGCTCATCATCAGCTTATGAGCATCCTACTACATGGCACAGGCCACATGGACAAATTAAAACACTTAAAAAACCTTAATTCTTTTAAATATATATTTTAAAGTTTTTAATGTAAGTAATTAGACTGCCCGTAAATATAACCTAAGAGCATTTACCATCATCAATATAAATTAAACCGAAGAAACCACCGCCGCAGTACGATGCCGTCAAACAAACTGCAGCCGAACGAAACTAAACGTGAAGTATCTCAAACAAGTTCTCGAAATAAATCCCCATTTATTCAGTGGAAGTTCGAGAAAAAGGTCGAAGAAAAACAGCGGGCCACAAAGGGGAGTATCAAGTCCACACTGGCTGCAGGCATTACGTCTAATATCGTTAAAACTTTCCACCTTTAAACTGCAGGCGAATCCAAAGGGTTAAGTTAAGTTATAATTTGTTAGGAAGCAATTGCACAACATATTTTTTTAACACATTATCATCTAAGCTATATAGGCAGGCCTCCAACAAGGTGGACTGACGATCTGGCAAAAGGTAGCGTGTGGCCGCTGGATGCGAGCAGCACAATACCGGACGTGGTGGAGATCCTTGGGGGAGCCTTCCTTTGTCCAACAGTGGACGTCTTTAGGCTGATGATGATCTAAGCGAAGCTTATCCTTTGTTTCCTTCTTCTGTATTATACAGCGGGACGCGTCGTGTGATCTTCAAGAGCCCTCATATTGTACGAACTTGGAAAATCAGGAATAGATATTGTATAACCACAGATTAAGTAATACTTATGGTAAAACTAAGCAAACGTTGTTAATGCTCAATGATAGTTACATATCTCAATTTAACGTAACGCAACAACTTCCTATTACTCGCCGGAACAAGCTAAATACTCGTAGTGCAAAATCATTATATAAAGAAAAGTCGTTATCTCAAAGTAAAAACTTGTTAGCTTGTTAGCAAAAAAACTTTAATAAAATGTGTTCGATCAAAAACCTTATGTGATAAGTATAGTTTTTATACAAGCATAAATTTTTATTTTTGTGTTTCTCTGGATTTTGATATTGCAATGTTATAAGTAACTTTTGCGCAGAGAAAACACATGTTTTAAGGTTTAAAGCTTTGATCTCAGGTTTGAGTGGGATTCAAACCCGCATCTTATACTTAAGTCAAATAGTATACAACTTTTTCGACATGAATAATAAATAATAAATGGTTTTACTCATACCTAATTTCAAAAGTCCATTTGCCATAAACGGAATCGAGAGCTTTCATGAAATAAAATATGAATACAAATCTTTCTCCCGCAATGCCATAATCATACGACAGCCGCGTATTGAGATCCCGATTTTCCAAGTAGCGTAGCCTGGTCAGGTAAATTCACATTCATACGAATAATAAAATACAAAACTCCGTCCCAATGAGAATCTAAACGTATAAGTTGAGTTTAAAAGCTAAGCGGTAATACTTAATACGAAGCAGCTTGTGCTAATGACTCCTAGGAAGTAACTCGTATATTTAAATCATGTTATGCTGGAAACTGAATTAAATCGTGGCCTCATTGTTGATGTGATGGAAATGAGTATGTGCATGCAAATGACAATAATATAGAGGGGCCACTTAGGTACACACAGAAAGAATATCCCAAGTTACACGAACTTATAGACAGCGTACCTCGGGAAATGTTTTTCGGTTGCCAGCACATTGCTACTGCCAATTTCCTGTGATCGCATGCTATAGGTACGCTCTGAAGGTAACAAACAACTTTTGTTCCTTAACTGTGCTACTGCTACGTTCTTTGATTTTCCTTCCTTTACAATGTTTCATAACGGTACAACGACGGCTACAAAGATTTTTCATGTTTTAGATAAACGTTTTTCAACAAAATTTAAGATCTAGATTAAGCTAAGCTCGTTCATAATATATTTTTTTCTCGCAGTTTTCAGGAGTATTATAGTCTTGGAGCATTATTTACACTAATACATTAGAAGGGAATTTAAAGACTTTCGGCATTTCGTTTTAACTATGTTTTAAAATTCTGGTGTAAGATATTAAAATAAAGATTTGAGAAACAAGCATGTGATGCTTTTGAGACCTAGATTTAAATGAGACTCAGCACTTTATTTATAGTTGCACTTAATTGTTAAAGTTGCGAGAAACATTATGATGTCATAAGCAGAATTGGAGCTTATCGTAATTTCAGGTTGCTTTTAAAACAAAAAGAGATTATGCTGTAATTGGATTTTTGAACCAATTTACGATAACATAATTACTATAACATTAATTTGCCCTCCATATTATTTTAGGGGTTTCATCAAAGAAACGGAATGGTTATAATATGCCGGGAATACTAACGCTTAACGAGGGTAATTTGAATCCAGGGAATTTAAAATTTCAGACTCACAAAAGTGGCCATGAGGGTTATGAAATGACGTCATCGTTTATTTTAGAGCCATTTATTTCCCTTAATTTGCCATCTCATAATTTACAGGAGCACTTAGCTACGATAACGTATTTAAAAGTCTCACCCTCCGAGAAAACTTATAGGAATGTTTAGCGAGAAAGTAAGTACATGCCGCCGTTCCCTTTTTAAGACCTGATACATATTCAGGGGACACTGCGGGGAGAATCTCCTCGGCCATTTATCGAGAAATGTTTGTTGCTGCCGTAAAATTAGCAAGGTTAATGGCAACTTTATACTATGAAAGGGCAATATCTACCGTCAAGACGCTCACTTTATAGGGCATCTTTACTCAATACGTAGTATCGTTTTTATTTACATGTTTGTCCTGTGTTGTGACCACTGTTTTAATCCAATATTTTTAGAATGTATAGTTAATAGTTAAATGTTTAAGTACTTTTACACTATACCATTCTACTACATTAATGTATATTTTTGTGGTGCGATGTACTTTATACTAATATGGTAAAGGAGTACCGCATACTGCCTTAATTTTTGAACTTTTTTTCAAATAACAGTATCGGAAAAGTGTCACAAGCCTGTTAAACGGTGAAATTAAATTATAAGGGCAACTGAAGGTTGTTTTATTTTCTAACAACTCGATCCAACTGTAAAACTTTGTCAATACTAAAATAAAAACCGTGTCATTAACATTTTGCAAATTGAATCACCTCCAAGTTGTCTAGTTATCCCAAATTACGTTTAACATATCAGCGGCGGAGCGTAAAACGTAAACGACCTCGTTGTGATGAGAACATCATTTCAGAACACGCACTTTCGGCTTGTAACCGCCCCACATGCGATACAGAGCCCAGTGCTATCGGCCTAAGAACTATTATTAAACGGAATAACTCGCAAGTAACGGGTCCCCGCGTCCCACGTATTACAGCCTAACAGGATCTCGCATTAGTAATCAATAAACACAATATTATCAGGACTAGATCGGATCCCTACGTAATTCGAGGGACGCCGATTACGGATCAATCGGGTATTTAACTGTCTTATCTCTGGATTATGCCTTCGTGCAATTCATAGGTAGAGGTCAATATTTGGTTGACGGGTTTAGTGAGACGCCGCGCTGGGACTGCTATAGATAACTACGCAGTAAATTGTATTGATAATACGGATCATTGGACGACCATTGTGTTTCCATGCGTGTTGCCCTGTAATTAATGGAATATTCATTTGAATATACATAGTTATTGTTACATAGTAAGTATAATGCTTATTAGTGCGTGTTTGTCGCCATGTATTATTAGATTATAAAGTGACACAAGACAGAAAAGATTACAATCTGACGAAAATGTATTTATAATTCACAATCTATATGGCCGGCGATACATGTATACAACTCTTATACAGTAAGGAAATGGGAAGTACATTACAGAAATGTCGCAAGCCTGTCCCTGTCCTAAATAAGTTAAGCTAATTTAACTAGGTACATAATACTATAATGAATAATTACCCCAATTCACAAGTTTACTGGGTGACTATCCACTCGGAACGTGTGCTTTGTCTCTTTTTAAATCCTTAGTGACGGCAATTAATGAATCACAACCGAACATTTCTCACTCGAATGATTCCGTATAAACTAATATAATTATTACTTACTGTTTGTTACAAAGGACTTGTTATTGTAATTCCTGATGATAATAACGCAAGTTTATTTTTTTATTTATATATTACTTATAAAAGAAACCTGTGAAGAAGATACTACTTAGATGGAAAAAAAAATATTTATTAATATTAACGATGTTGGCGAGACCATTTAAATAGGCAATAAAAATAATCGTAGGGCTCACAAATCACAATATGTTATTGTTATACGCAATAGTACCTAGATTTAGTAGGTCCGAATTCGTACTGCGCAAAAGTAAAACTCTATATAATTAATTATTTTACACACAGTGCAACTAATTATTAAAATTATTAATTGTCATTATTTCAATTAATTATCTCTAATTGCTCAATGTTTCTGATAATTATAATAATGGCTTTATAATTTAATAGTGCAATTATTTTACTAAGTACTAAGTGGTAATAATATTAATTAATGTTTCAGAATTGGCTTTAGCATATTTCATACATAGTTAAGTACATAAACTAATGGAAAAAGTAATCATTCACATTAATTTAAACTTTAACTTCTTTTCTGCAAAAAATATAAGATGTCACTTTGTTGCAGAATGTCCATCTAATGAGACTTAAATATTTATTGTAAATCTAACTTTAAACATTTTCTTCAACATAGAATAAATAAGTATTCTTAGCAATAAATTGAAGTCAACAGTAACATTTTCTATACGTGTGTCAAACAAGTAAATTTTTATGTGTAAGTAAGTATATTCTTCGTTCTATGGGCAATATCGACTCTAAGGTAAACTAAAATGTCATTACCCGACCATACTTGCAAGCAGTCGCTTTTCGCGTATCAATAATTACTAATTCCCTACGTTAATGAAATTATCATGGTACCTACGTGGTGGTTAATCGGCTCTGTACGCTCGAGGGAAATCATAATCAGAATATATTGTACTCAGTAAATACTCGTACGTAGAGAGACATTTGTTTTATTAACAATATATCCAACGACACACGACGATTTGATCATTAATGTATATTAACTAACAGCATGTAAGTTTGAAAAATGTTATGAGAATACATCAAACAAAAGAAATGTGTTACATTACACGACATGACGTCTATTTAAAAGTGTTTTCAGTTTTGTTACTTATACATAAAAGCATTATGATTACGCAATGCTAAATTAAAATGTTTGCAGGAAAACAACACAGACGCAGAAACCACCGCCATTTCGCAGCAACCTGATATGATGTTAGTCGGTACCCGGCGATGCTGCAAATAATTTTCATGAAAAGAATAACGATGGTACTGCTTGTTTAATTACAGGTCTGTACTCCGGCAGAGTTCAACGTATATTCGATTTTACGTTCCGACATTTTTGACGAGACGTTTCATTAATTGGCGCTAGTGTTCATTGTGCTAATTGACCGACCCGAAAACGAAACCAACGTGCCGGCAATAACAAATCAAACGTGGCAATTAATGCTCCACTCAGGTTCACAGAGGGTCTGTAGGTATTAATTTAACTGGAATTATTGAAAGAACTTCTGGAATGCTCGGTCTTGGGCGGCGAATTTACAAAATTGGAGTTTGATGAGAGTCAACTTTGATCGTAAGTAACTCTTTGATAGCAAGCAGTTCCTCGTCAAAAATCCAAATGAGAAAAGTTGTCAAAGAGAGACTAGTGTAAGCCGGCGGACTCGTGGAGGGACACGTAGACGTCGTATTATTTTACGATTGTGGCCTACGAGGTCACACAGACAAAGTCACTTTTTTGGTTCCTTTGTTTAGAATATTTTAGGCATGCTAACAATGGTCCTGTTTTGATGCCAAAAGATGGCCGAATAAATCTTGATATGTGTACTACTTCAATATTACTTACTATTTTTTACGTAAAATAAGCTTCAAAATATCACATCAGTGGCAGTGGCAGAGGTGCCTTGATTTCAGTGACGGACACATTTGCCCAGTAGTAAAACAGCCTAAGTCTGTCATCAAAGATGCGAACGAAGAACAAGGAATACTCTCAGAAGCTTGCAACGCACTGTTTATTGAATACTTTGAGTTTATGCGGTGACAGCTCAACACAGCAGTCACACGCATGTTACACTGATTACATATTGAACCACTCCGCCCTCTAGTCTCTACTCCAATTAATAAATAAGAAGTCTAAAAGAACTTTATACTATTTACAAAACAACCCAATATACTCAGTAGATGCATTAAAAGCCAAGCACACTCACAACATTAGCACAATGCAAATTATGTATTACGGTTAATATAATTTCACTCGCCCACGGTACTCACAAAAGTTTGATTAATTTATTAACTCCCAAAGTTTTCCCATTAGAAACTCGCGCGGAGAATTGTTATAACAATATTTAAACTCTTTACGATCATTACTGCAAACATCTCCGTGTATTGTTTGTTGGGTAATGATTTTTATTGTCGCACCGCCGCCGCCGCCGCCACCCGACCGCGGTGAATGTAAAATATCATTGTGAGGTGGTAAATCCGCGACGCGTCCCTTTTTAATCAGCTCGAAAAGGTTGAGACTTCATCTCTTTCCCCTGCTTTCACACGATAATAAGGTGGCGCGAAGAAATTGTTATTGAAAAATTTAGTATTTTCATGAGCATGAACGGTAGAAGCAACTCTAAATCCCTCATAATCTTAGTCCATGATAACATGTATATTTTTCTTGGTGCTGTATGTTGTTCTTTTTTACTCCCTTTCCCGCGTGAGACGCGTTTGGCTGTCGTCAGATTTAAAAGGGGATAAGTCGATATTTGCTTTTTATCGTCTCATCATATCAGCCTTGATTGTACCCCTACTGCTGGGACAGGCTTTTGCACGTGGAGAGATAGGACCATTACCTAGAACAGGGGTTTAATGACTGCCAAATTACACTTAATATTTGCTTCTACAATCATTGAATACCTTTGGACCACTTCCGTTGCATGTTATGTTTTAAGCTCTCCACTCTACTTTCTTTAAAACCATGTTCGTGTAGAGTTTTTTGGTCTATCCTATAAATGTATGAATGATTGTTTATGAGCAAGGTTTGTTTTACCCAAAACATCGCAATTTACATAAAAGTGTGTTATACCAATGGCGTGTTGGCGCGCCGGCACGCATCGCGCTCCTGTCGGGCGCGTCATACGCCGAGTACATCTTTTGCTTTTGCAATCACGCTATACTGCGCCTTCTTCTAGCATATTGTACATACACATGAGTCTATCAGCGCAAAAGTGGTGTAACCTCAGACTACTTCATTAGGAAGATAATGAGGAATTAAAATTTTCTTACACCCTTGCTTTATTGTTTAGCTTTAACAGAAGAAGAGATATTTTCAACGCCGTCTATTAATGGATACTAAAAGGTGGTAGTTTACGCCACTTTGTATTGAAAACTATAATGTAACAAATGTATTTTACACCAAAATTATACTACTACTATAATTATACGATATTCCCTTGCATACTATCTGCGCGCAAGCTACTGTACCTACATCATCATCAGCCTATGAACGTCCCACTGCTCGGCACAGGCCTCCCACGTGAACAATAGCACGTGGGAATATTGGGCCATAACCCACCACGCTGACCCAATGTGGGTTGGTGGGTTTTTACGACTGTCGTCTTACGACAACAACCGAGACCAACGGCTTAACGTGCCTTTCGAAGCACGGAGGAGCTCGAGATGTTTTTTTTAATTTGGACACAAATCCAGCGACCCAGCATTGCGAAAGTTGCTTAGCGGGCAATATCGCAAGCCGAACGCGCTAGCCGCTGCGCCATCAAGCTCCTCTGTACGTTCGCGTGGGAGTGAAGCTCCGAAAAAAGCCGCCCGAAAACATCCTCGACTCCTCTAAATATACTCACGACTATTATTGTACTATTAGTTATTCGGTGCTATTATCAAGGAGGTGTCACTCCGCAGTTTAGGTACGTTCGGCCGGCACGCCTCCCAGGCAGGCCGCCTAGGCATATAGCAGTAAAGGTTGCCGCTCGCGCCGCACGCTCCACGTCGCGCATCGTCTACGCGCGCGCGTAAACCCTACGCTCTGTGACGTCATGACGGTAAACCGATATCGAGTCAGCGTTGCTTAACGGAATATGAACGCTCGGGTCACGCGATAAGTTTCAATTTCGTATGAAAGTCGTTAGAGAGTGAAACTTCTGTACATAGTACTATTAGTTATTCTGTGCTATTATCCCCAAACGGTTAGTCAGAGACTAGGAAATATTGACGCAAAAGCAGTGCACTAGCTGCCTCAGTCTACGTTTCACCAAAAAACCACTACACATGTGCTCAGCTCAGGTGGAGAGCCCATTGCCGCTCTATGCTGTTGTGTGCAGTCTTTAGTCGGTTAGTAGCTTTTTACGATACCCAACAGAAGAGATGATACTATTCTTTTAAAGTCTCCACACAGCTCGTACATTTTGTACACGCAAAATATTTTTGTGACCACTTCTATATCTATCTTGATCTTATTGAAAACATTAATCCGTCTGATATATAGCTATCTGATTGCTGTGTTACCAAATGTGTTTATCATCCAGATACGTACATTCCGGAAAGGTAATCTAGCACTTTATCACAACGCAGTGAAACCGTTTCAGTAGGGTACCCTACTTAAATCTTTTAAACATGTTCTTCGACTGTTTACGTAATCTCTAGCTCACACTGGATGTTTCTTCAACTGTTTTCTCTAGCTTAAAGCTCTTATTTCGTGCTATTTTAGTGAAACGAGAAACCGCCAGAAAAGGATTCCGGGAAATTTAGGCGCCAACAGTGGCGGGGAATACTTTCGTGCAAGAGAGGTTGAGCGTAATGGTGCCTACTTAAATGAGTATGAAGAACTAACTAAAAGTTTATTTCTAATCTCCAAGTAGCAAGTATAGCAACGAACAAAAGTACTTCTTGAAGTGCTAACGAAATAATTAAATTGTATTGTGATCGCAATTTGAGGAGGCGGTGGCGCGTCGATTAACACGTTCAGTTTAGATGACAAACTTGAATTCTAAGCAAAGACATTTTTTTTAACTATATTAAATCTCTTTGATGTTAAGTGGACAAACATAGCTGATGATGATAATGATGACGTAACTTTCACTAAGTCAAGTTTCTGGATGAGTGATTAAATTGAACATCTCAAAATGTCATTCAGTCAGTCAGTTAGTTGTCATAAATAGTGTTATAGTACCAGCTGTTGATTACTGTTGTGGTCGCGATTCTAACGAGCGTGATGCTCTTGTACTGCTACCGTAACCTACCTTACGGTAACCGTTTACCGTCCTGCGGGCCGTATGCCATGGTTGTCATCATCAATAGACTATAAACTTCCCACTGTTGGGCAGGCCTTCCCAGCCACCCTTGAAAAGATTGGGCCATAACCCACCACGCTGGTTCAATGCGGGTTAGTGGGATTACCATCTTAATTTTTTTTCTAAAAATCTGATGATATTATGATAGAGATCGTCTAATCTAAAACTCTCTCTCCTCTCCAATATATTTACGCTGGTTCCCTATTTATTTGCGTAAGTTTTATGTCATAATTTAACATGGCATACTTTTACTTATCCTAATAATAGTTACGCACAATATTAATTAGGTATAACTTTTTAGGCCCATTTTTTGAGCATAACTACTTTATAAGCATAATAATTGTTAAACATACTATTGTAAAGCCTAATTTTATTAGATGTGGTAGCTTGTTATTAGCTTGTAAGTTACTATATGTTCTGTCTCTTTGTAAATGATGCTGTAAGCTCCCCAAAAAAAAAAAAAATATAAAAAAAAAAAAATTTTGCTTACGCATAATGATATCTAAGCAAAATTTTGATATGCATAGTAATTAACTAAAACAAAGTTTTGTTTTAGTTAATTACTATGAACAAACTAAAATATAATAAACATATTGGTGGCTTAGGTCACACGACTTAAACTGTGGCTTAAGGGTGTGCCCTAACCTACTATTACACTATGGTATCCAATTCATATTGGATATAATACCTAATACCTACTTTTGGTTTTTCAGATTCAAATAGATACCAATAAAATAAAAAAAATATTGCAAAGACAAATCCTGATTAAATACCAATCCAAATTATAGCGGATTTTGAAACTATCACCTCACTTTCTGTCTTGTGTAATCTACCAGACTATCTTTATGCCTAATAAATATTAGACGAATAAACAATATGCCTTATAACTTTATGCAAATCAAAATTAAGGCAAAAAACATTAACCTAAACCATATTTATGCTTAGGAAATAGTAGGTATGCCTAAAAACAATTATGTCAAAATATTATTATGACAAAAAATATATGCCTAACTTATTATGCCAAATTATTTAAGGACCAAAAAATAGTCGAAAAAAGGGATCCCGTTTACGCTCACATACAAAGCAGGTGTACAGACGTAAAACACACAAATTAGCCTTCGTCATTGGTCGTTCAGTCACCAGCTATACACCAATGGTACAACATGCCTGAACGGCCGTATCTGTATCTGTCTGACCGACTAAACTCGCTTGCCGAGATGCCATCCCCCACCAAAAATCCTCTGAGGAAATCCGGTCTCACGGCTTGAAGAATCTGTAAGTTTCTCGCCGCCCTTAAAAAATCCGGTCATCTGCGACCAACAGCAAGCTATCTCCAAAAAAACCCATGACGGACACGAACTACTACACACATCTATTGAGCGGTGGCGTGGCGTGGGTCACGTGCCAGGTTAAGGCCCGCGCCCGCCGCCCCATGGACGCGTCGCTCGACCGTTTTATGACTGACGCCAATGAAATCCGTAATTACGGACGAATTCCTTTTATTAGACGTGCTTATTTATTTCGTCCGGGTAAAGAACGAGCTCTAAATGGTACTTATGTATTGACTAAAACTGCCTATAATAACGTATCTCATAAAAAGCAGATTAAGATTAGGAAAATTTAATCTGTTTTTATGAGATATTTTTTTTAGTTTATAAGTGAGTTTTTATTTAGAGCTAGTAAAAAATACGTTAGAAAAATGTAATATTACCGAATTTTTTATACAGTCTTATATTTCAAAAACACTTTAAACTTCAAATAACCGTGTCGCTTAGCGGTGAAAGAATACTACCACCACCTCTCTTCCATTGGGTGTCGTAAAAGGCGATTAACGGACTAAAGACTGCGCATGCATCCAACAGCTTAGAGCGGCTATGGGCTCACCATCTGTCACGCTGAGCACATGTGCAGTCGCTATTTGGTGAAAAGTAGATGGCAGAGGACAGCTTTTGCGATCCTCATTGCCTAGCCTCTGAGTAACTCCTCCGGAATAATATTCGTGATTATAATGTACCTATGTATTGAACTTAAAAAAGGAAAATGCTATGTATGTATGTATCGCCAGTAATAGAGGCGGTTTTCTCTGTATGGTTGTAGACGTGAATGTTTTGTAATTATTTCTAGGCTGTTGTAGCGTGTCTCGGTAATTTTATTTCGACAATGATAAATAGAACGAAACAGAGCTAGCTACTCGAAGAGCTTTGGAATCTAATTACCACTTCTAACTACCTACCTCGGAGGTGGGAACAAAATAACAATGTTATTTTATTGGAACCCTTTCGGGCCTAGTTACTTTGCGAAATTATTTTAAATAACGTTACATTTATGTGTTATCTGAAGTGGGGGTAGGCGATTCGATAACGCATTTAGTTTCCCACGTCGGCTCTGATAATAATAACAATAACGAAAGCGTTACGATAATGTCAATTTAAAGTGCGTCCAGTATAGGAGAACAATAAACGTCATCACCCCTCCTCATACATAGTTGATTGTGTATAAATATAAGCTGTATTGCCGAGGTGTAAGCTGCACGGGGCCCTCCATATGAGGTTGACCGTAAATATTAATAGAAAATTTGGCCGCACACAGCCCTTCGGCGAGACGAGGCGTATTACGAATATGGCCGCTATAATGCAGCCGAAGCGTTATAATGCATAATTCATGCACAAGTCTGTTATCTGATAAATATTCCTTGCGCCACTCAGGGCGGATGGGAGCGACTAATACAATTGAACATGTTTACGCTTTCTACTTAATAGATAGATATGTGGATAGATAGATTATACTGTTGCTGCCAACATTATAGAAATTAAAATTACAAACAAAAAGAAACATCAAATTAAATAGCTGTGTGTTGCGGTTCTATACTACTAATCCAACCCCTCTCTTTCTTTTGGGTGTCGTAAAAGGCGACTAACTAACTAAAGACTGTACATAAATTCAACAGCATAGAGCGGTGACGGGCTCACCACCTATCATGGTGAGCACATGTGCAGTTGTAGCTTGGTGAAACGAGGACTATGGCAGTGGACTGCTTCTGCGGTCCTCTTTGCCTAGTCTCTGGCTGACCCTTTGGGGATTATAAACGTGTTTGTATGTAAAAATTACAATGTTGGCAGTCTTGTCGCTTTAAAACGATTACTTTCAGATAACCAGTAACACGTATAGCTTAAGGATCTAGGAGTATATTTTGTAGCAACTCGTGTGCGGACCAGCATATTCCTGTAATCGCAACACCTATCAAAGGTTACGCCGAAAAACATAAACTCAGGTCATCTTTTTACGTGCCCGGCCGACCATGAAAAATGCATTCGTTGATTTACGAGCGTTTTATGCTCAGATTCCGGTATACCCTAACAAAAATGTAATTTATCTGGACGCTCCCGGCTCTGCGGACCGTGATCACGATGGGATAGTGGACAGAGCACACTAATCAAGCTCTTGTGGACTCGCCGCCAATCCTTTTAGAGCTGTTATGGATTTTAACGGTGTGTTAGTACACCGGAAGTGGTGTGGATAACGTCGTAACCTCATGGCAGTCGCCGGTGACCGACAGTCAGGGTTCTAAAAGCTCAGCTGTCGTAATACCAGACTATAGAAATACAATTGTTCGATGACCTCCGTGGTCGAACGTCAGCACGCCGGGTCTGGGGTCCCGGGTTCAATTCCCGGTCTGGTCGGGGTTTTTCTAAATTAATTTCTAGATGTCTAGGTGTTTTTTCTATGTTTATGTATATTTATCCGTTATTTTACCATATTAACGAGTTTCAAAAGAATTCTCATCTTTGTCAAGATAATTGGTTTGAGCGTCTAAGAAAATAAGCAACGTCTAAGAGTCTTCGTGACAGACTAGTGGCTTGTGTAATGTATAGTCAATGTGTCAACACTAAATATTTATTTGAGTGTTATCTATTTGACAGTTTCGTTAATTAGTCACTTTCGGCAACTGGTCAGTTTCTGTAATTCGTCAATTTCATTAAAATCCTTAATTCGTCACTATCCCTAATTCGTCTGTTGGGTTTATCTGGTCAGTGTATGCAACTCGCCAGTTTTCTGGCATTTGAACTAGATGTACAATCGTTAATGATAATCATTGTTATAAATATTGGGTAACTTCATTAAAACTCTGTGCAATGTTACAAAACCCGAACTCAGTGATAAAAAAAAAATATCTAGGTCGTTGTCAATACAGGGTCTAAAAAGACCCTTAACGAAGCCGAAATATACGCATAACGTACATCAAAACAAGTTACCTAGAGCAGAAATAATTGCTGGGAAACCATTTTTATTTTTAGATATTGTAGAACAGCTGTTTTTTGCAGCACGCAATGTAATGCGCGCACAGGCTGTTCAACGCGTATGAAAGAGGTCGGGTTATAGCCCGGTGATGGTATCTGTTGAATAAAGTTTAGTAACTATCATATTAAAATTGTTATAGAAAAAAACAAAAATAAAATTGTAACTTTGACACTGATATCTTCATAACCATACTGTTCCCTGGTATGGTCCAGTACAGAAAAATGTTTGTCATCATAGATTGAATGCGTGGCTCTCAGCTTCTTTATGGTTCTTTTCATACCCTGTATAGCAATCGTTAAAACCCACAAAACCTCATTGGACAATTGTGGATCTAAAATAGCTCCCAATATCTTATTGTTTTGGAATAAGGTTGCTTCAGTGAAAAAACAGTGAAAAATATTCTTTCATACATTCTCTATAAATTTTGTCAAAACGAATACGTCCGTGATTTGCCGGTGGCGGCACTGACACTGAGAGCATTATCACTGACAAGTGGGGATGCGTTCATAGAGAATGTATGAAAAACACTGTGCGTACTGTGTAGGAACCGTGGCTTCACTGTTAAGTGTGAAGCAACCTTTAGCCCCAGTGAGATATTTATATTAGTGTAGTGTTGTATAGTACTACAATGACGGCTATTCAGAAGAACGTTTACTAATAACATGAGATGTCAAATGACGTAGCAAACATAGTAAGTAGATATACTTATCTTCTCTTGAGCTTTTACATCGCTACACATTTACTGGTACAAAATTACTTTGCGGTTACACGTAGAAGTATGTTGAAGTTTAAGACGTTCGAGTAAATATAACCCTTTACGAGAGCTTTCAAAGTAATTTAGCAGCGTCGTTAAAAGCTGCCGCCCTACAAGTCGGATAGCGCCGCCACTTGTGGCTCAAATCGAATGAAAATAATAAAACATGTCTGTACGAGCATTAGGGTTACCGCTGAATAGATTAATTCAAAACCGTTGCTCCCACCGACGACAGATATTCAAACTTATTTCAGATTTATTTATTTAATTCAATTCATATTATTTGTATTCCAAAACGTAAGTAAGTGTTTGTATGTTATTTGCCTGTAATATTGGATGGGTGACCAAATCAAAAGAGATCTCGAGCTCCTCTGTGCTTCGGAAGGCACGTAAAGCCATTGATCCCGGTTACCATTGGTCCCGGTTTTTATTATAAAGTCGCAGTCGTGAAGACACACCAACCCGCATTAAGCCAGAGTGGTGATAAGTTATGGCAAAATTTCTCCATGCAGGAAGGCCTGTGGTTGGTGTGGTTAAAGGTTTTGTCTGTCTATCTCAGAGGGTCGCAAAGGACACCTGGTTTTTGTCTCTGGAAAGCAAGCGTATCAAGAGGCACCAAAGAAACAACCTCCCCCCCCCCCACCCCACCCCCCAGTTCAACCCACAGGTGCCAAACATGCGGAAGATTTTGTTGTTCGCGCATCGGCCTACACAGCCACAGCCATGCAAAGAAGAGCTACCAGGGGACCAATAATGATGATGTCTATGTTGGAAAGCCTGTACCCAGCAGTGTGACGTTAATAGGTTAGTACTTAGGTTAAATCAAAATGGCGGAAGATAGGTGACTCGCCTCTAGCGCATGGACCGCTTTGGGCAGTTGTCCCACCAACGGCGAGGAAACGACTAACTATCGGCTATTTTCTCACTCAAGAAACGTACAATAGATATATACATTCCGTGTAAACAAAAGAGATGCATATCTAAATAGTTGATCGCTGACTGTTCATACTGTCAGCGAGGACTCGCTCCACTAGTTCATCGTTGAGTGACAAGAGCTATCAAAGATAATTCTCGCTTAGCGATACTTGGTCAGCGATCAGAACTCACGCCGAGAGACCAACCAGTGGCCTGATTCACGTGTTTCGTAATAGTCGAAATGTCGTTTACGTTTAGAAGTCGTCCTATTGAAAAACAGTCACAAATCCGTATTCACCTGTCATTTCGCTAGAACGATTACTCGATAGGAACGCTACTCAGCGATTTGTCAACTATTTAAACTTAATGTTGCCATTACAGTTCTACCAAATAAATTCAAATACTTTTTGTTAACAAAACATGCAGAAATTTTTATTATTTTTTTCCAACGACTTGGAAATTATCTAATTTGACGTGTAATCGCTGAAATCCGATAAAACTAAACGTCAAAATAATAGGTGAATACCGCGGAGGCAACGATCGAACTTCGATTAATGCACGTGAATACGCTTAAACAAAACCGACTTAAACAAAATCGTGCGATTGATACGTGAATACGAAAAGTGACTTCAGCGATCAAATCGCTTGCATGTCGTTGAAGTTTTGTTACGTGAATTAGGCTACAGCGGCGCTTATAGCCCAGCGACAAAACTTTCGGAACGACACACTCGCTTTCTGCTGCTCGCCAACTCGATTCTAATTCTAGCTCGACTTGCTTCTCGTTCATCGTCGGCGGGCAACTGCCTAAATCAGGTCCCTGTCGCCTAATTTCACTCAGTCGCAGGTCTGGCAGGACTCAACTCTGACGCACACCAGTGTAGCACGCTTGTCTCGCTCACGCTATCGTTAAAAGAAATTGGTTTGCCTTTTTCCTTCAATATCGTACAACGTTAAACCAGAATCACGGCGGTGTGAATGTGCGTGCATGTAGTTGTGCATCATGCCAGTTTTCAGTTAACGATTTAAGGACAGAGAGAAGATACGGCATATCTTCTGCTATTTTCTGATTTAATCTAAGGGTTTATATGATGAAACGTAAGCAACTTAGACTTCGTCTAAGCTGATGATAAATTACGATAAAGCTGAAAGGGGAATAGCACTTTGTCCGGAATCCTCAACAACTAAGAAACTGACTGTCTCATCTCTAACTGTCGGAACACTGTTTCTAACTTGTTTGTTATGGCATGGCTTGTTATCAGACTTCGACAGTATGATTGGGGCTGGTAACCAAACCAAATAAATTAACTTGAAACCTGCAATTGAAACCCGGATACAGGGAATGAGTAGAACTGTTTTAATACTTTTGGTTATAACAGAAGTAACGAAGCTGTCTCAACGCATAAAAGTGTCAGCTCTAGATCGTTTAAACAATTAAACACACAAAAAAATTTGATTTTTCAGGCGTATGCTTAATTGCATTAGTTACTCTACTCTCTTGAGATATATTTTTTATTAAAAGGGATCTGTTTGAGGTAAAGTTAAGTAAAGACTGCAAGGCAAAAGCCTACATCATCGAAATCAAATCATCGCTACAACGTCGGTGACCGAATGGCCAAGCTTTCGGCTCGATATCCGGAGGTCCCAGGTTCAATTCCCAGGTGGGACAAAATGTGTTTTTGGATTTTTCGTGCGTGGTGACTAAGCCAATACCCATCAATGGGCTATTTGACAGTTGTAACAATAAAATATGTCGGAAATGGTAGTTTATGATTTAACGATATTATCCAATAGTTTTTTTACTAAGATAATTTATAAATATTTTATTTTTACAAAATAAATTTGCGGGTTTTTATCTGTGGATTACAAGACCCGCAACACGGACGGCCATGATGGAGCTTCGTGTGACGTCACATTTCACAAAATTATCAAAAACTATCTGTCCGTTTTCAAGATAAATTTGATTTATTATTGAAGTGTGATGTCACAGGGAAAAAGGTCACGTGACCAACCGTTTTCGCACGAAATTTAAAATTAATGAAAAAAAATTTAATATCATGTTTTTATCTATTATGTAAATGGGTCAGTAAAGCTTTTTCGAGAAAAAAAATACATGTTTTTATTTATTATGTAAATAAGGCTTTACGAGAAAAAAAATATTGTAAGAGGTTTAAAATAAGCGTTTGTAATTTTTAAAATAGTTTTTCGAAAATTACTGTCAAGTAGTTGGCTACTTATACATTTGGATGTAGCGATGACTGTTTGAGGTGAAGTTTGCGTGTGCCAACCCTGGCAGGGTGGAAAGTCAAAATCGTAAAATATTTCATTTTCATTTAATGTATATTCTACAGCCAATATTGTGCTGTGGATCAAAACTGTGTTTAATTAGAGCTTCATAAATATTAATATAATATATTGTAAATAAAAACTGGCATAAAGATTGTGTTACTTTGCATTTATGATATTAATTTGATACAATTATATTGTTAACAGAGCGGTTAGTAACGGTATTACCTATTTAATTAAATAACTAGGGCCAAAATCGGAAGATCGTTTACCGACGAGAATATAACATTTATATAATATCCACTTCTAATAATGTCCCACTACTGTACAAAGGTCTCCATTATTAAAATCAAGATATTGCTACAGTTAGTAAGTACATATTATGGCACAAGAAGACTTTTGATCAACACTATTAGAGTATATTTTTCCCTGAGGATAGATTACTTGGTGTTCATACAAGTGCATAATAAAAAAAACTGTCACCGGAAAATATAGTTTCCTATATTTATACGGAAGCTCGCCGTGTTTGAACTGTTTTCAAATTGTATAAAAAAACCTTTTATTTTCCAAACCAGCGAGAGCGTTTACCAATAAAATGTTAAGCAAAGTATCGAGTACCTAGCTCGCTGTTTGTGTTTGAATAACAAAACACTATCTATGTTGCTTTTATGAACAGCTGCATTATTTGCAAATTGTTGAACATCGCAATATTATTTTTACACTTTTGTTTAAACTATTTTAACATATTTGTTAGTGCCTAATGGAATTAATCCTGTTGTGCTTTCATAATTTTAATTCTCTATGAACTCTTTGTGGAAACCGCACAGTAATGTTTTATTCATTCGACATTTGATTGCGAGATACTACAGGCAATAAACCTAATTAATCCTTAATTGTACGTATGAAAAATACACACAACATTTTGAATTCTTCAAAATAACAGATACCTTTTATCTGAAAGAACTTTTAAAAAATCGTCAAAGGTCCTCAATGTTGATCAAGTTTAAATTAAGATAAGTTTCACGGTGTGATACTTAAACAAAAATACAGATAAATAGACAAGAAATACAAAATATAGCTAATGACTGCCAACTTTTAACAACAACCACGACCAACGGCTTAGCGTGGCTTCCGAGACAAGAACTTAAAATGTTCAAAATTTATTACACCCATCCAGTGACCCAGCGTTGCGAAAGTTGCGTGACTTGCACGATCGCAAGCCTAACGTGCCTGCTGCTGGATCATAGATCTGATTTAAAGCCGAGCGGATTGAGATACCTAAACAAAAAGTATTTAATGTGCAGACACGAACCCTTTTCAGTCCGATGTAAAAAGCTGGCGCATTCCATAAAAAAGTCTCGTGTCTACCCGTACTGCGGCATTTAGAGGTTCACTACTCTATTCTCTATTAACTCGTTTGAAACTTCTGAGAAGAAAGAAATTGGGAGAAAGAAGAATAAAACTAATAGCATCATGTTTTAACCTAAGAAACTTCTTTGTGATAAAATAAAATAAAAGTGTTCACGATTTAAAGAAGGATAAGTTTGAGGAGAGATAAAAATCGTTTTAAATACTGTTAATGAGCTGATTTTTGAGGGAAATAAGAGTTACAACACGCAATTGGCTACGTGCAATGATATATAAAATATCATTGGCTACGTGACAGTTTTCGAAAAAGTATTTACAAAGTTACAAATGCTTATTTTATACCCCGTAAAATATTTACTTTCTCGAAAAAACCTTTATTTAACAGAAAAAAAAACATATTTTTCTTTATTGATTTCAAATTTCGTGCGAAAACGGTTGGTCACGAGACATTTTGCTCTGTGACGTCACATTTCAATAAATATAGAAACTTATCTTGAAACCTGAAACTATTGGAAAATTATCATTAAATCCATAGAATAAATGAATGATTATGGTCTCGCTGCGCTCGTCTAGATACCGCGCTACCTATAAACCACAGCTCCGTAAATGCGGCAACTCATTATTGTAGTGTGTCTAAGACAATATGCAAGGATGCTAGTGTGCGTGAAAAATTTGTTGCCAGCTGCTCAACTGTTACCCGAGTTAATGGGAAAAATATTTTTGCTGTGATGTATTAATTATTTAAGTTGCTGGTTATAAATGTAGCTCAGAAAATATTTAAAAATTAACAATTAAAAGCAAATATGTATCAATATAATTGTATATATTATTATGTAGGTTAGATGTAGGTTTCTTCTGTAGAAAAATGGTAGGTATGTATAGCAATGATTAGACCTCTTTTTTTTAGTAGTTTTTTTATAACTACCAACCCCTTTCTTCCTTTGGGTATCGTAAAAGGCGACTAACGGACTAAAGACTGCACATACATCCAACAGAATAGAGCGGCTATGGGCTCATTAAAATAATACTACCAACCCCTCTCTTCCCTTCGGTGTCGTAAGAGGCGACTAACAGACTAAAGACTGCACATGCATCCAACAGCATAGAGCAACTATGGGCTCATCCAAATAATACTACCAACCCCTCACTTTTCTTCGATGTCGTAAAAGGGGACTAACGGACTAAGACTGCACATACATCCAACAGCATAGAGCGACAATGGGCTCATAATAATACTACCAACCCCTCTCTTCTCTTCAGTGTCGTAAAAGGCAACTAATGGTCTAAAGACTGCACTTACATCCAACAGCATAGAGCGGCGATGGGCTCATCAAAATAATACTACCAACCCCTTTTTTCCCTTTGGTGTCGTAAAAGCGACTAACGGGCTAAAGGCTCACCACCTAAGCACATGTGCAGACTGTGCAGTTGTTTCTTGCTGAAGCAAGGACTGTGTGGGCGTGGTCTGTGTTGTCCATAGATTCAAATGATTACTAATTTTACCATAAATATTAATAAAAACTATCTCAAAAAGTTGTTGTTCTAAGTAAACAGTAATAAATCGAGTCTTTATTCATGATTATTCTACATATGACTAAATACTTTTTCGTTTTTGTAGGCTCATTGTCATGTAACAGACAAAAATAAAAAAAAAAAAACTTTTTCCCCTAGGTCAAGAAAAGCTATTTTAGCCTCGCTTAACAACGCTACAATGACGGTCTTTTTAAGCAAGAGGAGTGAAAATATTATTTCAAACATTGTCTATGATTTTTTTCAAAACGAATACGTCCGTTATTTACCGGTGGCGGCACTGACACTGAGAGCATTATCACTGACAAGTGGGGATGCGTTCATAGAGAATGTATGAAAAACACTGTGCCGGTACTGTGTCGGAACTGTGGCTTCACTGATATGTGTGAAGCAACCTTTAACCTATAATATTACCCGAATCATAAGCTATACACCCTGTTCTCAGTTTCATTAAAATCCGTCCAGCGGTTTTTGTGTGATGCGCGTCAAACAAACAGACAGACAAAAATACCAAAAATGATTCTAATGTTCACGTATCCTTCATCCCCTAGATTATGTTTTTCGCAAATATTCATATTTCGCAAATATTCGCAATTTCGTAAGTACAGACACGAAAACTTTACATTTCAGGAACATAGGTCAAAATGAAAAAAAATAGCTTTTCCATACTTGAGTCAATCAGCTGATTGCGCATTTTGTTATGGGGAAAATAATAAATTTTCGACCCATGTTCCTTATGGAAAGTTGTTCAGTTTCATCCCCTTGATATAGTGTCAGCTAACATTTTTACACCATAATAGAGATCATAAATATAAGTAAACATGAAATAACATAGAACTAGGTTAAGTATATAGTAACTTTGTAAGACAAATGAAATAGGTTACCTTTAAAATAAAAGACAATAACAATAAATTCACGTAATAAAAATCTCAACCACGGGGACTTTATTCTTGTATAAGCGGTAACACTGAATGGCGTTTATTGTTCATATTATTTTATGATGAAATTTCGAAATTATACGATACTTACTGATGGTATGTGATCCCAGTGTCCTTCTTATTTTTAGAAGTATTATTTTTACACAGTTTTACTACGCAAACTGGCATTTTATTTTGAATTAAGCCCAAAATTTAATAATACATTCGGGACGTACACGTCACCCACAGCTGTCAGTGTGACTGGCTCGGGTACGCCGATTTCGGCGTAGTATTTGTTGCCGCATTTGACAAGTACGACGGAGGTATCTAGTCGAGCGCAGCGAAACCAATCATTAATCTAAGATTAAATCATTAACTACCATTTACGACATTATTTCATATTTTATTGTTACAACTGTCAAATAGCCAATTGTCATGTTTTGGGAAGACCAACTGAGGGATGAACCTGAAGTTAGTCTGAAGCCTGAAGTTAGTTATCAAGCCTACTGAAGTTAGTCTCAGTTTGGTTGGTGGTTCACTACCCACCACCATATTATCTAAATATGTCGCCATAACGTCAATGTTACTAGCTGTTGCATTGTTAAGACACAGAGATATAATAGCCAATTCTTCAGTTTTTTAATAATTGTCTTATCATCATTTCACAGAGGTGAGATGGTCTTCATCTAATATACAAAAAAAATCTTTAGTATCGTCACTGTAATCACAATTTAAAAAAAAAAACAAAAATATGTAATTGTTAACCCGATAACCCTTTTTGTAAATACTGAGCAGACTAACTGACAATAAAACATTTGTGGAAGACTAGCAAATACTTTTAAGTCGTTACCATAAAAAAAAAACATCGATGACGTCACAAATATCCCACCCCATATTACGTGACAAAGGGGGCACAGCAAATACAAATTTCGATCGCACACTAAGGGCAGCTCATGTAATTTGATTTTATTTGGAGCTGAGACGTGATATAAGGAACGCTGTCTGTGGGTCAAATCGAGGGGCTTTACCGTTATTATTTATCAGAGAAACACATTTGTAGGATCTTCACTTTATATCCCTTTGTTTTACATGACGGCGGCGCGGCGCAAATTGATTCGCCCAGTCTCCTACTAGAGCCGTGTCTGTCGTATAGCGGTGATGGAATACTACCACCCCCTCTCTTCCCTTGGGTGTCGTAAAAGGCGACTAACAGACTAAAGACTGCACATACATCCAACAGAATAGAGCGGCGATGGGCTCACCACGTGTCACGCTGAGCACATGTGCAGTTTCTATTTGGTGAAAAGTGGACTATGGTAGAGGACTACTTTTACTGTCCACGTTGCCTACTATCTGACTAACCCTTCGAGGATAACAGACTTGATTATTATGTATGTATCCTACTGTTATGAACACGCTATTGCTGCGTACGGAAAACTTGATAGTACAGCGGCGAAATCATTTAGTTTACGATCTTGCCAGTTTTTTTTATTATTAAGTATTTAGTTTTTAAGCACCCGTTAAAACCAACCCGCATTGGGCCAGCGCGGTGGGTTGTGTGTGGCCCAATCTCTAAACGTGCGTTTGTTCATGTCGTAAGGCCTGCCCAGCATTGGGACGTTTTTCGGCTGACAATGAAATTTTTGCACGGTAACCACGGCATAGCGATTACGAACAGTAACTTGACATCACAATGTCTGCTCAGTATTTTGAAGCTACAGCGTAGTGATATTGTACTTAGAGACTTAGTTTGGTAGAAGCCTCGGCAGAAGCACGCTACAGAGCAGGCTATATTCGCTTCATTGTGGTTAATTGCAAGTATTCCTTGAACATTTCTGTACTACCTAGTCTTGCCATAAATTCTGTCCCTCATATAAACATGTTTAGTGTAAAGAAAAAAAAGAAGTGAAATTTTAAAAGCATGTATGCTACACGTTTTACTGTGTAGATTACCACAAATATTTAAACTATTCAAAATTACCACCTTTAGCTTTTACACATTTCTCCAAACGTCCTGGCCGCACGTACCACATCCAACGGTATCGAGGCGGCTGTCTTCACTAAGTCTGCTTTTAACGACTCTATATTTCGATGAGGTTTAGAGCAGGCTTTCTCCTCTAAAATATTCCATAAGCAATAATCCAAAGGACTAAGATCAGGACTTGCAGGGGGCCAATCTTCAGAGGCGTTGAAATCCGTTTAATTTACGTCTAACCAGCGCTAGGTTAATTTCGCTTTGTACGCTGGTGTTGAGTCTTGTCGAAATATCCATAGTTTATCAGCGAACACAGTGTTACTTAGTGGCTTAACCACCTTCCCTAAAATATCGCTTTGGTAGTAAGTTGCTCGTGTTTTCACCCCTTGTTCACAAAAATGGAGCTTTGTCACGCCTTCGTAGGACATGCCCCACCAAACCATCACAGATGCTGGATGGTGGCCTCTTTCGACATTCGGAATTTTCTCAGTAGCTTCTTGAGAGCTGTGTGCATCTACCCTGTCGTTTTGACGGTTAAACTGATTTTTTTAATGGCTTTTGCAAGTTGAAAATCTCGACTGGTGTTTTCTTACATTTATGTAATGCAATCACTGCGATTCGTTTCTTTGTGGTACCCCACTCCATGTTTACACAGCTATGTGTTAGATCGAAATGAATAGTACAAAACCTACATAATATAATGATATCTAATAATAGCACTACCGTCATATTATTTATTTTAAAATACCCTCATTTAAGTTGGGACAGAGCTTTTTTTTAATGGTTTGTTAACAATGGCAAATATCAATTATGGCAAGACTAGGTATAATGGGAACGGTAATTCTTCTAAGCATTCATAGAAGTGAATCGACAGACGACAGATAGACACCTAATTATGACGATAAAAGGTATGAAATACAACAACTTTACTTTCCTTTTTTATCCTTATGCTATACATAAGAGTTAGCATAGACTAGGCAATGAGGCCGCAGAAGCAGTCCACTGCCATAGTCCACATTTTACCAAATTACATAATGCACATATGCTCAGCGTGATAAGTGGTGAGCCCATCGCCGCTCTATGCTGTTGGATATGTGTGCAGTATTTAGTTTATTAGTCGCGTTGTACGACACCCAAAGGAAGAGAGGGGTTGGTAGTATTCTGATTCAGCCGCTGTACCATGTAGATGGCTTAATATGTATAAGCCTTATGCTATAAAGATATGATAACAGAAAGCCGCAAAAAACCTCATCTAGGCGCGACGCTATTTCTGGCGCAGACTTTCCGATACAAGGACGAACAAAAAACGCTTCCCTTCCCTCTTTGCACACAAACTTGACCCCCGGCGGCGTCCGCCCCGATGCAAATAATCAACTGTTCGAACATTTCGCGTATACCATCAGATATTTTCTTTGTTTCTACAAAGAAAATATTGGATGGTAATGCTTGATTTCAATGATTTATTTATTCATTGCATATCACATTACATTGCAAGGTTTGAAAACATAAGCAAAGGTATAAATGTGACGCCCTGCCTGGGCACAGCAAATAAAAGGGCTAACTATTTTAAAAATCTAGGTAATAATATAAGTAATATAAATAACGCCAGTTTGAATAGCGTGCAATACAATCCTAATCACACTAATATTATAAAGGCAAAAGTTTGTGAGTGTGTATGTTTGTTACTCTTTCACGTGAAAACTACTGAATGGATTTGGATGAAATTCGGCATACAGATAGTTTATAACCTGGATTAAGACATAGAATTCTTGTTATCCCGATATTCCTACGGGAACGGGAACTGTGTTCCCGTGGGAATATCGTACAATATACTATATTTATCATTATAATCTACGAACATTTAACATTTATTTATGACGACCTCCTTGGTCGAGTGGTTTCTACACCGGTTTTCATGGTGTCGCTATCTCTGAGGTCCCGGGTTCAATCCCCGGTCGGGTCAATTTAGAAACTATTGTTTTTCTAAATTGTCTCGGGTCTGGGTTTTCTATGTATAATAAGTATGTATTTAAGTATTTTAAGTATGTTAATCCGTTGTCTAGTAACCATTTAACGAGTTTTATAACGAAGCTTCTCTTGGGCTAGATAATTGGTGTGAATGTAGGAAAGTTTATTTATTTATTTATAATGATGATGGGCAAAGGCCTCCAGCATTGAAACCAAGTCATCGCTACAATTGATAATAACACCACGCTTATCTAAATATTTAGAATAATATGATTTATCACAAATCCGCATTTAGCAAGCGTCCTGTTTAAACCAATGTTAAGCTAGTTGACTAAATTTCAAAATCATATTAAAACGATACCTACCTGTTTAAATATTTAACCCTAAAAATACATTATTTTTAAAAAATCGATTATTTACAAAAAATATTTTGCGTTTTTATATTCCGATTTAAATTTACCGCAAAAAGTGAATGACGTCACGCGCCGTGCCAAACATCTGTTTCGTTCGAGGCTTGTTCTAATAAAAATGTCAAAACAATAAAATGACATTTGGCACGGCGTGACGTCACGGATTGGTGTTTAATATCATATGACTGAATGCGTATTATTGTCGATTTTTTCTTTAAAAATATTAATAATCCCAATTTTTTATAATGAATATTTTAGATATTTTGTTTCAATAAATCATAATTGATCAATAGAAACGCCAATCCACCCGATTTATTATTAGTGGACACAAGCCTATTGTATCGATGCCTTGATTTCAATGATGAGGGCTTTTTTGCCCAGCAGTGAGACAGCATGTAAGCTATACTTTCCTTCACTTTCTATAAGCTAGTAATGGCCGAAAAAGTGTGGGTTTCTCAATACAACCGTGATAATAATATGTAGAATACACGATTCTATGAGGAAAATTTAAAACAAACTTCTACTAAACATGAACTACACACATACAGAATTTTCAAGTACTCCAGTGATAGAACGTTACGTTAAAATGCTTAAACATATTACAGTTCCAAACCTGATGATATGTACTACTAGCTGTGAGAGGAGAGTTTTTGCAGACCCAATAAATAACACAAATGTACTAGCATTTTAAAATCCCTTAGTACTGAGAAACCTAAGCTTTTCCTAATTTAAGCGTAGGAGCTCAAGTGGTTCTTACCTTACATTTTCTAAAGATTAAAAGACACTTTGAAATTAATCGCCTTTGTGCATTATTGTGTACTTTGACAAATGTATTAAATAATATGCATTTATTCACCAACGGACCGTCTAATTTATATTCTCCCAAAGGCAATCGATTGTGTTGAATATATACCCCCCTTCTATACTATAATACCCCCTTCATAAAGCTCAAACATTTCAAAGTGCACTCTGCTGCCTTGTTTATTTTAAAATATCGCAGTTGTAGAAATCATAAAAATGATGATGATATTGCATACTAAATCCTTACTCATTTAACGAAATGCCTATAAAGTGTCTTGCCAGATTGTAAGAGACTACAGAAGACTAACAACCCAGTGATAAAAACCCCTTAAAGAAAGAGAATGATTGGTAAAAAATTTTGTTCAACTAACTTAATAAAGTAAATAAACTGATACACTTGAACAATCTATCAAAACAAATAATAAATATCGTAAAGTTTGCCACTCAGCATCAGTGCGACTATGTAATGATTGAACACAGTTAAGTAGATAGATAATACTTTTATTGCAACAGTTATATAACTACATTACATTACGTAATTAAGCCTTACTAGGAATGTTTTGTTTTAAACCTATAATAACTATAACTGTGTTTGGCATTAAGTGGTATTGACATCCGTGATATGGCAACCCCTCCGCATCATTGTATCCTTGCCATATTACAAATTAACACATACCTACTGCAAAAAGAAAACTGTGTGGTGGCAACCTATTGAAAAAATACTACAGATCCATTTCTTCCCTTGTGTGTCGTAAAAGGCGACTAACGGGCTAAAGGCTGCACACACATCCAACATCAAAGAGCGATGATGGGCTTATCCCCTATCTAGCTGAGCACATGTGCAGTTGTGATTTAGATAAATGTAGACTATGGCAGTGGACTGCTTCTGCAGTCCTCATTGCCTAGTCTCTGACTAATCCTGTAGGAATAAATAGTTGTGAATCGATGTATGGATAACTATACAGAGTATACACGCATTTTACCCTGTAATAATAAACGTTGATTAAAGTAACTCTTAGGATTAGATTCAAGATTCAATATCATTTATTCAGGTTAGGCCATGTTTAGGTTACAGCACTTATGAATGTCATTTATGCCATCGGTTCGTAAGTCTAACTATGGAGCGGGAGCCTTGTACTGAGAAGAACAGGCAAGAAACTCAGCAGGGGCATTTCTTTTCTCCCTTTCTTTTACAGCGTCAATTAGAATTGCCTACTATCTATCATAGAAGGGCACTTTCCATTACAATAATAAAAACAAAACAACTACAAGGACATTTATGACATACATGATTAAATTGACGCTGTCTCTATCTGTCTTCTTTAACAAAAACGAGACAGCGACACTTTAAACCAAGTTGTAACATTATGGCCTATTTATCAACACATACTGCAAAAGAAAGTCGATGTGTGCCTTTTATAAGTTGTCATTAGCATTTATAAGGGATAAAGCGAGGATTACGATAGGGTTACAGTCCCTAGGGAGTGCAACGGCGCAGTTACAGCTTTAGTGGGAATAATGACCGTTATATAGAACAGACCAGTCATGAAAGGACTACTTATAGTACTTAAAAAACCAGTTTTCTTTGATAGTTTAGTAGCCTTTTATAAATTGTTATTATCATTGTGAGGGATAAAGAAAGGATGGATTACAATCCCTATGGAATGCAACGACGCAGTTACTGCTTTGTGAGAATAATGTACCGTACTTTAGTATAAAGACCAGCCATGAAAAGACTTTAGTACTTAAAAAAACCAGTTCTGATTGATGATTTAGGTTATTGGACAATACAATAATTCCCCTTTGATCTTTAATCCCTGATTTGTGGGGGGTTACTCGTGGATGAGTAACACAGCAGCTGCTCCTTTGAATTTTTTTTATGACAAGTCATTGCTTTATCTAAAGCCAGATTACGCATCACGCTTTGAATTTTATACCACGTACCTATGCTTTACTTAATTGTAATAAGATATCTTTAGTCCTCCATCCAGATGTGTTTCATGAATACGCTTAAAAAGAATATCTTTTTAATCCTTTCAATTCAAAAACGGGTACAGTAAAATCTTTTTGCATATTGTACGCTATTCTTCATGCATCTGCCATAAACTGCGACGAATTATATTATCTACATTCAATTCAAACGTAAAACTTAATAGGTACTTATTTGAAAATATGGAACGAAAAAGATTTTGTTTATAGGTATGTCACGAAGTATATTGTGTCATTATTAATAACGGGGAAGAGCAGAGATGATCGTATACTATTATTTTTCTTTGTCTTCACTAGCTACTCTCAAAACACATTCAAGATCTTTACGATCACCGAGCACAAACTATCGTGGAAACTTTGCCAATAAAGAGATGACGACGTCCTATGACGCGATTCAAAAAAGTGTCGTTCCGCGAAGAAAAAGTCGAATTTAGCTTTCGGTAACCAACCGAAGGATCACAATTCACACAGTGACACTCAGTGTGCACGCATGAACGAGGTTGACGCTCGCACAGAATGTCGTAATTTAAAATTGGTAAAGCCACGGACGGCCGGGCCATTTGTAAGGAGGCCTATTGATATTCAAAGTGAGATTTTAAATGGAATAAAGTCGGTATTGATGCGAGCGGGGCCGCGGCGGCGGCGTGTTTAGGCGCCCCTAATAAGAATACCGTCGAGGGTAATAGGGTAGGATTTGGTTCATGGAGAAAAGATTAGGCTCCCAGCCGGCGGACCCTTTTTACCAACCGCTACGTAAAAACCGCTCGCGATATCGCCCCGCTTGCACCAGCGGAAACAATCCACCCAAATTACAACTTAACGACCGGAGAATTGAATCGCCTATGCAATTAAACGAAACATTTCGCGCGACTGACGAAATTAATTTCGTACAAAATATAGCGGAGCTACATGGCTTATATTTCAATGGTGAAATTAATTGTTGCCGAAAACGTTTTGTACTTCCAAATGTTGGATATCGGCAATAAAAATAAAATGTTATCGTTTATATCAACGGATTGCGATTGATTAAAAACGTGTTTACGTAAAAACGGCCGGAATAAAGATTGAGCACCGCATGTGATATACGGCCGCGAATGTTACAGCTTAATGACATTCGACAGCAGGCTGTTACAGATGATATTGTATGTAAAAACTTGGCCATACCTTTATTCATTCCCCTGGAGCTCACGCACCTTTAACAAGTTTACCTTCGGTGTTCAAATTTTGGACATTGTACGACCTATTATTTGCCTAGTATGCACTTAATTTTAATATAAATAACATATTCTTAATACGTAAAAAAGCAAGAAATATTATTTATTGACAGCGGCGTCGTAGTGGGCATGGCTGCGAAACCCACAGTTGCGGGTAAATGTCTGTGTGATGAGTATTTCATACATATTGTTACACTAATATTTATGTAGGGGTATCCGTTTTCATCCGTTATTAATAATGACACAACATACTTCGTGACATACCTACGAAACAATATCATTTTCGTTCCTTATTTTCACGTACATGTTCTGCTTAATTTGACAACAACCTCAGAAAATAAATATACAAACATAATAACAATGACCACGGAGGTCGTCAATAACAAAGTTATCGTCTCATGAGCATAAATGTTAATAAACTGTGTTATTAGTTAGGACTAGCTATAAATTTAAAACAAAATTACAAAGAAAATTTTTAAATAAATGTTCCTTATTATCATAATTACCTATGCCTTATTTGTAATCCATAAGATTTAAGACAAATGGTTATGTTCACTTGCCAGTGGGCGCCTACCGCTCCATTTTTTTTTAAATACTCTTTCTGTGGCAACCTATAAGCCAGCACCGTTGTTAAATAATATAAAATGTAACATTAGCATGTAAGGTGTGTCTTGTTGGTTGTCCAAAGAAAAAGATTAATGATTATAAACAATAACGCCGGGCGGCCGAGTGCTTAAGCGCTAGGCTTGATATCGTGGGTTCAATTCCAGGTCCAGCAAAGTGTGTTTTCGGAGTTTTCGATGCATAGCCCGCCTTTGTGATCCAACCTGCATTTGCAGCGCATCAATTGTAGCGATGACTTGATTTCAATGATGAAGGTCTTTGCCCAGCAGTGGGACAGTACACACACAAGCTGTACTTTATAAACAATACGACCTCCTTGGTCGAGTGGTTTTTACACCGGTCTTCATGGTGTCGCCATCTCTGAGGTCCCGGGTTCGATCCTCGGTCGGGTCAATTTAGAAATTATTGTTTTTCTAAATTGTCTCGGGTCTGGGCGTTTTCTATGTATACCTAATAAGTATGTATTTAAGTATGTTTATCCGTTATCTAGTAACCATTTAACGAGTTTCTTATCCAAGCTTCTCTTGGGCTAGATAATTGGTGTGAGTGTAGGAAATTTATTTATTTTATTTATTTATTTAATTTTTTTTTAATACCGACTCACATACTATGCTTGTGTCCACTAAGAATAAATCGGGTGGATTAGCGTTTCTAATGATCAATTATGATTTATAGAAACAAAATATTGGGTTAATTAATATTTTAAAAAAAACATTTTGAAGAAAAAAAATGGGCAATATTACGCATTCAGTCATATGACATCAAACGGAAATCAAAAGCCGTGACGTCACGCCGTGCCAAATGTCATTTTATTGTTGTGACATTTCTATAGAACAAGCCTCGAACGAAACAGATGTTTGGCACGGCGCACATTGAGTCCTATACTAGAGAATGGTTGGTCAAAAAGCCTTTTTAAAAAATTGAGGATACTTCAATAATATCTTGTGTTGTGAAAAGTTGGTACGTACATTAGAAGTCGTACGGTGGGTAGTAGGTAATTAAATAAAAAAGCTGCCAACTGTCGAATGTTTCGTGTAATGTTTGCTGTTTCTTGTGCGTTATTTTAATTAACTAATCAATTCAAAAATTTATATCTCGAGAAATTGGAAGTGTGTATACATAAAATTTATGATGGTTATTGGTGAAGGTATGTAGATTTATATTACATATTAAAAAAACGATAAATATGGTTTGTTTGTTTATAATATCGAACCAATAATATTCAGTTAAAATATTCAATACCGTTTTTTAATTTCTTATTATTTCGAGCAGCAGCATGTTGTCCTCATTTTTGTTAATATATTTAGATTACTATAAAAGAACTGTTTACAAAAGTTAAGCATAAACGCTGTACTTTAAAAAAAGAAGCTTTGTTTATGCCCGTGTATTTCACTACAACTGCATCTCTAAGTTTGTATCTATTTTGGAGAAGATATTTTCATTGTTTTTCGTAAATTACTTCAACTGACAGTTTAAAATTGTAACTGATTAATGTCGGCACATAATTTAGCAAGTTTTCATAGTTTTTTTTTAAATTGGCGTAAACAATCACCAGAAGGGGGTTATGTAAAAAGTTTTTTTCTTTTCCACTTAAAAAATTATAATATGATATGATAATCAAATTATAAGAGATGATTATAACTGAGAACAACTGCCCTGAAACGGATTAACCAACAGAAAATACATTACGCCTACTTTTTTTTAGGAGAAGTGGGCCTTATCATATCGCAACCAACCGTCTAGCGTAACTAGCGTAGCGTAGAAGCAACCATGTAGCGTAGCGGTGAAAAAATACTACCACCCCCTCTCTTCTCTTGGGTGTCGTAAAAGGCCACTAACGGACTAAAGACTGCACATACTTCCAACAGCATATAACGGCGTTGGTCTCACCACTTGTCACGCTGAACACATGTGCAGTCGCAATTTGGTGAAAAGTGGACTATGGCAGAAGACTGCTTTTGCGGTCCTCATTACCTAAGTCTCTGACTAACCCTTCGGGGATAATAGTTGTTATATGTATGTATGTATCATATCGCAACAAAAATTCGTTTTTTTGCTAAAAATGATGCCTGGTTAAAAAGGTCTTACAGTTTCAAAATATTTATCGAATTGCTTTTACCGTGCCAAATGTAATATCTAATACCAATATATTATTTTACAATAAACCTATTCGCAAGTAATACACAATAATTACACAATTGAATTTTTATTAAAAAAAATAGCGGCCGTCCGCTGTTTCACCCACGTGGTTCCCGTTCCCATGGAAACATCGGGATAAAAAGTAGCCTATGTGCTAGTCCACTACTTGAAGTCCCGATATACCAAATTTCATACAAATCCGTTCAGTAGTTTTGCGTGAAAGTGGGACAAACAAACAAACTCACTGACATACTTCCGCATTTACATTTACGATGAAGAAAAGCACTCCAAATAAGCTTTAGGATACTTATTTCGTCATAAATACGCTTTATATAATAGACACAATCGTTTAAACGCGATAAATAATAATGACCAAAAAATCGCTACTTCGGCCCCAACGTGCGGCGTGACGTCATTCACTCAACATGGCCAGAGAATATATACACTACCGTACATGGCGGTCTTAGGCGTTTTTGTGGTAAAATATAAAAACGCAAAATAAATATTGCAAATGATCGATATTTAAAAAATAATGTATTATTGGGATAAAATAGGTAAACAGATACGAATCGTTTTAATATTATTTTGAAATTCAGTCAACTAGCCTATTATATATTTCGTCGATCGCGTGATATTCTCATGAACATCGGATTATCTCACACGCCGTCAATGAGAGCTAATTTTATTAGTTTCTCGTTCCACGCTACACGCTTCGAGTAAATTTCGAATTATCACTTTGTTTACCTGGAACCCACGTTATACCAAACTGTTTAAACGTAATCACAAATATGAAAGCCTACTAACTTAATTATTATCAAAAACGAAATATCGATCTTGAGAAAACAACCTGCTCAAATAGAATACAAACCCATTATTTTGTAAAAGACGAGTGTGTGAAAGAAGTAAAGTCTAGAAACGAAAATAAAATAAAGTTACTTTAAAAATAAATGTGATGTAATTCACATTAATAAAAGCCAATCTAGCTATAATAAAAGGACATGGCCGGAATCCGTATGGAGCTGTGCCCTTACTAAAAATATCATATACATTGACATACCGTTTTTTATATTAAAGCTTAGAGTGATGTATGTCTTTACAATAATATTTAATATACACAAAGAAGAAGCGAGACACACTTTAATAAAGGTTCAAAAATTATCTTAGAATATCAAAATTAATATGAGCCTAATAGACGTAATAAACTTCCAAAAAGGTCAGAAAACATACGGCCATGTTCTTTATTTATTGTGGTAAGTATACAAGCCAGCTACCGTTTATTTTGTAGTGAGGTTCGTTAACCGCTTGTCCAAGCCGGCCTTAAATTTTCTTAGAAGAAAGCTACAACAGCCAGTTGGGTTGTTCGGCCCATTTCCTAACTACGTATCACATCTAAATCTGTAGTAAAGTGTAAAAACTAGTTGGCGCTGTGCGGCTAAGGCATTCAGATTGCGATCTTCATATGTTAAGCAACTTTGGATTTTTTAAGCATATGTCGGGTAATGACCCGGCATTGTGATAAAAAAACAATATCACGTTCCTCCTTGCTTCGTCCATTGTGTAAATCCATTGGTCCCGGTTAGTCGTAAGATGGGCGTTGAACCCCACTATATTAGGCCAATTTGCCCTATGTGGGGCTGTCTATGAGGCAAGACCTGTGTACAGCAGTGGGCTGTACTTAGAGCATTGGTTGAATGCTCTAAGGGGCTGTACAGTAGATGAAAATACAATAAGGATTTTACCTAGCTCACTCTGCAACAATTTTAAATAGCCATATTTCTACCACCACACTAGTCCAAAAAGCATTCTTCTATAGAAAAAAACGAGGTAAGCAAGTCGATAGTTGCTACTAAAAAAATAACACAAAGACATAATTCGAAATGAACAAATATTTACTATGTCTCAAAAAGATGACCCCAAAACCAACTTATGGTACCGATAAATATGCTCATTACTAGCACGAAAGCATGCCACTATTGAGCAATTGCTACTTAGTAGTATGTGTATCAAAGCATTGCTAGTAATTAGTATGCTTATTACGTATACGTTTTATATGCTTATTTGGTAGCATGTCTATCAGTACCTTAAGTATCAACGGTTTGGCCACGGCACGATATCAGTTTGTCTTTTACGTAGTTTGCCTGTAGGAGTTCCTATTAACTTGGCCATACTTACGAGTATTACCGGGCGGACCCTTCCATGAGGGGCATAGCTTTTAATAATCTATGCCTTACGCAGGGCGCACTTAAGGCAGCCTCTTAACATCCGCTGTACCTCCGTAGACTACGCTCGTTGTAATATTATACAAAATCCCGTTTCTGATTAAGAATTTCGTGCGCTTGACTAAAATTTAAATCTATCTTCAAGGTTTTCTTCCTTCGAAGCTGACGTAGCAGCTTGTCGTATTATCTATCTATCTTCTGCAGGAAATTTAAAAAAAAACATTGCTACAGTATTAACTAATATCAGTTAAGAACAGCTCTGCCGATGTGGCTGATTTTTTTTTATTAAAGGATATTTTTGGTAAATCCACGGTATTGGTAAGTCAAATATTGGTGATTACCTCGACGAAGTAGCCGGCCGGCCGGCCGCTAGTTTGAAATGAATTGCACTGTGCTGTGTGCATTAAAAATACTAATCACGTGATGGGTCGGTTGCATAAGTCCGTTGGCCACGGGTACATTGCTTTTGACAAGGAGAAAAAAAGCCCATGGCACTCGTAGACCTTCCGACTAAACGTCCGTCCATAATCCGAAGCCCTGTTTTAAACAGAAGGAAGGACCCGTTTACCTGTGTGAATAAAAATGTTAAATATCAAAAATACGTAACAAGCAGAATATTTTGTTTGTAAAGTCTATTTCTGACCATATACAATATCAGCAGAACTAAAATTTTCTTTATTATAGTACACTACACCTAATTAGTACATTTCAAGATCGTTATTTGTCATTAATTATAACTTAGACTTGACCTTTTTATCTTCATCACTTACATTGTTATGTCTCGACCACAAACTCGACCGCAGTTGGCCAAAGGAACTCGATCCAAGTACTTGCTACATTTCTATTTGTGTACTTATTACACCTTGTCAAGTGCCTATTCTATCAGCAGGCCGGCCCTCGAGCATTGGTTCCTTATTAAATTTTATTTAGAGATCAAAGAGGTTGCCCTTAATTAACCTCTTCAAGTAACTATATATTGAATATGAATTGAACGAATCATGAGTTTCGTTGACTTTTTCAGTACCTACGTACCAGTTCATTGAACCTTGGAAGTTTTCGTGACTGTTTGATGTATTTACTTTGTTAGAACATAAATCATAAATAATAATGATTAGAGAATGTTGGGCATACCTGAAACCATAGTGAAATGTTCAGAAAGCTGGATCAAAACTGGCCTTTTTATCAACATAAATCACCTCTGAATGTATTTGAAACAACGTTCGCAAGCAATATCGCCGCTACAATTATGTGGAATGATCCACTATATTGTGTACAACATTCATAAAACTATCTCTGTTATTTGTTGCTGTAATATCAGCTAGAAAAATGATGACAACGATCGCGGCAATTTGCTATCCATCCATAAAAACGGTTACTGGACTAGCGCAATTCATCATAAACGTAGGTATCCTTTTTATACTTTACTGTGTTGTTGCGTTGTTGTGTTTGGGTAATTAATGGTGATATTATCGTTGCAGTTGTGTGATGAAAAGCTATTTGAAAAAAAACTTCGAGTATCTAATTCTCTTACCGATGCGACAGACAGCGAGCTTTTCACGAGAAGTTGACTAACACGATCTACCCCCGATTCCTCTGCTCGAGTGAAATAGAATGTAAATTCATCCTTTGTAAACATTTCAATTTCTTTAACCGCTCGTACATTGGCGAATAAGAACTTTTACTGGTCCTCTTTATATAACAAAATCCATTCTACATAACATTATTTGTGTTATCTAATAGGGAAGCACTTGGTAAACATAAGATGTTAAGTGACGATAACGTTTGGGATGGAAGCACGTTTCACCCGTTATCCTCAACCAACTCAAAAGACTCCAGACTGGCTATCTTTACCTCTTATTGTTGAGCAATTACACTACAGTTTTACTGTTGTTGCTAGTATGCCAGCATAATTAGATTGAGCGGGCCAGCCAGCCAGGTTAACTGCAAACATGCTCTACTACCAAGCAAACCTAATTCAATGGGCTAACGTTTGTAACATGTTAAGAAATGCAACCTTCAGTAGTTACGACTTACGAGTTTGCAGGGCGTCTTAGTACTCCACCATATAAAATGGTTTAAATCCGAACATACAATCAAAGGGGTCGTCATCCCATTTGCGTAGGTACGTATCTTTTTTTTGGCATCTCTAACATCGCCTATCTGCCGTTGGTCTCCCGTTCGGCCGCTGACTCATGCCGACGACCGCGAACGGAACGCTTTGTCATTTCGTACAAGCCGAAATTAACTTACGCATTCACTTCGTTAAGGATATTATCCTCGTTGGAGTGACAGTGACTTCATTATGGAGTTTGCATGTATTAGGTCCCGCAAAAAGGTCCAATTAAAAGTATTGTAAGGCTTAGTGTTGCAGACAGTGTTTAAGTATGAGAATGTTAAAGGTACAGTTACAAAGTGTAACATAATCATATTTTACTAGCGGCTCCGCCCGCGACTTCGTCCGCGTGATCGCCCCGTATCCTTCCAAAAATATTGTTTCACACAAATGTATTATAAAATATTATGTCCAGACAGTTACTTACTAACAAAGCAAAAAAAGAATTATTCAAATAGGTGCAGCCGTTCTCAAGTGATGCCCAAACATATGTTCGTGGCAATAGTTTTTTTTATATGGGTAGGTAGATTGTTAGTGATCCTAATTGCCTTGCCACTATTATGTAGTATGTCTGTTACCTACTTATTTAATCTACGCACATCTACACTTTTCAAATACCTAAGTAGTTACTGTCTTTTGTTTTCGCTTATTATTTCCCTAATAGAAATACTCGACTCGTAAATAGTTTTAATGCTACCTTAGTGTAAGGGCAAGTTTTAAGCTTAAAGCATTAACATTGAAACTTGCTCGCGGTAAACTTGAACTACTTACTTACTTTTATTATACGAATTTGTTAGTTTCCTACAGATAGAAATAGTTGGGTTATCTTGTAGTCGCAAGAATTCGCTCTTAATGTAGACCCTGTAGACCACTAGAAACGCTGTGGATACACACCAGAGAGTTTTTCTCTTACGAGCTGTTGTACAGTCGAATGCAGATCAAGATTGACACTATTTGGTAAACCATTATTATTTGAAGACAATTAATAACCAAAGCCATTAATATTCAAAAATAATAAAGTTAGTGATCAGCAGCTTAGTGGAAAAAAAAACTCTTTTTTTTCTCCTTTTTTTCTCCTTCAATTCAATTCTCCTTTATTTCTTCTACCAAATGAAAACGGGTGCCACGAAGTGGTAATTTGAGTTTAGGAAAAAGAAAGAAGTCGGCTGGAGCTATATCTGGTGAATAGGTAAGGTGATTGCTCGATGGTATTTGTTGTTTTTGGGCAAAAAATCGTTCACAATGAAGGCCTTGTGCGAAGGCGCATTATCGTGGTGCAAAATCCAAGAATTTTCTTTTCACAAATTCGGCCTTTTTCGTCAAATTTGCTCTCTTAAACGCCGCATAACGCTCAAATAATATTCTTTATTTACCGTTTGACCTTACGGCAAGAATTCCAAGTGCACAACAACAACAACTTTTGATCGACTTTGGCGTGGTTTTTTCGGGTTCGGTTCAGTCGGAAAGTACCACTCCGAAGCTTCTTGACTAGTTTGCATGTCAAACTCGTAAATCCACGTCTCGTCACCAGCAACAATGCGTTGCATGAATGTTGGGTCGGAATTGACTCGTTTTAGCATGGGTCTGATACTCTAGTTCGAATGACGTTACCTCGATAGTCATTACCTCGATGTCTCTACCTCGACGGTACACTTCACCGATTGTCCTCAGCGACTCTTATTCAGGTCTTTTGGGACTAGCCGAGCGGCAACATGTTTCATACCCAAGCGATTATTTAAAATGGTACGGATCGACCCGTGAGACACAGAAAGTTCAGCGGCTATCTCTCTCAAACTTAAATGACGATTTTCAGTCACCATTTCCTTCACTTTTGCGGTGTAAACTTCAGTGAAGACATTGATGGCCTACCAGGGCGAAGCAAATCTTCCATCACATCTCGACCGCTTTTGAACGCTTTGTACCACTCATAAGTACATGTTTTTGATAAAGTCGATTCACCGTAAGCCTTCTGTAACATACATAACACGAAATTCCATTGGCGACGCAAAATTTAAGACAAACTCTTTGTTCGATGTTTTTATCCATTATGAAATTCGCAATACACACTAGATATAAACTAACTAAAAGCAGCACTCTATGTAATCTAAATAACAGATGCAACTCAAACTCCGCGCAAAAATGGATAACAGTTGTGCCAATCTAACTACAAAAAAAACAAAAACTTTCATTTGGAATTATAAACAAATCATCCGTTCCCAATACTTTTTGACAGAATGCATGTATTTATTTTGTATTATGGTGTAATGTAGTAGTTTGCTGTTAAGCTCCTTTTGCTTATACCGCCTCTGTGGTATAGTGACTGCCACCGGTTTTAGACCTAGAGATTCCAGATTGGATTCCCAGCGGGGCGTACTTCTTTGTGTACTTGGCGCCTTAACAACAATGTAAATAGCATTGTTGTGTTCCAACAGTTTAGTTTAGAGATAAGATAGCCAGTTACTCATTGGTTGAGGATTCCGGATGAAGCGCGCTTCCACCTTCGGCCTTATTACCATCAGGTGAGATGAAAAAGCGCTCTCTCTGTCTGTCTTTCCTTTTATCGTTTAAACGGTGCCGTTGCGCGTTGTAATTAAGTTAATAGTTCTACAAAGTACTTTAAAATACAAGTGACTATCATTTCTAACAAGCCGACTATTATCCCGAATAACAGAACACCTAAAGTGGAGCTATATGACCACAGATAAGAGCGGTACCTCCTCCAACTTACTCTGCACTTGAGTGAACTGCTTGAGGTCGGAAATAAACAACTCTATACCAAAATTGTTTAGTGAATATTCACAGAGACGACTTAGAAACTATGGAGAGATGGAACGATGCATTTGCTCTAATAAAAACGGTGTTATGTGAATATCGTGGGCCATTACTAGTATATGTAGAATAGAAATAGCGAAACAATTTTATTGCTACTAAAAATAGGTTACACATATTAGACCTATATAGCAATGCAGAACAACCTAACTTACATTTCTCTATTCACCATTTTGTGAGTATGCTAACTATGGAGTTAAAATTTCGAGTCTAGCCGAATAACGATATCATGAAAATCCCACCGTGTGTTTCGACTCTTAAAAGGGGGTAGCTCTTGTTCGAACTAAATGATCAAAATGTCTGCACTAAGATTGTGTTATGGGAGAGATGAAATCCAACGACTAACTCCACACTGAATACTTACAGTTACGATAGTAGATCTGAAAATGTCTACAACTTCATTTAAACTGTGTCAATCGCGTATTCGTAGACGTGGTAGTTTCTACAGAGCTCAAATAAGTTAAGAGTCGAACATTAAACTTCTGAACGTCTAAACAGCTGAACAGCGGTATTTGAAAAACTTATCGATCCATCGTATTAGAGCTCCTAATGCATTGTTGGATGTAGTGCTTAAAGTAGCCTCTAAACCTGAAGTTGTCTATAACTAACAAATACTTCTAGTAAACCAATATTGTTATACCTACAACATTTATTATGTGACTTGCTTTTCTTACGAGCACGAATGTTGTTTGACACACTGTTTTTAGAACTAATTTGTTGGACGTAGTTGGCATTGTTGACAAATTTAAGTAGCTTTTTACTATGTCTGACGATAGTATGATTCCTAAATGTTACCTTTTTTTTAATTTTTTTCTTATAAATGAACGTGTCTTAACGGTCTTAATGTAAGGTTTTGTATAAACCGATGATAAAGAAGACTACCTCAAATTATGAAACACTACAAGCTACTTTGTCATAGCAACTTTTTAATCTATCAGACGCTTGTCAATTTCTAGTTATAAGACGATGTACGATATAGTCGTTCGTGACTTTCTTTGTTGATTGTACCTTGACCGGATCTACAGAAATTACCTCTCATATCATATTCTGTCCACCAATCATCAGAAACATTAATAATAAAACGTTTGGTAAGGTTTTTTATGGTAAAGTTCGAAATATGCATTCAATTTAAAATATCTTAAGACAAAGTTTAAAATCCGATTAAAAGGTCGGTCAATTTAGTTATGCTACTATAACTATGTTAAACTAGCGACCTCTTGCGACTTCGCGAACTTCCTGCTGCAACCCCGTATCACGGGATCCCGGGGGAATTTTAAAATCCTTTCCTGGAAGAAGCCTAATAAAATTTCAAGTTTGTAGAAATACAGTCCCTAAGCACTTCATGTTTTTTTTTATTTTGTATGATGAATAAGAATGACAATATTTATCATTTTTAATGAAAAGCAATAAGAACAAATAATTACGAAAAAACGGACATCAATTGCAGTTTACTATAAGCGACGTTCCCTCGCTTTCGTGAATTATGAGTTTATTTGTGAAAGTGTGAATGTGTAATGTTTGTGTGTTACACAATAAAAGTTTTATCTCTATCTCTTACTTTATGTACAGTAAGGTCTCCGTGATGGCAAAAGTGCAAATACACATTTCCCTAGTTAACCGTGCGCCATTAAAGCGTGACTGATACGTCACGGCCCACCCTTGCGCTCCTGTGTCCCGCTGCGACATCCAATATTAATATGTGGACATCAATAACAGCCGGCACCGTCTAATGAAACTAAGGTCAGCAACATAATTCATTCAACTCTTTGGTCTTTGTCACATTAATATACCTACCATGCTCCAAAACTGGCGGTCCAATAACAGTTTACGACAAGGTACAACGCGAGTCACTCATATTGGTAACTGGAAGCACATACTTCTGGACCCTTGCGGGGGCGATGATTGATCTTTAGCTCACGAGTAAACTTTGGAAGGGCCTTTTAAGCTGTTTAAGAGTTACATCACCGGCCCTTGTAGCTATTATGTTAACTTTCCCGCGACAACATGTAATGTAAGCGGATTGGGAAGGCCCTTCGGCGGGTACCTAGAGGGTTTTGTACGACAAAAGCCCACAGCATTATTTACTGTTTTATATTCACACAAAGGGCAATCCCAACTTCAATTAACGACAGAGCGAACCGTTAAATTATTATTTTCTTTAGTAGGAAGTTTTATAAGGCCGCTATCGGATTGGGGGAAGGCTTTATTTTTTTGTAGAACGCTTCATAAAAATTGCTGTTTTGAGTAAAGTGGTAGGTAATTACTTTTTTCTTTGAAATGATCAATAAATATGTTTTGCTTAAATAACTCGCTTTGGGACCAATTTTTCAATTTTCGGAACTTACGTTTTACTGTAATTTGTTTATTACGAGTACCCGGCTTTAGGTAGGTAGGTACCTACTCAATTTATGTTTTGTGCTTATATACTATTTACTTAACATTCTATGTATTTTAATTAACTTTATACAATATGAAACCTTAAGCTAAAATATATATTATGTTGGTAGAATAAACGGATCGAGGAGCTCCACGGGGCAGCGCAGCGGTTAAAGATTTCGGCTTACGATCATCGTTAAGCAACGTTCGCAATGCCGGGTCACTAAATGGGTGATTTAAAATAAATTAAAAATATCTCGAGCTCCTCCGTGTTTCGGAAGGCACATTAATCCGTTCGTACCGGTTGTTGTCATAAGATGGCAATATCCACCGAAGACGCGTTGGGCCACTAGTGTGGTGGTTTATTACTTGTCTCCCCACATGCTGTTTTGCATGTGAAAGGCACCCAGCAGTAAGACGTTTAAAAGTTGATGATAAATAAACGAAAGCCTATATTTATATTCTTAAACTGTTTCATTTTTGTTAACGTAAACTTTCAAACACAACTTCAAAGCTGTATTTTTGTAAATTATTGCAGCAATTTGAAACATTTCATCAATTACCTAATTTCTGATGCGAACGTATGTAAATTCATTCTGCAAGTACGTTTAAAAAACACTTCAGCGTACAAAATTGAATTATTCGGTTCCGTCCTCTGAATTAATATAAAAGCATCGTCGAAAATAACAAACAATGCGTAAAACGGGAACGGCCGACACATGTGCGAATCAGCGGCGACGCGAGTTTATTTATAGGGGAAAATCATTCAGTTTTATTAAACTTGCTATTGCTTTCCAATAAACATCATCATAGGCCTCTTACATCTATAAAAGATGATTCAAACAGCCTCCAATTGTGAAGTTTGTATTTTTTTAGTAGCTTGTAAGACCAATGCGGGAGCAACAGCAACGGCCGTTTAAACAATCCAGACAATATTGTCAATAACAATGTAAACTTACAGATGAAACCAACCACTTCGGTATAACCGACAGAATTTTTCAAATAGTGTAGTATTTTTCGTAAATTTTTAACAACAGAAAATAATCTATGTTAAACCCTTGACTGTCACGAAAACTCTAGTAACAATTGATATTCTATTGTGTCTGGTATTACGATAGTTGAGCTCATAAGAGGATATGAAATTATTTACGATGTATATAGTCTTTATGTACTTATATATTTTATTATTTAGACTAACTGTACAAACAAAACTGATAAACAAAGAGCGTAGGTACTACGAAGTAAGTACGAAAAAAGCTGTAAGTAAATCATTAAACCTTTGTGCAGAAACATTCTCTTAAACTGTAGTACTTGCTAACATTACCCGCAACGCTCAGTAGGTGTGAATGAGGGCGAAGAAGGTTTGCCTCTCAAATTAGCAATAGCAAAAGGGGAAAAGAGGTTCACACCCGTAAATGCAAGGTCTGCAGCAATCACCAGTTAACTAACAATACAAGCGTGAAGACCTCCTTTGTGAAGGCCTCAGCTGGTCCCCGAGAGGCATTAACGGGTACGGAACGGCTATTTTATTTCCCTCTTTTTCTTTACAAATGGGAAATCGTACCCACATCATTACATGTCAGTGTCCGTGCGTAGATATGGAGTTCTCACCTTACCGCCGCCCGGCTAGAATTCATTTTCGTTTTTATTACATTCGTTAACACAAATGTGCATTTGAAACGGCACAAGAATATATTACTTTCAAATATTTTACATAGCTCAAAGAAAATAGCATTAGAATAGTAATGGCACACCTCCGTATCGGAATAAGCAATAAGCTAAAAAGGTTTCTATTTCAGCCAAGTTTAGTCCGTTGTAATAAATTAAAGATGCATGCCACGACACAGCACAGCAAATTAGCCCCTGTCTTCCTTTGGGTGTCGTAAAAGGCGTTTAACGGACTAAAGACTACATACATCAGCATAAAGTGGCGATGGGCTTACCACCTAACCCCTCACTCTTGGATTTTTTGGACAGTTTTTTGACACTAACTGTCAACGTCAAATTTGACAGAATCAAGCATAGACTATGCGATATTTTGCGATAACAATACATAAGATGAACCACAGAACCGAAATAACTAAACTTGTTCACACTAAAGTAGTCTGTAAGTCTATGAAAACACGGTACAAAGTCAAGTGTGTTTTTGTAGGTGCGGTCTCATGCGACCGCTTGGGGTTTGAGGGGTACGCTGAGCACATGTGCAGTTGTAATTTGGTGAAACGCGGACTGTGGCAATGGACGGGCTCTCCGGCTCTCCCAGACTCTCCCAAAGAGCACTCTCAAAATCCGAACTGGGGTAGATTACTTAGGTAGGTTTTATTTTCTATAATGACTTGTCATAGTGACTGCATCCTGCCTGATGGTAAGCAGCCGATGCAGTCCAAAATAATGAGAGCGCTCCCCACCGTGGAATAAGCACGATAACGAGCGCACCCATTCATGACGGGCTGCACAAAAAGGTAGATTAGGTATAGGTAGGTAGGTGAATTCGTTATTGAGATTAGCTTTTAAGATTTAACTACACGTTAGTTAACTGTTATTTTTGTTTATGGCGTCAATAAGTGCCTGGGGCCTTACCATGAGCTTATTGCGATTCAGTTTAGGACCTAAACTGAGTCGATCGCTGTCAAATCTTAGTACGATATGACAGATTCTGACAGCGATCGACTCAGAAACTGAATCGCAATAAGAGCTCATGGTAAGGCCCCTGTAAAGGTTTATTTTGAATAAATGATTTCAATTGATTGATTGACTGCTTTCGCGGTACCCATTGCTTATAGTCCCTGACTAACCCATCGTGAATCTATGTATATATCACCTATGAGCGAATGAAGTAGACAACTTATTCGAAATCTGCCTACTTGTCCATAAACACCCACAGTTATTTATAAAGCGAAGTGAGGTTATTTATAGAATTAGAATACCTCAACGGGACAATACTCTGTACATACCTGATCAAAGGTTAAAAGTTCACAGTAGTAACTCCTACTGTATGGCAATAAGACTCTATAATAGCCTTCCAGATAATTTTAAAAAACTTATTTTGAGCGCCTTTAGAAAACAGATGTATAAGTTCGTAGTCCAGAAGTGTTACTATACAGTGTCCGATTTTATTAAGGATAAGTAAATAGATTTGACATAAATATAATTTATTCAATGTGTTACATTGTAACAAATAATGTATTAATGTAGTTTTTAATAATAGAAGTAAGTAAATAAATTGTAATTATATAATTAGTACCCAATACAATTGAATAATTAATAAAAATTATTTTAATGATACAATACTAATAATACTATTTGATACTATAATAATGATGGTAACAATGTTAATGTTTTTTTGTATAATTAATTAATTAATATTTATTTTGCCAAATTTTGCATGTCTACATGGCAGAATATGTGAGCCTATAAAAATATGACCAGCTAATTGTAACCAATCATATTCTTAGCAAATATTCTTAGCAATTAGGTAGCAAATAAATAAATAAACTATCCTTATTTCAGACAGTCCGACAAAACTCAACTCAACTTATCCGTTAGCTTAATTGGAGCGAAACGTTTATCACATTTTAACAAGTTGCTGAAATTGTACATTATGATCGGCAAAATTGGCACTGAGCTATCCAGGTCAGTAGGTATTTGGGTATTGAAGCCATGCGCCGCTCCGACGTATGATTTAGGTTATTTCTTTATAACATCTAACGCGTTACAGTATACAATCAAACAGTTTACGGTTATCTATTGACTTAAGTAAAAATTATTAATGAAATCTTGTTTACCGTATCAGATAATAGGCTTTACCCACTCAGAAATTGAAATTATTTTTGTTTCCATTTATAGGTACTATATTTCCTTACTACTCGTATATGAAATAGTCTTCTATCTCTTCTAGAGTTTTAATATCCGTAGCCGCTTGCTCTTCTTATTTATCGATTTTTCCGTCAAGCTTTAATCCCATTTGTATTTTAGCGGCACAAGCCGATAGAAAATGTTGCTCTTAAAAAATAATGTCAGCAAAAAGCTTTAAACTTTAAAGCTTTAAACCTCTCAACCGTAACAAGCACTTTAAAATCCGCAGTTGAATACCGAAGAAAATGTCAGGCCATTGCTAATAAGCAAGTCGGTTTTTGAAGAATATTCGGAACTAACTATTACTCGACAACTATTGTGAAGTCTAATTGAATTACAGAAGTTTGATCGAGTGCTCTCCAGAGAATAAAGCCCTGATTGCGGTTAACAAAAAAAGGTTGAATTCACTACGTCCCAGTCTCGGATAGCAATTTAGCCTCTATGGTAGTCGGCTTGGAAGTTATTTGGTTCGAGGCATAAAAACAATTATAACAAGATTGTTTTCGTACAAATAGTCGTGGTAGGTTTGTGTAAACACCATTTATTTTGTAGCCGATATTTATACAGGATGGGAACGATAAGTGATGCCTCATTATATATTTCCTGTAATTTTGAAGATAAAGTATGATAAGACTTACATCAGCACAAAAAAAACCGAATCTGTGGGAAACCTGACTAAATAATTCTTTAAACTATCAAATTAATTATTTTATGTAAACTAACAATAACAACATGTAAGAATGAATAAGAATTATTAAGTAATACATCAGCTTATTTTTCATTTAAGTGCCGTAAACGTGTTTAATTATGTTATGTATTTGTTTTCGCTTATGTAAAAAAGCTCATCACCAACCATGTTAATTTGATCATTGCAATTCACAATGATTATAAACTTATTCCAAAACGCTTTTATGTCTCGAAAAGGACCCTTGAAAAACTTTTCGAACTGCCGGTTACTGTTCTTCCATCTGAACAATTAGAGACCTATATTAAAATAGTTCCTGTTAAGAAGTAAAGATACAAATTAAAATATAAATCAAGATTAAATCATAGACAGATGACGACAACGCTGTTATAGACATTACTATACCCACTGCTCCTACTGAAAAATATTAATAGAGAGAAATACCTAATTCATTTCAGATATTAAATGTCAAAGACAGATGAAGACAACGGTGTTGAGTATTGTGGTAAAGAAGATGTTAACATAACGCTTCTAATAAGAAAGCCATTTGATTCAGAACTCCGCATGGCCAGGAGAATGTAGTCAAAACTTAATTAATAACGCAGCGAGTGCATCCTAGTTCACGGTCGAATAAACCCTTTTGGACGTGGCTGCCTGTGATTGCAATACGATGCCACCCTCAACAAATTTAATTACCTGTCTGCGAATCTATGTGCACGATTTTGAAAACCCTTTGATGAGTACCGGTCAACACACGGGTCGCACCCCACCTGCTTTGTCGTGACGTGTTGTCTCCAACAATGCCTATAGTTTGTGTTTTTATATTCGACAACGGCAGGGGGAGATTAATTTGGAAAGTTCATGATTGGATTTTTAGCTAAGAGCACTTTGATGTTCACGGTCAAATGCACCCTAAGACATATCAGCAGCATATAAGGGCAGCACGATGCGACCCTCGCCAAATAAAATGTTACCTGTCTGCGAATCTATGTGTAGTTTCCATATCCTTTTGATGAGCATGATCGATACAGGGGTTGCACCCTATCTGCTTTGCCGTGTGGTTGTCGTCTGCTGGGACAGCTATTGTAGATTGTGTTTGGTTATAGCACAACGACGAGTAGAGATATATTTGAAAAATATATTAATGCAGTTTTCATTATTATGTGAATCCGACGTCAAAGTTACTTATAAATAAATAAATAAACTTTCCTACACTCACACCAATTATTTAGCCCAAGAGGAACTTAGTTATGAAACTCATTAAATGGTTACCAGACAACGGATAAACGTTCTTAAAATACTTAAATACATACTTATTATACATAGAAAACACCCTGACCCGAGACAATTAAGAAAAACAATAGTTTCTAAATTGACCCGACCGGGGATCGAACCCGGGACCTCAGAGATGGCGACACCATGAAAACCGGTGTACAAACCACTCGACCAAGGATGTCATCGTCGTCTAGTTACTTCTGCCTCTTATGGTTTATCTCTCATACTACATGAATTGTGGGTAACTTACATTTAATTTACATTATTTTCATGTAATTATTATTATTATATTTATATTTACATTTATATAATTAATCTATATTTACATACTTACAGTATGAATCTACTTATGAAATAAAATTTAATTTATTGTTAATAATAATAATACTTAAAAGTAATGTTAATTAAATGAAAGTTACCTAGGTACATGAATCATTAATGAATAAAGAGTTAAACATACGTATTTATATATCCTTACCTTACCAGATAGCGAAGTGCTCACGTTTAAACGTGAGTTACGACTTTTGAGTTAGAGAAGCATATTAGTTTTTCTAAAGGGCATACAACGAGTACTAATAATAGCCAATCTTTTTATGCTTGTGGCATGGTACATATTTGACCACATTGAAACGTAGGAGCGATATATTTGTTTGCTTTGCACTTAACAAAAATATATACGTAAAAATACAATTTCTTCGTAAGTAAAGTCTTCTAAGGAAAAGATTTCCATTTTGGCTACGGACATAAGTGTATGTTAAGCTTTATCTACAGTAAGTAAACATACATTATACATTCATGCCCTTTGGTACCCTTAAAGGTACTGGCCCCAAACAGTGGCAGCGATTTGCTTCCCCCAGACATACCTCACTCGCCTTCATTTCCATTCTACAGCCTTAGTGGCAATGGTCACCTTGGTCTGCGTACCAAGTATTATTTAAAAAGTCCTATTTTTATCAAAGAGTCGCAACTTTTGGTATTCGTCTGTATATTATGTCCATAAAGACAAACAAAATAATATTAAAAGACAGAAATAAAAAAAAATTAAGAGGAAGAAGGAAACCGTGTTCAAGCATTAGATGTACCTAACTAATAAATGCATTTGAATGTAGCTTTACCATTTGAAATTAGAAAATAATTAAATAAAAAATTTGAAAATAAGCAAATTTTTTTTTTGTTATTTTGACGTAAACAGCTTTTTATTCACGAGTAGAAAGAATAAAAAAACGTGCACGTTCTAGAATTTCAAGTTAAGAGGCTTAAGAAACGTGTAAGTTTATGGAATTTAAAAGTAAGCGGCTTCCTTCCCTAACATAAGACTTTCCGTGGAACTGGGTTCTGTCGTTAATATCAAGCCGTACAGAAATCTTTCTTTTGTTAGCTAGGGAGATGGCTCGCTGGCTCGCTCGGGCCCCACACACAATAAGTTAATACGTGATTGATGATATTAAGCTTAAGATTGTTGAAACTCTCGCGCACAGTCACGGGAATAGTTAGTGTAAGTATCAATGATTGTGATATTTTTTTCTACTTAACTACTTTTAAACAGTGCTATTATACATGAAATTGGCTAAATGCCAATTCACACAATGCTAATACAAAATTGTAATAATATAAAAAGTTATCAAAATCTTAAAAAAAATTCTCTGCTGACAAAAATAAAAGAATCAAGAATCAAGAATAAAGAATCAAAATATCTTTATTCAGTAAGCTTAAAATAAGCATTTTGTATCGTCTTAATTTATTTTTTTATGGATGGAAGGATAAGCATAGGAACCCACCCACCCCACCCATTCAGAAAGTCTTTTAGCTGTGGAGAAGAACGGGCACAAGAAACTCCACAGCTTTAAAATAATATAGAAGTAACGACATTTCCAAAACAACATGTCGTTACCAAATTATACAACCAGTTATAAAGATAATGGATTAAGGAAAAAATAATGTAAATATATTATTATAACCAGGCTGTTTTGTCTTCTAAATATTCCTTGACTGTGTAATAACCTTTCCTAAGTAAACAAGATTTTACATGATTCTTAAACTTATCTAAAGGTAAATCTAGTATAGTACTTGGTATTTTATTATAATAGTGTATACCTTGCCCCAAGAAAGAGCCGAGTACCTTTTGTAACCTAAACAGTGGCATTACTAGTTTTAACTTATTTCTGGTATTGAAATTGTAATGGTAAAAATAAAAATAAAATATGTAATGGTGGAGAGCTGTTATTAAATGGATCATCATTATCATCATCCTTATCAACTGTCTATAAATGTGTCACTACAGAACTTGCCGTACGAACAATTTGCGAAATATCTAAATAAAAAGAAGGTAATTTTTTTTAGTTTTCTCAATTATTTGCATTTTCGGATCTTTAAAGTTAATTTATAAAGTCACAATCCCAAGACGTTTTTTCAACATCAGCTCACAATTTGACGCTTCATTTAAATTTGAGACAGTATCGGGAGAGGTCACTTATCGCTTTCACGCTGTATCAGTTTAAGAGAAATGGCAAAGGAAAGAAAGCGAATTGACAAGGAGATAGGCGATAGCAATCATTTAATTTTAGAAAATGGTCATCGCCTGCATCTGTTAAGGCGAGTCACCGGAAATGCGGGCAAAACTATTTTGCTAGATCCAATGGTTTATATATATACTATTAAATTACGATCTTATAAAAATATATAATATACTAAAGGATATTGCCTAAAGAATGTGTTAATTTGTTACTCGATTATTGTTCTTGATTCCATATTTGTTTATATTTTTATGTTTTAAATTGGGCACTTACACTCACGACAAGGACCGCAACTCAACACAATAACAACTGCACATGTGCTCAGCGTGATGGGTAGTCAGCCCATCGCCGCTCTAAGCTGTTGGATGTATTTACGACACCCAAGAGATGGGGTGGTAGTAATTTTTTTTTATAATAGATGGAGGCAAACGAGCAGGCGGGTCACCTGATGGAGAGTAATCACCGCTGCCCATGGACACCCGCAAAACCAGAGGAATCGCAGGCGAGTTGCCGGCCTTTAAGGAAGGAATAGGGTTAAGGAAGGAATAGGAATTGTGAGAGGGGGGGGCTCCGGAACCCTTACTGGTCGGGCGATTTTTTTAAAGTGCCGCCACCACTGTTTAATTTAAGAAATAGGGTTACTAATATGAATGTTTTCCAATGTTGGTCTCGAAGCGACGCGGACGTAGCGCTTCCGCCTTAATCTGCTCAAAAGCGAGGCTTGTTCACCCTAATACGTTTGTGTTACCGTGTGCCCTGAGCGAGACCACAAAGGAAAAGACGGATTCGTTTTCAAGTGGAAATTGTATTGTGTTACCCGGTTGTTTATATTTGTTTGCGGCAACTATTATAAAATCTTTAAACTTTGTAACTGTTTTATTAGTAGATTGTTATACAAGGGGCTAAAATGACCCATTATATACGAGGTAGTTTTACTCCCGAGCTTTAGCGAGGGAGTAAATAGAAACCGAGTTATAATGGGTTTTAGCGCCGTGTGTTACACTCTGCTTTTCACTACGAATGCGAGAAAATAAAACAATCCAATACTATATGAATTGGTTTATTTTATTAAAAATTAACCCGTTAGTAATTGGTTTATTTTATTAAAAATTAACCCCTTTTACGACACCCAAGGGAAGAGAGGGGTTGGTAGTATTATATTGATGAGCCCATCGCCGCTCTATGCTGTTGGATAGTATGTGCAGTCTTTCCATCTCTTCCATTAGGTGTCGTAAAAGGCGACTAACGGACTAAAGACTGCACATACATCCTACAGCATAGAGCGGTGATGGGCTCATTAAAATAATACTACCAACCCCTTTCTTTCTTTCGGTGTCGTAAAAGGCGACTAACGGACTAAAGACTGCACATACATCTATCAGCATAGAGCGGCGATGGGCTCACTACGAACCCCTTTCTTTCTTTCGGTGTCGTAAAAGGCGACTAACGGACTAAAGACTGCACATACATCCAACAGCATAGAGCGGTGATGGGCTCATCAAAATAATATTACCAACCCCTCACTTTTCTTCGGTGTCGTAAAAGATAGTCTCATTTACGAAACCGAAGAAAAGTGAGGGGTAAAGGCTCACCACCTAAGCACATGTGCAGACTGTGCAGTTGTTTCTTGCTGAAGCGTGGACTGAGTGGGCGTGGTGTGTGTTGTCCATAGATTCAAATAATTGCTAATTTTACCATAAACTTTAATAATAACTATCTCAAAAAACTTGTTTATTTAAGTAAACAGTAATAAGTCGAGTCTTAATCATGATTATTCTACTTAGGACTAAAGACTTTTTTGTTTTTGTAAGCTCGTTGTCAGTGACAGAGAAAAATTAAAAAAAAAAACTTTTTTCCATAAGGCAAGAAAAGCTATTTTATCCTCGCTCTGGAACTCTACAATGACGGTCTTTTTGAGCAAGAGGAGTGAAAAAATGTTTTGTTGCGGAACTATTGCATTAAAGTATTTTTATTAAGCCAAGGCGTGTAACGTGTTAAGTATATTTAAGCGTTATTAAATCTCTAAAATATATAAAAAACATTAATCTATAAACGCAGCTTCATCTAAACCGAATGTTCAAATCTTTGTAAAAATATTTCTTTCGTGTCTCAGAGGAGAAAACTTCTAGGATTTAATGAAGTAATGTTGACTGAAAAACTTAAGCATCAAGCACTGACATATTACTACGGGCGACAACGGTATTGTGTTCAATTACCCTTATTAATTTAAAATTCCACATTAATAATTTTAATTTAAAGAACTACAAAAAGGGTGCAACAAGCGAGAGAGAATGTGGTAATTGGAAGTAGAACATATCGGCAAACGTACCTACTTAAGGGAGTGCCGCGCGATCTTAAAAACTGACTAAGTCTCTTAATGAACTTTAAAGCAAAATCAATCGTATTGATATTTAGAATTAGAACAATTCTGCTTTGAAGTTTCAGACCTATTTGATTAGAGCAATGTTTTTATTCTGCGAAATGTACAAAAAATATCGCGCGCTTGTGTTAAAAATTAAAATTTACTTTTTTAAGCTATGGGTGACCTGCGGAATATCAATACAAATATTTTCATGTAAGGTATTATTGTTTCATGCGTAAAATTAAGAAAGTTGTCGAAAATGTAAATTTTCACAATTTCGTGCAGGATCCCCTGTATTAAGAACGTCATGAGAGTAAATTAAGCAAAGAATGTGTCAGGATCGTAGCAAACGGAAAGCAGTATGGTTTCTGCCTACCCCTCCGGGAAACGTGCGTGATGCATGTATGCATATTATACAGGATTTATTTTAGACTCCCGCCAAAAATAAATATGGGGTAAAAAGTAATAGTAAATATTTGACGTAAAAATAATGAATGTTTTCTTTTTTAAATACAATTTTTGCCTGCTTTTTATATCCTATAGTTCTAGGTGACTGCGCTCACCCTCGCGGTCAATGTGACGGCGCGCTGTCATTGGTGCACGGTGTGAATAATAGCAGGCGCATTGATAACCGCGATAGCACAATGAGTAAATCGATAGGCCGCGCGCTATGTGACAATAATTTAAATTTTCCTAAGAAAAAGTTAAGACAAAAATGTAAAAAAGTATATGTTTTTTTATTTCATTATTTGGTTATGCTGCTGAGCTGCTATAGGACCACGTAAAAAAATTTAGCAGGGGTTCCAAAATGAACCATGTAGGTGTATGTAATATTTGGCTCAGGCACTATAGTCCAATTTAATTATCCACGTAGCGAGCGCTTTATTGATCACGGCCAATCAAATCCTTTCATGCGTAACTGATAATTATTGTAATACGATGCCACCCTCGCCAAATATATTTTACCTGTGTGCGAATCTATGAGTGCAGCATTCAACCCCTTTGATGAGACGTGGTCAATACATAGGGTCGCACGCACCCCATCTACTTTGCCTTGTTGTGTTATCGTCAGCTTCGATGGCTATGCGATTCAATATTCGACAACGGCGAGGAGAGATTATTTTGGTAAATACATGTTTATTTTATTTGTTTAAAATTACTACTAATACTATTGATTTTTTTAATTTTAGACAATTCTTGATGTATTAAATTTGTTTAAAACTTCTTTTCCATAATTTGATTTTATGTAGTTCTAATGTTAAGTGATCGCATTATGTAAACCTAAATTATGAACCGTCACAATAATATTCTGAAGGGTATGAGTTAATCTAAGTGAAGTTATGAACAACGAGCCCTTACTTTGTCATACTTTATTAACCCCTTAATTTATAATAGGTACGTTTAATCCATAAAGACATAAAAGGCATGTTAGTACTATAGCTATATAGCGGGTAAATGTAGGCTACCGCATTCAACCTTTGAGTAATAACTTCAGAAACAGCTTGAAAAACACCATCCATATAAAATTAAGAAAAATAAAAGAAACAAAAAAAGACACAAAAGATGTAACTACTCGTAATAATAAAGATTATTCGCAACATCATCACTAATGATGTTCTTACTGTAGGCACATTGGAAAAACGAAAAGATCCAGAATCGGGTCCATGTAGAAAATAATGTAGTAGTAGACTGTTGTGGTCCAATACATAACGTTTTAGAAAGTACTATTTATTTAGAATGCTACATTAATTTTGGGCCCTGATACTGTACTCCCACTTAATTAATCGCGCGAGGGCTTTCACATTCACGGTCAACGGGACCCTATCAGACGCATTAGCTGCCCTTGATTGCAATGCGATGCAACCCTCCCCAAATATAATGTTACCTATCTGCGAATCTACAAATATATGTGCAGCTTCCACGTTCCTTTGATGCGACGTGATTAATAAAGGCGTCGCACCCCATCCGTTTTGCAATGTTGTGTTGTCGTCTGCTGCGTCTATAGTTGTGTTTTAGTTTTCGACAACAGCGAGGGGAGATTTATTTGAATAAAAAGCAATCATGTGATTGCATGTTTCAATATCTGTAGAACCGTGCGTCGTCATGGTTACTTGGAACAGAATACTCTATCTCTGGTAGTCTCCAACACTTCCCGATCTTGATACATCAAACATTTAAAAAACTTTCTTCGCTCCTCTTCCTTCAGCAATCCGCTAAGCCTTACTGACGGTTACCGTAGCGTAATGATGCCTGTTGTACTGGACGAATCGGCCATTTTACCTCTATTCCCCAGTAGTTTAATTCTTCTCTTAACTTATGAACTGGATTACTGCAATGCAGTATTTTGCTGCTTTCCAACATAAAAAGATGTGAGGGTAGCCATTTATTAATGTTCTGTATCTGTATGAAACCCACCGACTGCTTTACATCTATGCATTGTTTCAGATTCTACTACTTTTTCCTTAGCAATTTGTAATAAACGTCGATACGTTTATAAGATTTCTCAATGGCTTCGTGTTTATTTTTATCTTATATATTATTTCTTTAACACACTCTATAAATAAACTTAAGGTATAAAGTAACTCGGCTAGTGGGATGCCGTGCAGTGCACACTGCGGAAACAAAAGTTTATGTGGACTTTCCCTCTTACTTAAGATAAAAATTTCGAGGATTCTTGGTCCATTCTTGCCTGCAAAGCGAGTTTTCTTGAAACAGGATACCGTCTCTAGCTCGCGAAAATCCCGAATGTGTGTAGCAAAAACGGATTTGTATTTTATTTCCTTTTCAAAAAAACATATTGTTAAGATGGAAGATTATGCAATATTTTAACAATAAAACTACAAATAACGGCTTTTACGGCTTTTATTCTTAAAAAGTGTCTGTAATAAGTGTAGTTTGTAATTATCTGTACATGAAGTTCAAAACCATAACGTTACTTAGAGAACTAATAAATATTAATGTTACTAATTAAAAAGTTAAATTTATATAAAATTCCACATGAATGTGTCGCTCAGTCACTGTACTTAATTAACTTGCCTTATTGTTCACATTGTCACACATCCATAAGGACGTTTAAGCTCTCAATTATTGCAAAAGTATGCTACCCTTGATAATATAATTTTACCTGTCTGCGAATCGATGTGTGCAACATCCCTTTAATGAGACGTATGATCGTCGATGTCATGTATTACAAAATACTTGCCTAAACATATATTGTAAATATAAGTAACTTCCCAACAAAGAGTTACCAAAGTTTCATACTCCTCTTTCTATTTATAATCAGTGAACGTGAACGATGTAGCTACCACCCTCAATAAAACGAAAAATGTACAAATGTTGAGCCGACGTAATTTGACTGCAGTCTTTAAAAAAGAAGAGCTATGTAAATGTTGCAACTTGAACAACTTGATCTTTGTTTTAACAAAGATCAAGTTGTTCAAGTTGCAACAGATGCCATTTTTGTAAAACTCAAGAGTTTCGACAGTGAAACTCATCGATTCAGTACAGATTAACATTTTTGAATTATATTTCGATGACCTTAACTAGCTTCTAAGTTTCTAACCGCTCCTGTTTCTATAAGTAATTATTTGCGGGTTATTTTAATTATTCTTATTGGATATATTTTTTTTGGAATCACGCAATAAAGACATTCGTACAATAACGAATACTTAAATTCAGTTCTTGACTACAATCAGAAAATCAGTAAAGAAATTATTTATAGTAAACCCATAATGATATATAATATCATTGTAGTACCTAAACCCATTCATTTCAATGCAAATCTTTTTAAAAGGGCTTTATGAGATTTCAATAAACGATTATTCGGACAGGGGTGGCCAATTCTTCAATCTCATTATTCAAAGCCTAACATAATACTTACATTTATCTGTAATGAAAATAGTCCATGTGGTGTTCATGTCTAATGTAGTCTCATTTGGCGCTAATTGTCTTTCAAAACTGTTCAGCATTTACTGTGTGAAATAGCCAGACGTCCAAACCTTTAAGTTTTAAATTTGAATTACTCTACTCACTTGAGAAACAAAACAATTTATTTGGAATTTTTATTGTTTTGTAAATTTAATGGCTTGGGGTAGTTGTTAACTTTCGCAATGCCGGGTCACTTAATGTTTGAGTAAATTGAAATATCTCAAGCACAACTGTGATACAGAGATCACATTAGGCCGTTTTGGTCTTGGTTGTTATCGTAAGACAAGGAATTTTGTAATCTTAAAGACAAGTTTGTCTAAAGTTAGTGATACGTTTCAATACGTTTATACCGATACATACTTTTAAGGATTATAGACACCCTTTTTTAATATCCTCAAAATAGTAGGTAACAAAATTATTTAATTAAGTAATCAATAAATCATATACTTACCTACTGTTTTTAAATTTATACATTTGGAAATATATATAATTTGATAGGTATAATTCAAATTGTGCCATTATATAGATGTAAACGTAGTAGTAGTTTATAACATTATCGGAAACACTGCAACTGCGGTGAACGCGTCAGACACAAAGTGTAGGTACGATTTTTGCTTCGATCGTGACCCTCGAGTGGGGTAGGACCCTTCGGGTTTTAATAGGCGTTTTTAGGGTTCGATCGGAATGGGGTGTGCCGGGACACGAGGGTGCCGTTGTAATGTTCACTCGCATTATTCAAACTCGAATATTTTCAAATCTCCGGATTATCTAGTCTGCGAAGTTTTTTAATTTATCGTTGGCTTTTGTTTTGCTCTTTTGTGACGGTTGCTACTGTTTGTACGTTGATGACTTACGTGTTGGGTTTAATACAGTGTAATGAGTGTTGGACACAGCATTTATTTTTATTGGATTGGATTTATAATTAGGTATATTAATGCGTACAGAATTTTTACAACATTGCAAAAATTTCTCTCTAATTTTAGTTACTAAGGTAGAGAAGAAAAAAGTATTCTAAGTTCTTTTCAGTTGGAAGTTCCAAAAGTCCGAACGATTATTCAGTGACATAAATGATTTGCATTTTGATTTTTGAATTGCATTGTTTGATAGAGGTGAAACACGTTGTTTGCATTTCAAATGGAATAATATGAAACGGCCACCGACAGAACACAAAACAAAAAATCACTGTTATTTTTAATTATATAAGTAAGTATTATTTAATTACGAGACTATATAGACAAGACAATATCATCACTTAGGTTTAGGTATATATGTTATATTATACTATTATACACCCTTATTTTTTAGTCACCAAAAAAAATTAAGGGTGAGTTCCACCCATGAAACTGAAAAACTTTCCCCAAGAAACCTATGTACAAAAATAACAAAAAAATTTCGACCTCCCATACTATTGTCGTCAGCTGATCGGACAGTTTTGTATGGGAGAGCGAAATTTTTTTGTAATTTTTGCACATAGGTTTCTTGGGGAAAGTTGTTTAGTTTCATGGGTGGAACTCACCCTTAATTTTTTATGGTGACTAAAAAATAACGAAGTAAGTATAGTATATGTATGTGTTACCTATTGTTATTTATATTTTGTAAATAATTTATTTTTATTTAATCAAGAGTCTCTAGATGTCACCGCCTATAAAAATTTCTGTACATCGTCACTGGTTGACTGGTAGAGAATGCCTTATGGCATTAAGTCCGCCATTTGCTATACTGTAGGCAATAAAGTTTGAATAAATAAATAAATAAAATTTGGTAATAAATTTAAAATTCGGTTTAAAAACAGTTAACAACCGTTGGTTTTAATAGACTTACGCCATTCAAATCAATTTTAACAACAATAAAAATAAATTAAAACCTGCATTTATAATTTTTTTATACCAAATGCTAATACGCTTTCAGATTTGACAGCACAATAGGTATTTAATTTTTTTTTATGATTGAAATTGAATGAAATTAATAACAAAGGCGGGAAAGTGTTCTTTGAAAATTTAAATGAAATCAAATCGCCTTCGCGTATGTAGACGGGGGCGAAAGTGCTAAAGGGTATTAAACTAATAGAGTTTCATTTTGCACATTTCAGTGGGTAATGAAATTGCTTTCGCGATATCATATTTATATTCAAATTGTGGGCCGTCCTCTAGTCCTACGGCATAATGGGCGGCGGTAAGGCATACGATGCTTCACGCGGACGATTAACTTATCAAACATTTATGCGCGAATTACAGCCAACTAGTCATTTTGTACAAAGGATAAAGTGATGTTTATATTCTAAGGTGGATTCGTACCTGCACTCTCTCACATGTGTTACTTGATCAAGTTGTTTTATATCATGACAAGCGGCCGCTCGCGGTTTCACCCACGTGGTTCCCGTTCCCGTGAGATAAAAAGTATCCTATGTGCTAATATAGGTTATAAACTATCTGTATGCCGAATTTCATCCAAATCCATTCAGTAGTTTTTACTTGAAACATTAACAAACATCCATCCATACGTTCCCGTGGGAATATCGGAATAAAAAGTATCCTATGTGTTAATCCAGGTTATAAACTATATGTATGCCGAATTTCATCCAAAACCATTCAGTAGTTTTACGTGAAAGAGTAACAAACATATAATATTAGTAGGATAGGATTTTGACTAGACTTTCGTAGTCTGTAATTGAGCCTTAATTTGGAAACGTACGACAAATCATCGTTCGCCTGCCCTGTTCCCATGTTGGGTTCGGCCCATATTCCATATAACTCGGTCATTCGTTCATCCAATCCCTTCTCATTCAAGTCTTCCCTCACTCAATCCATCCATCTTTTCTTTGGTCTTCCTCTTCCTGTCCTACCTTCAACACTCATATTCATCACTCTTTTTGTCACATCGCTTTCGACCCTTCTCATTAAATGTCCATACCAAGACAAACGGTTATCTTTCACTTTCTTGGAAAGGTACGACAATTCATTAATTGTTGTCGTTATATACAATGCAAAGGTATATTGTATACTAGCGGCTGCTCGCGGTTTCACCCGCGTGGTTCCCGTTCCCATGGGAATATCAAGTTAATCTAAAAGTACCCTATGTGTTAATTCAGGTTATAAACTATCTGTATGCCGAATTTCAACCAAATCCATTCTGTAGTTTTTTACGTGAAAGAGTAACAAATATCCATCCATACTTACAAACTTTCGCGTTTGTAATATTAGTAGGAAGTAGGAAGGATGAGCTGTCGTAATAGGAGACACAATAGTAACAGACTCGGAACGGAAATAAACTTAGCACCGATACTGGTTTGTTAATTGTAAAACAGTTATTTAAATTAAATCGTAATTTAAAATTATTGTCATTTTGCTACGTGGTGATGGCCAATGATGATGCGACTGACTTACGTAAGAAAGTGGACTAAGAACATGCTTATCTAGCAACAAAACCAAGGATATTAATATTATTAGGTACCATCCTCCTGGGAATCGAACCCGGGACAGACAGATGTCTGTCCCGGGTTCGATTCCTAGTAGTTACCACACTGTTACCACATAAGCGGTCACTTTAACAAAAGTATAAGTAAAATTTGAAGAATGTAAAATGGTACGAAATGAAATGTAAAAGAATTTCGTAAAGGCAAGCGTATATTGCACCAGTTTCGCCGTGAATTTTACTAAGTTGCACATAATTCGGTGCAAAGCAAATGAAACTTTTTCTTTGCGTTTGTGCGCGTTTCGTACTTAACTACAAATTCATATTGTGGATTTCGTACGCTAACTGCCTAACTGCCGCCGGGTAATATGACTCTTTAATTTACCACATAGTTACAATGAATTGTGTTTATTAAGTTACAGAATTATAATTTTATTGATTACTTTGCTCCATGTCACATTGAAAGCCTTGCAAAGTAGGCAAAATATCAATAAAAAATTTTGCTTCATTTATGAGCAATCAAACCATACATCGATTAGGATTTTAAATACAAATATATTTATTTGATAAATGCTTACAAACTTATGAATACTTACAGCGGAAAATATTGTATAAATAAAAAAACATGTATTTTTATTTTTTAAATTATTAAATCAATATTTATGACTCAATAAAACAATGTTTATATAGCCTATATCGTGTCCCACTGCTGGGTAAAGGCCTCCCGTCTACATTTCCACTTTCAACAATATTTATTTAAAAAAGCATAATTAAATAAATATTTTGGACAAAACCTAAATGTCTTGATAACATCTCTAGAACGTGCCTGAGCTAGTGTTAAAAGTATCTTACTTTATCTTACGCAACGATGTCGTTTAGCATAATCATACAATTTTAGCATAATATCTTAGCGTATAAATAGCTTAACGTTATATTCCACAACAATTAAATATCTCACCATGGTATTATATAAATAACAATGAAAATTTGTAATAGATGGATGTTATATTTTCATTGTTATTATCAAACTTAGATCATTACGGCCTCACTTATAAACGTAACTTAAATCACATCCTTAAATATTTATAAAGATGTCAAATCTTAAGTAATGTTTTCAAGTGAGAGGCTTAGTTTTGGCAACGCGTAAGTGCGTACCATCCGGCGGGCAAACAAACATACATACGAGGCTATCAGCGCAAAGTGGTGTATGTAACTTCAGACTACTTCATTAGGAAGAGAACGAGAAATTAAAATTAGCTTACACCACTCTTGCTTTATTGTTTTGCTTTAATACGCCCCGTGCAAGAACAGATGTTTTCAACGCCATCTATTGATGGATACTAAAAGATGGCTTACGCCACTTTGTATTGCAAAATCATAACGCGGATGTATTTTACACCAAAATTGTGGGTTACACCACTTTAGCGCTAATAGCCTGTCACGGTGCGAGGAACGAAGGAGTGACACGGTGAGGAGGAGTTAGATGAAGATAAAAGCATAATGGGTTCAGAAGTATATTTCGATAATAAAAAAACTTAGTTTTATGAATCACAATTTAAGCGTTAATACACTATACACTGTGACTAGAGGTAAAGGTTTAAATATTATTATTAACAAGACGTATGGAACTGTCTAGTTATAGTTATAATAATACACTATTCACTAATAACAATGTTTTCGTAAGGATAACAATAAAGAAGGAGCTCTTTTTAGCTCCGCGGATGAATTAGAACTGCTATTTCATGAAAACAGAGGCTAGCAGAGAAGACAAGTAATATTTGAATTTTAAATTTAAAACTTAATACGGAAAAGAGGCCAGAAAAACCAACAAGGCTTTAGCTGCCTCGTTACAGCCGAGTGATTAAGCGCTCAGCTCGACAACTGGAGGTCCCAAATTCAATTCCCAGGTTGGGCAAACTGTGTTTTCGGACTTTTCAATAGACAGCCCGGGTTTTTGATTACCAACCCTCAGGTTGTTAAGTTAGTTGATAAGATTTAATTACTGTTTCAGACAACCGTGGACCTTCAAAGGCCTCCGATCAGGGGTCTGAAACAGCTGAAGCTGTTAGTTAAAAAACTAGATATGAAAGATTGTTATTCGGAAAAGGAATATCCGGCGTGAAATAACGCCACTTAGTGCTGTTGTGTTTCGTCCGGCCAGTGAGGGTTCCGGAGGCCCATCCTCCCCCACCTCCCTCTTCACAATTCCTATTCCTTTCTAAAACCTATTCCTTCTTTAAAGGCCGGCACCGCGCCTGCGATTCCGCTGGTTTTGCGGGTGTCCATAGGCGGCGGTGATTACTCTCCATCAGGTGACCCGCCTGCTCGTTTGCCTCCTTCTAATATAAATTTTAAAAAAAAGGTCGAAAAGTCAACAAGGTTTTAGCTGCCTCGTTAAAAGCCTCTTACGTCACGCCTGTTTCCAGGAGGGGTAGGCAGAGACCACAGCCTTCTATTCACTTCTATCCTGACACACATTTACTTCACTTTTTCTCATACATGAAGAAGAGCACCTTAAACCGACTTTAGGGTGCTCTTGACCTGACGTTTAACGGGACGTCACCGATTTGATCTTAGTAATTTCGCCATTATAATATAATTATATATGTATTTATATGTACCTCATACGGCTGGGCATTAGCTGTCACATATAAAAAATAGCAACTTTAAGATAAGTTACTAAGAACCCTCTAATAAACAACATCAGCATGCATCCAATGTATGTGTGTGTGTTCTGTCCTTTGTTAATTTGTATGAATTTAATCAAATGGCACCAGATGTTCGCGCCTCTAATTGCCTCTCGACCCTTCTAGTTATCTTCGTGGTCTCTAATACATAATACCCGAATTGATTGAATTTTAATTTTCAACTCATTTATTCAGCCTTAAAGGACCCCGATCCCTAAACATCGTATACAATCAGATTAACTTTTATTTAAAAACAGTGTTTGTACTCAAACCTCTTCTCTTAAAGTCAGTGTTGATCTATTTGGTTCCTATTGGCGCCCAACGTGGGGCGACAGTAATTTTTTTTCTATTGACATTCTAAAATACCACAGATCGTAAGCGTTCTATCAATCAAAAAACCCGGACAATTCAAACGGAATATTAACTTTTATACAAAACTATTACATGAACGCAACAAATAACGTAGTGGCACGATAACATCGCGGCAACTTTGTCAACCCGCTACGCTGAGGCAGGTCAGCCGAAATCGTTGCGGCACAAAACAACAGTATAGTTTGTTGCTGAAACGGTGAAAAAAATACCGTCGGGGGTCGTTCTGTTTTGTTTGCAACACCGGCGTTAATTAGGCCGGTGCGGAACAAAAGAGCAAATCTTACTCGTTGAAAAAGTATAAGAGTGAAGTAGATAGAATACAAACAAAAACAATGCGAACGGGTAATAAGCAAAATCGTAATGTACAGCCAACAATTGACTTACTGGCAGACTCAGGCGGGAGATTACCGCCTCTGTGGTATAGTATTTTGTATCACCGTATTAGACCCTATTGAGCTCGATCAAACAATAATATAATACAAGCAATATTTACTACAATTGACTACTTGACAGTTTTAGGAAAAGTATTTTAAAAATCTGTAGCTTGATGGCGTAGCGGCTAGCGCGTTCGGGTTGCGATCTTGCTCCGTTGACCGGTGACCGTTGGTCCCGGTTGTTGTCGTAAGATGGCAGTCGTTAAAACCCCCCAACCCGCATTTTGCCAGCGTGGTGAGTTATGGCCCAATATCCCCACGTGCTATTGTCCACGTGGGAGGCCTGTGCCGGGACGTTTATAGGCTGATGATGATGATAATGGTTTTAAATATTATAAACGCTTATTTTATACCCAGTACAATATTTTTTTCCTTAAAAAGCTTTATTTAATATTTCTATTCATTTCAAATTTCGTGCGAAAACGGTTGGTCACGTGACATTTAGCCCTGTGACTTCACACCACATTATACAAAGAAATATAACTTGAAACCAGACAGATAGTTTTTGTATAATTTGTGAAATGTGACGTCATACGAAGCTCAATCATGGCCTTCCGTGTTTCTTCTTGGGTCTTGTAATCCACAGATAAAACATTGTAAATTTATTTTGTAAAAATAAAATATTTACTAGTTAGTTATCCTAATAAAAAAACTATGAGATAATTATCGTTAAATTATAAACTACCTTAACCGACATATTTCATATTTTATTGTTACAACTTTCAAATAGCCAATTACATTGAAATTTATAAAGTAACGTTGCCAATTTCCTGTGTCTCTGGCTCCGCTTTCTCCTTCTAAACCACGCTATAGATTTTTGTGCAGTTTTCAATGATACAAGGTTCCATAAAGGACGCACGGACCTGAAAAAAAGACGGACGTAATATCACACTAAAAAAATGTGAAGCATGCAAGGTCCTACAATTTCAGTTGTTATACATGACCATACCATACCATGACGTTTGATGGTTTTTTTATATAATTTTTAGATATTTAAATAAATCATAAATATTAAATGGAGTGATATTTTTTTGTTATTCTAATTCTAGACCAATAATCGGAGTACATGGCTTGTTCTAGGGCCGCCTGGCTAACTTTCACTACGTACTTCTAGTCTGTCGCTGTAACGTAATAACTGTAATAAGGTAAGTAACATTGACGTGTTCCAAAATTAAGAGATAAAATAGCCAGTTTCGTGGTATTTGAGGGTACCGGTACCGGAAGAATTGCGGTTTCACCTTGTAGTCATTATACTATCAGGGAATATGAAGGCCTAGTCTATGCTACATAACATTTTACTAGTTGACTACCTTATTACTCTTTTCACTTGTTTTTTCGAAAAGCATTGACGAGGAGTGCACACCTCATCACAATAATTGCAAACACGTACGTAACATTATCAATATCTTTCTACAAAACCAGAGATCATTTTGATCACATCAGAGGATTCAATTAAACAGTCCCACGTACAAAGCAACTTTGCTTAACCAACGTAATTAACAGTAATAATACAGACAGATGTTTGTCTGCCCCGGACCCTTGGACCATCTAATTTCCGCTACAGCGAGTGGACGAAGAAAGCAATATTGTACCTTTTACTGCTCTTTGACCGGCAAATTATCCAGCGCGCTTAGAAAACGGTTAGATAAGCTACGACCCTCTTGCCACTTCCGCGTTAACCGTCGATCTAATTTCTCATATGGATGGCATACATGGATTTGAGAAAACGATATAATATTTTACGTTGTGAAGCCATTAAATAAAGTAATTCAACCCTAGTCAAGATTTATAAGTAAAAAGTTGAATGTTAACGGGCTTTTTGTTCCTTATCCTATGTTGTCGCACTGCTGGGCAAAGGTCTACCCCGAGATTTTAGCGCCTTTGTGGTCTAGTGGCTAAGCGCATTTCCACCTTCGGCCTTATCGTCACTTACCATCAGGTGAGATGGAGGCCAAGCGCATACCCGTTACATGTAGATTTAAAAAAAGTTGTAATAAGTAATACTGTTGATATGGTTTTTTATATTATTCTTTTTAATTATTTTGTGTGTCTCAAGCTCATCCGTGTTTCGAAATCCCGCTTGTTATCGTAAGTCGTTAAAATCCAACCGACCCGCATTAGACCATCGTTGTCGATAATAGCTCAATCTCTCCCTATTTGCTATTATTCGAAGCCACAACTGGATAATGTTCATACTAGTACCGAGTATAGTTTTTATCCTACCAAACTTATTAATGCGAATGAAATTTCTTAACGACTGTTTGTTTAATCACGCCGAAACAGCTAAACTAATTTGAATAAACTTTGGTATACAGGAACAGCGTGCCCTGAATTAACACAGTACTTTCATCCCGGGAAAACATCTCATTCCTTCGGGAATTCACGGCAGTCAGAAATTTGAACCGGAAGGTAGTAAAACTACATAGGTCCTCAACAACTCAGCATGATCGTGTTTTTGTCAGCTGTAGACATAATTAATGCAACTATGTATAGTTTCAGAATGCACGTGAAGCCACAGATATAAATTAACATGGATAACGCAAGTATCACGCTTTTGAAACCAAGCGTGCCGAGTTTTTAACACCTACGTTAACGTTCGTAACATTACGTTCCTGTCATTGGGTGTCTCGAAATTTTTGGGCTATTGCAGTTAATTATCACGCAACGTGGCATTTGTTTAATTTAGTTTAGTTTTATTTTAGTTTATCAGACGTGCGCGGACTGAAGTTAGCGTCGACCAACCCCGACGCTTGGTCGGGGTTTTCGGACACGCGAAGTACAAGCATTTACGTTATCTATGTAAATCTATATCTGTGTGTAAAGCCGTTGGTCTTAGCTGTTGTCGTAAGACGGCAGTCGTTAAAACCCACTAACCAGCTGACGGTCAGCGTGGTGAGTATGTCTATAGACATAAACACTTTTTGTTTATATCTACGGTTATAGCCTCAGAATAATAACTAAAGCATAGGAGTGCTATGACATTTGAGTGGGCACTCCGTTTGGTCACCGAATTACATTCGTATGGGTCGCTTTTGAATTTGGTATCATAAATGGTGACCGGTTTTTTTTCGCTAAACATTTGAAGTTTTTGGCAACTTATTCTTCTCTACTCTTTTCTTTCAATGTTTATGGCCCTTAAAAAAAAAGCCAACTATACGAGTCTCATTTAGACTCCTTCTATGCTTTAGTTGTTATTCTATGGTTATAGCCCAATCTTTTTATCTGATTGCGTGCATGCGTGCCCAGCAGTGGGGCGTTTATAGGCTGCTGATCATGATGTATAGTTTAATTTGATTTATCATAAATAAATTGTGATGACCATCTCATTGGTTTGAGCTTGTAACTTGCCCTTAATAAAATAAATCAAGGTTATAATGTATACCTGATATTTTGATTAAGTTCTTAATTATTGTAATTGGTGCTTACGTCCGTCATAATTAGAATAAATAAATATATAAATAACTTATTATCGCCTAGTGGTGAGGTAAATTTTATTGTACTCTTTTAGGTTGGTGTTTTTCCTGTGACGTTGATTTTACGATAGTAAGGTCGTCAACAATTGAGAATTCCGGGTTCGGTCAGGGTGCTTTCACCCGCGGCCTTGTCGCCACTCATCTTACACACCATGTACGGTGAATGACAAATGCTTCACCATAAAGAAATAAAAATGTACTTGGTTGGCTTTGTGGGAGAGCTTGTTAAATCCGCCTGGCTAGCTACCATCATGTTACCCTTTTAATGATGACACATTTATAGTGACATTAGATTTTCATTTGTGTCTGGTATTACGGAAAAAGATGGGTTAATAACATTGGTTGTGTTTCGACAGATAAAGATAAGATAGCCAGCTTCTCAGTGATCCACCTTCGACCTTACCGTTACTTCTTAACACGTGATATGAAGGGCAAGTGCTTAAACGTAGTGTAATTTAAAAACACTAAAAGTTATAAAAATTCAGAAGCTTATTGCCTACATACTTAGCTTCATCGAAAGCTACTTATTGTAACTGCCTAACATGTAACCGAACATTAAGTACTGCGAGGACAAAAGCGAAATTCTGTATGAAATATCAACGAAGTCAGCAACCACTCAAGTGACGCTTGTCCCGGCCCTACAACTCCCAATAAGATAAGACTTTTAACAAGATTTCCGTCCTCGTCTCATAAAAAGGTCCTGTCTTAATAGCTGGCGTGGTCGCGAAGCAGAGCTCAGAAGTGTACTTGTATTTTTTTTCCAATTATCCTTATATTTCATGAAATCCTAAACTAGAGGCGAAAATCATAAAGTCGATTATTTTGTATACAAATTGTGGGTAACGATTATTTATAGAATGTAGCGCAGAACCGGCGGTAGTCTTTTAACTACTTGTCCTGTTTTGGATAATAATACCTATCGCATGGTAAAACTTTAGTCTCCCGCGCCGTAAGATTTGTGCAAGGACCTGCTCAACTTTGTTGAAAATAATAACACAATTCGGAAAAAGTATTGTTTTTTTTAATTGGGCGAGATAATTGGTGTGATGAGAAGTTATTTATAAAGTGTCTAGTTATGTTATATATTTTTTACTATAAATATCTCAGGCCGCAACTTGCTTACTATCAATCTACTTAGTGGTCAACTGCTTGGCAATTTATTATTTTATTAAACCGTAACGGTTTCTATCAACAGTGGAGATACTGTATCCTAACTGTATAATTTAGCCCAACAATTATCTGTTCCGGGAAATGTTGACGTGATATTGCTTCACCGGTCAAATAGTTAATATTGTGCAGTTTGCATGACACTATTAGCCGAAGTTACCGTTCCATGGATAATTAATTATGTGTATCCATGACACAATGTGACCAGGTTCGATACAATTAAATGCTATTGAAATATGTTCGTGCATAGGTAACATATTTACGCTTTAGAGAATTTAAATTGTGGAATAAAGTTCTACAACACCGCAAGTTTGAGAAGTGAAAATGTTAACAAGTTTTACGATTTAATATACTAACTTTCAGTTTTTTTTTTTTATTACACACTAATTTGTGTACCTAATAGGTAATTAATAATAAAAAGTTCCAATTAACATGAAAAAAGTTAATCGTCCGAACTAAGGTAATATTAAAACACAGTAATGTGATTGTGTCTTAAACCTGGTGCTCATCAATCTGAAATAATACGCTAAAGCTAGTTTGTAAAAATTACTTCTACACGCTAATATTTTAAAACGTGGACCATAGTTAAACTTTTTTTTAAACTAATGATGTCTCTTTCTGCCTTAATAACACACAACGGTACAGCATTATCTTCTTTCAGCCAGAAAGATAAAGTCAACTAAAGTGGACGAAAGTGTAAACATAATTATGTTTTTGTGAGAAACAAAAAAGGGAGAGGCGTCAAGCAAAAATCTGAAAACTCGTGTACACATACCTTTATGCGGTGAGATGGGATACGTAACGAGATCATCTGGGGTGACTAAGGGTACGTGACACGGCAAACAAGCCACAGGAAATGTCATATTGAACGGGCACCGCGGTCGCGGCCGTCTCGGCAGCGGCGGGCGCCGGTAAATGTTAGTAATCGGGCTCTTTCTTTTTACCGCTTTTGAGATTTTCGCGCGTTCAGGCATATCAAACAGCTTGTTACCCTAATCGTTGTTGTACAAGTCTTGTTATAAAAAGCTTTTTATAATGAACTAGAGTTAAAGAAAACATTCGCCGCTTCACAGAAGTAAGATAAGTAGGAGATTTAGTTAATTGGTGAGAAACAGTACGATATTTCAATTTAAAACAGCAAACCTAAAAGAATATTGTAAAACTTTTTGAGTTTATATTGAACAAATGATTTTTGGTTTCTAACGCCACGACAGATCTCAGTATTGGGTGGGGAAGTACATCATTATGCGATCAGGTAGGAGTCGTTACGGGCCTTCAGCATGTGACTAAGTGTACGTGACGCCGCCCGCCGGCGCCAACACCCGGATTCATTCCATAATCACTTGGGTACCTACGCAGAATTCATTGCTCGAAAAGATTGCGCTCGTCTTTTATTCATTTAGGGGTGTAATTTTACGCTTACAACATTAACAAGCGAATTGTTTAATTTGCGCTGCTCTCGAAAAATGCTGCTTTAACTGACTTCTTTACCGGTCTTCACGGTTTCATAGCATATTTCGAGATTTAAAATTCTCGATGAGCCGACTAGTAATAGGGATTCATTTTTAGGTACCAGAATAATTAAATGTTATTTTGAGTTTATGAAAAGATTTTCTTTTTTTTTCATATCTTTTTAGATATAAATCAGCAATGATTGTTGCTCTGAGCAAATCGTCATCGTTACCTATAACGACGCATAGTCCTAAATATACTAGATGATGACGATTATTATTTAAAAAAAACTAACTATACTTTTAGAAAAGAATGTTTTTAAACATAAGTGCTAAGATTAACATAGACAAATGCGAGTCATGCACAGTTCAAGCTATTCGGCTAATTGAATCAATAGGTATGGCAAAAGTAACATCTCATTGAGCACGCCATTAAATGGAAACCGCGACCCGCTCAACCCTCACTAGTGGAGGTGATAATAGCTCCTAACTCGTGCCCAATCCCCCGCACGCCTCGCAAATTGTCCGCGCCGCGACATAACGGACTAAACATAAATCAACTTCGAAAATATATCAACGAATCATTTCACTCAAGCGACCGAAGCTCCTTTCACAGATCACCTTCGCATGCCCGATGTTCAATCATGGTGTTCAAGGTTCCAAATATAACATGAATAACATCTTGTACCACTCCAAATATTACCAAAGCACGTGCGAATAAATGTATATTTTTACGATTAATTTGTTTGCGTCTTTTGCCAAACATGCGTCAGTGTGGTAACCGTCGCTCATAAAATATGTCTTATAATCGACTCATCTGGCTAACAAGATAGAAAATTTTCTTCATTTTCCGTATTTCTTAGTCGGACGGCTCTGTTGAAAGTTTCCCGTGTAAACTCGACTCCGCTTCAGATGGACCGGTTAACGTAACAGATACCGGCTCGTAATAGTTAAGAGAAATTATTAACCGCCCTTCAACAATGCTCTCGGGATGACTACATTCCATTGTTGTTCATTACCTATATTTGCTACATTGTTTGGAACACAAGTTTTAGATGGTACTCAACAATGTTCTATGTAAGATACGTGCGCAGACTATCGGCGTTTCGGATGGCGGTAATGTGAAACATTGTGGGTATCCCACAACAATGTGTCGCGTTACTTATCTTACAAGGTAGTCTACTGTTTTTTTTATTATCTTAACTTGCATAATCCTGACTTGAGAAGTTGTTTTGCCGCAAACTCAAACGATTCTGGTGTAGCCATCTTGTGGAGGTAACCAACCAACATAAACGACTAACTTTCTTTATGTCACAACCGAAATAAATAATGAGGTTCTTTTGATGTTTAAATGTTTCGTTTATACGTGTTTTCGGTACCACTAAACTCATCAATTTTAAAAGTTAACTGCATTTTTAAATTCTTTGTTAAAATAGTTCAATGGAACGGAGTAATCACAAAACGTACTTAATGGTATAAAATTTTTTGTTGATTAAAAATTGTCCAATTTTTGTTTCCGATATCTGATGATATAAAGATGATGATAAAGCAATATGTAATAGCCTATGTAATACTGTTCCACTGCTGGGTCCTCATTGAAATTAAGTCATCGCTACAAAAAGGGGACTATTCCAAGAGAACTTTGATCACACAATAGAATTAATAAAGATAAACTCATTTTTTAAAGGAAAGCGATTTTTAAAAGTACATTGTTGTTTAAACTCAAATAAGTGGTATATTCATATTTTACTTGTAGGCACATTTTGTTTTTACCGTTGACGATGTCACATTTATGTTACTTTATAGATACGGCACAGTAAAAAGGCCCAGCGTCAATATTAATATATTTATGATTCATTCATATATCACTTACGATTCCTCGGAATGTCTTCATTTCAAAGCTTTTATGTGTTAGGAGCTTTTTATGGATGTAACCGGTATCCACTATTCGACGTTTAGGTAAGTTTCGCTTTTATGAAGTCTTATGATTGTATTTTTACTTTAGCATGAGTGAACATTGCTACAATCGCAAAGCTAGGTGAAAAATTACTATAAAATTTAGAATGGATTACCTACTTTTTAAACATCTTCGCTTTGGTATTGCTATGTTTATTTTTTTCGAAAGTTAAATAACACTTGATAAAGCAAGAGAGAAATTCGACCTAAGCTGCTTATCCAAAATTACTTAAGTAAAATCTATAGAATTAAATACCGGTAGAAAGGGGCTATTTGGTAACCGTGGGGCTTTTTGGAAAAAAATAATATTTTTGAACGAACGCAAACAAATTAACGTGAACGCAACCATTTTATTCTCTAACATTTGGTAACTCCGCTATCTGTCAATCTCGACCAATCAGAGAAAAGAACACCGCGCGTGTGATATTAAGAACTACATTTAGCGAGAGTCCAGTTTATAAGTAAAAATGTTAAATTATTTAGTGTTGACTTTTGCATTATTTGTAAATTTTTAAATGTACGTTACCAAATATCGCCGTCCGTGTTTATATTGAAATAAAAACAGTTTATAAAGATATTTTCAATATCATTTTGTATGCATACTAAAAAACCCCACCCTGGGGGCTATTTGGAAAGGCACCATCTTTTTAAAATAAACCTTACTGTTTGTTCATTCTATGTTTTTATTTTTGTATTTTTATAGAGTTATATATGTATTAAGCAACACATACTTCTTTATCTGTTAAAAATTCAAGGAAAAATAAATATTTAAATTTTATCTCTACTTTTTTACCAAATAGCCCCAATGACTTATTAAATTACTCGGGGCTAAGTTTTTTTCTTTTTGAAAACAAAAAGATAGAATTTTTAAATAACTGTTGTTATTATAATTTTTGCCTAGTCTCTGACTAACTCTTCGACGATAATCGTGCTTATATTATGTATGTGTGTATTATATTTTTTGCATTTGTATACCATATCATTATCTTGATTGAAATAAAGATGTTTAAATTTATAAATCTAAAATTATGCTTCGCTATTAACTTCACAATAAATGGTTTGCCTTCCTAAAGCATGTTTTTTTTCCAATTTATTGTAGTTATGATTCAGTTACACGAAACGTCCAACCATAACGACAGGCGTAATCATAATTCGCTAACGTAACAATATAGAGCCTTGAGATTTCTTTTTTCAGCAGCGGCGGGTGAGGGCGACAAAGTAAATAAAAATAAAGCCTTCATAAAGTTAGTACATGATCAGATACGCCTCGGGGTGCTAACCAAAATTTCTTTTTACTAGTTACGAGCCAATATTTTGATTTAAATACACCAGCTACCCGTGAAATTGATTTATTTTCGAATTGGAAGGTCCCGTAAATTCTCGTCTAAACCGACAAAAAACAAAGGAGCCAATGCTATTGTTTTGCATTAATTTTTCTTCCAGTATCCGTAACGACGCCGCCCTAGAATATTTGTCTGAGCAGTTGGAATACGTCGCCCGCAAACGGCTACGAAATTATGCTCTCAATGGCACTCACAGCTCCTGCGATAAATTATGCCAATCGACGTGCTTATTCGCTCCATAAAATGATAACATCTCTCCCGGAGACATTTTATATTTTCCGTTTTATGAGAAGCACTTAACTAAACAATTTTCATGTAAAGGTTTCAGACGAAAATAGCACAAAGTAACCCTTATCAAATCAAACCTACTTAGACAATTTTTATTTGACACCTCAGTGATAAACAGCGCACGCCAAAATTACATTGCACGTAGAAAACAGTCGCCAGAGTCGTAAACAAACATTCGCAAATAGCCATCAAAAACGCGAGAACCGAATAAACACGGATCCTAAAGGAAAACTGTTAGAAACTTTTGTATATTTTTAATAAAAATAAATACAAACCTGGCCGGAGGTCGGAGGGTGGGCCGCCGGAATTTTTCTTTCATTTCGCACCGAGTGTTTATTTAGCGGTCCGCGTAAAGTTTGCGCGCACACACTTTGGCGCGGCGCGTCTGGCTGCGGAAGCGGGCGCTCGCGGTGCGGTCTGGCCCCACACTGAGGCACGGCAGGCTTCGCGAGGGACTCCCGCCCGCCGCGCCCCGGCCGCCCCTAGGCTCCAGACACCGACACCCGCTGCCCCTGGCTTTAAGGCATTATTCAACGCCGGACACCGAGCTTTCTAAAAAAAGTGAACGTGATATTGTTCACAGTTTAAATGGGAACTTTTTCATTGTGCGAAGTCTTCGGTTCAGAAAACAGGAAAATAGGCTTGTCTACTCCCCCGAAAGGAAACATTACCGTACAAAACCGACGCGATGTTTGGGTTCGTGTTATACAAAAACAAGTGTTTATTGTTTCTTACGGTGCGGATATCAATCCACTTTCATCGCTGCTATTTTGGGGGTGACTTTTGCTTTCGTAGAATTGATTATTATTGATGAAACTTCAAATTTTAGGTTACCGTGCGGTATTGCGGTGCGTTGATATCTTTTTCACATAGTTTTTTTTATGGTACTGCAATACATTTTCTAAAGATTCTTTAGAAGACTCAAACCTTGATTTGTATGTTTATTTTCCATGTTCTTAGGACAAGAATAATAATAATAAATATTAAATCTTTATTATCAACAACAAGCATACACAAAATTTCACAAAACAACAAAATGTACAGAAATTATTAATAAAAATGAAGGTAGAACTAGAAATCCATCTACGAGCAGTAGGACAATGACATCTTACAAGTTCGACTACTTAAAGTATGAACCTAAATGTCTGGTACATTTTTCGTTTCCGATAATAAATGTCGTTTACAACATTATAATAATATTAACATTATATAATATTACACTGTGTACTATAGGATTTTGATTTGTTGGTATCTAAACGAGGCCTAGCCTGTTTTTATCTTACGAATCTTACGAAACATTAATTTTAGTTATTCAATAGAAAAAATTAGAGAACAGGAATGCGAAAAACTACTTGAAGTAACGCTCAGTAGGAAATTTTTATTTTACATTTTGGCGTCAAGTAGCAACTTACTCTCTCTCCCTCTCTATTCGTATATTTATTTTATTATATAATATTAGTAAAAAGCATACGTCACTGTTTGGAAATGGAACAGCATCAATACTGAAGGCTCGGAGACGAAACAAACTAGGACGGAAATGAAAGGACCTTCACCTGTGGTGAAAAATGGACGCTTGGACAGACCATAAATAGCTCAATGTTAGGAGCAGTGCTAGATTCAAATCTCAAATATTACAGACTTGTCAGAGGATATTCTGTGGCTACAATTTTCTACACGTACTACGTAGCTACGACTGTTACACAAAAGACATAAAAAAATAATTAAATTTTACTTAAGTAAAAATATATTTAGACGAACATGACCACTTTTTTAAAAGTACTTTTTGTTTGTTAGTTCGTCGTCGTTCGAGGTTATGGTTTCCAAATTTTAGAAACATCGACTTGTATATCATTTACATCAATTTCTTTTATTAAAAGTAGCAGTACCAAATTCAAAGGACACTAAATGGATGTCATTTAAACTGTCGGAAGCTTTAATGGCGAAAGACTGGTATTAAAATGTGGCTGTTACGTAAGATTGACCTAGAGTTAAAAAGGGTATTACTGTTTTCTCTATGTGTTTGAGCTAATTAATTTACAAAAGCTGCTTCAGATAAACCTATACTTACTATTAACATAATTATTTTTTGTTTTACTGATTTCCATCCATTTAGTAAGTAGTAAATACAATAAAACTTACAAATTAATTATGTACAATAACTACTTTATACAATTTCATTTCATTTGTTTATTGAATAACTTATTTACACTTTTATTTCTTCACAATTTTACAATGTACTTTTTTAAGTACTTATCTGTTACTATTACCTAGGTATTTTTATTCGGTCATCGTAACTCTACCTGTACTTATAAAATAAAATCAAAACTTGTCGGAATTTTATTCATTACATAATATTTATTTTATCGTTTTGTATCGTATTTTCGACTTAGGTACTCGACTCAATCGAAATGCCATTCGCTAATAGATCGCTTTCCACTCCAGTCCTTTAATAAATGAACGGCTACCACCCGCACATCTAAAATACTTTGCCGTTCGTTCGCCGCCCATACGAGAATAGGTTGTTTCTACTAAATATTTACAAATTTGCAGAATAAACCGACCCCTGTTGGCGTTTTCTAGTGCCTAGTTTGGGCACAGAATTGTGGCTGAGTTCAGATAAAGCTTTTTTTGATGGTTAGTGACGATAAGGCGATTAGGGATTAATACAGATTTAATAGAAACTAAAATAAATTAAAATGTTTTTTGTCCGTCTGTCTATATGTTTGTTACGAGTCCAAGTGACACTGTGTTACTAGATGTTTACTTTTGGAATCACGAGAAAATGGCTTGCGTATAGGATAGGTGTCTTTCTTTCAAAAACAGTTAAAATTCGAGTGACACTTGATATTTTGGACAAAGAAATTAGGTACGGTAATTTGTTTACCAACGACCGGATAGCCGAGTTGTCAGCTACCCTGACTGCGAAACCCACGGTCCCGGGTTCGAATCCCGGTAGGGGCAAATGTTAGTGTGATAAGCACGACCGTTTGTGACCGAGTTATGGATGTTTATAAGTATTTATGTATGTTTATCCGTTATTCAGTCATTCAGTCAATACTATGCCTTGTTTGAGGCTTAATAATTAGTGTAATAGTTATGAAAATTATTAATTTATTAATCTTATAACAACTTCATCGAATTCTGCCGTAGTACTTACTCGGAGGTGCGGGACTGAATGGGGGTACATGATACTAAGTTTGGTTATTGGTAGGGCTGGTTCTAAGTCCGCCTATTTGGGTACCGTTGGTCATTTTATTCAAGTCGCCGAAATAAAAACGTTAGTAGCAAATTGAAAAAAACAGTGTTGAAAATAAAACGAGCAGGATTCGAACCGGCAACCCTTATGACAATCTGATTTGTAATTTGTTCTCAACAAAATTTGTGTTAAAATTATATAAACAATAATTATAACGCTATTATTATTGTTATTATTATTGTCAGCCTATTTTGTCCCACTGCAGGGCAAAGGTCTCCCCTCCTTCTTTCCACTTTTTTCCGTCTACCGCCACAGTGGTTCAATCTGGCTGATATGCGTCCAGCTCGTCACGCCATCTTCGCCTATAACGTTAGTAGCATTAAAATTAAAAGGTCAGAGCCTAGATTTCTAGTTGCTGTCATTTTAGATTTGATTAGTTAATCATTGTAATAAAAACAAAAACGTTGCTTTTTAAGAAGGTTTACGCATTTCGGTTTCTTATACAAATTTCCAAGTCGAAATTTTTAAAAACCTCTAAGCCAATTTTAATGAAACTTTGCATGCTAAAGTAATATACAGGGATCTAAATAGTTCGTTGAAAACGTTTATTTAAGTGAGTTATTGCGATTTTAAACTTTCTATAGAGGACTTTAAATCGCAATAACTCAGCTAAATAAACGTTTTTTTTAAATGTTTTCAACAAACTATTTAGATCCTTGTGTTTTACTTTAGCTTGCAAAGTTTCATCAAAATTGGCTAATTGGTTTTTAAAAATATCGACTTGGAAGTTTGTATGGGAAACCTAAATACGTAAACCCTCTAAGTGTTACCTGAGATTTTGACGAACTCCATATTTAAATTATTGCAGAAATACTTTTATTTTTAATTACAAACGACAATCGAAATGTTTGCTAACTTTGAGGCATGGCAAGCCGTTACATTGGTTTCCAGTGCAACCAGTAGGTAAAAAGTAATTAAGTCGGTTAATCACTACCGACTTTAAATAATCGACTGTCGGATAATAATCGGTCTGAGCGGTAATCGATAATCTCGCAGACCGAACCCATGCTAGTGCTGGTATAGATAGTGTAACAAGCTTAAAGTCTTGCTAATTAATTGCGAGTTTTAACTGTTTTACATATAAATGCTGTAAATTCGATGAAGAATGTTTATAATTTAATAAATTAAGTTAAGATTTTAAAATTATTTAAATAATGTAAAAATATTGTACACCCACATTTACATGCCGTGGCAGCCTTTAAGTAAGACAGCACTTAGACTTTTTCCAATGTTTCTTTATTTAATTTTTTGGTGTATGTTTTGTTGTTTGTCCTTAATAAATAAAATAAACGAATAGTTCACAATTCGTGGTGCGCATATCTGGTTTCACTCGGATTTTTACTGTTTCTTGAGAGTGATTTAATCCCTCAAGCAACGTGAAAGCAGACACAATTGAAAACCTATTGTTTTGCGACCGCCGGCGGTCTAATGATCCTTGAAGGGTTAACGAGTACTAACGAGAAAATTATTAACATTGGTGGCCTTCTCTTAAAAAAAACAGTAAAACTTAGAGTTGACACTAGATCGGAGAATTTAATATAATACGTATAAAAAAATTATGAGCCGTGAACAGTGGCACTTTAAAAGTAGTACTATATTTTTTTTCACGCAATACCTTAATCTTGTAGCTATACGTTTTTACAAAAAAAAAAGAAAAATAAACATTTTTTTACTAAATTGTAATTGTCTTCAAAAAAAAGAAAAGGCACTGAAAATCGGCACTAATATAAAAAAAATTACCGACATAAAAAATTGTAAGAAACTAATGCTCCATAATGCAAAACCGACTTCTAAAGTACAGGTAGGTACGAGTAGTATAAATTTAAATTATGTGGTTCTTTTTAGTTTCATATGTATGTCTGTTAATATTATTTATTAGTGCCGTTTTCTTTTTGTTTTTTTTAAGACTTTTTATTTTTATCGCTTTTTTACTTATCATTTTGACAATCGGTCTAATAATCACTCAACAGCATCTCAAATATGCCCTAAGCAATCAAACTTACCACTGATTCCCTTCCTTTGAAAAAAAACGAACTCTACTTTATTAAATCATTAAAAAAACATTGTATTACACAAATAGATTTTCATTTTCGACGCGTCTGAACGTAGGTGGGAAAATAACACATAAATAGAAAAGCACTCCAATTTCACAACTTCCTCGGGCAAGAAGAAATAGATACAGACGCCATCACTTCAACCTGCTACAAAAAGTCAAATTTCCTCAAAACATTTTGAGCTTTATCACTAGGGTGTTAGGATCAATAATGATTGGAGAAATTTGACAAATTTGGATAGATTAGTCTGCATGCGTTTGTACTACCACTAGATCCGAAGTTGCCAGACGGTTCAAACCTTGAAAAAATCTCGCAAAAGCAAATTACTCTTGACACTTTTTACTAAAGCCGCAGGAGGATTGCTCTTTGCTACTATTTACAATGAGAATTAAGTTAAAGATTTTGGATTTTATTTTTGCATTACAATGCTAAAGTTTTTATTCGTAACAGACAGTTATTATTATTGGGCAGGACCTTTGATATCTTGCTTTGTTGGTAGTTAAGTGAGATTGTGTTTTTTTATAAACTTGACTCAGTTTGCAGTTTGCCAAAGTCGAGTAAAAGTACTTTAGAATACAATTTCTATTAATTGATAAATGCAAAAATATTGAGTAATTAATATTGTTAAAAAAAATCCTAAAATTGTATGAAATTTGTAGGAAATATAAAAAAATTAACAAACACGGCTCTCCACTCTTCCGACAAAAAGCTCCAAGATTTTGTTTTATTATAATTTATTATGTCCATACAGATGATTTAACATTAAGCTCCCTGCAATTAAGTACATAATTAATTTTAAGTAGTGCATTATTATTATTTTATCAATCCTGGGTCGTCGACGTCTTCCTGACGAAGTGCTGCAGGCTGTAGCACAACTGGCGATGGTTTTGACCATTTACGAGACTCTTACCACGTATTCAATGAAGAAGGTAAACATAATTGCGCCGCGCGATTTAACATTTGCCCACCACAATTGACATTTTATTGAACGACTACAGACACAAGAGTTTTGATTATATTAAAACAATGAAATACACGATTTGATAGAGGCACTCTTTTCGTATTCAACAAAGTATTAACTAACTCAATCTTATAGATGTAAAAAATATAATATACAATAACACACTGAGCGCCGCTCGTGTGACATGTAAAAAGCTTGTCAAATAACCCCATTTTTCAGTTTCAAATGAATTTTATGCAATTCATTCTGTAAATTATTGGGTTCAATTGATATGCTTCAATACTATATAAGTTAAGTAAACTTATAAGTGCTAATTTAATTTAGTGTGTGGTATATTATAATTTATATTAAGCTGTGAGCCTCAAAAGTCTCCCAGGATTGACCTATTTAACGTTATTATTTATTGCATGCATATTTTTAATTGTTGTAATTATTTTAAAATTCTGAAGTGGGAAACCAGTGTCTTGTAGTAAATTATAGTATTTTTAAACATAATTTTTATACGAGGCGTGCCCGCCGCGTCTAGCTATTTACATCGAAATGTCAAAGCCTGTGTAAAGATTTCTTAGTAAATTTACTTAGTACATGAGCATTTACCTACTTACCATTTAGGGCATCTTAGCTGTGGGGAAGATGAAGCTCAGGAAACTACATGCAACAACGAAGCATTTACACAATGCAATTTGTTATTTGCAACTTAAAATGTATTCTATAATTCGTCATATCTTCTGGAATAGTTTAGTGATGGCCAAAGGTGGAAGCGCGCTTCACCCGGAATGCTCAACCACTAAGGAACTTTCTCATTAACGCCTACTCGAGTTAGAAATTTTTCTGAAGCTTTATACAAATTTTGCCAAATTTCTAATTATGAGTAAGTATCCTCCATAACGCTGCATATACAGCACTTAGTTGCCGAGTTAGTCACTGAAGCAACCGCGCATTTAATAGCTGTTTAAAAAAAATATTAGTCGTTACACTCTTGGCAGAGTGGTCGTGGTCGTCACTTCAGCAGTAGTAACCCGCCTTACAACGCGTCGCCGTTCATCTCTGGCAGCCGCCTTCCTAGCACAGATACAAGCTGCTACTCACGGCTGCTCTAACCTGGTCTGGCCAACTCATCAGCGATCTGCCGCGCGGTCGCGTGCTTAAACTCTACCCTGTACTACAAGCCGCTCGATAGAGGCACCACCGCGCCGAGCCGAGACACATGCCCAAAAAAAGACATTATGCGAGCTTGGACAATAGATCAGAGATTTTGTAAAATACTCTATTGTTATTATAAATTAATGCTTATTGTGACAAATTGAGTTTATTTGTACATACAAACATAACGTTTCGATTAGGCATAGGTAGGGTAGGGAGAAGTGTACAAGTAGATTTCTGGCTTTGATGTTATTTCGGCTGCAACTACCAGCTCCTCAAAATGTCATCGGTGAACTGCGATACTCAAACGTCGCATTGCGTTGCGGTATAAAGCAACCTCATTGAATAATATTCGTACTGCATTTCCCATTCACTCTGTCTGTTTCAAAGGAAAACCCAACGTCTAATTATCTGCCTGGCTATGATTTTCAAAGGACATATTTCAATACCGTAGAACGGGGCTATTTGGTAAAAAAGTGGGAATAAAATTTGAATATTTATTTTTCCTTTAATTTTTAACAGATAAAGAAGTAGTTATGTGTTGCTTAATACAGATATAACTCTACAAAAATAAAAACATATAATGAACAAACAGTAAGGTTTATTTTAAAAAAGAAGGTGCCTTTCCAAATAGCCCCCAAAAAATACACGGACGGCGATATTTGGTTAACATACATTTAAAAATTTACAAATAATGCAAAAGTTAACACTAAATAATTTAACATTTTTACTTAAAAACTAATTTGGAACAAAACTGACAGACTCTCGCTAAATGTAGTTCATAACTCAGAACAATAACTAAATTATTGTTCTGAACTTCTTAACATCACACGCGCGGTGTTCTTTTCTCTGATTGGTCGAGATTGACAGATAACGGAGTTGCCAAATGTTAGAGAATAAAAAGGTTGCGTTCACGTTAATAGGTTTGCGTTCATTCAAAAATATTATTTTTTTCCAAAAGCCCCACGGTTACCAAATAGCCCCATTCTACCGGTACTAAGATAGCTACAATCTTTACGAGGGCTTAGTTTTTGGCGCAGACGAATACTCGTTAGGTGAGTGTGGTGAGTTCTATGCGGGAATCTTTATATCTTTTTTGCTTGTCATATCAGTTGATTAAAATTTTGGCTTAGAGCATTGACATTTATTAAACTACGTAATAGTTGGTTTAGGATGGTACACGTACTTGGGTAATATTTATCATAAGGTATACAGCTAACTTGCCACCAAGAACTCAAATTGCCATTGATACAGTGAGAAATAATGTTGAATAGCAATGAAAAATTTCATTTTTTCGACAAATACAGTTGTATTTTTCAAAGGATAATAGCAAATTATTTATTAATCTACGAAAGTATAATCAAAAAATGTGTAATTAGTTATTTTATAATAAAAATATGTTGAGGTGTCTGCGGTGTTTAACTTTTTAATTAACACGTTGTGGATGCGTTTAAACGAGCAGTAAACAGCAACTTCCACCTATATACAGTGACGTTGCACCGTCTATGAAACACACAACGAGAACACAATTCGAAACTTCATCTAAAATCGGTTTGATGAAAGCTTTGTTAGCAATAACTTTATAACATTATACGTTTATAACTAAACTTACGCCAGAGTGGGAAGCCAGGTGGTTTCAGGTTCCCCAGCGTTCTACACGAAGTTTAATTGGTTGGCAGGTCTTTATTAATAACTTTATTGGCAATACGAGTTGCGGCTAAGGTGCTTTACGTGTTTAGATGAACTTGCTAACTGCTAATATACGATGTTAAGCGTTGCAACGAAACCTGCTAACTTCCTTTTAGAGCTTCCTTTATTGGATGATCTTAAAACTGTACTTGGCTTTTACGTTAATCGTAAGTTTAGCCTGTAAGTGGTAGTGCAATTCATTGGGAACAATTACCGATTAAGAAGAGATAAATAAGTTAAGACCAATATTTATGTGCTACGGACCTTGAAGACCATTTCCGTACTGTAGCATACTGACATGAATAGTTTTTATAGTTACCTATGATGACGATCTAAAAACTAGACGTAGGTATGAACCAGTATCTAACAGCGCTATTGCACTCTTTCAGTAATATACTATTGTGGTATGTAGGGCAAGTTATTCCCATTTAAATGTAGTAGTTAAACCTAAACATACGATGTACCGGCGAACTTTGTACCGCGGCCGCCTAACAATCAATGAATGTGTGAAGTGTCTGATTTTTTTTTTTTTATAGCAGAAGGAGGCAAACGAGCAAACGGGTCACCTGATGGAAAGTAATCACCGCCGCCCATGGACACCCGCAAAACCAGAGGAATCGCAGGCGCGTTGCCGGCCTTTAAGGAAGGAATAGGCTCGTTTCTTGAAGATCCCTAAGTCGTAACGGTCTGGAAATACCACCGCCGAGAGCTGGTTCCACAACACTGTAGTTCGAGGCAAGAAATTTCTTGAAAATCGCACAGTAGTAGACCGGCATCCATCAAGGTGATGTGGATGGAATGACAGTCGGTTGCGTGTAGTGCGGTGAAGGAAATTAGCGGCAGGGATCAAGCCGAACAATTCCTCAGAACACTCCCCATGATATATACGGTACAATATACAGAGAGACGCAACGTCTCTCCGAAGAGCCAGTGGATCGAGCCGACCTGAAATAACCACGTCGCCGACAATTCGAGCAGCCCTGCGTTGAATGCGGTCAAATGGAAGGAGTTGGAATTGCGGTGCTCCAGCCCAGAGATGGTAGCAGTATTCCATATGCGGCCTGACCTGTGCTTTATACAGTTGTAAACGGTGGGCCGGCGTGAAGTACTGACCCGCTCTATTAAGCACACCCAGCTTTTTCGAAGCTAATTTAGCTTTACCTTCCAAATGACCACGAAACTGAACGTCACTCGAAATATCGACGCCAAGGATTCCAATAATCGGATTGGTATCAAGGGGAGCTCCCTCAAAGTTCAGAGGTACGACGAAGGGATGTTTTTTCGCGGTAAATGCGCAAACTTGTGTTTTGGAGGGGTTAAAGCGGACTAGGTTATGTCGGCCCCAATCCGAGACATGACTTAACATGTTCTCGGTGTCAGTCACAAGTTTATTCCGGCTCTCGATGACGCTTTCCAGAGAAATGTTAGCTCGCCCGGTGTAGAGCGTATCCCCAGTACTGTCGTCTGCATAGCAATGAATGCAGCATGTCATTGATATGCAGAAGAAAGAGAGTAGGGGACAACACACACCCCTGCGGGACTCCAGCATTCACGGGCTTCATGTCGGAGCACGAACCGTCGACTGCGACTCTGATGCTACGCCCAGTAAGAAAGCTGGCAACCCATGAACACAATTTCTCAAGAAGCCCGTATGATGGAAGTTTAGAGAGAAGAGCCCTGTGCCATACCCTGTCAAAAGCTTTCACTACGTCCAAGCTAACTGCCAGTGCCTCCCCTTTACTCTCGACTGCCTCTGCCCATCGGTGAGTAAGGTACAATAAAAGATCACCAGCCGATCGACCGCGACGAAAACCATACTGGCGATCACTTAGTAGCTGGTTCTCTTCTAGGTACCTTAAGAGCTGGCGGTTTATAATGGACTCCATTACTTTGGAGAGTAAAGAGGTAATAGCTATTGGCCTGTAGTTGGACGGATCTGAGCGATCGCCTTTTTTTGGAATCGGGTGGACAAGGGCTGTCTTCCAAGAGCTCGGGACGACGCCAGTGGTGTAAGAGAGCTGAAAAAGGCGCGTTAGAACTGGTGCCAATTCAGGAGCACACGTCCGAAGCACAATGGGTGGAACTGCATCAGGCCCACTCGCCTTATGGATATCAAGGGAAAAAAGAGCCTTACGAACTGACCTTTGCAGGAACTGAACATTTGGCATTGTACAAGCGCAATGCGGTATGATTGGTGGAGAGTTTTCCCCATCGTCCAAGGTCGAGTCTGATGCGAAAAGAGAGCCCAAGAGATCGGCTTTCTCCTTTGCAGTATAGGCCAGGCAGTCATCGGTCTTGTGCAATGGCGGTAGGGACGGCTGACAAAAATTCCCTAAGATAGCTTTGGCGAGAGACCAGAACGCACGCGTCCCCGAAGGAAGACGCACTAGCCTCTCGCCAATTCTACCTATGAATGATGACTTCGCCTTGGCAATGTCCTTCTTATAGGATCTGGCGGCAAAGTTGTACTTCTTTCTGAGCGCACTGGTGTTTGGATCCTTTGATGACACCGCATTAGCCCAGAAGTCCAGGCGAAGCGTAGGAGGGGGTGCCAATTGTCTTGCCTTTCTCCTGCCTGCAGCATGCCTTGGCACGAGCGGACTTTTGCTCTGCCCAGAATACGTAGGGCAGCCTGAGCGAGAACGCTCAGGGGGGGATTCTCCGACACCGGATGTGTCGGTACCCCCCTGGGGTAAATCTAGATTAAAGTTCGCTGCCATATCAATTGTGAGGGGGGGGGGGGGGGGGGGAGAGGTCTCCGGAACCCTCACTCGCCGGACGAAACACAACAGCACAGAGTGCCATTGTTTCACGCCGAAAATTCGTGACGGGGTGGTATTACGCCGGGCAAGCCGACCCAATGCGTGCTGCAACGCAGCGTGGCTCTACCACTCAGTTGGTGTCACTCATTTAGCACCACCCAGGGGTCACGTGTAGGGTCTCAAGGGTAAACCTACGGACGCGAGCAACTTAACCCCCAATTCTGTAATTTTTTTTTAATTATTATTTTGAATATCTTTGAACTGTTTTCATTACTTACATCCTCTTTGCTGTCTTATATTATGTCACCCACTCAATCACTTTTTATTGAGATGTTTTTTTTATTACAAATTTATACACTTTTCCGTACTTTTTTATACGTTTTCTTTCATACATTAACCTAACAAATAAGAACACAACAAAAAAGCAGCCGTTCTGAAGTGATGCGCATACAAACACATCAGCAACTGATTATTATTAACATAGATTAATAATAGACTTTTTAGGCGAACCATTGGTAATTTAATAAGTGCATAAAAGAAAAAAAAAGTAATAAGAAATTACTTTCTTATTATGTAGGTACATTTTTTAATTCTAAGCACTAATTAAATTAAGTCCACCGTGTACGCCGACTGGTCGGGTTTCTTCACTTCTGCAATATTCTTTGGTGATTTAAACAAATTTAACCTACCCAAAACTGTCAGATTTTTCTAATCGATGTTGACCCAAATAAACCCTCAAGTCATAAAGTTCAAAATGAATTGACGAAATATGATGTTTTGTGGTAAGTTTGTACATACTCTAGCGGTTTATGCTGCACACGCCGCGTGAGTGCGGTAACCGCGGCTTTTTGAACGCCAAAGCTCTGCACAACCGCGAAATGTGCATGAAATATTTTCTCCGCATTATCCAGCTAAATAAAGACTGAATGACAGCTGAGTCCTACAGCTTAGATTTACAGGGATGTTTATATCATCATCAGCCTATGAACGCCAAACTACCGCTAAGTTTAGACACTTCGGTCTATGAGTCGGGCCTTTCAGCGGTTAACGTTAAGCAACTGGATCGAGAGGATGTTGATGTCACAAACACATTTGGATCTTATTTTTACAAATTTTTCAATAAACCATTAAGAAATTAGTTTTAGCAATGAAATATCAAAAAAGTTACAAATAATTTTACTATTTAAAGTAGGTAAGTACCTAGCCTTAATGTAGATTTATTGTCAAAAAAGCTCGTAATATAGTAATAGAAACGTCTAGCCAAAACAAATGACAAATAAACGTGAGCAGACTTACGTAAGGTTTCTCTCATTTCGTAAAGAAAGCTTCAATATTTTTCAATTTCAATTAAAAACTTTTTGAAGTCCAACGACAATAGAAACTTTTTTTAATTGTTAGCTACACAGGTTCAGTTCTTATTGTATTTTTTTTCATATTTCTAAATAAAGTTTTAAACAAAGAATTTGTATTCATTTACGAATCCCAACAAAATGTTAGAGATGCCATTGAATTGTACTGTGCTCGTAGTTTTTACATTATGCATAGGTATGTCATGCACGAGCTAACTTATTCAATGAATAGTTTGTAGTGTGGGGTCTGGGCTATTGTCCTACAATGACCACCTCGTACATTGGTTATTATGCTGTTTTTTTTAAATATTACTGAGCCGACACACGAGAATACAGCTGATGCTATTGTAGCCCGTAGGCGCTTACCAAACCACCATAAACAGTGATATCTCGCGCGAGAACGGGTGCTACCTTGGTTGCATTTTTTTATTTATTTATTTATTTGTTCATGAAAAACAAACGGCAATGGATTACACATGATAGCGTAAGAGTATAAAAATATTTATGCCTTAAGCAGTTTTCACCGGTAGAAGAAATAAGTTCTACAAGCGAAAAAAAGATTTGTGAATAACATTTATGTATACATGCAAAACTTAACAAAAAGGAAAAAAAATAAAGAAGAAGAACGCTATATCAATATATTTTTATAAGTATTTATAATAAGTAAATGTTAATGTACATTATGTATCAGGAAAGAACTTTTTGTTCATTATATTCTTGAAGTAGTTTTGATTCGCACAAAACAAGTCAACATCTTTAGAGTAGTTGTTATTGAAATTTTTTGAAACTCTATTAAAATAGGAATTTTGTCTATAATTAGTCGAACATAAGTCAATGTGAAGTCTAAGGAAATTTCGCCTAGCAGTGGTACGAATTGGTACTTGTAATGTAACCTTGGACAGAAGCTCACTGCAATCAATTTTGCCTAGAATTAAGTTATGTAGAAATGTTAAGTCAGCCACTTCTCTCCACCTTGCTAAGGGGAGTAAGTGATGGCGTTGGCAGTCATTTTCGTAACCAGTACAAGTGCTGAGCTTATACTTAAAATTTGAAGTTTTATCAAACTGGAACTTTCAAATTAAAGTTTAACTTCCGTATACTTACGTTATGAATAACCTACGGTATGATCATCTACAGTATGATCATAGAGATTATTATCCGCCTATGAACGCCCCACTGCTAGTTAGTTGGTTACAGGCCTTCCATGCATAGCACATGGAGATGGGACCCAAGCCTAACAGCACGCTGGCCCAATGCGGGTCGGTGGGTAGACACCATGTATTGATTAGAAAAGATTAGAAAGTATATCTATAACTAGATAGTGGGGATTTCCCGTACAAGGCAGATTCTGGGCAAAATCTTACTATACCAGGATATTGTGTAATCGCTAATGCTAATGATACAAACTATTACTTGTAGACACCATTTACCGCCTAAAACTTTATAATTACGCCTAAACGTTAATAACAATGTAAAAGCAACTTTAAAAGTTATTTTGTAGAATCCATAAGTCGTAAAAAGCGTGACAAAACATCATTTGTTCGTCTTTAGCGGTTTTTGATCTGCAATTTACACAACACGGAACTTTATGTGTGGCGTGCTAATTAAAAATAAACAATACTTTGGAGAGCGCACCAAACTTCCGTCAACAAATACCGGCTTCCTGGAACAATGTCCCAAGGAAATTCTTAAAATAATAAAGGACAAACATAAAGTATTTCATCATCATCATCATCATTATGTCAGCCAGTATCCACTGCTGAGCATAGGCCTCCTCCATGTCATGCCGTTTTCTCTTGTGTTGAGCTGATCGAAAGTGACTAAAAGACTAAAGACTGCACATACATCCAACAGCATAGAGCGGCGATGGGCTCGCCACCTGTTACGCTGAGGACATGTGCAGCCGCTATTTGGTAAAAAGTGGACTATGGTGGAGGACTGCTTTTGCTGTCCTCATTGCCTAGTCTCTGACTAACCCTTCGGGGATAATAGTAGTGATTGTATATATGTAGGGCCGATCGCATCCAGGTTTTTCCAGCAATCAGCTCTATGTCCCTGACCTGTCGGTGGTCTGCCAGCGCATCGCTTGTGTGCCGCTCGGCAGCCATTCTAGCAAGGATCTACTCTATTGGCCATCATCAAAGTACTTCATTATCATCATCATCAGCCTGTAAACGTCCCACTGCTGGGCACAGGCCTCCCACGTGGACAATAGCACGTGGGGATATTGGGCTATAACCCACCACGCTGGCCCAACGCGAGTTGGTGGGTTCTAACGACTGTCATCTTATGACCACAACCGGGTCCAACGGCTTAACTTGTCTTCCGAAGCATGGAGGAGCTCGAGATGTTTTTAATTAGTCACTCATCAGGCGAACCGGCATTGCTAAAGTTGCTTAGCAGGCAAGATCGCAAGCCGAACGCGCTAGCCGCTGCGCCATCGAGCTCCTCTTTCTTAACAATAATTATTATCTGCAAAAGTGTCTTCATCATCAGTCCCATTGCGAGGATACCTGCCTGGATAACAGAACATGGTCAGATTAACTGGCAAACCGATAACCCGTCACGCCAGAAAGTATTTTCCCTAGTCTCTGACAAACCCTTCGTGGATTCGTGTGTATGATAGGTAAATCACGGACAACGCATATGTTATGGTAAATGTGATAAATTGGGAATTATCAATAATTACCAAGATCGACGGTAAAAGTGTTGAATTGAAAAATTTAGTGTTATATTTTAGTTTTTACTTAAAGTGAATATTTTTATTAATAATTACACCATAGGTTTGGTAAAAGTGATAAATGCGGGCAGTTTTGTTTAGCTCTATAATGAGTTTTGCTAGCAAACAAAGTGTATTATGCTGCTTTTAGTAATACTAGCGGCCCGCCCGCGATTACGTCCGCGTGGACCCCGTACCCCGTGACGAGATTACAAAAATTTTCTTTTATACAAACTTTGTCCTGACAATTTACAAACACAACAAAAAAAGAATTTGCAAAATAGGTGTAGCCGTTCTGAAGTGGTTCTGAAGTGTCCGCATACGTACATTCGGCAATAGATTTTTATAAATATAATCCCCTGAGTAGATGATTTTGTGTGTATTTTGTTTATATGTGTATGTGTGTGTGTGTATGTGTGTGTGTGTGTGTGTGTGTGTGTGTGTGTGTGTGTGTGTTTAATGTTAATGTTAACTTCGTAATAACAATTCAATACAATCATAGGTTTTGCTTTTAAGCCAGTCAGTCAAGTCTTTTTTACATTCACGGATAGTCTTATTACTCTTCGTAATCATCGATCTTCCTAATAATGTGCACATCAAAAAAATCGTATGGTTTTAGCTATCGAACGTGGTATTATCTTTATAGTTTCAAACAGTGACTTCCAAGTAATAATAACTTCTAAATATCGATATATTTTTACGTACTTTTTTTTGTCTTGGAATGTTTATTTTTGTAATTTTTGTTATAGCTTTTCGTAATTAACTGTTAATTTATTAAAATACTGCGTTTTCTAAGCATTCCGTACGTATATTAAGTTTTGATATAGCCTGAGTAGTTGTTTAGTTCTAAGCTTTTCTGTCAGCTCAGTCAGGGTTCGTATTCTTCTGTACACTCTTCTAGCAGGTCTGGCGCCATGTTGTTTAAACGGGCTTGGACGCTTTAGTGGATATATAGTAAGCAATATAGATTGTAAGTAGAACTATACTTGTACATTTGTGCATTTAACAACCATACCCTGCGATTTGTTAATTGAGCGTAATACGTATTCTTAATGGTATAGTAATTAGACATAATTATCAATTGAATTGAATCCAGGGACATTTCGCACGTTTCCATTAAATAGATAAGTCGGCGACTTCGCTATGGGAAATGCGGCCTGCCATCGATTATATTTAGGTATATTACTTACAGACTATATTATCTCTGTGGATTCATCACATCACACTAATAATATAAAGGCGAAAGTTTGTGAGTGTGAATGTTTGTTACCCTTTCACGTAAAAACTACTTAATGGATTTGGATGAAATTCGGCATACAGATAGTTTATAACCTGGATTAACACAGAGGATACTTTTTATCCCAATATTCCCACGGGAACGGGAACCACGCTAGTGAAACCGCGAGCTGCCGCTACTTCTAAATATTAGTAAAATATTCGAATTCGAAATCGAATAAATTGTCTCGGATATTACCTCCAACATCCAAACTTAGAAACTATACCTCTTTACAATTATGGCATAGTTGTAAGAGAGCACATTAGTGTAACATAACACGTAAAAATAAGAACGATCGAGATCCACAAATCGGTTTTACAATAACTGAAAGCATAACGTGACGCGGGCACTTACACAATCGGCCCGGTGGATATTTCAGCACACCGTTTCGTGTGAAGCGGCCATAAATGAAAAGCACACAAATGGTCGATAAAGGAGTTCGTGAACAAATATTCGGTAGCAACAAACTGTCGAATATCGGAACGGTGTTATCAATTAAAACACGATTTAGCGACGCGAACCATTTCTTATATTGTTTTCCATTGACGTGTTATAACTAGAGACTGGTTTGCGGCCGCAACGTCAACAATAGCTTGGATCACTGAGGCGTTTGCAGCCTATGGACCGCCACTCAGTGCGCAAGAACTTGCTTCGCGGTGTCGCCTCTAGATATAATACCTCTCATGTTTTTTTTCTAAAATTTACGAACTCCGAATACATCGAAATAACGCACTTTATGTTAGAGGGTGCGGATTCAAATCGAGCTTGTAGACTCCCACACTTTTTGCCATTGCAATCGCAACAAACAATGTAACACCAATTACCTACAATGAACTGACAAATTAATAAAAAGTACAGTCGCGCACTACCTACCTTATTTACAGGAGTTAATTTAAAGCTGTGTGATGACGGGGCGCATTAAAAGAATACTACCGACCAATCTCTACAATTAGGTGTCGTAAAAGGCGACTAACGGACCTACGAATCAGGCGATTAACTACTGAAAGATGTATGTGCACATCCAACAGAAAAAAGCGGCGATGGGCTCACCACCTGTCACGCTGCGCACATGTGCAGTTATTGTTTGGTGAAATGTGGACTATGGTAGTGTACTGCTTCTGCGGTATTGCCAATAACTAACCCTTTGTCTCTGTATTTATTGATTTTACAAAGACCTTTTTGTACATGCATGATATTTGTGAATGAATTTTTTTTGTTTTTTTTCTTATTAAAATACATTTTGTTTATGTACACCATTATTTAAAAGTATAGTGTAGATGTTACTAGTTATATTACATTTTTATTTTGCAGGATTAAGAAGAGCCTGTGGTCAATTCATTTGTCGCTATCTTTTGGCCTTGCAATGAAAGTTTGGGCTGGGATTTCATAACCATACGAGAAGAAATCTGATATAACCGCAGTTCATGGTGTGTGTAACTGCTATATAACGAACTTCAGATAACGAACTTGCTATTTGTGTTGAACTTCCGAATTAGATCACGTGTGTTTGATACGAACAAAGCTTCCACGCCAATATTCGACGCCATATTATCGATCGTCGCCCATTGTCCCTTGACTATTGTATTTTATTAACTCTTATGGTTTTTTTCATCGCAAATGATCACGTCTTTGTCACATTATTTCTTCTGCAGATTAAACCAAATCGAGTAGACGCGGTAACAGTGGAAAATTGCCAAAGTAGAATGTCATTTATCAACGCCATTTTTGTGACATTTTACGCCTCGGCCGTATCTTAGGCCCGTCGCGCGTTGCCGCCACCGAAACATAGAAAAGTAGTAAGTACCTAGCTTCTTTTTTTAAATTTATTTTGAACAATAACTGCGGTACAATGTAAATCTATAGTAATAAAAATCTATTGCCCAGAATGTTTGTACGCGCATCATTTCAGAACGGCTGCGCCGATTTGGATCATTCTTTTTTGCTGTGTTCGTAATAGGACAAGGTTAGTGTGAAAGATATTTTTTTTTATTTGTCACGGTATCCACGCGGATGAAGTCGCGGGCGGGCCGCTAGTCGTTTATTTCGAAAAACTTCTTATTATTTTGTTCGTGCCTGCTCATGAAGTTTTTAGGCATGGGGACTAATTGTCTTAGCGGTTAACCGGACCGTAATAAATATATTAACGCCGATTATCAATAATAAGAAACTAAATAACGTAAATAGTATTTATTGTAATCGCAGAATTTCTGTAAGAAATTATTACACAATTATATTAGAAAACAATAAATAATTTATTTCACATATACACGATCACGATCCAAGTTGCAATGAAAATAGTCATTACTATTACACACTTTAAAAAACTACTTGTTACGAACACATTTTACGAGGTTGAGAACTCTTACGTCTATAAAATATCGATATTGAAAATTTGGTGCAAGATTGCTTCATCTAGACTAACCGTACAAGTTATATACCTACCTACCTAGTTATGTACCTACCTAAGTAATGTGTTTAATATGCATAGATAGATACTTATTAATTATGTTACAAATACCTATTACTTACTTACAAGTTCTATAGCAAAATGCTGCTTACTTATTATAAAAAGACACATCTACAGACTCTTCTATTTCTTCAATTCATCATCAAAGTATTAATATTCTTATTTTATTTAGTTAGTAAATACTTTTTCCCGTTACAATATTGCGTCCTGTTTTTGATTTTCTTCATCAGTAATGAACACTACATTATTTTGTCTATCACGACCGGTCTAGTGCTGGTCGCATGCAGCGGCGACAGCTATCTGCGACCTTCACCAGATTTGTCGGTCTACCTTGTTGAAAAGGTCCTCAACAAGGTAGACCGACGAATCCGAATATCCGAATAGGCAGGTGCCTGCCTACACTACGTCTGTGTCCGGTGCGCTAAACAATATTAGTGAGCTGTAATATAAACGGCCCGGTGGCCGAGTGTTTAAACGCTCAGCTCGATATCTGGAGGTCCCGGGTTCAATTCTCCAGGCGGGCAAAATGTATTTATGGATTTTTCGTAATTAAAACTTTATAATTAAGAATTAGGTGACTGAAAATGCTTATTTTACCGACTATCTAAAATAATTATATTAAAAATAAAAGAAGTAGAGTAGGCAGTGTAGGGCTTAGTAAAAGCGGAGCACCCACCGCTTAAGAATGAATGTGGAAGGATGAATGCGTCGTATGCGGTATGCAAGTGCAAGAAGCAAACAAGCGAGAACTGGTATGGATGAGAAATAGCAAACAATATACTCCAATCCTTTGACTATATATGTCTAGACGGAGCATCGCGGTACAAACGCTTCTCAAAATCCGCCCGGTTTTTGTATTGAATTGAAGTGTGCGTGACAGCCGCGTATGACTGACACTAGCGCGAATAATTGCCAGCGAATGCCTAATTTCCGATAAAGTAGGGAAAAAATATTTATGCACAATACAATTTTAAAATGATTCATAACATAACAAAACTTTTTAAATTAGGTATGTCTATCGTATATGTAGGTATAACGCTTCAAAGAAGCTAGTGCGTTTTGAAGAAATGGATGATTAAAGGCGAGGGTGAGTACAATAAAATAATACGCTAATGGAAGCCTGCATGCGTGTGATATATTTGTAATTGGGACGAAATAGAAACAACAGGCAGGATGATTTACATTTAATACTTAATCAAAATAGATATTTTAATTAGAAATATAAATATTTTAAATTAAAATCAAAACAATTAATGGCGTTCTCTTTGTATTTGTTTCTTAAATAACTTTCGTTTGGATGTTACACCATCTTTCATGTTCTCTTATTTCTTATTATCTTGAAACCTTACATTTAAATATTTCGACAACGACTTCTTTCTACCGGATCAGTTGGAAATCTGAAAATTAAAATGTTTGCTAGGTATGTGGTCGAACAGTTGTAAAGGTTAGATAATGTGATGACTGTCATCTTACGACAACAAACGGGCCCAACGGCTTAACGTACCTTGCGAAGCACGGAGCAGCTCGAGATGTTTTAAATTTGGTCACCCATCCAGCGACCCGGCATTGCAAAAGTTGCTTAGCGGGCAAGATCGCAAGCCGAACGTGCTAGCCAATGCGCCATAGAGCTCTGAAGCATACATACTACCATCCCCCACATACATATACTTAAACACACACTTCTTACATAAATACTTAAGTACGTACATTCCATTCAAACATAATTATTATTTTATTCATTTCGAATATATCATTCAATATATATATATCATCATATAATCAAAGACTCCAATCATGTGGGAGTGTAGAGTACTTTATTTTTTTTTTAAACCCGCATTTGACGAACGTGGTGTTTAGTCAATACCCATCAATTGTAGCGATGGCTTGATTTCAATGATGGAGGCCTTTGCCCAGCAGTGGGATAGTCTATAGGCTGCATGTACTTTACTTTAATTTTTATAATAAATACTACCCAATGTGAGAAAGTTCTAACGGGAATAGATTCTACCGGGCCGTAGAACGCGTCCGCGGACCTAGAACCTTAATCTTAGTGCCAACTGCCAGCCAGACGTCGCTGCTGAAACTTCGTAACGTCGCCGTCTGAAACGGGCATTATGACTTTTAAAGCTGTTTGGTATTTTACTTAAGGAATCTGTACGTTATCTGCTTCGAGGAAATTGTTAGGGCTTTACCACACAACGATGTTTAAAGTTAGCCCTGTGTTAGAAGAGCTTTTAAACTGTTGCGTATCTTTTTATTTATTGTATTTTACTTTATTTACTTAGATAAGACTTACCAAACAGGTACTAGAACATTTATACAGAATAATAAAGTTCAATTATGTCTCTAAATTAAAGGTGCAGACATCATCATCATCAACAAAGTCAATATCATTCTTCAAATATTGGCGGAAAAGTGCGAGCATCTGACTTGTCTTACTTTAAAAATGTTTGTGGTAAGACATTAACTTTCCACGTTTGAAAGATACAACGTTGTAAGTGGTTTTCATTTACCAATGTCAATAATGTAGCAAACTTGCTTCCAATCATGAACCTATCATCCAACAGCACAGCTAGGATTGTCAGGAAGTTATTTGTCTTCAAGATAAGCTCATCTCTCTAAGTCTAGTGTGTGTTTTTATGTTATTTATTTTTGCAATAGGGGATTTATTGAATAAAAAGTTTATTTAGGTAAATCACAAAATAGAAGATGTACAAATTACGGCAATCACATAATATCTCCTTTTATATTAGCCATAGAGACAAATAAGGGTACCGGAGGGGTAGCTACCGACGTGTCAGCCGTATCAATGATACGGGGCCCCCGCGCCCCAGGGGCGGGTGACAGGGGCCCCGATTGTGAGTTATCATATCACAAGTAATGAAAAAGGATGAGCTGTTTTAATGTTGCCGTGGAACAAAATACTAAACACCCAGTGTGTTCTCGACAGCAGTGCATGGCCGGATGCAGGTTATCAACGAATCTGGCTAATATTGTACGAAGAGAGAACACCAACATACCTTGTCCCCCAGGATTACCGCCTACTTCCGGAATTTCGGAGTTTAAATAAAAAGTAAACATGAAAAGAACATTTTCAATTAAGTTTAGTATCAGTTCCGTACACACATAAATGCAGTTACAAAGTTCCTCTTTTATTCCATAATAATAACGTTCTCTTATACTTTTTTACGTTTAAAAACAGCAGTAGCAATTAAATATTTAAAAGTGTCATTACATTATTAAATAAATCGATACTGGTCGCGTCATCATAGCCGAGCCCCTTGGTTTGATAATTGCTGTAAAATAAAGTTATTTATATACGGTAAATAAGTAGAAAAATACGTAAAGATAATTTATCTAGTTAATAGTATGTTATATGCGTCGCTGTTGTCTTAAGTTGTTAGCGTTAAGGTAGGAAGCAAAAAAGGACGTTTAGAAATGCTGACAAGAATGTAGATGATTTTTTGATAAAAAACTATCACCAAAAACGAAATACATTCAATTGAACGCGCCATTTCGTATTCCAGTGAGTGGACACAACAGGGATTTCGTTAGATTTAGACTCGGTGCCTCACTCACATCGCTGTCAACACAGCTTTACTAAAAGAAAAAGAGGGTGGATGGCTAGCAAACCCACTTAGGGTGCTAAAGAGCCCTAACCCTACTTTGAGGGGGGACGCGTGCGGGACATGTTCCACCACGTCAAAGCCACGGGACCTCTGCTACATAATTTGACAACCTCCGTGGTCGAATAGTTAGCACGTTAGTACTGGCATTGCGCTAAAAAAAACTGTTTTTCAAAATTGATTTCGGGTCTTAACAGTTTCGCGTAGCGGTGACTAGACTTAAGACTGCACACACATCCAACAGCACAGTGCGGCGATGTGCTCACCACCTGTCACGCTGAGCACATATGCTGTCGCTATTTTGTGAAAAGTGGACTATGGAGAGGACTGCTTTTGCTGTCCACATTGAATAGTCTCTGACTAAACCTTCGGGGATAATAGTCGTGATTATTATATGTATGGATTTCGGGTCTGGTTGATTTTCTATGTTTATCCGTTATCTACTTATCCGTTAAAAACAAGCTTAATTTGGGCTTGATAATTGGTGTGAGCTGAGAAAGTTTTTTTTAATTCATCATGTTGCATATGTTTTTTTTGTATAATTATTGTTATTAAAGTACCTAGTGCGAATTTTATTTGCCAATCGAATACGCTAAGAAAAACTGGAATTATTTGTATGGTATAAGTTCGAAATATATAAAATACATATAAGGACACATTAAAGGTAATACAAAAAAAGCGAATCTATTTTTTGTTAGTGATCATTGTCACTTAAAATATAGTTACATACATACATAAATAATCACGTCGTAATCACGACTATTATCTCCGAAGGGTTAGTCAGAGACTATCAGGAATGTGCTGAGTGTGGCAGGTGGTGTACCCATCGCCGCTCTATGCTGTTAGATGTATGTGCAGTAATTAAGTCCGTTAGTCGCTTTTACGACACTCATTGGAAGAGAGGGGGTGGTAGTATACTTTCACCGCTACGCAACACGGTTTTACAAAATATAAATAAGAAACTTTATAGTAGTTTGCTAGTGTTTAAGTCAATACTGTTTGATGCGGGGTCGCTGCTTGTGTATCTTGCCCTGTTTCACTTCCTATCCAACCTTTACTTGATTTTTTCTATTCTTTAATTTATTTTAGACTTTTATCACATAGTGACAAGACAACTCCAGTCCCATTATATTTTAATCCTATACTTAACAATACCACACATATAAATTTTGCCTTTACTTGTTGAAATCATTAATTTCTTTACCAAACCTTCGTGAAAAATTAGTGGGTAACTTATTTTATTAATTAAACATAGCTACTTTTTCGTTAATGTGGCAATAACAAATTATGTCAGAATAAAAGATAAGTGAGTGATGACGTAGAATATAATATATTTATAAAAGAGGAAAACAGCTATGCGATGTGCTTCATTTTCAACAGCAAGATATGATATGTATGATACAATATTGTATAATACAAAAACTTTTCTTTTTACTTAAGTTTTGCTATGCAAACCATTTTCTAGCGCTTTTGCTTACATACGTACTTACCCTCACTATTTTTATCCCTAAAGGTTAGTCAGAGACTATGCAATGAGGACCGCCAAATCAGTCCTCTGCCATAGTCCACGTGTCATCATATACCAACTGCACATGTGCTCAGCGTGACAGATCGTGAGCTCATCGCCACTCTACTCTGAGGGGTTGGATGTATGTGCAGTATTGAGTCCGTTGTCGTGAAGCGACATTTAAAAAAGAAAAGATGATAAGAAATTTACAAATATTTATAAGTCAAAATAAAATTACAAACAAAGTTAAAATAAAAAGGTGAGTGAGGATGGTGAGTATGGAGGTGATGATGGTTAAAATGTAGGATGATAATATAAAAAGTGAAGGGGTAGGTGCAGCTGACGTGGAGGCAGGCGAAGGTGTGGAGGCAAGCGCTGAACTTGGCAGACGTCGAAGGGCGCAGGCAAGTGAAGACAGGCAGGCGCCGGTAGGCAGGCGCCGGTAGGCAGGCGCCGGTAGGCAGGCGCCGGTAGGCGAAGGCAAGCAGGCGCCGGTAGGCGAAGGCAAGCAGGCGCCGGTAGGCGAAGGCAAGCGAAGGCAAGCAGGCGCCGACAGGTAGGCGCCGACAGGCAGACGCCGGTAGGCGCAGGCAGGCGCAGGTAGGCGCAGGCAGGCGCAGGCAGCAGGCGCCAGCAGGCACAGGCTGGCGAAGGTGCAGGCAGGCAGGCGCCACCAGGCGCAGGCAGGCGAAGGTGCAGGCTGACAGGCGAGACAGGCACAGGCAGGCGTAGGCGCGCGCGATGTCTGGAGGCCGTAGTCTTCCAATTCGGAAGCTGGTGTTTGTACTTGAAGACTAGTCCTTCCAATTTGGAAGAGGCAAGTAAGGAGTCTTGACCTTCCAATTCGGAAGCTGGTGATCGTCTCAGTAGAGTAAACCTTTTGAATCCAAAGCTAGAGATGTAATGATTAGTCGTCGGCTGAACTTTATAAAGAAACCTCGGTTTCTGAGTTCTGCATAATTTTCAAAATAATATTTTTAAAACGAGAAATCTAGATGGCCAAATGTATAAATAAGAAAGTCAAAAAGTTTTGATTGGATTATGTTGATAAGTTGCATAGCAACGAAGCAAAAATAAGTTGTCAGATACTTCAAAACGTAACCAAAATACAATATTTAGTAAATAGAAAACAATTAAAGTGAGATACATTTAAATATTACAAGGAAAAACGCATAATAAGATTATCGAAGTGATCCGAAACTTGTGGGATACGTAAAAGTGTCGAAAAATAGTGTCCGAAGTTTCGTGATTTAGATCACGTAAGTAAATGTGTTTAGATAAAGGAATTGCGATGTGTGTAGTGTAGTGTGTAGTTACTAAAACATTATGTATCGTTGCAGAAGCGAGGAAAAATAAAAGCAAATATATAAGACGAAGTTAAAATATGAGATGATTACATGAAATAATACCTAGGAAGTGGAAAAGGTAAGTGGTTTCACCACATTTCCCCCACGACCCCAGAAAATTTTTGACTCAGAGAAAATTTTTAAAGCATATTTCTAAAGAAACCGTAAAACACAACTTCACACAGACATACATCGCCTAACAAACAGACATACGTTCTCTTACATACTATCATCTGCATTCAATAAGGGTGGAGTTCACATTCAATGACTACCACTCTAGAAGGGTGTTTTAAAATGACGATTAGGGCTTATTTAAAGAGTTGTCGACCGCTCTATAAGTGGAAAGTTAGACCTAAGGCTTTTTTAGGGAGTAGTCAGCCGCTCCTAACAAAAAAAAAAGAAAAAAAAAGAAATAAAGAAATGAAAATAAAAATGAAGTAAATTAAGATATGCTGAGAGCGGTAGGGCTCAAAACATAATATCTTAAGTAGCTACGAGCGGTAGGGCTCGAAGCAATAAAGTAGCTAAGAACGGTAGGGTTCAAAGCTTGATAACTAAAGTAGGTAGGTACTAAAGTTATAGAGAAGATCAATAGATAGATCTTGAGTAACGTTATAGAACGTTAAAAACGTGCTTAAGAGCACAGGCTAAGGTAAACAAAAAAAATAAAGAAACAAAAATGTTAATGAGTTAATGGAATGAAAATGTGAATGTGATTAAAACATATATACCATATTAAATTTGGAAGATGAAGGAGAAGTTAAGATTTAATGTCTTTGATGTGCCATTTGCCAGACGAACCATTAGCATCTTCCAAAATGTATACTAATGGAGAAAGTTTATTTACAATTTTACATTTAATATATTTAGGGGCAAGCTTAGCACTGAAGTAAGAACCAGCATTACTTAATGCATAATTCTTACGCCAAACAGTATCATTAACATTAAATTCTTTAAAGAACCGTCGTAAATCATAGCGAGCACTATTTTTAACGTGAGCTATGTGTAAAGAAGTATGAACTTTGTGAAATATAGAAGAGAGGAAACCAGCATTTGACGCGTATATATCACGAGGCAAAAACAACAATTCCTCAAGGTTTTGAGTTGGAGTATATAAAGAACCACAAGGAATCGTTTCCCTACCGAAGACTAAAAAAGATGGAGTAAAACCAGTAATAGTATTAACGCAACTGTTCATTGCGAATTGAACCTTGGGAAGGTAGAGATCCCAGGATCTATGATCTTCTCCCACTAGTGAAGCTAGTGACGTAATAATTGTACGGTTGTATCTTTCTGTCGGATTGACTTGGGGACAGTAAAAAGGAGCGCGGAACACGAAAGGAACCCTATATCGGTTTAATAAAGAAAGAAATTCATGAGACTGAAATTGTGGGCCATTGTCCATAATTATCGTTTGAGGAACACCATGTACAAGAAAAACAGAGTTTTCTAAAATGGTAATTATATTAGATGCAATCGCACGTTTTAGTGGAAAAATCATAGTATACTTGGTAAATAAACAATTAATAACCAAAATGTGTTGGTTACGTCTTCTAGTCATGGGTAACGGTCCCATTAAATCTAAAGAAATAGATTGAAATGGTCGAGAGCAAATTTTTGGTTTGCCCATTGGGCCATACGGAGAATGATTAGGGTGTTTATAAGATAGACAAGTATCACAATTAGTAATTAAATTGGCAATGTCTTTAAACATACCAGGCCAATAATAACGTAGAGAAAGTTTTTTGTACGTCTTGAAGATTCCCAGGTGAGGTTCTTGATTGGAGCCATGGTTAGCTTCAATTATAGTACGTCTTTCTTGAGGTAGAGGAACTTCTTTCCAAATAAAATCATCATTCAATCTGTCAGGAGAGTGAATGCAACGGTAAAGTTTGTTATCTCTGATCGTATAGTTTGGGTATGCATCAGGATTATTACTGCAGCCAAGGAAAGTTTTATTGTAGATTTCCAGTTCACGGTCAGGAGGTGGATCATCCGCAGAGATAGGATGTACGCCTTGGAGTATTGAACCCTCATTTTTACAACCATCTTGAGTCTTGGATCTCGAAAGTAGATCTGGAACAACATTATCTTTGCCTTTCTTGTGTTTCAGTACAAAGTTAAAACACGACAAGCGTAGTGTCCAGCGAGCAAGTCTTCCTGAAGAATTGGCTAGCTTCTGAAACCATTTTAGAGCAGCATGGTCAGTATATATTATGAATTCTTTACCATTGTCCAGGTAACAACGCCAATGTTCTAAGGCAGTTATTACAGCCAACGTTTCCCTTTCAGTAGTTGAGTAGTTTTGCTGATTTTTATTAAGTGCTTTGCTCATGTAAGCAATCACGACTTCTTTGTCATTCTGTTGTTGAGTGAGCATTGCGCCTGTACCATAGTTTGAAGCATCGCAATGTACAGCAAAAGGAAGATTGAAGTCAGGGCAGGCAAGAACAGGAGCAGTTACTAAGGCTTCCTTAAGTTTTTGGAAAGCCAATGCAGCGTCAGAGTTCCATAAAAATTTAGGAACATTCAATCCAGAACAGGTCAGCTTGTTGAGAGGAGAGGCAATAGTGCTGAAATTCGGGATAAATCTTCGAAACCAACTACAAGTGCCAATAAATCTTCTGACTTCTTTTCTGCCGGTAGGCTCGGGATATTCAAGGATAGCTTTAATTTTATCAGGATCAGCTCGTAACCCATGTTCATCCACGACGAATCCAAGATATTTTAGTTCCTTTCTAAAAAAATTACTTTTCTCAAAGTTTATAGTTAAGTTAGCAAAAGAAAGTTTTTCGTGAACTTTCATCAGCAGAGATATATGCTCATCGAAAGTCTCACTAATTATGACGATGTCATCCAAGTAGCAGAATACTTTATTATCAAAATCTGGAGTAAATAACATGTCCATTAGACGTTGTTGAGTCGCAGGCGAGTTAGTTAGTCCAAAGGGCATGACTTTAAATCTGAACATACCTCTTCCAGGTACATAGAATGCAGTTTTATCTTTGTCCGCAGAATTAAGAGGTATCTCCCAAAAAGCTTTAGCAATGTCAATGCTTGATAAGTACTTAGCATTCTTGAGATTGTCTAGGATTTCGCTTATAAGTGGTAGACTGTAAGCATCACGACGAGTAACAGAATTAAGCTTTCTGCTATCAACACAGAAACGCCATTCGCCATTCTTCTTTGGTGTAATCAGCACTGGAGATAGCCACGGACTTTCGCATTGTTCGATAACATTCCATTGTAGCATCTTGTCCACTTCATTAATTAAGGCCCTTTGTTTTTCAGGTGACAATCTGTAACATCTTTGTTTAATGGGCAGAGAATCAGCAGTGTCAATCTTGTGACATATAAGATGAGTACGTCCAAGTGCTCCCTTTTCTTCGAACGAGATAGTCTTGAAGCGCTGGATAATGTCGTCAGCAATGTTTCTTTGGTTTGACGTAAGATGTTCATAAGGTAAAACTTTAGTATCCGATGTCTCAATAGATGAGCATTCAAAGTCTGAAGGACTAGCCAAAGATAAAATGTTAGGTAAGAGATTAAATATTTTCCAAAAATCAATACCCAAAATTAAAGAAGGCGATATATCCGGAAAAATATAGGTTTTAACCAAATGAGTTTGGTTATTAAAAGACAAAGGAAGTTCAAAGAATCCTAAGGATTTAACTTTTTGATTATTAGCAGTAGAAACAGTTATAATATCTGACTTGAAAAGTTTATAGCCCAATTTGAGAATTTCTAAGTAAGAAGTGTTACCCAGAATGGTAATTGAGCTACCAGAGTCGAGCAAACCAGAGATAGATAGATTATTAATTCTGATGTTAATGAAAGGACGTTTATAATCTTTCTCATCAGAGTAAAGAGTAGAAGAAATATTATAGCAAGAAAAGAAGTTTTTAAGAGTTTTTAGCCAAACGTTCCAATCATCAACATCAAAGTTTGAGTTACTTTTCAAGTCAGTAATTAGTTTTTTGAACTAGTATTCGGTTTAGGTGAACAGTTAGGACAATCAGCGGTTTTAAAACCTTTTAGGCCACATTTGAAACAAATAACAAAATGAGGCTGAGTACAAGTATTTAAAGTATGTCCTTTTTCACGACATCGGACACAGAAAATATTCTGTTGAATAGGTCCAGCTTGAATTAAGCTATTAACCTGTCTAAATGGATTCCTAAAAGAGGAATTAAATTTATTTGTAACAGGAGGAGGTCCAGAGTTAAGAGCGGAAAAGTTAGAATTAGCTAAATGTTTATAATTAAATTCCGAAGTTAGAGAATGCTGTTGAAGATTTGGTTCTTTAAAATGTTTGTCTCTGTCCAAAAATCTTTCATAGTTTTGGCAGGTAGCCAAGAGAGAATTTATAGAGTCAATATCTTTAAGAGCCACAAAGACTGAGTAACATGGTCTTATGTTACGTAAGATTATTTCTAACTGTTCGGCCTCAGAAAGTTTTTTGGAAAGACGTGCAAACATTCCGGACATTATAGACAAAAATATGATGATGGATTCGTCACGGCCTTGTGTGCGACTTTTAATACCTTCTAATAGTTTATAATCATAATCAAAACCACCAAAGTCTTTAATTAGAAGATCAGAAATTTTGTTCCAAGTGAGGTTTGGATTTAGGTTATGTTGAAACCTAAACCAATGCAAAGCATTATCGGTAAAGATTTCATAACACTGCGTTACCAACATATCTTTACTGAGGCTACGGGCCAAACAGAATTCATTAATTTTTTGTAGAAAAGACCTAGGACAAGATTTGCTATCAAAGGTGCATCTTTTCAGATCTTTGAAAAGTTGAAGGTTTGGATAAATTTGAGGAGGTACCTGACAGTAAGGTTGGAGAGGAAGGGCAGCAGGAGTCGTAAGAGCAGGTTCTGGAACGGCTGCTGCGGGATGTTGAAGAGGAGAAATATTTTCAGCTGGAAGAAAGGTATAAGATTCAAATCGTTTTTCTAGAATAAACCATTTGGATTGGAGACTATCAAATGTAGATTTAAGATCCGGGCACAAGTCAATGTCAATACGTTCTAATCGGTAATAAATATGATTTATAAAAGTTTCAACTAATCTTAAATATTTGGAATCACCCTGTAAGAGTTTATCAATTTTAATTTCTAGGTAGTTCAAGGTAAAGTCTAACTGAGGCAAGTCTTCTTCTATAGGAATGGAAGAAGTCAAGATTTCGTCAGCTGGCATTACAGCAGATAAGCGAAGAATCTGTTTTTTAAGAAGTAAAACAGTATTTTCTGGTTCCTCTAATCTAATTTTTACTTCATATTCAAGTTCAGACTTGTTTAAAAAGTCAAATTTAATCGGTCGAGACATTGTTAAAATTAATAAAGATTATGAATATAATATACCTTTAGTAAAACTGAAAATAAAAATATTAAATGAAAAGAGTTTAAGTAGGTGAAAGTGTAAAGTACTGTAGAATCACTAGACAAAGTGTTGTTTTAGAATTTAGAGAAAAAAAAAATGCATAGATGGTGAAGAAAAAGAAAGCAAACACAAAAAAGAAAATCTCTAGGGAGTGGGTAAAAGAAAGAAGAGATTAGAATCTAAAAGCTAGTTGGGCGCCAAAATGTCGTGAAGCGACATTTAAAAAAGAAAAGATGATAAGAAATTTACAAATATTTATAAGTCAAAATAAAATTACAAACAAAGTTAAAATAAAAAGGTGAGTGAGGATGGTGAGTATGGAGGTGATGATGGTTAAAATGTAGGATGATAATATAAAAAGTGAAGGGGTAGGTGCAACTGACGTGGAGGCAGGCGAAGGTGTGGAGGCAAGCGCTGAACTTGGCAGACGTCGAAGGGCGCAGGCAAGTGAAGACAGGCAGGCGCCGGTAGGCAGGCGCCGGTAGGCAGGCGCCGGTAGGCAGGCGCCGGTAGGCGAAGGCAAGCAGGCGCCGGTAGGCGAAGGCAAGCGAAGGCAAGCAGGCGCCGACAGGTAGGCGCCGACAGGCAGACGCCGGTAGGCGCAGGCAGGCGCAGGTAGGCGCAGGCAGGCGCAGGCAGCAGGCGCCAGCAGGCACAGGCTGGCGAAGGTGCAGGCAGGCAGGCGCCACCAGGCGCAGGCAGGCGAAGGTGCAGGCTGACAGGCAAGACAGGCACAGGCAGGCGTAGGCGCGCGCGATGTCTGGAGGCCGTAGTCTTCCAATTCGGAAGCTGGTGTTTGTACTTGAAGACTAGTCCTTCCAATTTGGAAGAGGCAAGTAAGGAGTCTTGACCTTCCAATTCGGAAGCTGGTGATCGTCTCAGTAGAGTAAACCTTTTGAATCCAAAGCTAGAGATGTAATGATTAGTCGTCGGCTGAACTTTATAAAGAAACCTCGGTTTCTGAGTTCTGCATAATTTTCAAAATAATATTTTTAAAACGAGAAATCTAGATGGCCAAATGTATAAATAAGAAAGTCAAAAAGTTTTGATTGGATTATGTTGATAAGTTGCATAGCAACGAAGCAAAAATAAGTTGTCAGATACTTCAAAACGTAACCAAAATACAATATTTAGTAAATAGAAAACAATTAAAGTGAGATACATTTAAATATTACAAGGAAAAACGCATAATAAGATTATCGAAGTGATCCGAAACTTGTGGGATACGTAAAAGTGTCGAAAAATAGTGTCCGAAGTTTCGTGATTTAGATCACGTAAGTAAATGTGTTTAGATAAAGGAATTGCGATGTGTGTAGTGTAGTGTGTAGTTACTAAAACATTATGTATCGTTGCAGAAGCGAGGAAAAATAAAAGCAAATATATAAGACGAAGTTAAAATATGAGATGATTACATGAAATAATACCTAGGAAGTGGAAAAGGTAAGTGGTTTCACCACACCGTTAGTCGCCTTTTACGACACCCAAGGGAAGAGATAAGTTCTTAATGAGCCGCCATCGCACACTTTTGTTTCTCAGATTATACTACTGGTAGTAGTAATAGTTTCCCTTTCAGAACTTTCACAACTTTTCTTTTCTTTGTAGAAAAGTTTAATAGAAAATATTATTATTTTTTGGTTGCGGAACTGAATAGTACAGTCACCAGCATTAAGATGTGATGTGCAAAAATATCTGATCATTGGTGGAAGGCATTATGCCTTCCACCAATACAGACACAACACACAAATACAACATACAGACATAGAAAATCTCTTTCTTTAGCCGATGAGGAAAAAGTAATAAAAATTGGTCCAGTTCTGAAGGAGGAAACAGAGGACTACGAAGCGTCGTTTTTCTGTGTTTTGTATGAGAATTTTGCGTGCCACTTCGACGTAGTGTTTCCTCTCGAGAACGGCTCGACCGATTTGACTGATTCTGCTTTTGTTATGTTTCTAATGATCAGGACAAAGTTTATATGAAAAAGAAATTGGAAATTTGTTTGAAATCCGACGCGGGATAGGGGATGTTCACGCGGACATAGTCGCGGGCAGGCCGCTAGTAGCAATTACAAATAATAATAAATTGACAACTATGTCTACTATTATGATAAATTGATAACATACTAATGTACAGCCAAATCCATTTTCTTAGTATCTTTGTAATTTGCCACGAAGACAACTAAAATTGACAACTACGTCTACTATTTTGATAAATTGATAACATACTAATGTACGGCCAAATCCATTTTCTTAGTCTCTTTGTATGTCACGAATACTACTAAAAATTACTAACAATTTAATTTCTACTGTGTATCTGGACTTACGGCAGCTGAGCACTCGGACTAAAATCTTCATGCGAGGGGTTTCAAAACCCCTAAAGGCACCTTTCACAAACGAAAATAATTCGTTTAAATTTTAATACAAAACCGCCTAAAGCATGAGCGTCAAGTTAGCAGGCACACCACGGAATTAGACGGTTTTGACTATGTCAAAAAATTGTGTATAAATAGTGATAAATAGTGACGTATAGCATATAAATAGTGAAACTATGGTTCCAAAAATATTTGAGTATCTTGGTGTGCCTGCTAACTTGACGTCAAGATAGCAGGCACTTTAAGAAATACAGTTCGTATCAATGTGATTTATATGTCAAAAAAACTGTGTATAAATAGTGAATCGTATACGCAAAATTTCAACAATTGTACTTCAATACAAACCGAGATATTACGGTCTCTAAGTGGGCTGCCAACTTGACGATTCTTGCGATGGCGATTCCAGAGAAACGGGTTGAAGTTTTAAACAAATAAATAAATGAAAAAATTGTGTGTGAAATTGTGAATCTTTAAATGTCAATAAAAAAAAGAATTCTTCTTTGTTATTTTTCCAAAAATCTAATGTAAACTTCTACCATACATTCGATTTTAAGTACAATCGTGCACAATTTGGTTTATTGACTTAAGATACCTACTGACAAAGTCTAATTATTTTTAATTCAAGTCATAAAATTACACTTAAATCTACCGTTGTAATGTCAGTTTCACGTTATTTCTATGGAAACTTATGTCAAGCAATTTGTTATTTTAGTGACTCGAATTGAAAGTCTCGGATAGTGGTGGACGAGCGAGTGTCGCGAACGACCGAGAGATGGCGTGATTTTGTTTACGTGCGGTGAGCCGGTGATACGAGAATGGTGCGCGAAAAGTTTTATTTGTTTGTGTTGAAATTGGTAAGCAGTGAGTACATTTGCATCAGAAGTGAAAGTGTTTAAATCGTTTAATAACAACCTACATTTTTATAGGTACGCAGCTTATTTTCTATTATGGTATTTACAAAATGATATACCTAGGTACGGTCGGGTGACGCCGTCGCTTTACCACTTTGCAGCGATTTTCGTGTGAAGCGCACTGACTGCCCGGGTACCTACGTGCCCGTACCAAATAGACGACGCGGTGTGCAAGGGATTTTGACCTTTAGACTGGTAAAGCGACGGAGTCCGCCATTGTACCTAATGTGAGGTAGATATTTTCTCAGTCATTCTAAACTTTTCATATTTACTACTCGACCAACATAATTAATCGCATTAAAGCTAGACGTTTATCATAATTGTTCAATTATTAACAATCTAAATATATTGCACTTCAATTAGTTTGCACATGCTGAGTGGTCAGATTTTAAAATGGAATATCGTAGAAGATACGTTTAGTTTGTAAATTATTGAACAACTGTGATAAAAGTCTAGCTGACATGCACCTAATTGTTTTGGTCGAGTAATACGTATAACTTCATAAGTAGGTACTTACCTAGCTAATCTTTCGTAAAGTTAACTAGGTTTAAGTATATTCCTAGTGCATTAAATATTAATGTTACCTGCCTAGTCTTTTAAGACTAATAAACAAAGAATGAGCTACGAATAGTTATTCCGTCTTTTAGTCTAATTAAAAATTACGTTTAAATGACAGGATCAAAACACGGATAAACTATTCGTAGCTTATTTTTTGTTTATTAGTCATAAAAGACTAGGCAGGTAACTTTAACATGTAATTTTGTCTTAAATTTCTAACCTATCACGTGACCTACAGGCAGCTAGTTGCTTAAATTCAACGTTTTAATATTTTACGTCAAACAACATGTCGATTTTCCTTCAATTCTTGACTACTTTGCAATTATCAATGAATTCTAGAGTAAAACCTATATATACATCTCCACGCCGCGAAATTTTAGTAAATTATACTTCTTTATCAAACCTATCTATAAAAAAATATCGTGCTAATCTCAGGTGTTGACTAATCTAAAGCTGAGACTAGACCCCTCATGTTGTAATTTTCAGACTCAACTCTCGTGAAGATGAAATTTAAAGTAAGCCAACAATGCTCTAGCAATTAGTATTCTCGTAACAACAAGCAAATTGCGGTCAGTTTCGGACCGTTATCATAGTTTTAGTTTGTTTGTTGTCTCTGCCTATTGGCAGGCGAGCAGCCGGAAGAACGTTCACACCCAATCTGATGGCCACACAGGCCTGCAGCCGCTTCTTGAATAATAAATGTAAGGCAGCACCCACATACGTAAGATATGGCGGGTGTATAAGGAAAATTTATCTTAATTTAATTTATCTTTTCGTTATCTACGGGTTTATTATAATAGGACAAACTGTGTCGCGTAGCGGTGAAAGAAGACTACCACCTCCTCTCTTCCCTTGTAGTGGGTGTCGTAAAAGGCGACTAATGGACTAAATACTGCACATAGTACATCCAACGGCAAAGAGCGGCGGTGTGCAGTCGTTATTTGGTGAAAAGTGGACTATGGTAGAGGACTGCTTTTGCTGTTCTCATTGCCTAGTCTCTGACTAACCCTTCGGGGATAATAGTCGTGATTGTATGTATGTTATAGTGAAGACGTGGGTTCGATTCCCACCTGAGGTCATTGTTTTCAACGTTTTTTTATCTAAGGGTTTATTGTAACCGTGTCGCATAGCGGTGAAAGAAGCCTACCACCCCTTCTTTTCTCTTGGGTGTCGTAAAAGGCGACTAACGGACTAAATACTGCACATTCATCTAACAGCATAGAGCGGCGATGTGCTCACCACCTATCACGCTGAGCACATGTGCAGTCGCTATTTGGTGAAAAGCGAACTATGGTAGAGGACTGCTTTTGGAGTCCTCATTGCCTAGTCTCTGACAAACTCTTCATGGATAATAATCGTGATTATTATGTATGTATTATTGTAATACATAGTAGGTACAACCATAGAGTAATTATTTATGCACGTCCCACTACTGGGCTCAGGCGGTCCATTTTATTTTTTATGCTTTATTTTTCTTTTTAGGTTTTTATATACATCTGGGGAGTTTCGATCTTGTTGAATAAATATATTTTGACTTTGACTTTGATCAAAACCCACCACCATGTGCTACGAAATTGTTTAAAACAAGACAATGGTAAGCTACAAACAACTTATAAAAAGACATGTGATTAGTACAAGCTGATTAATAAATTTATAGGAAATATTGAGGTTCAATTGATATTCGCTTAAATATTTTTACCAAAGCCTATCCATTGAAGCTATACCAATTTGATTATTATGTATGTATTATTGTAATACATAGTAGGTACAACCATAGAGTAATTATTTATGCACGTCCCACTACTGGGCTCAGGCGGTCCATTTTATTTTTTATGCTTTATTTTTCTTTTTAGGTTTTTATATACTGTTTTTTTGTCATTTGTAAAGTGTGTGTGTGATGTAGTACTAAATAAACGATTTACTTACTTACTTACTTACTTTTAACTTAATGTAGCAACACAGATGTTTTCAATCGAATTGAATAACGATGTGTACAAGACAGGAGCTCGATGGCGCAGCGGCTAGCGCGTTCGGCTTGCGAACTTGCTCGCTAAGCAACTTTCGCAATGCCGGGTCGCTGGATGGGTGACCAAATTTAAAAACATCTCGAGCTCCTCCGTGCTTCGGAAGGCACGTTAAGCCGTTGGTCCCGGTTGTTGTCGTAAGATGGCAGCCGTTAAAACCCACCAACCCGCACTGGGCCAGCGTGGTGGGTTATGGCCCAATATCCCCACGTGCTATTGTTCACGTGGGAGGCCTGTGCCCAGCAGTGGGACGTTTATAGGCTGATGATGATGATGCTGATGATGATGTGTACAAGACAGAAGAAAAACTATAAAATAAGTATAGGGGTTTATTTTATTGGCAATGCATGCGCACCCCGTAATTGCATCGATACGTAAGTGTCTCTTTCATACAATGTAAGTTATTTTGTTGCTCTTTGCTAATAAAGCACTCTTTAATTTCCACATATGTACATGTATGAATACTTAGCAGGCAATGTATTACCTGTATGAATACTTAGCAGGCAATGTATTACCAGCAAAACTTTAATGCAATACTTGCACGCGCTCGCGTCTTCGTCCTCGTAAACACCCCCTACCCTGAGACGAATTTCGAAAATAGTTCTTTCACACAAAACTTGTCCTGATAATTACAAACACAACAAGAAAAATTACCCAAATTGGTGCAGCCGTTCTAAAGTGAGGAGCTCGATGGCGCAGCGGTTAGCGCGTTCAGCTTGCGATGTTGCTCGCTAAGCAACTTTCGTAATGCCGGGTCGCTGATGGGTGACCGAATCAAAAACATCTCGAACTCCTCCGTGCTTCGGAAGGCACGTTAAGCCGTTGGTCCCGGTTGTTGTCGCAAGATGACATGCGTTACAACCCATCAACCCGCATTGGGTCAGCGTGATGGGTTATGGCTTAATATCCCCACGTGCTATTGTCCATGTGGGAGGCCTGTGCTTAGCAGTGGGACGTTTATAGGCTGATAATGATGATGATGTTCTAAAGTGATGCGCAAAGATACATTCGTGGCAATTGATTTTTATTCATACAATACTTCGATCAACATTTGATCGACGATACCATAATATTATGTCCAGGGATGTAGTAATAAAACTTTAGGAGCAGTATCTACAATATATTTCATCGACGAAAATACCCCTTATCAATTGTGTTTTGTTATTGTTGTTCAAAGAGTGCCCGAATGCGCACAAAAACTGTAAAAAAGTACTTTCTCCTTTCGGCAATTAAGAGGCCTTTTTGAATGTGATTTTTGCGTAAAAAGCTTATTTTCGCATTTTGTAGTAATTTTGCAGTTGTATTTATCGTTTTTATCTAAATAGGATAATAAATTCATGCATAATATTACAAATCTCCACTTTGCGAGAATATGTTGAATTCGGGCAGCCGGCGTATCGCATTTTGTAGTAATTTTGCAGTTGTTTTTATCGTTTTTATAGAAATAGGTTAGTAAATTCTTTAAAATATCTTTATTCCCCATGAAGTAACAATTATTCTGGTATAAATTTTGCTCAATAATATTATCGTAGATAGGAGAAATTCATAGTTAACTTAAAGCAATTTTCGAAGTTTTTTTGGTTTAAAATAAAAAAAAAATTCTAGTAGAATATACGACTACCTATATAAGAGATAACATTCTATTTTTTTTATTTCATTTGTTTAGAACAGTAGTTAAATCGATGAGCCCAAAAAAATGCCTCAGCGCATTTTTTGAAAATCTTTCTCTGCAATTTTGTCTTTAATTAAAAAGTTAAGCAAAATTTATAAAAAGCAAAGCCGCTACGCACTACTTATGCCAATAGCTATTCTACACTATTTAATAAGCTAAAATTGTTAATGTATTTTCTTTTCTGAGATCAAGAACGCCAAAATTGGCCATTTTACGCAAAAATCACTGTCGAGATTTAATAGGCCTCTTAAAAAGAGGAGTTGTTTGATAGCGTGTTTTTATTGTATTAGCTACCCTACACCTTTGCCTTCAAAAAACACCAAAATCGAGCACCTACATGTCCTAGAACTCAAACCGCCGTTAATCTCTCTAACCTCTGCTTGCCCCCCTCATGGGGTATTTTCGTTGATGAAATATATTGTAGATATTGCTCCTAAAGTTTTATAACTACATCTCTGAACATATTGTATACATAGATAGTTAGAAGTACAAATACATTGTCGTCTTCACTCACGAACACATTAGAAGCGATGCCTTTCAAATTTGGTTTGTGTCGTCCGCGTCGACTGTCAACTCTTTTTAGGGCCCGGTGGACAAAGAAGCCCTTATAATTTGGTCACGCCCCGCCTGACGCGTCCACATACATAACTGAATTGATTGAGAAACCATTCCTTGAACTACTTTTCGATAAGGTAGCAATGAATGAAGAGCTGATATGTTAAGTAGGTGCAATTTAACTTATTAGCGTGGTGATGCCACACACCAATTTTATTATAGCATTAGCAAAGACTTAATTTCAATGGTGGATGGCTTTGCTCAACGGTTTACTAACTTACATATTATGCCATTTATAGCTAAATAAAAAATTGTTACCAAGAATAAGTATCTGTACTACCTTTCGAACTATTGACGACTACAGTCACCGAAATACAGATTACATAATTGAATTAGCTATTGTAATCCAGCAGATAACAAGTACAATCAGCAATTAAAGAGACAAGTATGTTAAAGTTATAATGTTTCGCGAATAAACGTTCCATGATCAATCATCAAACATCTGGGGAGATTCGATCTTGTTGAATAAATATATTTTGACTTTGACTTTGATCAAAACCCACCACCATGTGCTACGAAATCGTTTAAAACAACACAATGGTAAGCTACAAACAACTTATAAAAAAACATGTGATTAGTACAAGCTGATTAATAAATTTATAGGAAATATTGAGGTTCAATTGATATTCGCTTAAATATTTTTACAAAAGCCTATCCATTGAAGCTATACCAATTGGGGCCGTAATTCATTTTCGATTAGCTTTTAACTCACTACAAATGAGATTGGAAAAGGTGAAGATTTCATAGAAAAAAATCAGCGATCAATAGTTGAGACATAGCTGGTTTCATTTTCGGTACAACAACTTCATTACTATTAAACTTTCAAATTGTTGAGTAGACCTTTTCACTGCGTTTATTTAACACATGATATTAACTGAAAATTCACTGACTTTTTAACTAGTACATGTACGAGTAATTCTATGTTGAAAGTATGTATGAAAGTGTTAAAAGGTAAATTTTCTTCATAGCGTAGTGGCTTTTTTAAGAGCTTAAATGTACCCGATTTTTTTTTATATTTATATTTCATCATCATCATCGGCCTGTGTTAGTCCACTGTTGGACATAGGCCTCACCCCCCTGAACGTAGCCAGAGAGATGTTTACTTTTACAATCAAAATAAAGTAGACAACTATGCGACCATACGGTACCCGTGGTAATATAAGTGACCATGATAGTTTAATCATACAGATATACAAACATACAATCACGACCATTATCCCCGAAGGGTTAGTCGGGCGGCAAAAGCAATCCACTCGAACACCTTTTTTTTGTAATAGAAGGAGGCAGACGAGCAGGCGGGTCACCTGATAGAGAGTAATCTCCGCCGTCCATGGACACCCGCAACACCAAAGGAATCGCGCGTTGATGCGTTGCCGGCCTTTAAGCAAGGAATAGGTTTTAGGAAGGAATAGGAATTGTGAGGGGGGGAAGGGCCTCCGGAACCCTCACTGTCCGGACGAAACACAACAGCACCAAGTGCTATTATTTCACGCCGGATATTAGTGAGAGGGTGGTATTACGCCGGGCGAGCCTTTCACCAAGTAACAACTGCACATGTTCTTTTGGATGTATGTGCAGTTCTTTGTCCATAGTCGTTTTTTACGACACGTAAGAGATGGGCTGGTAGTATTCCTTTAATAATGGGCCGCTGCCACCACACAGGTAGTTTTAAATGTTTTGTTTAAAAAGATCTTATTGACGACCTCCTTGGTCGAGTAGTTTGTTTGTACACCGGTTTTCATGGTGTCGCCATCTCTGAGGTCCCGGGTTCGATCCCCGGTCGGGTCAATTTAGAAACTATTGTTTTTCTAAATTGTCTCGGGTCTGGGTGTTTTCTATATATGTATAATATTATGTATTTTAAGTATATTTATCCGTTATCTAGAAACCATTTAACGAGTTTCATAACGAAGCTTCTCTTGGACTAGATAATTGGTGTGAGTGTAGGAAAGTTTATTTAGTTTATTTATTAGTTTATCTTAGGCCTGGTTTCCATTAGGTCGGATTCGAGTCCGATCCGATCGGACAGATGAAAATACTTTCGGTTCCATACAAATTATTAAGCCACTAGAACTTCCGAATCTCCGTCAGATCCGGATCCGTCCGACCGGGAGTCTGATCCGACCTAATGGAAACCGGGCCTTACTCCTTCCTCATAGTCGGCAACGCATCTGTGACTCCTCTGGTTTTGTGGGTGTCCATGGGCGGCGATGATTCTTTCCATCGGGTGACCCACCTGCTCGATTGCCTCTTTTTCACGTCAGAAAAAATAATAAAGTTATATCAGGTAGGTATATTAAAAGTTACCCTACTGCCTGTGCCTACGGTCCTGTTAACATCAAATTGGAGGAGTACTGCTTCGATTTGATTAAAATCTGCTTTGAATATCAATAGGCCTCGCACCTGTCCATGAAGCGCAAGCACCTCACTCTTATCTTGCTCAAGTTTTATGGAAGATTGAAATCTCATTTATCAACGAAATAGATTTCAAATAGAATATAATATAAATAAATTTTGCCCTTGATTTTGAAGACAGTTTTTCTTACAGGGGATTTTGATACGATAGATTTATAAAAATATTGTAATAAGAAATTTTATCAATTAAATCTGCAAGAATCGACTCTCAAGTGTGTTGAATGGGCGTGTGTAATTCCCCACTGATTCATAGAAAAGATTTGTACGTCCGCCCACAGGATACATTTTAAATCATAACTCTTTACCTGTCATAGTGACGATAAGGCCGAAGGTGGAAACGCCTAAATCGGTTACATTAGTCACATAAGAGCTCACCAGAAAAAGTAGACAAAAATAGTTTCACCGTAGCCGAAATCGGCATGGACGATGTCACCAATAACGCTATCTATGGCTATGACGCCAGACTTTAGATAAGATGGTTAACTAGCCATGCGGAGGTAACAGCCCTACAACCAACCAAACCCAGTACACAAAGATGTAATCGCACTGGGAATTAAACCTGGGAACCTCTAGGTCTAAGACCGGTGCCTTGGCCACTAAACCTAGAGACAGAGGTGGTTGAAATTTGGAAAAGGTTGATACATGAAATTTAAATTCGAATTATTCACGGCATACACCGTAGTATCAAAGATTTTAAGACCATTTTCCTGTACCTTAATATATTATATTAAGTTATTTAAGTGTGTATTTAATATTTTAACTACCTACGTGTCTCATCTTGTGTAGCTGCAATTTTGAGACTAATTGATATAATCTTTGCACTCAAAAGATATTTTTATCAAATTGCGCATCTCTAGTGCAAGCAAAGCTTGTGGATTGCTTAGGTTTTCAAACTTATTTGCAGCGAATAAGGTTTTGTTTACAGTGGTCCCTAATTGGCAGCTGTCTAGCGACGGCGAGGGGTGAGAGCTTGCTGTGGACCGATGTCGGCTGTGTCTCTTTGACCACTCCCGCTTGCATACGTATTTGAACAAAAGCCCCGACATAACCGCACCTTAGTAAATTTCAATAGTCAAATTCCTGTTTGCTTGCAAAACGCCATACCTACTCGTTGATTAAACGTGAACTTAATACCTTTGAGTGGCACAAATAATAATTACAGCTCGGTTTCAGGACACTCGCTCTAACGAGACCTCGCTGCGTTCGTCGGAAATGGAATAACGCACTGGCAAACTCCAACCGCAAGTCACAAGTCCCATGTGAGACAGAGCATTTATTTTCCCATAGAAAATTGCATTATTTTGAATAGTTTTTCATTAACTTGCAATGTATAAAATGTATGATGATGAAGTGTGGTAGGTAGCGGCTATCATCAATAGAATACTACCGCCCCATCTCTTTCCTTGGGTGTCGTAAAAGGTTACTAACGGACTAAAGACCACACATATTCAACAGCATAAGGCTGCATGTCCATTGAAGCACAGCGAGATTGCGGTGCGAAGAAGCGAAGTAATATTAACCAATAGGATTGTAAACTGTAGCGGAGCCACTGAAATATATCGAGATATTTCTGTGAGCGGAGCGAAGATTTAATGCAATCCTATTGATTAATATTACAGTTATTGATTAATATAACAGTCCTCATTACCTGGTCTCTGACCAACCCTTCAGGGATAATCGTCGAAAATATTTGTATGTATGTACCTAAATGTAAGTATGTATGATCAGATCAAATCTTGCAAGGAAGATTTATGCCACTTTGCGTTGCCGATTGAGCTGAAATTTGGTATATCTACGTAAGTTCGATGTATGGTTACAATAGTAGGTCATGAACTCTGCAACAAAACAAGATAATCCCGTCGTGTTTAAGCTCATTTGATTTGTCTGATAGGTCATGCAAAGGATTGGACAAGCCACAGCTAATATTAGAAATAGGAAAGCGAAGCCTTTACCCAGAAGAGGGCTAAAGTTAATAAATTAATAATAACATTATTTTATTTAACGCGTTGATGGTTAACCAACAGCCATTTCATAAGGATAGAGAAAATATTATTAAGACTGTTATTGGTAATCATTGTTATGAACCGCCCCGATTCCGCAGCCTTATAGACAGAAAAATAGAGAACTCTACTTTATAGCAACGTCACTAAAATACATGGAGCATACAAATACAAAGTTGGCTGTCTTATTATGCTGTCTTACACAAATAGAGAATCGTTTAATTCTATTTATGTCTGTATTTTATTCGTATCGTTGCTACAATATTCTTACTTCCTTTCAGATTAATTCAGCATCGAGCATAGCCTAACAAAAGACATCTTGGTTAGGTACGCCTCACGAAAATGGGATGGTAATTGATGTAAGTTTAAACATTGCGAGAAAACAACGACAACAGCTGACAAGACAAGGCCAACATTTTTATGAAGTAAAATTGTTCCATACACATTGTGCGAAGCAAAAACTACGGCAGGACGGACTCGGGCGAAACGAATGTCTCTTTTGTGAGCGAAACTGCCCTAACTGCGTAATTAGAGACACGTTATGTAACTTTGAAAGTTCGCAACGCTTAATAGGAGAATTCCCATTTCGGTAATACAAAGTACATAAGTAGGTGTAGGTACAATGGCGGACTCCGTCGCTTTACCAGTGTAAAGGTCATAATCCCTTGCACACCGCGTCGTCTATTTGGTACGGGCACGTACCCGGGCGGTCGGTGCGCTTCATACGAAAATCGCTGCAAAGTGGTAAAGCGACGGTGACCCCGACCGTACATGAGCATCGCAAACTTTGACAAAGGCAGAAACGTATACACGCGTGCGTGTGGAAATTCCCATTTTTCCCAGTTGCGGATGAACTTCATTTATTAGTGTATCGATTTCCTAGCCCGGTAGTTTTTCAACTTACTTGTGAAATGGAGTGAATATGGAGTGTACAGAGAGTGTGATAGTTAAAAGCTTGGTAAACCGACACCTTGTTTCTCGTTGGCACGTGTATGTTTAGATATAGCACTGCACAGATAGTACGTACATATGTACATGAGTAAGGTGGAGCTACCAAAAAACACGCACTCTCAAAGAGTAAACCAATAGCACTCTTAATTAATAGTATTAATAACTCAAGAAGATAGCCAACAAATTCGAAGCGAACTTAATAGTCCTGGTAGACGATGCTAACGTGAAGAACACGTGGTGGGGAGACAGGAGAAAGGCCTTTGGGCGCGAAGACATGATTGGAGTATTCCATTAACTGGGGTTCCACATTTTAAACACTGGCACTAAACCCAATTATTACATCATTAGAGGTTGCTGCATGTTCTGCGAACTTACTGTCACCTGGATATGAGTATCATCCCTCAATATAAGGTGCAACCATTGTTAATCGTGTCGCATAGCGGTGAAATAATACTACAACCCTATCTTCCCTTGGGTGTCGTTAAAGGCGACTAACGGACTAAAGACTGGACATAAATCCAACACCATGGAGCGGCGATGGGCTCACCGCCTGTCACGCTGAGCACATGTGCAGTCGCCATTTGGTGAAAGGTGGACTCTGGCAGAAGACTGCTTTTGCGGTCCTCATTGCTATTCTCTGACTAACCCTTCGGGGATAATATATGTATGTAACACTTGCCAGTAACGGGTGGGTGGTGGTAGGTGAGCGAATCCGGGACCTCTGGGTCTGAAATTCGTGGGCTGACCACTAGCTAGACCACTGAGAAAATTTTGACGCGTCGGTAGCCGAGCGGATAGATAAATAAATAAATAAACTCTCCCACACTCACATCAATTATCTAGCCCAAGAGAAGCTTCGTTATGAGACTCGTTAAATGGTTACTAGACAACGGATAAACATACTTAAAATACTTCAAGACATACTTATTATACATAGAAAACACCTAGACCCGAGACAATTTAGAAAAACAATTATTTCTAAATTGACCCGACCGGGGATCGAACCCGGGACTTCAGAGATGGCGACACCATGAAAACCGGTGTACAAACCACTCGACCAAAGAAGTCGTCAAGATGATGATGATAGATGCTCGGGTTGAATGCGTGAAATCATGGTTCAATCCCCATAGCTCCGTTAGACTACTTTCGTGAACCCACTCCTACACAGTAATTTTAGATTAACAGGAGGGGTTAACACTTTATTAATTACGTAACAAGACTATTTTGTCTTGGATTTTTTTTGACACTAACTGTCAACGTCAAATTTGACAGAATCGAGCATAGACTATGCGATATTTTGCGATAACAATACTTAAGATGAACCACAGAACCGAAATAACCAAACTTGTTCATACTAAAGTAGTCTGTAAGTCTATGAGAACACGGTACAAAGTCAAGTGTGTTTTTGTAGGTGCGGTCTCATGCGACCGCTTGGAGTTTGAGGGGTTGTGTTAAACGCACATTAATAATCATCATTATATTATTAAGTAAAGTCGCCGTTTTCCTCTGTCTGTGGCACCGCGGTATTCTTCTTAACCAAGCAATGGATTTTTATTCGGTTTTCACTAAAAGATAGAGAGTTAACGCAACTATGACGGACGGATGGACGGGCGGAAATTTAGACGATTCAAAATGCTTATTTTGAATTTTGGTCTTTCTAAGTTAGCGTGGACGAAGGCGCGGGCGGGCCGCTAGTAATCTATAAAAAGCAAAAATTAAATAATGATAATGAACGGATTTAACCCAAGTTTAAATTTTTAAACCTATCAAGATAACAGTCGTCTCAACTTTATAATTTCTTTCACGTCTAAGCGGCACCAGATAAATATTTCGGTAGAGGTAAATTCATAATTTCAATGGAGAGTAAATTATTAAAAGTCAGTAAAAGTTCCGGCGTCTCCTTACCGAAATACATTTAAATTAACAATTGTACTTCACTTCAAACGATTACAAAATTGACAACTCCAGTGTAGTTCACTCATTAAGAAATGAGTTTCAATTGGGACCGATTAACAGTGAACTTAAAGTAGCTTTTAAAAAGTTTGATGACGAAAGTTGGAAAGGGTTTAATATTGTAATCGTGCGAATTTTAATCCGCGCAATTGGGAGCGGGAAGAAATCGCTCGGCTCGCAAAAAAAACGTAATTACCCACCCCCCTCACCCGCCCTCGCATCGAAAGCTGCGGCGACAATGACAGTGAATATTTTAACGTTAACGGGTGTGTACATACCGTGCGGCGAGCTGCATACAAATTCACCGGTAGCCTTTGTCGGCGATCGGCTTGCTCCCCGGCGGTGATTCAAATGCAAATTGATAATCGCCCTGCCACCTCCACCGGTCCTCCTGCGACGTCCCCTTCCTTCTTAATTACCGTCTTGCGGACGACAGCCGGTCAATGTCTAATTTGCCTCAAATTTAACGCCGCTTTTTTTTCTATAATAAGTTAAACAAAACAAAGACCGCCCCAGCGCCCGCCGTTCGTTCGAACAATGCGAAATTCATTATCCGACAATAACGAGATGCGGGTTGTTCACAATATTAACTATGGACATAGTGTTTTGTGTTGTAACGCAATTAAAATTGTGAGCCGATCGTGATAAGCAGCTTAAGAGGCACAAATTATAGTACGCATGATTTATAGATGGCCCCGATTTAATAGAGCTTGTAGTCCTCTATAAATTTGTATCGTACTGTTTAATTAAGACGGCTTGCGAATTATGATAATTCGTTTTTTTTATATATTTTATTGAGACGCAAACGGACATATGACAATGCCTGCATTGCTCTGAAATTCCCCAGGATGTTCACACCAAACAAAAGATTATAATAAAGTGAAAGAGAAGTCTGAAATGAAGCAACCACCTGTAATATACTACCTTGTGAATGATCAGAGGAAAGTCTATTTATTTATTTTAGTCTTTTTTTAAATGTTTTTTGTTGTTAATATAAATATATTGTACGAGTATGCCCTCTCACATAATTTATTACTAATTTGAACCAAAACAGTGTTTTAATTTTTTTTTTATCTCGTGTAAGACATCACTTAGCACATAAATAAAAAATAAAAATAACTTAGCTAAAAAAAAACAGGTTTTAAAAATAGATTAAAAATATGTTACTACTTTTCCCATAATTTTCTATTGGCATTAAAATTATTTTCATAAGTCATAAAAAGTAGGTTAATACCAACCTGGTAACCACATAACGAGGGACATAACGTCATTAATCTACCTACATACATAGCTATTGAAATTTTAACGCAGTAAAAATCAGTCTATTTCTGATAGTCTTTCTATAAGTTTCATTTTCTTTAATATTGTACAGTCCGTGACCTTCAATTTTTAAGTTGTCTGAGGTTTAGGAGCAGTTTACCAGATTCTCAATTCACCAGATTTGCAACTCACTAGATACGCAACTTACCAGACTCGCAACTAACCAGAAATACAATTGAAAACAATAGTACATTGTTACCCTTGGGGTTATAATAGCTTATTGACTCCCGAGACGGGGTTTGGCGCCTAAGCGTAGCAAGGGCGCCAATAGTTCGAGGGAATAAATAAGTCTTTCACCCGAGGTAAACACTGTGCTTTTCATTACGAATAGAAGGAAAGTAAAAACAAAACAATGGACGTCTTTAGTCCGTTAGTCGCCTTTTAGGACACCCAAGGGAAGAGAGGGGTTTTGTAGTATTATTTTGATGAGTCCATCCCCGCTATATGCTGTTGGATGTATGTGCAGTCTTTAGTTCGTTAGTCGCCTTTTACGACACCAAAGAGAAGAGAGGGGTTGGTAGTATTATTTTGATGAACCCATCGCCGCTCTATGCATGATGTATGTGCAGTATTTAGTTTGTTAGTCGCCTTTTACGACGCCGAAAGGAAGAGAGGGGTTAGTAGTATTATTTTGATGAGCCCACCGCCGCTCGATGCTGTAGGATGTATGTGCAGTCTTTAGTCCGTTAGTCGCATTTTACGACACCGAAGAGAAAAGAGGGGTTGGTAGTATTATTTTGATAAGCCCATTGCCTCTCTATGTTGTTGGATACATGTGCAGTCTTTAGACCGTTAGTCGCCTTTTACGACAACGAAGGGAAAAGAGGGGTTGGTAGTATTATTTTAATGAGCCCATCGCCGCTCTATGCTGTTGGTTGTATGTGCAGTCTTTAGTCCGTTAGTCGCCTTTTACGACACCGAAGAGAAGAGAGGGGTTGGTAGTATTATTTTAATGAGCCCATCGCCACTCTATGCTGTTGGATGTATGTGCAGTCTTTAGTTCGTTAGTTGCCTTTTACGAGACCGAGGAGAAGTGTGGGGTTGGTAGTATTATTTTGATGAGCCCATCGCCGCTCTATGCTGTAGGATGTACGTGCAGTCTTTGATCCGTTAGTCGCCTTTTACGACACACAGGGGAAGAGATGTGTTGTTAGTATTACTTTAATAAAAAGTCACAATTACACACGTCAGAAAAACGATTCTCCCTAGGGCGGAAAAGTATTACTTTCCACCCGCTGCTCAGTCAACTTCAGACCTACCTACTTTCACAGTATGAGGAATGAAAAATCCTGCTTTCTAATAATATTATAAACGGGAAAGTTTGTAAGTATGGATGGATGTTTGTTACTCTTTCACGTAAAAACTACTGAATGGATTTGGATGAAATTAGGCATACAGATAGTTTATAACCTGGATTAACACATAGAATACTTTTTATCCTGATATTCCCGCCGGACCGCAACAACGGGGGTGAAACCGCGAGCGGTCGCTAGTACATTAAAAAACTTTATTTTCAAGTAACAACGGAAATGAATTATAAACATAAAATTTAAGAATAATAATAGTAAAATGAGAATAAAAAATTAGAAAATGAAAAAATATTTATTTACACTTCATATTTTTATGAATTTATTGTAAGTATCGGTTCATTCCCTTTGATACTAAACATACATTTTTCGGTTTACAGATATTTGTTTCTTTTGTCTTTTTTAGACCACTGTACTTCTGTCGTAACGCGAATCTGCCCTAAAGCGAATCTGTCTTAAAGCAAATCTGTCATAAATCGAATCTGTCGTAAAGCGAACAATCGATCCAGAAGTAGGTACCCTTCGTTTCCCATCGGGGTTATAAATTGTACACGATTTGATTGACGGTAGTCCGAGGGGTTAGTCAGAGACTAGGCAATGAGGACAGCAAGAGCAGTCCTCTAGCATAGTTCACTTTTCACCAAATAGCGACTGCACATGTGCTCAGCGTGACAGATGGTGAGCCCATCGCCGCTCTATGCTGTTGGATGTATGTGCAGTGCGGTCTTTAGTCCGTTAGTCGCCTTTTACGACACTCAAGGGAAGAGAATAGAATAGAATGTTTTTTTTATATATTTAAGAGGCCTATTACATCTCGAATGTGATTTTTGCGTAAAATGCCTATTTTCGCATTTTATAGTAATTTTGCAGTTGTATTTATCGTTTTTATCAAAATAGGATAATAAATTTGTGCATATTATTACAAATATCCATTTTGTGAGCATAAGTTGAATTCGGACGGCCGGCGCATCGCATTTTGTAGTAAATTTGCAGTTGTATTTATCGTTTTTATCGAAATAGAATAATAAATTCATTATAAATTCTTTATTCCTCATGAAGTAACAGTTACTCTGGTATAAATTTTACTTAATAATATTATCGCAGATAGGAGATATTCACAGTTAATTTATAGCAATTTTCGAAGTTTTTTGGTTTAGAAAAAGATTTTTTTCCTATATAAAATCAATGATATCTAAAAATTCCGAGGCCACTACGCATTATTCGACTATATAAGATATAACATTATATTTTTTTTATTTCACTTGTTTAGAACTGTAGTTCAATCGATGAGCTCAAAAAAGTGCCTTCGCGCACTTTATGAAAATCTTTCTCTGCAATTTTGGATTTAATTAAAAAGTTAAGCAAAATTTACAAAAAGCGAGGCCACTAAGCACTATTCCAATAGCTATTCTACACTATTCAATAAGTCATAATTGTTAATGTATATTCGTTTCTGAGATCCATAACGCCAAAGTTGGCCATTTTACGCAAAAATCACAGTTAAGATGTAATAGGCCTCTTAAGCAACACTGCACATACAACAAAGAAAAAATAAACAAAAAATAAAAAACAAAATTAAAATAATTACATTTAAAAATAAACAAATCTAAAAACCAAAACTTAAATTAACTTGATACAATGATACTTTAGCCTATGATGCTGCATGCACAGTGTCGCCAAACAGGGCCTGCACTCAGCATGTGCTACGGGCTACGATAAATAGTCGTAGTCATTAAATTTGCTAGTATAAATAACACTGAACTCAGTTACTAAAACGTACAAGCACACATATTCATATAATATTATATTATATCCATATTATATCTAAATATGTGTATATATAATTTACACACTCAATATTTTACATATTTATCCATTACTATTATAAATAACGTAGTGCAAATAAGATAGGTACATACAAATTATATGTAGGTATCATATTTGCACTAAATACGACGTTCACGACATACGCAGACGTACGAGTTCAGTGTTATTTATACAGGCAAAGGACATTGTTGAAGTTAGCCTAAGAACCAACACAAACATGACATACATGATAATTCTTAGCTTATTTTTTAAGACTGATAACAGTATTTATAATTTGGCGGACACTTTTAGTTATGTAACCAATAATAAAAAGAACTTTTTGGACATTAATATTGAGTACCATTTTTTTATTATGGGTTGGGTATTGAGAGTTCAATGCATTCAGCCAGTGAATTAAATGTTTGGGACCAAAATATTTATAATATGTACAAACAAACCTAATAATATTATGCATGCATGACTGACTCGATATGCTCAGTGCCAAATACTCCAAGCATCATTAGAATACGATACGTTGCATTTTATTCCACACTGTAAACGTTAGTCGACTTAAGATTCTTTGCTTTTCCAATGAGGAGATTTTTACTAATCTGCGGTGCTGTGTCACTCACTGACTGACGTTACTGTAGTCTGCTGTACACAGTGTTGCCATGTATACTGATTTGTCCGTAAAATAATGTCATTGTTCAAACCGGACAATGAATGCACACGATTTTTATACGGAATTTTCAAACAAATGCTTTTAATGAGTACCTAATAACTTTTAATAAGTAGTACCTACTAATAGCTTTTATTATTCCTAAGAAATATTACATTTTATTTGATTCTGCGTAAACTAGCGAGTCTTATTTAATTTTTATAGATTTTTACAGAACTAAACAAGCAAACTGCATAGTTAAAACTATGGCTTCGAGGATTCCCATTGAGATATTTTCTTGGTTGGCTAATATGAATAAAAGAATGAGAGCCAGAGAGAGTTAATGGTGTTATTTAGTGTTAGTGCAAGCAAGACGAAAAACACTTTGTTATGAATCATTATTGTGTCTGTCTGACATCCATATTGTTTTAATGTTGTTTTGCCGTTATTCATTATCTTATTACTTTGATTGACATAGTTATACATAGTTGTAAGTATGTACATACGTACCTTAGAGTTTCAACTTATAGACCTAAAGATAAAATATTTTTTGTTTGTATTTTACATGTCTGTAACCTGTTTTGCGCATTATAATAAAATAAAACTTCCCATACGGATTTCATACGGAATGGGCGATTTTCCGAGATCAAAAAAAAAAATTGGTTCGTAAATTACTTCATAGATGGCGCTTAGCATAGATTAGTATGGCGCTTAATAAAAGGCGAGTTCATGAAGAGCACGTGTATGGTTGCGTAATATTTATTCTATTCCAAAATAGAAATAGGTCCTGGATGTCCTGAATAAAAATAGGTAAGTACAAAAAAAAGTACTATTTTTTTTGGTAGACAAGTAAAAGTGTAGAATTTATTACAGCCCTTAGGTAGGTACGGCTCGGCTTTCATAAAACGACATCTATCGAGTGTTTTTGAACTAATTTTTACTTTTTAATATAGGCTGTCAGAAAATCGCCCATTTAGCAGTTATTACGGAAGACGGGCTCTAAGATCTGGCAACACTGGTTGTGCAGTTGACGTTCTTTGGCAAATAAAACAAAACAGTGCAACATCACTTTTCAAATTCTCTCAAGAAGTCCGTGCGAGATCTCAGTAAAGTCCCACATCTTTACTGGAACTCAAGAGGTTTGGGGGGAATATCATTTAGCATTAAACGTTCATAATATTATCATCAGTTTAAGCATAAACAATGAACTCTAATAATACGACTGAAGGACTAGTATCCATGGTAAAGAAAAAAAGTTGACGTTCTGGACTATCTGGACTTCTTGGCGGGAAAGTGAAGTCGTGTCTGCAGTTTTGTTTTATTTTCTATAATTTGTGTTTTGTCGAATATTAATGTGAGATACTGATGGATTATTTAAGTGTTAAATGTTAACGTGCATGAGTTTTGGCAAATAAAACAAAAGAGTGCAACATCACTTCTAAATTCTGTAATTAAACATAACCTCAAGTTTTCCTGATATTTCGGTTCTCAGGAGTGTCCGTCAAAAATCTTTTTTTTAACAGTCATTTACTTGCAATTTCGAACCTAGAAAAGAATATTTCATAATTGTTGGTTCTTAGGCTAACAATGTATGGGCGCAGAACATTGTCCTTTATTAACTACGACTAATTTATCGTAGCCCGTAGCGTAGCACATGCTGAGTGCAGGCTTTGTTTGGCGACACTGTGCATGCAGCATCGTATGCTAAAGTATCATTATTTTAAGTTGATTTTAGTCTTGATTTTTAGTTTTTGTTTATTTTTAAATGTAATTATTTTAAGTTGATTTTTTTATATAAATATATAATGATATATATAAATTTAAATGATATTATATGATATAATATCATTATTCTCATTATAATATAACAGTAATAATAATTATTATAAGAGAGGGGGTGGTAGTATTCTTTCACCACCACGCGACACGGTTAACATCACATTTAAGGGGATGTTGCACTAAATAGTGAAAATTTACGTATGTTTAAGTTGCTTGTACTATGCGCTGAATTAGTTAAATACATTATAAGAACTTACGTAAGTTAGCCTGATCACTGCGCAAGGTCGTGGCCTTGTTGAAATTTGAAACAAATTCTTTAAACAATAACAAACAATACATAAATCTAATGACTCTGTTCGCGCCACAGCGCGACGGATAACCGTCTCTGCGCCGGTCAATTAAGGTGCATATTGGTGCAACGACTGGGCAACGAATGATCGGCCAATCACAGCGAGTTGACAATTATACTCGACGAAGTGTTCGCCGGCGCCGCGCAACGGCAGTGTGCTCCGACCTTTCAAAGAGAATCCACGCGCGCGCGCGCCCTAGAACTCAGCCCGTGATCATCGCCATATGTGTGCAGTGTGTGTGCAGTGACCTAGAGCTAGGACCACCAGCTCACCTCTCCCTAAAACGCCTACGACCAGTGCCCCTGAGTGAACTGTGTTGTGTGTTGCTGCCTTCAAGCCCGCGCCCCCGCGCCTGCCTTCAGCTCCAACCAGCTCCAGCCCGAACCAGGTAAGCCCCAGAAATTCCCTTATCTCCTGCCTAACCCATATTCCGTCGCTGTTACGGCGAACGCCTTTCGCCGCAACATTTTGATCCTACGAGCCGGATACATACAGTCCACTAGTTTTTAAACCCTACCGTACACATTTCACTTTTTGCCTCGACTCGTGCCGCCACCCATACACGTCTACACAACTGCACACAACACCCACACAATGCACGCCAGCCCAAACACCCCTTACTGCCCTTACTGTAGGATTAGGGGGCACAGATTAATAGCGTGCGCTACCTACAATGCCCAGCCGACGCAGGGCCGGTGGGATTTTGTGGTGTCGCGCGAGCGCTGTCCCCGCTGTCTCGGACCACATTACCCGGACGAATGTAAGTCGGTGAAGGCATGCAGAGTGTGTGGCATCGCAGATCACCACACATCCCTTCACCGACCGGACGATGCCACACAGCATTACCAGCCGGAATCGGCGGCGCGGTGGCTCCCGCCCCCACTGCGGGACACTCCGGCAAAGCGACCCAGCGACAGAACGCTGCATGTGTCCTCGCATGCACAGCGGTCGCATGAGGGGTCGCAGGAGTAGGTACATGTTACCGTAGACATTCAGCCCCACATTATTAATACAGTCCACTATCATATATATATAGGATAACTATTTCAGCCCATTAACTATTTCATTACATGTTGGTCATTCGACCCGTTAAAATAATATTTACTCATATTACGTAGTTATCACGTAACTTAATTTAAATTCTGATTTTTAAATTTTATCGCGTAACATTCCTAATTTCATTACCTTATATGACCCTTTCTGCACGATAGACGTTGCAAAGTGCATTGCGAAATATTATTAACCTACCTACAAAAATAAATTAAGAACGTGTTCAAAGAACAGTGTTCGATTCGTGTTATATTTTTTCTTACTAATTAGATTGCACATATAACTTTAGTTAAGTATAACACACCCGCGTCTAGACGACGATATTGTTGTTTTTCCCGTTTTATTTTGTAATGAAATTTTTATGGTCTTGCCTTGGCAATCGACTCAATCTCGTGCGTGCTCACCACAAGAGCATAGTACTTCTACACACGTGCACCCACACATCAGCCTGCAGCACACAAACACATGTAGTCAGCCCGCACCTATACGGTGCATGACATCAGCACGTGCCCTCTGCGCCCCCGCGCCCCCACGCCTTTGCGTTGACGCGGCCCTTGCGCTTACGCGCCCCCGGCGCCCTCTGCGCCCCCGCGCCCCCACGCCTTTGCGTTGACGCGGCCCTTGCGCTTACGCGCCCCCGGCGCCCTCTGCGCCCCCGCGCCCCCACGCCTTTGCGTTGACGCGGCCCTTGCGCTTACGCGCCCCCGGCGCCCTCTGCGCCCCCGCGCCCCCACGCCTTTGCGTTGACGCGGCCCTTGCGCTTACGCGCCCCACGCGCCCTCTGCGCCCCCGCTCCCCCACGCCTCTGCGCTTACGCGCCCCGTGCGCCTATGCGCCTTCGGCGCTTCGCGCCCCCGCGCCCCCTGTGCTTCGTGACACAGGCTTTCAGCCCTCATACAATTGTACTCATACAGTCACACACGTGCATTCCTCCCAGCTCATCATATACACACCCACTCGACATTAACTCAACACAGCACGAATCGGGACTGTAGTTCCAATTTAACTTCCATTCTTTCCCCCCCCCCTCCTACCCTCTAGGGCCCGGGAAGATGTTCGCGCCACAGCGCGACGGATAACCGTCTCTGCGCCGGTCAATTAAGGTGCATATTGGTGCAACGACTGGGCAACGAATGATCGGCCAATCACAGCGAGTTGACAATTATACTCGACGAAGTGTTCGCCGGCGCCGCGCAACGGCAGTGTGCTCCGACCTTTCAGAGAGAATCCACGCGCGCGCGTGCCCTAGAACTCAGCCCGTGATCATCGCCATATGTGTGCAGTGTGTGTGCAGTGACCTAGAGCTAGGACCACCAGCTCACCTCTCCCTAAAACGCCTACGACCAGTGCCCCTGAGTGAACTGTGTTGTGTGTTGCTGCCTTCAAGCCCGCACCCCCGCGCCTGCCTTCAGCTCCAACCAGCTCCAGCCCGAACCAGGTAAGCCCCAGAAATTCCCTTATCTCCTGCCTAACCCATATTCCGTCGCTGTTACGGCGAACGCCTTTCGCCGTAACATTTTGGTCCTTCAAGCCCGCGCCCCCGCGCCCCCGGCGCCCTCTGCGCCCCCGCGCCCCCACCAAAATGTTGCGGCGAAAGGCGTTCGCCGTAACAGCGACGGAATATGGGTTAGGCAGGAGATAAGGGAATTTCTGGGGCTTACCTGGTTCGGGCTGGAGCTGGTTGGAGCTGAAGGCAGGCGCGGGGGCGCGGGCTTGAAGGCAGCAACACACAACACAGTTCACTCAGGGGCACTGGTCGTAGGCGTTTTAGGGAGAGGTGAGCTGGTGGTCCTAGCTCTAGGTCACTGCACACACACTGCACACATATGGCGATGATCACGGGCTGAGTTCTAGGGCGCGCGCGCGCGTGGATTCTCTTTGAAAGGTCGGAGCACACTGCCGTTGCGCGGCGCCGGCGAACACTTCGTCGAGTATAATTGTCAACTCGCTGTGATTGGCCGATCATTCGTTGCCCAGTCGTTGCACCAATATGCACCTTAATTGACCGGCGCAGAGACGGTTATCCGTCGCGCTGTGGCGCGAACAGACTCCTAAAAACATTTTATTCGACAACTTTCTTAATGTTACGCATAAAACAATAATTCTTACATGAAAATATTTGTATTGATATTCCGCAGGTCACCCCCATCTCAAAAAGTAAATTTTAATTTTTAAACTAAGCGCTGATTTTTGTACATTTTGCAGAATAAAAACATTGCTCTAATCAAATTACTAGGCCTGAAACTTTAAAGCAGAATTTGTTCTTATTTTAAATATCAATATGATTGATTTTGCTTTGAAGTTCATTCCAAGATTTACTTATGTCAGTTTTTGCGATCTCGCGGCACCTCCTTAAGTTTATCGATAAAAGAATTGTGGTAACGGAATACAGCAATGTAAAACTATGTTGCTTGGCTGAAGAAATACGTTTTAGAGAGATTCGCCACTAATCGATCTATCATATATAATAATCGATTTTGAGTTGTAGCCCCTTCGTACACGGCTACGCAAATCTCACTTGGAGACTAAAATCCTCGTGTATCGAAGATTTGCGTAACCTTGTGTACCAAGGGGCTTAGAGCCACGCTGCGCTGCAGCACGAATAGGGCTAGTTCGCCCGGCGTAATACCACCCTCTTTCGGAATATCGGCGTGAATCAATGGCACTCGCTGCTGGGCCCTGATTCTGTATCGCAATCTATAGATTTCACACCTAAACCTTACCGCGTACAAACGTCAAACGCATACGTTTTTGGGAAGATATCGTAACTTTTTAAGGAATTAACGTGGTTGTTTGAAACAAGGAATCGTACAGAATAAGGGCCCAGTTGTGTTTCGTCCGGTGAGTGAAAATGCCGGAGGCCCATCTCTACCCCTCCCTCCTCACAATTCCTACTCTTTCCTCAAATATCCTACTCATTCCTCGAGGCCGACAACGTATCTGCGACATCTGAAACTCCTTTGGTTTTGCTGGTTTCCATGAGCTCCTCAAAGATCGTACTCATTCCTCGAGGCCAACAACGTATCTGAGACTCCTTTGGTTTTGCTGGTTTCTATGGGCTCCTCGAGGATCCTAGTCATTCCTCGAGGCCGACAACGTATCTGCGACTCCTTTGGTTTTGCAGGTTTGCGTGGGCTTCTCAAAGATCCTACTCATTCCTCAAGGTCGACAACATATCTGCGACTACTATGGTTTTGCGGGTTTCCATGGGCTCCTCAAAAATTCTATACTCATTCCTCGAGGCCGACAACGTATCTGCGACTCCTCTGGTTATGCTGGTTTCCATGGGCTTCTCAAAGATACTAGTCATTCCTCGAGGCCGACAACGTATCTGCGACTCCTCTGGTTTTGCTGGTTTCCATGGGCTCCTCAAAGATCCTACTCATTCCTCGAGGGCGATAACGTATCTGCGACTCCTCTGATTTTGCAGGTTTGCATGGGCTTCTCAAAGATCCTAGTCATTCCTCGAGGCCGACCACGTATCTGCGACTCCTCTGGTTTTGCTGTTTTCCATGGGCTCCTCAAAGGTTCTACTCATTCCTCAAGGCCGACAACGTATAGGCAACTCCTCTGGTTTTGCGGGTTTTCATGGGCTCCTCAAGGATGCTACTTATTCCTCGAGGCCGACAACGTATCTGCGACTCCTCTGGTTTTGCTGGTTTCTATGGGCTCTTCAAAGATCCTAGTCATTCCTCGAGGCCGACAACGTATCTGCGACTCCTCTGGTTTTGCGGGTTTTCATGGGCTTTTCAAAGATCCTACTCATTCCTCAAGGTCGACAACATATCTGCGACTACTATGGTTTTGCGGGTTTCCATGGGCTCCTCAAAGATTCTATACTCATTCCTCGAGGCCGACAACGTATCTGCGACTCCTCTGGTTTTGCTGGTTTCCATGGGCTTCTCAAAGATCCTAGTCATTCCTCGAGGCCGACAACGTATCTGCGACTTCTCTGGTTTTGCTGGTTTCCATGGGCTCCTCAAAGATCCTACTGATTCCTCGAAGCCGACAACGTATCTGCGACTTCTCTGCTTTTGCTGGTTTCCATGGACTCCACAAACATTCTACTCATTCCTCGAGGCCGACAACGTATCTGCGACTCCTCTGGTTTTGCGGGTTTTCATGGGCTTTTCAAAGATCCTACTCATTCCTCAAGGTCGACAACATATCTGCGACTACTATGGTTTTGCGGGTTTCCATGGGCTCCTCAAAGATTCTATACTCATTCCTCGAGGCCGACAACGTATCTGCGACTCCTCTGGTTTTGCTGGTTTCCATGGGCTTCTCAAAGATCCTAGTCATTCCTCGAGGCCGACAACGTATCTGCGACTCCTCTGGTTTTGCTGGTTTCCATGGGCTCCTTAAAGATCCTACTGATTCCTCGACGCCGACAACGTATCTGCGACTTCTCTGCTTTTGCTGGTTTCCATGGGCTCCTCAAAGATCCTACTGATTCCTCGACGCCGACAACGTATCTGCGACTTCTCTGCTTTTGCTGGTTTCCATGGACTCCACAAACATTCTACTCATTCCTCGAGGCCGACAACGTATCTGCGACTCCTCTGGTTTTGCGGGTTTGCATGGGCTTCTCAAAGATCCTAATCTTTCCTCGAGGCCGACCACGTATCTGCGACTCCTCTGGTTTTGCTGTTTTCCATGGGCTCCTCAAAGATTCTACTCATTCCTCGAGGTCGACAACGTATCTGCGACTCCTCTGGTTTTGCGGCTTTCCATGGGCGGCGGTGATAACTGTTTTCCATCAGGTGACCCGCCTCTAGTTTGCCTCCTTTTCATATAAAAAAACTAGTTCTTGGTAGAATCCCACCACCATGAAAAAAAGTGGTGAACGCCGCTTATGAGCTCAGTTGTCGTATGACCAGACACAATAGAAATTCAATTGAGCAACCTCTAGGAGGAGAGAATTATAATTTTGTACAGTCGGCGAAGACGTGGCAGTTCGTAAGGGTAGGTAGCTAGTGCTCTCTATTACAGCCTAGTAAATCATCCGACATTCGCCACTGTATAATTACACCCCAGTTCCCCTCAGGAAGCATTACAGATAACATAGTCGCCCATTCGCAGCGTCGCGTCGGTTTGTTCTTATCATTTTATGGGCACAGCGTATCTTGTAAGTACGTGTTATACTAATTTAATAAATGTGATCAATACTGTTTACACTACCGACGTACGCAAACGAGGATTTTAGGAACAAACGTCTCGTATGTCTTTTTGTAGTTATCCTCTAGACTTTTAAGATACTTAGATCAATCTGATTATGTTAAGTCTATGATACATTTTATTTTACTACAAAACACCGATGTCACTTAAAATAACAAGGGATATCATCTGCAAAAAAATTAAGACAAACTATTTTCGCTTTTTTTTACTTACTTACCTACTTTTTATTACACAACTATATGTAATTTATGTGTATTTTCTTTCAACAAACGTCTTTACAAATAGTTGTACATAGTGGTTCATGTCATGACATAAATCATCGTCATCATCAGCCTATAATCATCCGACGGGGTACCCCTCGGTTCGCCTAAAATTTTTAGTTCTAATTTCATATGGCCGTACTATGTTGGCCTCAAGTTTTAACGAACAATAATTGTCTAGCCTAACAGTTACTGTTGTTTTCGCATTGTTATAGTTTTGCCTAAAAATTGAAAACGAGGGTTTTCAATTTTTATGCAAAACAATAAAAATGAAATGAGGATTTTAGAATCCCTAATATTAAATGCACTAAAATGTATCAGCATAATTTTCTTTCGGTATTACGAAGATTACGCTCGCGCTGTAGTGTTGATAGCCCTAATTTATTATTATTATACTCTTTATTCAACATAATTCTTTTATATAAAAACATATTTACAATATAAAATATTATAAAAAACTTAACCTAGGTTGCCACCGGCAGCGGGGATTGACCCAAGCTATCGGCGGTTAGGGCTGCAGAGTGAGGAACCTCCTCACAATACGTGCCGTGTCAAGGAGTACTGCCTTCTGTATCTCACCCTTGAACCAACCTTTTAGCGAGAGCCTCTCTAGATGTTGATCGAGGCTCTTAGCTATAAGACCGTGTGCCGAAACGACTATCGGTACAATAATAGTTGAATCCACATCCCACATGGCGGCAACCTCGTGAGCCAAGTCAAGGTACTTACTTACTGAGCTTGTCCTTCTCGGCTTTCACTTTTTATTATTATTATTATTAAAGTACAGTAAGTTCAAACTTTTTTTTTGAATAGACAACAAAAAGAAATACAATACAATCGCAAAGCGCAACGTAGCGATTGTCTTGAATTTCAAGGTTATTTATTTATTAGACATCAGAAATACTAACTGCCCTACTCCTGTAGGTCACGTGATAGGTTAGAAATTGAAGACAATCGCGAAGCACAGCGTAGCGATTGTCTTGAATTTCGAGGTATTTTTTTAATTAGGCAACAGATATCTACCTTATATTACATTTCGTGCGTTTTAGCTTTGTGCGAACTACAATTTAGTAATTGTAAATAGTAGGGATTTTGATTGGTATCGCCTATTGTAGTAGTTGGGAAGTTTAAATTTGGCGGCGAGAAGGCGTAGTAAAAATAGGCTTATCACATATAACAAAAGTAAAATTGTGCGAAAAAAGTTAAGGCTTAAGGTTTGCCATTGCCATTGGCAATTAGGAGTACGAAGAATTCGGCGATCCAATATAGACGCATCCGACAGCTTAAAACGGGTCTATATTGGATCGCCCAATTTTTTGTTCTCTTAATTGTCAATGGCACACAAACGTTAGGCTTTAATTTTTTTGCACAATTTTACTTTTTCTAAATGTGGTAAGCCTATGATTACTTCGCTTAACTTTTAATCGCCGAATTTAACTTCCCAAATGCGACATTAAGCGGAACCATTCATAATCCCTACTATTTACAATTACTAAATTGTAATTCGCATAGTTTAAACGCGCAAGAGCATAACGCCTAATTACTTTTATATGGCAAAATACAATGGCATGTAATTTGCGATCCATTCATGAAGCATGCCACGCTGCGCTTCGCAGTTGTCCTAAATTTCTAACCTATCACGTGACCTTCAGGAGTAGGGCAGCTAGTATTTATTGTCTTAAAAAAGAAATAACCTCGAATTTCAAGACAATCGCTACGCTGCGCTTCGTGATTGTCTTAAAGGACATTGTTGAAGTTAGCCTAAGAACCAACACAAACATGACATACATGATAATTCTTACCTTTTTTTTTACGACAGATAACAGTATTTAGATTTTTGCAGACACTTCTAAATATGTAACCATTAATAAAAAGAACTTTTTGGACATTAATATTGAGTATCATTTTTTTATTATGGGTTGGGTATTGAAAGTTCAGTACATTCAGCCAGTGAATTAAAGGTTGTTACCAAAATATTTATAATATGTACAAATAAACCTAATAATACTATGCATGCATGGCTGACTCGATATAATTAGTGCCAAATACGATAATCGCATTTTATTCCAAACCGAAAACGTTAGTCGAGTTAAGATTCTTTTGCGTTTCCAATGAGGAGAATTTTACTAATCTGCGGTGCTGTGTCACTCACTGACTAACGTTACTGTAGATTGCTGTACACAGTGTTGTCATATATACGGATTTGTCCGTAAAATAATATCAATGTTCAAACCGGACAATGAATGGACACGGATTTTTATACGGAATTTTCATTATGGACATACCTTAGATAGAGTTTCAACCTAGACCTTAAGATAAAATATTTTTTGTTTGTATTTTACTTGTCTGTAACCTGTTTTGTACATTAAAATAAAATAAAACTTCCCATATGGATTTCATACGGAATTCGTTCGTTCAGACGTTCTTTCGCAAATAAAACAAAACAGTGCAACATCACTGAAAAAAAAATGTTTATTTCCATAAATAAGATGGGTTAACAATAATCGAGGTTGACTTACTCCTAAGCGTAAAAACACCGGTGCCAGGAGTAGCCACTCTCCCATAGCTTATCATGGGTACATGGTTTTAATGTAGCCTAAACCGTTATTAACATCATTTAGCATTAAACGTTCATATTATCATCACTCATCATTATCATCAGTTTATGCATAATCAATGAACTCTAATAATACGACTGAAGGACTAGTATCCATGGACAAGAAAAAAAAATTGACGTTCTAGACTTCTTGGCGGGAAAGTGAAGCGTCATGTCTGCAGATTTGTTTTATTTTCTATAATTTGTGTTTTGTCGAATATTAATGTGATATAATGATGGATTATTTAAGTGTTAGTGAAAATGCAAGAGTGTTGGCAAATAAAACAAAACAGTGCAACACCACTTCTCAAATTCTTTAATTAAACATAACCTCAAAATAATTATAAGTTTTCCTGATATTTAGGTTCTCAGGAGTGTCCGTCAAAAATCTTTGTATTTACAGTCATTTACTTGCAATTTCGAACCCAGAAAAGATTATTTTATTTTTGTTGGTTCTTAGGCTAACAGTGTATGGGCGCAGAACATTGTCCTTTCTAACCTATCACGTGACCTACAAGAGGGGTGTATAATGTTTGATATAAATACTTAGGTCTAACGATCAGATAATATAATTTCATTTGATATAACAACTGACTTAATATGAAAAACATTTAAAATAATTTTAGATTCTATAATTTCAATCGATATATTGTACTTTTGACATAATATACTCGTACATTAGATGTTATAATCCAACCATATAAAACGATATTCATGTAATAAGCAAGCAGCATGCAAGCAGGCATGCAGATGCAGGCAGGCATGCAGCATGTAGGCAGGCATGCAACATGCAAGCCGGCATGCAGAATGCAGGCAGGTATGCAGCATGCAAGTGGGCATGCAGCATGCAGCAGGCATGGTTTCTGTCACGGCTTCGGCGCTGCGGGACTCCGGCGGTCCCACGCGAACTTAGCCGGCTTCGGCTTGAAGCTGGTGGTGAGCGTTAAACCCACCTGCTCCTCAGCTCGCAGGCTGCCGCATCCCTCCGCGCCTACACGGGCTTAAATTACACTCTAGCGTAGGGCAGACAAATCTACGTGGAGTCGGTTTGGCCGCGATTCGTTTCTGTTACTGATTTTTTTAGCCCAACTATAACAAATACCCAACGTATTTACTATTTAAGACAATATTTGAAATCTATTTAGGGTTAAAATGCTATTTTTATTTAAATACAAAAATTATATTAAATAAGATATAGAATATGATTATTCTACCAATATAGCTTTATAGAAAAAGTTGTTAGAGAATATGAGTATTATATCAGATGAATAATATACGTAATGTTGTTATAGCAAGTGTATTTAGAACAAGTAAAAATTATATCTAATGAACGTTTTGTCATTTGAAATTAGTTCATTTGTCACTATATGAAATGATACGGTGCGTATCACATTTACTATATGTGTAAAAACAAGTAAATCAAATATGTAACTTGATGTGATTGATTTTAACTATTAAAATTTTTAATCTAAGAAAATAAGAGTAAGTATTTACTTAAATCTCGCATAATCGCTTGTTTTTTAAAAAGGCGTTTTAATTTTAATTTATTTTTTACTTTTTAGTTATCCCTGGACACGTTTTTCATCTGTTCATCTCACTACATATAAATAATTATGTTATACAAAATTTATTCACGTCCACCAAACCACCATCACTCACCACCCTCCAAAAACAGTCCACCCATTAAGACAAATCAAACTCGACGCGGCTGTTTAATTACTAAGTTCCTATGGCCACCTTCCAGCTCCATCATCAGACCCTGGTTACCATCTAGCACCCAAGTACTCGTCAAGACGAATCAAACAAGCCCATAATCGATGGGCTTATGTTGTTTAATTACTGAGTTCCTATGGCCATCTTCCAACTCCATCATCAGACCCTGATTACCATTTAGCACCAAAGTACTTGTCAAGACGAATGAAACGAGCCGAAACACGATGGGGTTGCGTCGTTTCATTACAGAGTTCCTATGACCACCTTCCAGCTTCATCATTAGACCCTGGTTACCATTGAAAGACAAACTACTCATCAAGAAGATTCAAACGAACCCAAACTCGATGAGGTGGTGTTGTTTCATTGCAAAGTTCCTATGGCCACCTTCCAGCTCCATCATCAGATCGGCACCATGTCATCTTAATATTGCATTGTCACGCGATTCACATATGTAGGTATGCCAAATTTCAGCCTCATAGCTTCAGTGGAAGTGGGTTAAATATTGATTGCAAAATTCCATTACATAGGTACATGTGAAGTTAAATGAAAGCTTGTAAAAATTATTCACTTCCACCAAACCACACCACCCATCAAAAACGGTCCACCCATTAAGACGAATCAAACTCGACGCGGTTATGTCGCTTAATTACCTACTGAGTTCCTATGGCCACCTTCCAGCTTCATCATCAGACTCTGATTACCATCTAGCACCAAAGTACTCGTCAAGACGAATCAAACGAGCCCATACTCGATGGGGTTATGTTGTTTAATAACTGAGTTCCTATGGCCATCTTCCAACTCCATCATCAGACCCTGGTTACCATCTAGCACCAAAGTACTCGTCAAGACGAATCAAACGAGCCGAGACTCGATGGGGTCGCTTCGTTTCTTTCCTGAGTTCCTAGGACCACCTTCCAGCTCCGTCATCAAATCAAACCCTGGTAACCATCAAAAAACAACGCACTCGTCAAGACGAATGAAACGAACCGAAACTCGATGGGATTGCGTCGTTTCATTACAGAGTTCCTATGAACACCTTCCAGCTCGATCATCAGACCATAGTTATCATTGAAAGATAAACTACTTGTCAAGACGATTCAAACAAGCCCAAACTCGATGAGGTTGTGTTGTTTCTTTGCAAAGTTCCTGTGGCCACCTTCCAGCTCCATCATCAGATCAGCACCATGTCATCATAATATTGCATTGTCACGCGATTTACACATGTATGCAAAATTTCAGCTCAATGGGTAACCGGAAAGTGGGTCAAAATTGAGTTGCAAAATTCCACCCGAACAAGACATACATACATACATTGCAAGCTAAATAAAAGCTTGTAAAAAGTAAGTAATGTTTCCATTTTGTGACTAAAAAGTCCGGACTTTTATCGACATGTCAGGCTTTTTGTCAGGACTTTTCAAATTCCTAAATGGTAACTCTAAATCCAGTTCGTAATGCCGGCCTTGCGACAGTTCCTTAGCTTGCAATATCGCAATGTACGCTATCGTGCTCTTCGGATGCGGTATCCACAACATCTAAATCAGTAAGTATCTCCAAAGCAGCGCACCTTTGGGGCCTTACTGTCACCTCTTAGAGTAGGAGCATTACTTCAATCTTTCAATTCGTATGGGAATTTGCATAGTATGATTAAAGTAATACTTATTTTTATGCCAAAACGGGATTTTTACCATGTCTGAGTTATTGAGTCTGAGTCTGAGTTACTCCGTGATCATGGTGCATGCAACTGCGCCGAAATATCGGGGATTCAAAACCAATTACTCAGACATGGTAAAAATCCCGTTTTTTCATAACAATAATTGTAGTGACCATGAAAGTTTAAAATGTTATTAAAGGAATACTGCTCTTAGGGCGCATTTTCATAAGTTTTCATGGTTCACAACTGCCGATGGATTTTTAAGGGGATTCAGAAATAAAGAGAAAACCTTTTTGAATATAAGTATAAAACTTTGGGCCCTGTGGCATGCGTTTCAAAAACCTTCCCGCACCCCGAGAGCGGGCGCTAACGACCAATAAAAATGCGCCCTTAGAGTTGATAGTAAAGCGCCCCCTTAGCTTGCCTCGAGGTGCGGAATGCGGATAATCCATGCGTCTCCACTTGAGCAGTGACGAAACGGCTGTCAGTAGTCTAATCAGACCCCCGTCGTCACTGCACGCTCAGCCGACACTGAGGCGCCTTTGAGGACTGTCAACAACCGACATTGAATGGATCACCGCGAAGCAGCCTCACTTGGCTCAACGTCTTCAATACTCAGTAATCAAACAATTTGACGAGCTCCGTGGTCGATTGGTTAGCGCGCCCGGTCTGGCGTCGCGCCATCTCTGAGGTCCCGGTTCAATTCCCGGTCGGGTCAATTTAGAGAAAAACTGTTTTTCTAAATTGATATCGGGTCTGGGTGTTTTTTCTATGTTTATGTATATTTATCCATTATCTCATATTGGTTTTGGTGATAATTAGTGTGATCGTAAACAAAAATTTGGTAAGTTTAATTAACAAAATTTTAAAATTAAAATAAAGACTTATGTTGTGGGTTTTTACTGACCTTGTTCGTATCCTCTCGTAAACTTTAAATGAATCAGCACTACCTATTCCGATCACTGCTCGTTACAATTTTCGTGCATTCTCGTTGATTTAAATATTAAAATGTATTTATTTTTTAATTTATTGATAGCTTAGCTTTTATTTGTTTATTGGTGGCGGCTCATTATTAAAAGAATACTACCAACCCATCTCTTCTCTGAGGTGTCGTAAAAGGCGACTTGCGGACTAAAAGACTACACATACATCCTACAGCATAAAGCGGCGATGGTCTCATAACCTATCGTGCTGAGCACATGTGCAGTTGTTACTTGGTCAAACGTGGACTACGGCAATACACTGCTTTGCAGTTCTCATAGCCTAGTCTCCGACTAACCATAGGGTAATAGTCGTGAGCGTTTGTATGTATGTTTATTATGTACATTATTATTGTTATTTCAGCCATGGTCGTCCCACTGCAGAGCAAAGGACTCCCTTCCCTTTTTCCAATCTGGCTCTTGATGACCAGTCTTTGCAGTAGGTCTAGCTCGTCCCGCCATCTTCTTCATGGGCCTGCCGCGTCGTCTCCTGGCATCGCGTGACATCGTATAGTCGTGGTTTTCGCCCACATCTGTCCGACATGCGACACATGTGCCCGGCCCAGTTCCACTTTAGACTGGCGTACATACATTTTTTTCACTCCTCTTGCTCAATAAAAAGACCGTCATTGTAGCGTTCCAGAGCGAGGAAAAATAGCTTTTCTTGCCCTGGGAAAAAGTATTTTTTTTAAATTTTTATCTGTAAATGACAATGAGCCTACAAAAACGAAAAAGTCTTTAGTCATAAGTAGAATAATCATGAATAAAGACTCGACTTATTACTGTTTACGTACATCAACAACTTTTTTGAGATTATTATTAGTAAAGTTTACGGTAAAATTAGTAATCATTTGTATCTATGGACAACACAGACAACGCCTACACGGTCCACGCTTCAGCAAGAAACAACTGCACAGTCTGCACATGTGCTTAGGTGGTGAGCCTTTAGCCAGTTAGTCGCTTTTACGACACCCAAGGGTAGAGAGGGGTTGGTAGTATTATATAGTTGGTGGCACTGTTGGATGTATGTGCAGTCTTTAATCCGTTAGTCGCCTTTTACGACACCGAAGAAAAGTGAGAGGTTGGTAGAATTATTTTGATGAGCCCATCGCCGCTCTAAGCTGTTGGATGTATGTGCAGTCTTTAGTCCATTAGTCGTCTTTTACGACACCGAGAGGAAGAGAGAGGTTGGTAGTATTATTTTGATGAGCCCGTCGCCGCTCTATGCTGTTAGATGTATGTGCAGTCTTTAGTCCGTTAGTCGCCTTTTACGACACCGAAGGGAAGAGAGGGGTTGGTAGTATTATTTTGATGAGCCCATCGATGCTCTATGCTGTAGGATGTATGTGCAGTCTTTTGTCCGTTAGTCGTCTTTTACGACACTCAAGGGAAGAGATGGAAAGACTGCACATACTATCCAACAGCATAGAGCGGCGATGGATTCATCAAAATAATACTACCAACTACCCCTCTCTTCCCTTGGGCAAAGAAAATATACACTACCGTGCCTTGGGTGTCCTTAAATTAAGCAACTAACGGGTTAATTTTTAATAGTAAAAACCAATTCATATTGTATTGGATTGTTTTATTTTCTCGCATTCGTAGTGAAAAGTAGAGTGTAACACACGGCGCTAAAAACCCATTAAAACTCGGTTTCTATTTAGTAAAATTACCTCGTGTTTAGCCCTTTTTATAACAATCTACTAATAAATTAGGAGGAAAACAAGCAGCGGGTCACCTGAATGACGGAAAGCAATCACCATTCACCGCCGCCCATAGACACCCGCAAAACTAGAGGTATCGCAGATTCGTTGCCGGCCTTTATGTACTACTTAATAAATATATAAATAAATTTAATTGCGCTCACACCAAACTAGATAACAGATAAATATGCATAAACATAGAAAAACACCCAGACCCGAAATCAATTTAGAAAAAAATATTGAAATTTAGATTTTTTTTTGTTTGTATTTAGAATAACAGTTTTCTCCAAATTGACTCGACCGGGAATTGAAACCGGGACCTAAGAGCGTTAACCACTCGACTACGGAGGTCGTCAAACCTTATTACGCTCGTCATATATGTATAGTTATACACGTATTACGTACCCGCTTTGGGCAAACGACATATTTTGTAGTTCACAGCCCAAGGACTTGACAGACAGTGCCCGAGAGAGCCGTGACGTGAGATTACCACGGCTCAGTCACAAAGTAGCGAGCACACAAGCTTTGGGCCCTTACAGATTGCTCAGCCGATATTTACTGAGGACCATCTCCACTAATGTTATGGTTAAACACTATAATACTCGTGCAGACTGATGGATGATATACTTGTATCTTTCATGTTCACTTACTTATTATTTACTATGCTTAGTAAGTATCTCTATTATTGCTTTATCTCTTCCTAATTTATGTATCACAAGCGGCCGCTCGCGGTTTCACCCGCGTGGATCGAAAAAGCCGACTCGATATCGATTTGACGTGTGCTTCAAGCTGTAATCGTCATATTTGAAATCTCAATGAAAACGAATTTTGACAACGCTATAAAATATTCATGAAATAGTCATAAATAGTCATACATGTAAAAAAATAGTCGCATTATAGTTTCGGCGTTATAGCTATAGGTTAGTGAGGATTATGGCTTGAACGTCAACCTGTAATCCTCATTTCTGGTGCAAGAAAACGGTAAAATCTTTCAAATTGGTTTAGGTTCCAAAAAATAGTCATGAAATAGTCACAACGACATGCCAAATCTCAGAAATAGTCCTTAAAAGATTCCTGAGATATAAAGGTACTCTGGTGAGGATTATGGCTTGCACATTTGAAAACTTCAAATTTCTCCGTAACGCCTACGATTTTCGGTTTAAAGTTTGTACCAAAAAATAGTCATGAAATAGTCGTATAAAGCGAAAATAAATTTGAGCTGATTTAATTTGAAAATAAAAAGTTTTTATTCTCCCTACATTTCTATGGATGTACAGTCGTATACAAAATTTAGGAGACTTATGTGGAGTGATAAATAACTAAACTTGAAATCGAATTCATGTTTAGAACGAACTGATTTATTTATAAAAATGACTTACTAGAGTACAAAAGATAGGAATCGCAACTTGTATAGTACAAAATTTTTAAAATGTCGGAATCCACTTAAAAGCTTATTTTCCAATAAATGGTATTGTTATCTATTGTTAAGTTTGACCGCTTTTAGTAGTGCACAACGAAACGCATAAACAAGAAAATATTTTATGTTAATAGCAACTTTACCACCTAAACAAAAAGGCTCAAATTTGAACGGCAACGCATTCTAGATAATACTTTTTGAAATTGAAAGCGGCAGCAAGGTACAGGGTGGTGAAACTATCTAAGATGTTTACATTATTTTATGCCTATGCATGTTATGAAAAAAACAGCATTAAGTTTAGAACGTTTATATGTCTCTTTAAAACTTTAATGTAACACACATTTGTTGTCCATTAAATAACTATGTTAACATATACAGGGCGTCCCACGGATATGCCACATGGAGGGAATGTACCTTGAATATTGGTGTACCTACGCCTGGCGTACTCACCATGGAACTCTGTTATTTCAAGAATGCCACAAAACTGTACTCAAATAGTACCAAATAGTGCCCGAAGGAAATAAATAGTACCCTTTTGGTTAAAATGTTATAGACATAGTTTGGTAAGTACGCTAGGCGTATGTTACGCCTAGCGTACTCACCTCAGTTTGGGAAATCTGAGCAAGCTACAACTTTAAATAGTATGTCAAAAAACTGTGCCCAAATAGTACCAATCAGTGCCCAAAGAAATAAATAGTACCTTTATAGTTAAAAAGTTATAGACATAGTTTGGTGAATACGCTAGGCGTAGGTTCTACGCCTAGCGTACTCACCTCGTTGCGCGAAAACAGAACCAGCAATGGCTCTCATTTCTATCTCAATAAATAGTACCGGAAATAGTACCCTCTAAGAGTGTAATTGTTATTTGACTTTTACACTAGAAAGTCATAAAATTTGATAGCAAACTTCTACATACAAAAATTACGTGTGGTACGGTACAGTCGAGCACAGTGAATGGTATAATATTATTTTTATTACCAAAGGAATTGAGATTGGAATAACTATGGCGTTCACTAATAGACGACGACCTAAAATAAAATAGGTGCATATTTATAGAATAAAATGTTTACTAGAAAAAAATCAACCAGTCTCAGGAAGCTCGAATGGGATTCGAACCCACGACCTTTGGATTGCCGGTCCACTGCTCTAACTATGGACACTAGGAAAAATTCAGCGAGTCTTCTGGGGTCTCGGTAGCTCAGCGGTTAGAGCAGTGGACCGGCAATCCAAAGGTCGTGGGTTCGAATCCCATTCGAGCTTCCCGAGACTGGTAATTTTTTTTTCTAGTAAAATTTTTATCCTATATTTATATAGCATTGTGAATGCAAAATTTCAACAATAAAAATATTTATAAGCAATTACGTCTTTATCGATTGTTAAATACTGGCAATAGTATTTCTTTCGACTGTGAGGGTAGACTTCACAGTGACGTAATACCGCTGGCTTGCAGCGTAAATCAAAACTACTAGGAAAAATTCAGCGAGTCTTCTGGGGTCTCGGTAGCTCAGCGGTTAGAGCAGTGGACCGGCAATCCAAAGGTCGTGGGTTCGAATCCCATTCGAACTTTCTGAGACTGGTTGAATTTTTTTTCTAGTAAACATTTAATTCTATATTTATATAGCATTGTGAATGCAAATTTCAACAATAAAAATAGGTACATATTAAATAACAGTAAACCAAGGGTGGCCAAAAAGGGGGGGTCCTGAGGTTGGTGTGTCTGTCTTTGGCACCGTAGCTCCCAAACGGGTGATCCGATTGCGATGCGCCTTTTTTTATATGAAGACTGGTTTTTAGCGGTGATTCTAACTTCGACTATAAATCTAGTGATAACTGTTATAAATCACAAAATTTGTAGACGAGGGTGAATGAGACCCACTCCAACTTATATCTATGTATCAAGCATTGCTTGTTTATGATTTGTTGACAGTGAATGACCGCCTGCCCACGACTTTGTCCGCGTGAACCCTACAAAAATGTTCATTTTTATACAAACCTTGTCCCGACAATTACAAATACAACAAAAAAGAATTAGCCAAATTGGTGCAGCCGTTCTGAAGTGATGCGCGTACAAACATTTTGGCAATGAATTTTATTAATAAAGATACATACCTACAAAAACAGCGACTGCACATGTGCTCAGCGTGACAGGTGGTGAGCCCATCGCCGTTCTAAGCTATTGGATGTATGTGCAGTCTTTAGACCGTTAGTCGCCTATTACGACACCCAAGGGAAGAGGTGGTGGTAGTATTCTTTCAACGGTAAGTACGCGACACAGTTAAACACTTAATACAGTCCAGAAAACTAAGAATATGATTTAATTTGTTATTCTACGATTAATAAAAAACAATAACGCATTTCTGTAGGTAAGTATACATAATATATTCAAACTGAGTAGGTACTTACCTAGCTAATGAAAGATCAACTGCAAATCGACATGAACATAAAATGCTATTACAGATGAAATATACATAGGTACTTACTCATTTAAAGATCACTCACATCTACAGATGGGCATGTGGGCAAAAATTGGGGTGGGTAAAATTGAGAGGAAGGGTAAAAAAGGGTATTTACCCATTTATACCCATTTATACCTGGTTATTTCATTAAACACCGGGTAAAAATTGAATACTGTCTATAATACTATCCAAAACAATCCACGATGTTAGTTTCGATCTTGACCATTGAAGAAAAAATATTGATTTCAAATAAAACACAGTTGATTATATTTTAAATCTTTAATCAACATCTATTTTTAACTAAAACACAACAAAATGGCGCAGATCTAGCTAGTTGAAATGCACTTCGAATGAACATGTTCGCGTACGAAAAATACCACGTGGAGTGGGGGGCAAGAGGCTGCGTGCGGTATTATGGGGACTGCTAGAAACCGCAAGAAACTTCAAAGGCTGGTCATGTGTTTTAAACATGACGAAAAAGGAATCGGTGTTTTTGCCATTTTTAGTTAAATAATTCATTTTGTGAATTTTAATTGGATAGTCTTTGAGTACCAAATTTATTTTAAAGCAATAACATAAGAAAAATGAAATCAAAAACAATTAAACATAATTATTTACAACGCGCGGGCAACGACGGCCGGCCTGCCGACCATCGTCTGTTGACCCGTTCGCGTCAGCTTTGCGATAAGTACCTACGTTAGTCTGCAAAGTGCAATAAGACCCCATTTATTTTCCTTTTACAACTGAAATTAAATGTGCGTGTTTAAGGTGCAGTTAAGTCCAATGACTATCGATAGCATCAAGTTATGTTATGGTTCCGATAACGCGCATAAAATGAAAATATTATTATTAATATATTAACTGTTAATGATGTTGCCCAACCAACTCGCAAGCCAACTCAACACAATACAGCCCTGAGTTCAACCGGGCGTAAGCCTGGCGAGCGCTGCTATCAAGGCCCCAAACGCAAACAGAGGGTGTAGGAAGCAAAACAGTCTCTGGTTTGGGAGCAACGCGCAGGTGGGCAACAATTTCCTATTGGGGACCCGAGTCCCCTCCTCTCCTACTAGCACAAGGCGGGCGATGGCCTTGCGCCAACGGATCCCAAGCACCACCATAAGTGGAGTGGTGGATAGCCGAGCCGATGGGAGAGGGGGTGGCGTCGAAAGTGAGGAGTTCACCCGATCCCTGCCACGAGCATGGGCGCATACAAGGTGGTGACCGAACCACCCTAGCGTAGGTTATCGGTGCCCAATGGCACCCGCTGCAGGCCGATTGTCGCCTCCAAAGGCCCTACCTCTCCTAGACCTCCTCCCCGAAGGGGCAGGACCATGAGTTACAAGATAAGAAATGGCCCCCCGATCGGGCTCTTTTTATAACTGTAATTTATAAAAAGAGCCCGATATTAACCGCCTCTGTGGTCTAGTGGCTAAGCTACCTGTTTCAGACCCAGAGGTCCCGGGTTCGATTCCCAGCGGGGGTACATCTTTGTGTGCTCGGTTTGGTTGGTGGTAGGGCTGTTAAGTCCGCCTGGCTAGCTACCACCATCTTATCTAAGTCTGTCGCCATAACAACGATGTTTATAGCATTGTTGTGTTCCGGCAGTTTGAGATAAGATAGCCAGTTCCTCAGTGGTTGAGGATTCCGGGTGAAGCGCGCTTCCACCTTCGGCCTTATCGTCACTTACCATCAGGTGAGATGAAGGCCAAGCGCTTACCCGTTGCCAATAAAAAAAAAGAGTAATTATTATTATGTAAAGTGTTAGATTAAAAATGAAAAAAACACGAATTCCTTTTTTGTCATTTTAAAAACACTTAACCTGACCAGCCCTTGAAGTTTCTAGCGGTTTCTAGCACTAGCAGTCACCTTATATTTTGCGCGTGCGACGTTGCCAGCTTGCAGTAACAGGGAGAATGATAATTACATTACCCACTTTATACAGCGTCATTTGAATTATATGATTTTTATGAAATAAAATAAATAAGGCCAGCGGCCCGGACGGGATTCCAGCTAGGCTACTTAGGGTCTGTGCGCCTGAATTGTCTACGATTCTAACGCGTCTGTCTGTATCGCCTTTCTCGTCTTACAAGAGCGGCCTCATTCCTGGAAGCTTGCAAATGCCAATATGGCTTTCGGCGAGGCCGTTCCACGGGGGACCTTCTGGTGTACGTTACTCATTGCTGGGGCGAGGCAACCGAGAAGCATGGCGAAGCGCTTGCCGTGTCGCTTTGACCGGGTCTGGCACGCTGGCTGGCTGAGCAAGCTTCCAGCGTACGGCATCTTTGCTGATTTTCGTGTCTGGATTTTGGACTTCCTAAGTGAACGGTTAATCAGAGTAGTCATTGATGGCTGTTACTCCGACCTCATGGCTATCGATGCCGGGGTCCCTCAGGGTTCCGTTCTCTCTGCTACCCTTTTCTTGGTGTATAATAACGATCTGCTCAAGCCGGGAATTGTTGGGTGTGCAGACGACAGCACGGTCACAAAGAGGTATCTGTCTAGCGCAAGGGTCGGCGAAGAGGAAGTTCGTTTAACGGAAGGAGTCCTTTTAACCTGGCTCCTACTTTCCGGGGTATAGATGTACCAATTACCGACAACTTCGATCTCCTCGGCATGAAGTTGACCTCCAATCTCAACTTGGGCAACAACATCGAAATCAAGGCTCAAACTGCGGCAAAAACGCTGGGTGTTCTAAATAAGGTTAAGCGATATTTCACGCCGGGACAGCTTCTAACTCTATATAAAGCACAAGTCTGGTCGTGCGTGGAGTATTGCTGGCACCTTTGGGACGGCTAAGCAAAATATCAACTTGCCGCGCTCGATTCAGTAGAACGCAGAGCCAGGAAACTTATAGGTGCCGATAAGCTTGTGAAAACCAAGCTTCACAGTCTCGCTCACCGTCCGTCGCTCAGTTGCATGCTTGTCGGTATTTTACAGGTTGTACTTCGAAGAGTGTGCTTTTGAGCTACACGAGCTCATTCCACCGTCCCCTTTCTAGTATCGGGAGTCCAGACGTACGGCGGGTTACTTACCACGCTTTTGATATTCCACCAAGCGCTATTCGTTTTCATTCATAATGCGTACAGCCAAGGTATGGAATTCCCTGCCGGTGTCTGTGTTCCCGAGTGCATATAGCCCAACATCTTTAAAGCCCGAGTGAATAGGCTGCTTCTGGGCAAGCTCGCTCCATCGTCAGATTCTTCTTAATCCTACGGATAAGAATGTGGCCAAATGCAAGCTCATCTATTATAAAAAAGTAGTTTTTAAGGAACCGGGAATAGGTTGACTTCGTAATTCGTATATCAAATACCTAAAAGAACAAGGAATACCATGGTGCACGTCCCAGACATGATAATATAATTACAACAGAAATTGAACTAGAAATGATAACTAACGTATGAACATTTTGAATATCCTAATAAACAAAAGTCGTGTTTCAGCTCGAAAATGAATAGAATTTCACTAAGTATTAAGACTTAGAATGACTTAAAAATATGCTTTAGTCGGTATGTATCTATAACCAAATTCAATAATTGGTTTAAATTAAACTGAGTTTAATTTTTACCCGGTATAAATTAAAAATGGTAGGTAAAAACAGGTAAAAATGGGTATTTACCTACAAGTCGGGTATTTACCGGGTAAATGCCCATCTCTACTCACATCACAATGAAACAAAATTCACAAGTTTTTTCATTAATTGTTTCACAAATTAACTATTCGCAAACCTTTGCGGTTGCGGTGGCAAGGCAAAGTAAACAATTTAAAAAATCGGTTCCCGAAAACTATGCGTTCCCACCGCGGCGTCAAGCAAATAGTTGTGAATTGCAATATTGATCTTTAGCACTTTCATAATACAGGTCAGTTTGTAAGTAATTAAAGTAAGAAGTGTGATAAGCGCCATAGGTGCTTTTGCTTTATGAAATCCGGCAAAAAATACGATAGTCAATATTTTGGAAAACATGGATTTTAATTATAAGAAAAATAATTATAATCAATTATATAACTGATATCAAACTTCCTCGTTACGTATATACACCCATTAATTTCAACAAAACTAAAAGTAATATGTAGTGGGTACATAATATGAAATAATATTAAAATTATTGTCAATATATGTAGAAGTTTGCTATCAAATTTAATGACTTTCTAGTGTAAAATTCAAATAACAATTACACTCCTAGGGAGTACTATTTATTGAGATAGAAATGAGAGCCATTGCTGGTTCTGTTTTCGCGCACGAGGTGAGTACGCTAGGCGTAGAACCTACGCCTAGCGTACTCACCAAACTATGTCTATAACTTTTTAACTATAAATAAAGGTACTATTTATTTCCTTTGGGCACGATTTGGTACTATTAGGGTACAGTTTTTTGACATACTAATTAAAGTTGTAGCTTGCTCAGATTTCCCAAACTGAGGTGAGTACGCTAGGCGTAACCTACGCCTAGCGTACTCACCAAACTATGTCTATAACTTTTTAACCATAAGGGTACTATTTATTTCGTTTGGTACTATTTGGGTACAGTTTTTTGGCATTCTTGAAATAACAGAATTCCATGGTGAGTACGCCAGGCGTAGGTACACGAATATTGTAAATGGAACATTTTACTGAAGGAAGACATAATTTGAATTTAAAAAACAATTTGAACTGCATTCATAGATATTGAAATAATTACATGGTTGAACCGGGAATCGAATCCGTTACATGAGAAAAATAATCACCCTGTAGCTTTATCATACCGATCGAAAGGCTTCATCATAAGGATTATTTTTTGCTAAATAACATAGTGTCACAAATAAAAAGAAGACCATGAATTTTAACATTTGATGTGAAATTTTGTTCAGAAAAATGAAAAGCTGACATTGCCGTACAACGGACATTGAAATAAATACATACATAAATTGATAAATTTTGTATTAAAAATGTTAAAATTCATGGTCTTCCTTTTATTTGTGACACTATGTTATTTAGCAAAAAATAATCCTTATGATGAAGTCTTTCGATCGATCCCTTTAACGGGCAGACTGATGTATATTCCCACCATATTTTGAATTTAATTGAGATAAGGTCGAAAACCAATGAAAAATTTGAACATGCTGTGCCCGTTAAAGGGTTAAGACTCTACGTGACCCCTGGGTGGTGCTAAATGAGTGACACTGACTGAGTGGAAGAGCCACGCTGCGTTGCAGCACGCATTGGGCCGGCTCGCCCGGCGTAATACCACCCTCTCACTAACAACTCCTATTCCTTAAAACGTCTAATTGGAAGTAATGTTATATATTAAGCGGAATATTTCACAATCATATCAAATGAAGTTACAAATTTTGTATACGACTGTACATCCATAGAAATGTAACAAGTTTTTTTTTTTTTTAAATTAAATCAGCTCAAATTTATTTTCGTTTCATACGACTATTTCATGACTATTTTTTGGTACAAACTTTAAACCGAAAATCGTAGGCATTACGGAGAAATTTGAAGTTTTCAAATGTTCAAGCCATAATCCTCACCAGGGTACCTTTATATCTCTGGAATCTTTTAAGGACTATTTCTGAGATTTGGCATGTCGTTGTGACTATTTCATGACTATTTTTTGGAACCTAAACCAATTCGAAAAAATTTTCCGTTTGCTTGCACCAGAAATGAGGATTGCAGCTTGACTTTCAAGCCATAATCCTCACTAACCTATAGCTATAACGCCGAAACTATAATGCGACTATTTTTTTTACATGTATGACTATTTCATGACTATTTTTTAGCGTTGTCAAAATTCGTTATCATTGAGATTTCAAATATGAGGATCACAGCTTGAAGCACACGATTTGACGTCCGTCAGGAGCGCAGGGTTTACGCGCAGGGTTTAAGAGGTCATTTTCCTTCTAAACCAAGCAATGGACGATTGTCTTTTTCCATATATAATTTGTAAGTAAATATTTTGTACAAAATGTCTGAAGTATGATATTGTTTCTAAGTTACCGTGCCGCGGGCCGCTAGTCTATACTAAATTATTAATATGATAAAGAGGAAACATTTGCTTGTTTGTTGTTTGTATGAATAGGCTCCGAAACTACTAGACCGATTTAATAAATTCTTTCAGCGTTGGAAAGCTACACTATCCCCGGGTGACATAGGATATAATATTATATTTAAAAAAAATAGGGATTCTTACTAAAACTCAAATAAATTCCTTAAATTGCGTGCTCTTTTGACACAACAATTGATGATAGAATAAAATAATGTACTGCAGAACACACCATTATCTACTATTACTATTTTAGTTACGTCACAATAGGACTCAATAGGTAAGTGTTCTTGGGAGGGGAGTCATTATGAAAATTCGTCACGGAGTACGGGGTCCACGAGAACGAAGTCGCTGTAGTATTATATAATTTGAGTTACACCGCTTTAAAAAATTGTTTTTAAATAATAATAAAATTGATTTAACCGGTTCACTGCCCGCAGTCCACTTATATTAAGGTCCATAACAATTGATTAACCTATTGTTATATTTTTTGGACAGTGAACCTGTTAACACTATTTATACTTTGCGCTTTGACTTCGACTCTGATGTTCGGAATATTTCTTGACAGCAACCCGTCTGGCGATAACGGGATGTAGGTACTAAAAGAGCGTTTACTAGTTCACCGATAAAAGTAATGTTTTAGCTGCATAAGGCCATCTTTCTTCTCTTCTGTTCGGTCTTAAAGAGTACACCCGTTAAGCAATATATATCTTACTTTGCAACGGCTTAAACGCAATAGACTTGCTTGCAACTAAAAGCTTTTGGGGCATTGCAAAGACTTCTTATGTGTTGGATCCCGTTGTCTTTGTCTCTGTCAAACAAGATAAATAAAATGACTGACTAAAAACTAGATTTGGTTGAGTGACACTCTTTGTAGTGAAAATAGCGTTTCGTTTAGAAAATGCTGTTACGATGTGAGCTAGACTTAGGAAACATTTAAGAGGGTCCAGTGCTTGTTTTAAGTCCGCCTGGCTAGCTACCACCATGCATAGAAGAAAAATGCATTAATTCCAAAACTAATGAAGTAATTATTTATTTAGATAATAGTTGGATCTTTATACACTCCGGTTTTATGTTGTACTAGGTAGTATGCAGTTAAAGAGAGTCGAAATCGGTTACTGTTATCAAAGCAATTAGCAATAGTATTACCTATTATTTTTGTCCATTAATAAGACAATTTCTAAAAATATGTATCGTTTAAACATAATAACAATTGATATGATAACACATCATATTGCCAACTACCCTTATATGGAACCGGCCACTATGCATCGCGTAATAACCATAACCCACCAACCCGCATTGGGCCAGTATGGTGGATTATGGCCCAATATCCCCTCGTGCTATTGTCCACGTGGAGGGCCTGTGCCCAGCAGTGGGACGTTTATAGGCTGATGATGATGATGATGACTAGCATCGCGTCGTCGCAGTGATATTATTATGTCCGCGGGAAAACGCACAAGTTATGCGGTTTTGGCAAACCAGAAGCCGTAGAGGCCGTACGTAGCTTATTATCGAGCGAGTTAACTACGGAAACAAAACTACGTTGTCTGCCGTAGCCTCAACTCGCTACAGAGGCTCTATAAGCACATCCGAAACTTCGTTAGCCCGTAATTTAATTTGTCACAGAAACTAATCGTTCCAAAGTCGTGATGTAGTCTTACTAATTTTGTTTCCTTTTGGTCAAAACACTCAAAACTGATGCACCACCATAGTGAAGCTTTTCTACTGGTTCTTTTACATATATTTTTTATTTTTTTATTAAAGTACCTTACCTACTAGGTTTACCAACGTTTGATTACAACATTACTTATTCTACTTTTATACTAATACAACCTTTACAATCTAATTGTACCAAATACTTAAAGGTAAACACTACATGCACTTATAACTAACAAAGACTAAAAATAATCTAATATAATACACAAATTACAATTGCGCGAACCTTTGAAGTTGAGTCAAAGTGTGTAAGTATCAATAGTATCACTGTAATAATGTACCATCTTACACAACCTTGCAATACTTAGGTGAGTTGGATCCAGAGACGGTTTTGCGAAAGGACACTAAGGCTCGTATTCTAAAACCAAACTCACACTCAAATCTCTGCTTGAGTAAAGTTACAAAGGGATGGTGCTATTCATCGCATATATTGCCATCCCTTTCTAACTGTACTCAAGCAGAGATTTGAGTGTGAGTTTGGTTTTAGAATACGAGTATAAGTG